>OU343223.1:213290960-213813903 GCA_910596185.1 Chrysanthemum makinoi | reverse complement strand
AAAAGCCCGACCCTTTAAAACTTATGTTTTGGGATGTCAGAAGAAAGCGCTACATGGAAGAGCCCTTTGATCCTTAGACTTTCATAAATTGGGTTAGTACTTTGGCTAAGTGGATAACAACCATAACAAATGTCGATTTGAATGATCAAACTTTTAAAAATGAGCACAATCACTTAAATTGTATCAATTGCGGGAGTAAAAGTTAAGTCTCGACTTACATAGATTATTGATATAAGTAGTGTTAGCATTTTACAAAAACATTTGCACAATAAGTTTAAGCTTGGTTTGAGAGTATCAAAAAGAGGATGGCGATTACAATTCCCGGAGACACCCATTTTGCGTGAATCCCGTTCTATGATGCCATGTTTTGAAAATCAAGCACGTTATTTATTTATGTTCAAGTTTAAAATTTCTAGTAGTGGAATAAAAGTTGAAGCGGGGTATACTTGAGTATTTTGATCCTTTATTATTTCATATCGGATTGCTGGGGACTAGCAATTTGATAGTGTGGCAGTTGATGAGTGCTTATTCATATCCTGTACTTTATCTAAGCCCACAAAATGTCTAAAACAACTGAAATATACCCAATTGCTTCTGACATATCCTTGGAGTGTGTTTTTATGTATTTTCAGTACAAAGGATCGAAAAGCAGGCAAAACGCGAACTTAGTGGCTGGGGCGGAAGCGATGCTTTGGAGATAGAGCGAGGCGGATTTTCTACATTTTCAGAGCCGGGATACCATTTGGGAGTGAGCTTGGGGAATGGGATCAAAACCTATCCTAAATCCAAATTACCATTTTATCTCTGCAGAACCCAAAATTACTATTCTACCCTTTTTCACAAAAAATCCTAAAATATCATTTCTTTCTAAATTCTAAATTTTATTTAAAACCAATTATTTTCAAAATCTATTTTTTATTAAAATTATTTCAAAAAAAGAGTTTTTAAGCAAAATCGGAAAGAAATATTATCCAAAATTTTAAACCTTTTTAATAAAATCCTTTTAACACAAACCCAACCTACCTTTTACTTCATCCCCTGTTTGTACCCTAATCCCAAAACCAGAAACAACACCTTTGCTTGGCCCAATTTTCCCCCTCTTCTCTCCCCATCACTTTCTTCATGTCCCTCTCATTCCAGAAAGACACCATCACATGCTGTGAGCCATGTCACCAATCCATGTGATGTATAATGGTCCAAAATCCCATCAACGACCAAGAATACAAAGTGGTCTCCAAGTTTTGATCTATGGTTGTAAAATGAAGTCTGAGAAGCACTAAAAGATGGACTAAAGCTCTCTCCTTTGAAGAAACACATCAACAAGACAAGAGACCCAAGACTTGAGTTTTATTTTTCAAGTATAAATAGGATTAGGCATATTGTAAAAGACTTGTCTAGAAATTCATTTTCTAGTTCCAACTTTAATTTTCCTGTCATTTACATTTCATGTAACTTTTAATTTTAATACAATTCAATTTCTGTCTTTGCACTTTCAGTTTACTTTAAATTCAGTTTTGCCTTCTTGTTCTTGTTCTTGAATCTGTCAATGGTATTCTAAGGCGTGTTTAAAGTCAGTTTGAAGTTTTTGTTAAAGGTAAAAAAAAAAGGTTGTTAAGCTTTCAAAATCATTCCTAAGTCTCACAGTTTCATAGTTTGCCCCTTAAGGGCTGTTTGGAACAACCTCTTTTATTGGGTCAAGCTCACCTTTTGACCACTGAAGTAATGAAGTAATCCTAATTGTTGTGAAACAAGTTTTGTTTAGCAAGTGTTTCAACTATCTTCTAAGTTTTCAAAGCAGTTGCCATTTTTTTTTCTCTTCACCTAAATGCATTTCTGGCAGTCCCCAACGGCTATCTTTTAGCTTAATTTAAAGTAGGAAATAGCTAGTTTTAGGATTTAATTTTTGTTGCTATTAGCAGTTGTAGTTAGTACTTTATCTACTTTACCTTGTTTTAGTATTTAGAGTAGTTGGTTAGCTTATATTAGCCCTTTTGAACAATCCTACTTTCGCGACAATAGTTTTTAGCTTATTTCCTGTATTTGTATTGCTTATGCTAGTTCCTTCATGCGCTTTTAGGTAATTTATGTAGCTCTTGTTAGGTTTTAGCTAATTATAAGTTTTTTTTTAGCTTATAAATCCTTTGAGCTTGTCCTTTTAATCACTCAAACAAACCTATCTTTTCTGTCCCTAGCAGTCCCACAAGTCACTTTGTGACAGCCTCTTTTATGCCTTGTATCTAGTTCAATTTGGGTCTCATTAGGAATTTTAGTACTTTGCCATATGAATATTAGTTTTCTTAGATTTTTAGGAAGTTAGTGCTTAATAAAAAGCTTATTTTTGCCTAAAAAAAAAGCCCCATAAAATTTGGGAAGCAGGTCCAACGGCAAACCTGCACCCCATTTTGCAGCTTATTTATAAGGCATGCTTATTTATTAAGGCCATCTATCCGGGGCAAAAGCTTGCCCCGGAAGCTTGCCTTCCTAGACCCATAAGCTCTCAAGCTAACGCCGCTGCTAGCTTGTATGTAGGATTGGGCGTGAAATGACCCCGTAGGGACCTGTTTGGAGGGGGCTGCACATTACGGCGCCAGTTTTTCGCTTTGGTTTTAGCTTATTTGCTTTTCTTATTGCTTATCCTTGATGCCTTAGGTAGCTCTTAGATTTAGTTTTAGCTTTTAGTTAGCTTGTACCCGTTTGTGTATGATAGCTTTTCCTTTTGTAGTCATCCAAACCAAGCATTACTTTGCTAAATTCTATATCTGCTTTGCTCAAATAAGGCACATACCTCATGAAATTTGAGCTTTGAAAAGTTTTTGTTTTGTAAAATAAGTTTATTTTGATCCTTGCTTTGATTTCCCAAAAGCCAAAAAAAATAAAACCAAAAAGCGGGGAAGTGGGATTCGAACCAGGACCTCAGCCTCCCGCGACACAACAACACACACCTTAGCCAATTTGCCTAGAGGACTTTTTCATGTTTTATTCTGAATTAATCCATTAACTAGGAACTCAGTTTTAGCTTAAGCTTATTTAGCTTTTTAAGTCTTGATTTCATATAGGATAGTGTAATTTTTTTCATTTTTGTTAGATTCCTTACTAGTTAAAGTATTTTCTGTAGTCTTTGTAGATTTTTCTAAAAATGTTTAGTATTTTTTATTAATTAATTAGATTAAAACGTTTTTAAATTCGTAATAAATAAAATAAAAAATTCGAAAAAAATACTGACTTTTTCCTAAAATTATTTTTAATTCGTTTTAGAATGTAGGAAAATTAGTTTCACATCCTTAGGCCTTAAATTGCATCATTTTTCACTTTTTGAGGCTCGGGATTAGCCGGGTTTTCCGCGTTTTTGCATATTATCACTCTAGGACTTAGTGTAACTTTTATTTTTATTGTTAGTATGTTTAGTAGTAGTTAGTTTGTCATTTATTTTGTTTCCGTAGCCTTAATTACTTTCCCTTTAGTTAATTTGGTAGAATAACGTAACAAAACATAAATTCGATCAATTCAAACATTTTAATAACAAACCTCAAGCGTCATCGTCAATTCACACCTCGTTGAGGAAGCGACCGGGTAATCACTTGCCCGTTATCGCTTATCTCGAGTATTCGCGGGTTTTGCGTGTCGACCTTTTTCCTAAAGGGTTGGTTTGTAATTCTCTCTCGAATAATTCGTATTTGATATTTCTTATATATACTATTTGAGACTATCAACGCCACTGGACCAACCCTAGCTAGGATTTTGAATGGACCTATGTATCTTGGGTTTAGTTTTCCAGGTTTACCGAATCGTATGACACCTTTCCAAGGTGAGACTTTTAGCATAACATTGTCTCCAACTTGGTTCTAAAGGTTCGTCGTACATCGGCATAACTCTTTTGTCTATCTCTTGCTTTTTGTAACTGATTTTTGACATGTATGATTTTCTCTGTTGTTTCACGAATGAGTTCGGACCGTGAGGTGAACATCTCCCACGCCAAGCGGAGGCGATCGGCACTTTCGACCGTAAAGTGCTTCAAAAGTCTTTGCCTTGATACTAGCGTGATAACTGTTATTGTAGGAGAATTCTACCAATGGTAAATGATTATCCCATCCTTTTCCAAAGTCGATTATACAAGCTCGAAGCATGTCTTCCAGCGTTTGAATGGTTCGTTAACTCACGACCATCGGTTTGAGGGTGATACTGTTGTACTCATGTCTAGGTTTGTTCGAAGGCGTCTTGGAGTGACGGCGAAGTTTGAGGTAAATCTACCATCTCGGTCGGATATGATAGAGATGGTGCACCATGTTTTGAGACTATTTCCTTGACGTAAAGTCGAGTGGTGTCCATCTTGTAAGTCTCTTTGATTGGTATAAAGTGCGCAAACTTTGTGAGACGATCCACTATGACCCAAATGGAGTCATAACCGTTGGATGTCTTTGGGAGTTTAGTGATAAAATCCATTGTGATTCGTTCCCATTTCTATATCGAATCTCGGTTGTTGTAAGAGACCGGATGGTTTTTGGTGTTCGGCCTTCACTTTGGAACAAGTAAGGCATTTAATGACGTAGGTGGCAATATCGGCTTTCATGTTTGGCCACCAGTAGAGTAGTTTAAGATCATGATACATCTTATCAGATCCTGGATGTACGAAATATTTGGATTTGTGGGATTCAAGCATGATTAAGTCTCGTAGGCCACCATAAAGTGGTAACCAACTGCGTCCTTGGAAGCATAAAGTTCTGTCGGAACGGGTTTCAAATTTCTTCTGTATCATGCCGTCCAATTTCTCTTTCTCAATGTCTTGTTGTTTCACCGCTTCGGCTTGAGCATTGAGTATTTGAGCAGGGAAATTTGAATTGATGGTTAGGACTAAAGCTCGAACTTGTAGATGTTTAACCCTTTCCTTCCTTTCGGGGCATCTGCAACTACGTTGGCTTTTCCTGGATGATAGCAAATGTCGCAATCATAATCACTCGGTAGTTCTAACCATCATCATTGCCTCATGTTTAATTCCTTTTGATCAAGAATGTGTTGGAGACTTTTGTGGTCGGTAAACACAGTACATCTAGTACCGGATAGATAGTGTCTCCAGTTTTAAGTGTAAGACTCTGCTCTAACTCCAAGTCATGAGTATTGTAGTTTTCTTCATGTTTCTTGAGTTGTCGTGAAGCATAAGCCATGACCTTTTCTTGTTGCATGAGTACGGCTCCTAATCCTTGGTGTGAAGCATCGCAATAGACTACAAAATCTTCGATCCCATCTGGCAATGCTAGAATAGGGGCCCTACAAAGTTTTTGTTTTAGGATTTGGAAAGCTTCTCCTTCATCTTCGAGCTTTCTGTACTTGTTTTTACGGTTAGCGTAGTCAAAGGTTTGACTATTGAGGAAAACCCCTCAATAAACCTTCGATAATAACCGGCCAAACCTAGAAATTGACGAATTTCTGTAGGTGTTGTAGGTGTTGGCCAATCCTTGATAGCCTCAATTTTAGTGGGATCAACATGTAGACCCGTGCTATAGATAACATGCCCAAGGAATTGTACTAACTGAATCCAGAATTCACATTTAGAGAATTTTGCGTACAACTTCTCTTTCTTGAGCAAATCTAAAATCTTCCTCAGATGATCTTTATGTTCTTCTTCGCTTTTGGAGTATATAAGAATATCATCGATGAATACAATCACGAATTTGTCCAAGTATGGCTTACACACCCGATTCATGAGATCCATGAATACGACTGGTGCATTCGTCAAGCCAAACGGCATTACTTGGAACTCGTGATGACCATAGCGAGTTCTAAAGGCTGTTTTTGGAATGTCTTCTTCTCGAACCTTAACTTGATGGTAACCCGATCGAAGGTCTATTTTTTAATAATAGGTCGAACCTTGTAGTTGATCGAATAGATCATCGATTCTTGGCAAAGGGTATCGGTTCTTTATGGTTAATTTGTTTAGCTCACGATAATCGATACACATTCGTAACGATCCATCTTTCTTTTTCACGAACAAGACGGGAGCTCCCCAAGGTGAGGAACTAGGTCGGATAAACCCCTTGTCCGAAAGTTCTTGTAGTTAATTGGCCAGTTCTTGCATCTCGGATGGTGCTAGTCTGTAGGGAGCGCGGGCCACTAGCGTCGCTCCTGGCACTAAATAAATTTAAAACTCTACTTGGCGTGATGGTGGAAGTCCGGGTAAGTCTTCAGGGAAAACTTCAGGAAATTCACGAGCGATAGGAACATCTTCAAGTCGTTTTTCTTTGTATTCCTTCTCGGTAACATGAGCTAGAAATGCGTAACATCCTTTTTCAATGTACTTCATGGTTTTCATACATGAGATGATGTTTAAGCGAGTTCCACTTTGATCACCACAGATGACCAAAGTTTCATTGTTATAAGGAATGTGAACAACTTTTTCGCCATAGATGATGTTGGCTCGATGTTTTGACAACCAATCCATGCCAATAACCACATCGAAACTTCCAAGTTCGATTGGCATGAGATTGATGCTGAATGGATGATCTAAAAGGTTGAGGGTATAGTTTTGGAGTACAGATGGTTGTTTACTAAGTTTCCATTGGCTAATTCAATACTATAGTGAGTATCCATAGTGGTTGGTGCAATATTAAGTAAATGTGCAATTTTGGAAGATATAAAGCATATCACGCACGGTCGAATAAGACTTTAACAAGATGGTTATTGAGTGAAAACGTACCAGTGACTACGTTCTGGTCTTGTTGAGGTTCACCGTTGCCCATAACATAGGCTCTACCACGAGCATCTCCGCCTTGTTGGCCATGGTTTTGAGGACAATTGGGTTTGACATATCCTTTCTCCCACACGAAACATGTAACTATCGGTTGAAGATTAGCTCCAGTAGCCACAACTTTGCTTCTACAGTCTTTAGCAAGATGTCTGGTTTTTACACTTGTGGCACTTGGTCGGGCAAGGACCCATATGATGATAGTTGCATTTATTGCACTTTGGGTAGGTTCCACCATAATTTCCTCCAGCTGGTGCTGCAACATAAGCCGTTGAGGATTCTTGTCTTTTTTTTATTTGCTGATGGTGTTGGGTGCTACGATTTTGGTTATTGTAAGTGTTTCTTTGGTTGTTATCCCATTGTCGTTTGTTGTTGTTGTTTCGGTTGTTATTATTGTTGGTAGGGTTGTTGTTATTACGGTAGTTGGTGTTGTTGGTGGTAGTGTTGTTATTGAGATTCTGTCTTTGGGTAGCTCCTGTTCGAACCACTTGATCCATGAGACTTCGAGACATTCGCATAGCATCATCAAGTGACTTTGGATCAAACGATGTCATGTTTCCCTGGATGATAGGCGTAAGTCCCCAGATATATCTCTCTAACAGCTTTTTAGTTGTTGGAACCATTGATGGACATAGTATCGCCAATTCTTGAAATCGACGGTTGTAAGTAGCAATGTCAGCACCTTTGAGAACATGGTTCCAGAACTCCACTTCCAATTTTTGTATCTCACTATGAGGGCAATACTCCTTGATCATTAAACCCTTTAGAGCAACCCAAGAGATTTGATAAGCACTCATGATGCCTATTGGTTGAGCAATTGCATTCCACCATGATAATGCTTGATCCAATAGTGTACAAGCGGCATATTGAACTTTGTCACTTTCAGCGCATTTGCTGATTGAGAACACAGACTCCATTCTTTCAAACCAGCGAGTTAAACCCACGGCTTCTTCTGAACCATTGAAATTTGTGGGTTTGCAACTCATAAATTCTTTGTATGACCAACCTCTAGTTGCACTAGCTCTGAAACCTAGAAGCTTCATGGCGGCGGCGGCACTTGGCCGGCCGGCGGAGCTGTTTTTTTGCAGCCCGGTAGCGGCGGCTACAGCAGCGACTTCAGCGGCAGCTTCGGCGGCTATGGCTGCTCTTTCAGCGTTAATTGTTGCATTCACTCGAGTAGTAATCATTCGCTCAATGGCAGATGGAGTCATTGGTTGAGGTGCTTTAGCTTTCTTTGGCGGCATGATTCTATCAAAAAGAGATATCAAGAGTTATAAAAACATCATGATTTTTGATGGAAGGTTAGAAATAATAAAGTTTGGAGTTTTAAACCATAACACATGATAGCATAAAACAAGAGTTTTTATTCACATAATGTTGATTGATTTACAAAATCGAAACCTATTACAAGCTTCTTCAAAATTTACTAACTGAAACTTTCAGTTTAGTAATTACAGCTTTACTCTTGCTAGCTATTACATGAGTTACACAAGAGTTTTCTAACGAGTCTAATCAGTTTAGAAGTACAAAAGATAACTAGTATTATCACACTAGTCTAAAATTGGTTGGACGAATCGATGTTTCCATATACGGCTAGAACATCTATGCTATCACTTAAACGGTTTTCTTCGACCTCTTTTTGATGTATTTTCTGTTGCATGGCATTCATAGAAGATTGCATATCATACAAATCCTTTCGAAGACAATATCGGTCGAAGTTAGCAACATCTAGTCGGATCTCTGCCGAGTTTAAGCGATTTCGCAGTTCTTGGATCTGTGCCCTGTCTTGGCATTGGATTCTTTCCACTCTTGATAACCTATCTTTAATGTCTTCCCATTCAGTTAGTGGATGGAAGACGGTATCTGCAACATAATCCAAGTCCTTCTTCACATAACTCATATCTAGTATAAATAAGTCAAAGCGTTGACGAGTGATTCTTGTTTATTCATCTGCCATGCCATACTTTGGACTTTATGTTGGGTTAGGTCAAGGTGCTGTTTTAAACGGTATAGCTCGTATTGAGCAGAATTTATGAAGGCAGGTATTATTGTGGATGACCCGCCGACTTCGTAAGTGGATGTTGGTCCTTGAGTAGGGTTAGGAGGATTAGGTTCGGAAGATGTTTCTAAGGCAGGAGGTGGTGATAATGGTGCTACACCATATACATAGTTTTCCTCTTGATCATCCTCGGATTCAACCCAATCTTTGAACATTATATTCGGGAGAATCTGGTACAATCAGATCCTCTTCTTCTTCGTCGTCCATATCTTCGTATGGTTCATCTTCGCAATCGACGGCGTCAAGGTAATCATCATTGATATCGGGAAAATCAAGTTCCGGAATAATTGGAATGTTTGGAATTTGTTCGGGTGATGCCAGAACGTAATCGGGAGATGAGCGCAGAACATAGTGTGTCTACGAAAGGATATGATGTTAAAATAGTTATAATATTTAGGGGAAAGCTTTAAATAATTCAAGTGTATATATCAATATACTAATATGTTCATGTTATTATAACATGTCTTGAAAGTCCATAATCGTCTGGAGGATGGAAGGCACGAAGAACGGAAGGCTATAAAATGTTTTGTTTGTAAAAGTAGTTATAGTTTAAGTCTCAATTTAGACTCGTTTCCCTATAACTATGGCTCGCAATCTGTAACACCCCCAATTTTGTGATATGCCGCGGAAATCAAACTGGTATTACTTGATGGCACAACAGTCATAATAATAGAAAACGATCTCTAAAAGAGTCGTTTTAAAAAAAAGCTTTATCATTCAAATATATCAGAGTTTACAAAATAGGTCCCAGTTGGTTCCATTGATTACAAAACACATCAATATAAAGTTTTTGATGTTTTGTGAATGATAATTTATATATATATATATATATATATATATATATATATATATATATATATATATATATATATATATATATATATATATATATATATATAGCCTTCTTGATCTTGCCCTTCCGTGCCAGCTTCCGACATTATGGACCTGAAATACATGCTTAAAACTATCAACACAAAGGTTGAGTGAAATTCATAGAGTTTGTTAAATGGTTGAACACATTATGTTGGTAGTGTGAGTTAATTATACTCACACCAATAGTTTGAAAACAAAACAATTATTATTAGACTAAGCATCATGCAATCAAGGCGTTAACGTGTTCCAAATTTAATTGGAGAAATTGTTGGTACGTGCCCTAATAGGTAAAATTGCCATTTTTACCTAATGTTACTCAAATATAGTGCGTTTGTTTGCCTCTAACGGGCCAACACAAACGGGATTTGCCAATCCCAATAGATCTATTCACAATATTCGCGCCCACTCTCACATAGTGATTAATGATTCATGATTTAGGGACTTATGTTTGGCAAATGCGGTAACTTAGTGCTAATAAACAATCAGATAAGCATATAGTTTGAAAGCAATGTGTTCGGTTTAAAATAAAGCATGTATCTCCCCCAAGGGTTTGTAAAACAATTAAGTAATAGAAAGTGGGGCTATGAAATCACTGAGAGTTAAATGATGTTAAGTACTATAACATATATGATGGATAGCCGGGAAACCTCTACGTGCAACCTAAAATGGAATGTTGCGACTTAGGTTTGGAATAATGTTTAAGGAAACATAAAGCATCCTATATATATTCCTATGTTGATCATGATGTAGTCAATTATCATTTGATGTTTATAGAAAGATCTTTAATATGAGAAATAGTATTTAGTTTATAGATATCGTACTACCGTTCGGGCCATCATAATTCAAAGGTCATGCAGTAAACGTTCGAGGAGCTAGGACACTTTAAATCGTAAATCCAGCAACTCGTCGATACGTTTTACTCAAATGAAACCCCTCACATGAAGCTCCCTACTATTGTAGCACTTAGTAGATACAATATATGTTTTGAATGAAGATTGTTATATAAATAAGTTTATCATGTTTTTACAAGTTCTCGTCGTTTCATAAATATGATTACCTTAATTAATGGTCTTGGGTAAATAAGCCTTAAGGCTTTAGCCATGGTCTTGCCGTGACTTTGGTCTTGACTACCATGGTCTTGAGACTTAGTTTTGAGCTTAGCCGTAGCCGTGGTCTTGACTTATGGCCATTAGGCTTCTTGGTTTGCTTTTAGTTGTGACAAAAGTATAGTTGTGAGACTAAATAAAGGGCAGTTTCTGTTTTTGAAAGATAATGGTCTGTTTATGCGTTTTCAAGGTCCGAGCTTCTTTTCAATCAAAGGAAAACCTCGTTCCGAACAACTTTCGTGTTTTAACTTTTTGATGATTCGGACCAGAAGTACCACTTTTTACATAACCAGACCCTAAACAGCTTCTACATGGCAGTTTTGGTGTTTTAGTTTCACTAACTTCTTTTGGCTATAACTTTTGACTCGTTTGTCCGTTTCGGGTGATTCAAGTTGCTATGTTTACCTTTTTATCTTGTCTACCATAGTATGTAAGTTAGAAAGTCCATATGTTACTGATTTTAATGGTCTCAAATGTGTAGAATATGACTAGTTTACTAGTTTGTTACTTTTATGAGAATATGTAAATTAAAACATGTGATTGAGTATATGTACATCATGAATCAACATAGTAACTATATATATAGCATGAAATAGTTAAGATTATGAATAATAAAGATGAGATGATGGTGGTGATAAGTTGCTTACAACTTTTGGCTTTCAATAAGAAAGGAGTAACTTAGTAAGGATAGGACTTTGATTGATCACTTAAGACTTTGGATTGAGCTAGTTTTCCACACCTTGGCACCCTTGCAAACTTGAAGAGTTGGTGATGAAGTACTAAGTGACTTGAGTGGATTTAAACCCAAGAAGATCACTTAAACTTGCTAGAGATTTGATGAAGTAGCTTGATCTTTGGAACTTCTTTGCATAAACTTGGAGTTTAAAGATCAAATGATGGAAGATATGATGGATTTAAGCTATGAAAGACCCAAAAGAGTTTTTGAGGTTGTTTAGAATGTATTTCACTACCTATTTATAGGAGGGTAAGTTTGGTTAACCATATATTGGGTTAAATATTAACCATGGTTAAGTTAGGACACTTGTAATCATCTAAATGAACCATGGTTAGGGTTAAGCCACCAATATGATGACTCCACCCCTAGGTCGGTCTCAATGTGCCTAGGTGGCTTAGATGATAAGTTTTGATAATATCTTGAGTTTAGAGTAAGTTTTGGTTCCGTTAAATGCCAACCGTAAGTCGTTAAGCCATAAAACGTAAAATCGGGTATCGTAAAAATACAAAAATTATAGGAATGATGAGACTCATCATTATACTCCATCTAAAAGTAATCTACATTGGGTGCAAAAATGATGCTAAAATTTGGAAATACGAATAAAAAGCGTAATTCATAGTTTATCGAAAAGAACGAAATTTCAGGGAAACGACCGTGAATTTATTTAGAGTAGACTAAAGTTAGTCTAAAAGTGATATGAGATGTCAAAATGTGGTTTTCTTCATACGCGGGATAACTTTATAGTTATACGTGAAGTATAAAAGTTACGCGATTTAAGCAAAAATGTAGAACGTACAAGGTTAATTTCTTTATGGTCAAAGGAGGAGGGAAATATGTTTGAATTTTCAAAAAAATGTAAAAGTGTCAAAAACATATTAGAAACAGTGAGAATCGTTAAAGTCTGGATCTAAGTAGAATTGTTTAAAACGTAGGTTTAGTTTCGTACGGCGCAGGGTTTATTTGGTAACATTAAAATGAAATCTTAAAAATTCTCAAATTAATTATGAGAGATCTAAAAATTAATCTGATGTGAGGAAAATTATCAGAGTTGATTTTCATTATGCGTGTGATGTTTAAACGGTGTTCCGACCAAAATGAAAGTTTATAACGATGTTTTCTTAATAACTTTTGCGAAGATGATCTAACGATTGTCGAATTCTCAAGATATTACTAAAATAATTTATCTTACGAGAATGTGAAATAAAAATTTTACGGATGAATAGTGAAAATGAATAGTAAATGTGAATAGTAAATTCTCGAAAATGAAAAGTAACCTGAAAATGCGGGTGGTTACACCTGAGTTTCATGCTCACCAATAGATTCAGTCACCGTTAATTCTTGCTCACCAACAGATTTTTCTTGTTTTTAATGAGAATGTAACACAAGATCTTCATGCAGTTGTTCTTTGTTTTCAAATACATCTAAAACTTCTTCACTTTCAGCTTTACTGTTTTTTGGGAGATCTTCTTTGGAAGTAGTAGAATCTTGAATTGGTGACCCAGCTTGAATTTTTTTCAATGCTCATTTGATCTTTATCTTCTACTTCTTTTGAAGAATGTTGAACATCTACCTGAGAATCTTGAACTGTATTTCGAGAATCTAAAACTTCTTCAGTTTCAGCTTTGTAAGTAGTAGAATCAACTTCAGGTTCAAGTTGAAGAACACTTGATGGTCCAGCTTGTGTGTCTTCTTTATCAGCATCTTCTACTTTGTTATTTTCAACACCTTGTACTTCATATTGCATCACTCTGAGTCTTTGAAAAAATCTGCACGCTCACCTCCCTGAGTTTCATGCATCTGGAAATATTTCTCTATAACTTTATTAGGTTGTTTTTCAACTGTTACTTCTTCTACACATTCAGTCAAGCTAGGGCGTCTATTTGTATCAGAATGTAACACGAGATCTTCATTCACTTGTTCTTTGCTTTCAAAAACATCTACAACTTCTTCACTTTCACCTTTACTGTTTTCAACTTGAAGAACAATTGGTGCAGAATCTTGAATTGGTGACCCACCTTGAATGTTTTCAGTGATCATTTCTTCTTTATCTTCAACCGTATCCTTAATGATTGGTGATCCAGCTTGTAGAACATTTTGTCCAGATTCTTGAATTGGTGACATAGCTCGGCTAGTACCAGTTTCTTCATTCATATTTTTTTTTATGATGAATATCTCAAAGCAGTGATTAGAGGTGGCAATTTGTGCCCAAAATAAAAAAAATGGGCTAAATGGGCAAACTTTTAAAAGATTTGGGCATATTTGGACCCCCTCCTTTTTTTGAAATGGGCATGTATTGCCCATTTAGAAGTTAAATGGGCATGATGGGCACATGTTTTTCTCGAACATTAGCTTGTTTTTAAAGAAAAACTTGTATTTAATTTTTTAAATATAAATGAGGTGTTACGTTTGAGGAATTTATTTAGTCGTTTGGGTCTTTTTAAAAGCGATTCGTATAACATGAGCCCGTTTCGCCCGTGCCCGTTTAGTCCATGCCCGTTTAGCCCGCGCCCGTTTGACCCATAACCCGTTTGGCCCGTCGCCCGTGCCCGCCCGGCCCGCCCGTTTTGCCACCTCTAGCAGTGATCATTTCCCTAATAATTAAAAAATTAGCATTAATAAAAATTTAAAGATAGTTTCACATGCGAAAATAATAAGTTATTAAAAAATAAAGCAAGAAAAAAATACTTTTCACATGTGACAGTATTTAGTTTCACATGTGAAAAAAAATCTATAAATTTTTATAAAAATCAAACGGATTTAAATTTTACTTGAAGAACAATTGGTGCAGAATCTACAACTTCTTCACTTTCACCTTTACTGTTTTCAACTTGAAGAACAATTGGTGTAGAATCTTGAATTGGTGACCCACCTTGAATGTTTTCAGTGATCATTTCTTCTTTATCTTCAACCGTATCCTTAATGATTGGTGATCCAGCTTGTAGAACACTTTGTCCAGATTCTTGAATTGGTGACATAGCTAGGCTAGTACCAGTTTCTTCATTCATATTTTTTTTTTATGATGGAATATCTCAAAGCAGTGATCATTTCCCTAATAATTAAAAAATTAGCATTAATAAAAATTTAAAGATAGTTTCACATGTGAAAATAATAAGTTAATAAATAATAAAGCAAGAAAAAATACTTTTCACATGTGACAGTATTTAGTTTCACATGTGAAAAAAATCTATAAATTTTTATAAAAATCAAATGGATTTAAATTTTACTTGAAGAACAATTGGTGCAGAATCTACAACTTCTTCACTTTCACCTTTACTGTTTTCAACTTGAAGAACAATTGGTGCAGAATCTTGAATTGGTGACCCACCTTGAATGTTTTCAGTGATCATTTCTTCTTTATCTTCAACCGTATCCTTAATGATTGGTGATCTAGCTTGTAGAACACTTGGTTTAGATTCTTGAATTGGTGACATAGCTCGGCTAGTACCAGTTTCTTCATTCATATTTTTTTATGATGGAATATCTCAAAGCAGTGATCATTTCCCTAATAATTAAAAAATTAGCATTAATAAAAAATTTAAGATAGTTTAACATGTGAAAATAATAAGTTATTAAAAAATAAAGCAAGAAAAAATACTTTTCACATGCACTGTATTTAGTTTCACATGTGAAAAAAATCTATAAATTTTTATAAAAATCAAATGGATTTAAATTTTACATGACTTTCATCATCTGAATTGGTGAAGAAGTTTCATTCATTGAAATATCATGATCTCTACCAAACGGTTGCCTCACCTTTCTCTACAAATCAACAAAATCCGAAAAATCAAAATTGTGTTTGTTAACCAAATCAGCAAAATCCTGGAAGATACTAATTTGATTACTTAAAGGTTCTAACTTGTAACTCAAGTAAATATACGGTTCTAACTTCTAACTTCTAACTTCTGCTGATAGAACTTCCTTCGCTGCTGGTAGTCATAAGATGCATAAAAAGTTGAATGTTTGCATATGCTGTTACTTCTTTGGAGACACCTGAGGTTTCTACTAAAGATATCTCTTCACCTACTGGTGTTGGTCTACTTCTTTGGGGTGATTTAAAGGTATTGTGGGCCTTTGACAACATTATAAAATATATTAAAGAAAAAAAATACCTTTGACTCTAAGCCACCCGTGAAAACATCATCTTGTTTCGGTAATAATCCAAAACCTCCAGCCTCAAGTTCTAATTTCTCTCTATACTTCATTAAAATTGTCTTCCATTCTTAAATTACTGGCCTTTGACGAGAAACAGGAAAACGATCACATCTTGTTGAATCAAGATATAAGAGCTACAAATTAAAAAATTTACGTAAATAATAAATTCATATAAGTGAAACAAGCTATAAATGAATTTATATGTAATGATTGATTACTTACAGTCATAAAAGTGATTGGACCTGTGAAGTAGTTGGAAAGTCTGTAATCCCACTTTTTTATGCTTGGAGCCAAACAATCTATTATATATTTGCACCAATTTACACTTTTAACTTTCTCAAGGACATCATCATTTATACTCTTCAAAATATTCAAATTACATGCTCCTTGCGTATCACACATCCCCATTGTATTTGCAAAGAGTATCAAAAAATTCATTTTAAACAACTTCTCATAATCATTTGTTGAAACTATAACATCCGTTATATCATTGGTGGATGTCATTCTTCCAGACTTAAAGGAAATTGATTTAACCACTCTTGGATAAAAGGATCATCTTCCTTTCTTTCTTTCAAGGAATCTAATGACATTCTTCCTATAGGAATACCAAGAACGTCATGTACCTTACTTTCTGTAACATCTATATAACCATTACTTAATGGTAATTTCATTACTTATCTATCTAACTTAGAAATAACATAATATCCTACACATCCGGGGATATCATGAATCATCATCCCAACAAAACCTCCAAAACCCATTTCTATTAAAACCTCTTGCCTTTTAGCATTTAAAATGCTTATTGCAGAAAACAGCGATTGGTCTGTCCTTGTTCTAATAGAAGGAATTTTATCATTATCTTTTACTTTTTTTTTTGTCTTTGGTTTAAAATGATCATCATTGTCCTTATTTTTCCTCTTTCTCTTACCAGTAGTATTTCTTGGTCTTCCTCTCTTACCAGCAGTTGAAGAATCAGTTCCTTTTCTTGCCTTATCTATAAAATAAAATAAAAAATATTAATAAATATATTTTTCACTTGTGAAAAATTAACAAATATGCATACTAAAATATATGAGTTATACTGTTTTCACATGTGAAAACTAGGCTGTCAACACAAAATAGTCTGAAAAAGTGTTATTGTAAATAGTTGTTTTTCAACAAAAGATATAACCGAAAGGTGTTAATAAGGATGTATGGCAAAATGTATGATAAAATGATATGATAACTATGCTAAAACAGAATCATGGAATTAGATTAAAGTTATTTACCAGAATTATCACAGCAAATTTTTGGTCTTCCTCTCTTACCAGCAGTTGAAGAATGAGTACATTTTTTTGCCTTATCTTTAAAATAAAATAAAAACTATTTAGAAGATATATTTTTCACTTGTGAAAAATTAAAAAATATGTATACTAAAAAACATGGTTTAGTGTTAGCGTGTAAACACAAAATAATATGAAAAAGTGGTATTGTATAAAGGAAATAGTTATTTTTCAACAAAAGGTATAACAAAAATGTGTTAATAACGATACAATCTAAATTAGAATAATACAAAATTAGAATAAAATTATAGATAAAATTTATGTACCAGAATCGTCACTAGCGGAATCTGTAATAACAACATTATCCAAATCTAAATCTGAATCTTCATCTGTAAAAAAATTATTTTATTTTTCAATGTCAAGTATTACAAAGAAACAGAATGTATGGAAAAGTGTATGATAAAATGAAATGATGACAAATACTAAAGAAGAATCATGGAATCAGATTCAGTTTTTTTACCAGAATCATCACTAGTAGTCTTTCTTGGTCTTCCTCTCTTACCAGCAATTGAAGAATCAGTTCGTTTTCTTGCCTTATCTATAAAATAAAATAAAAACTATTAATAAAATATATTTTTCACTTGTGAAAAATTAACAATATGCATACTAAAAAATATGAGTTATACTATTTTTCACATGTGAAAACTAGGCTGTTAATAAGGATGTATGACAAAATGTATGATCAAATGATATGATGACTATGCTAAAACAGAATCATGGAATCAGATTAAAGTTATTTACCAGAATTATCACCAGCAGACTTTTTTGGTCTTCCTCTCTTAGCAGCAGTTGAAGAATGAGTACATTTTTTTTCCATATCTATAAAATAAAATAAAAACTATTTAGAAGATATATTTTTCACTTGTGAAAAATTAAAAATGTGTATACTAAAAAATATGAGTTATACTATTTTCAAATGTGAAAACTAGGTTGTCAACACAAAATAATCTGAAAAAGTGTTATCGTAGAAAGGAAATAGTTATTTTTCAACAAAAGGTATAACCGAAAGGTGTTAATAAGGATGTATGGCAAAATGTATGATAAAATGATATGATGACTATGCTAAAACAGAATCATGGAATTAGTTTAAAGTTTTTTACCAGAATCATCACCAGTAGACTTTCTTCGTCTTCCTTTCTTGCCAGCAGTTGAAGAACGAGTTCCTTTTTTTGCCTTATCTATAAAATAAAATAAAAACAATTTAGAAGATATATTTTTCACTTGTGAAAAATTAAAAATATTTATACTTCAAAATATGGTGAAAACTATCCTGAAAAAACATGGTTTAGTGTTAGCGTGTAAACACAAAATAATTTGAAAAAGTGGCTTTGTAGAAAGGAAATAGTTATTTTTCAACAAAAGGTATAACCTAAAGGCGTTAATAATGATACAATCTAAATCAGAATAATACAAAATAGAAAATAGTTGTTTATATTACCTTTAATGACATTATCTATATTGAAATCAGAATCTTCATCGAAAAAGGACAATTTTAAATCATAATAATGCATATTTAGAATAATATCTATTAAATTAAAATAAAATTATAGATTAAATTTATGTACCAGAGTCATCAGTAGCGGAATGTGTACTAACAACTGATGGAAAATTTCGTTCTTCTGTATAATCACTGGTTTTTTTTTGGTGTAGAAGAAGCAAATGCAATAAAAAGAATATATAATTTTAAGTATCATGTAAATATTAAATACGTTTAATAAAATGTTATATTAATTAATTTCAATTCAATAAAAAAAACTTTTAAATAACAAAGTTAGTTTATGTTAAATTACCTTTAACAGCATTATCCAAATCAAAATCTGAATCTTCATCTGAAAAAAAATATATTTTATTTTTAAATGTCAAGTATTACAAAGGACAGAATGTATGGAAAAATGTATGATAAAATGAAATGATGACAATATTAAAGCAGAATCATGGAATTAGATTAAAAAGTTTTTTACCAGAATTATCACCAGTAGTCTTTCTTGGTCTTCCTCTCTTTCCAGCAGTTGAAGAATCAATTCCTTTTTTTGCCTTATCTATAAAATAAAATAAAAACTATTTATAAAATATATTTTTCACTTGTGAAAAATTAACAATATGCATACTAAAAAATATGAGTTATACTATTTTTCACATGTGAAAACTATCTTTGAAAAGCATGGTTTAGTGTTAGGCTGTCAACACAAAATAATCTGAAAAAGTGTTATTGTAGAAAGGAAATAGTCGTTTTTCAATAAAAGGTATAACCGAAAGGTGTTAATAAGGATACTACAAGTGAAGAAACTAGTGAAACTCAAATTAAAACACGGTGTATTGCAAAATGTATGATAAAATGATATGACGATAATGCTAAAACAAAATCATGGAATTAGATTAAAGTTTTTTAACAGAATCATCACCAGTAGACTTCTCTTGGTCTTCCTCTCTTAAAATATTTTGAAAATAGAATTTCACATCTGACTAAAAAAAACTGTAATACCATGACGAATTTCGTCACATGTGAAATTTTTTGTAAAATAGAATCTTCACAAGTGATGAAAAAAATTTCGAAAAAAGTTTTCAAAAACTGTTTTTGTTTGTGCTGATTTTAAGTTACATTATTATGTTTTTCACATGTGAATAAATTTTATATTACCTTTAATGACATTATCCATATTGAAATCCGAATCTTCATCTGAAAAAAAAACAAAACAAAACAAAAAAACAAAACAAAATTTAAATCATTATAATGCAAATTTAGAAAAAAATCTATTAAATTAAAATAAAATTATAGATTAAATTTATGTACCAGAATCGTCACTAGCGGAATCTGTACTAACAGCATTATCCAAATCTAAATATGAATCTTCATCTGTAGAAAAATTAATTAGTTTATGTAACTTCTATAATCTATACAAAACAGAAACTCAAATTAGAATGTCAAGTATAACTAAGTAAGCATCAATCCACGCCTCTATTCAGTTTTCATTTTTTTGCAAGCCAAATTTCTCTTATACAATAATGGAATTAGATTAAAGTTTTTTACCAGAATCACCACTAGTAGACTTTCTTGTTGAATGAGTTCCTTTTTTTTCGTTATCTATAAAATAAATACAAAGTATAAGCTTATAATAAGATATAAATAATTAATAAATTTGTTTATGAATACAAACATAACAAAAAACAAACATTAAAAAAACACCTAATCTCTTAGACTCTCAAAATTATAAAACTAAGAAAACAAACTAGTATTGGGGAATTTCATCACAAAAAAAAGAGATCAATAATGCAAGCGGCATTTTCCAAAACTGTACTAGTACCAAATACTAACATACAAGAGCACTATACTTATCCAAACCCAGATACACCATTCAAAAGCAAAAAAAAACACAACATAGTAAAAACTCATTAAAACTAAGCAATCTAAACATTTAGGCATAGACCTCAATTTCATCAGCTTAGCAATCTCAAACAAACATAATCCAATCTCAAACAAACATTAACCCAAATACACTTTTATTCTAGCTCGTCACACTTCTTCAACCTCCAACAACCCTCTCGCCACAAATACACATCTCCACCGTTAATAGCACCAAAAATTAAAATAACTCATCCCAAAGTTAGTACACAACAAAAGTCAAAACTCAAAACTTATCTTATTTTAAAAACTTATTGCCAAACACCTAAACATTATTGTACACATATGTTGTTTTGAGAATTCAAATACTTAGCTTATACTAAAACTTATTGCCAAACACCCTTGTATGGATACTAATATATTCAAAAAACTATAAAATAAATAAATAAATAAATAAATAAATTGTTATTTCTATACTTTTACAATAATCATTATACAATAGATAAAATCATAATTATAAAAAAATTTACCATTAACAGTTGGTGTATATTTCTTCTTAGATGATTTTCTAGCGATACTCTTTCTTCTTCTTCTCTCGTAACATAGAAATTCTGAACAACAATAGATGATTAATAACAAAAACTAAAACAAGCAATAGTAATAATGTTTAAGAGGAAACTAACTTTGAACCGACAAATCTTGTTTTTCATCCATAAAATTAGGGTTCAAAAATCGATTTGGGGTTTTTGTCAAAAACCGATGACGGTGGTTTTTAGGAATGATGAAAACTTTTTTAAAGTGATTAAATTTTGGTTTATTTGGATAATAAACTTTTTAGGATGGATTAAAATATCTGAATAATTTGTGGGAATTCTTTTTAATTCATATTTGGATTGACTAAAGTGAGGGAAATGTACAAGTGAAGATATGTGATATACAAGTCTAGGGAGCGTTGGTGATTTGGATATTTGTTAACATGTATGGTTCGGTTTGTTGTTTTAGTGTGACATGGATTTATTTATGTCACTTTGTAGAAAGGGTCTTTTTGGCTGGATCCAAAATCATTCAAAAAAAGAGTAGCCATAATTTCATATTTATACTTCTCTAGCCCATAATTCCATATTTTCAAGGATATATATGTAATAGCCCGAAAAACTAAAATCGCTTTGGCTCAACCCAAAATCCAATTAAATATAAAAAAAAATCCAATTAAATTTAAACATAGAAAAAGGGTATTATATGCAAATATAATGGAAAGTGTTTTGCTTAACATTAAAAATTGAATATAATTTACTTTCACTTTCCTCTTTTACAATTTTTGATTTGTAGAGCATTTTTCTATTTTATGTAGTATAGATATAAAAATATTAACCTATTGAATATAACATTAATAAGTAAATAGTGTAAAATTGAAACAAAACATTTTTATCATAGATTTATAATAATTATAAATAATAAAATAAATTATCTTAATTTGAAATTAATGTGTGAAAAAAAAATATAAAGTCATGAAATTTTGTTGTTTAAAAGTGATAATAAGTCATATGATATTAAAAATGACCTACTTGTTTAGTATCACAATCGAATAAATAGCTTTTTAATGTGTTTATTGTTAGGGTTTTAAAAACAAACACACCCTTAGACTTTCTGACTCTTTGTCTAGTAAAATTATTTTTTAATTTTTATAAATCATGGTGATTGAAAAGATTAAAAAAAATTGTATTTGTTAGATAAAAAAAATTGTATTTGTTGGTATCTATTTGTTTCTTTTTTCCGGGTTTAATATTTGTGGCGTAGTATATTTTTATAATTTATATTTTTGCATTGGGTTGTCTGAATTATTGTAATTTAACATCAAAAAATGAACTTTCATGATGATGATCTTTTTTTGATAATGATTTTTGCTTTGGATTGTCTGTATATTTTTGTAATTTAGATTTTAAGAGTCTTTTTTGTCAAATATAATTTAGTTACATTTTTATTTTAACTTTTTATCTTCTTCTATACTCCTTTATAAAGGATTTAGGACATTTTAAATAGTAGTCTTAAAATTTTTAAGACCAAAAATATTTCCATCAAAAATAAAAGTTAATTAGCTAACCATAATAATTAAGCATACATATGTGGGTGTTTTGGTGGTTGGAGCCGTTGAGGCGGATGAAAACATAACATATTTTATTGTATTTTGTTTTGTTTGTTTTGTTGTTTGATATGAAAATTAAGTCCGATGACAGGGATTTGTTTTAGTAAGGTCGCATTGTTGTTTGATTAGCATTTCTGGTTGGATTTTTGGTTACAACAGGGATTTACTTATATCCATTGATAATTTACCAGATTTTGTTAAAATAGTAAGTTACCGTCCATATGAGATCATGCTAGAGAAAAAATTTGTACTTCAAAAATGACTCTTAACACTCTTCAAAATATAATAACTTGCAACTGCAATTTTGGCAAAACGAGACAGCGCAGGAACTAAACGACGGTATCCGGCTATATTATTTGAATCATGAAAATGTGGTTGTCATTGATTAAAATTAAGTTTTAAGTTTTAAGGTTCAAGTGAAATTTATTATATGTATCTGAACTATAACAGCCCATGATGTCATCTACACTTGCATATATGTTCATGAAGTTGATTCATAATGAAAACTGATGATAATCAGTGTCTATTACTTTTACTTGGTTTAAGTGTAAAACTGAATAGTTAGTATACAATGATGATAATCAGCGTGTACTTACCATCATTCAAAATAATCAATTAAGTTTAATCCTTGAGAATACTACATCGACTACACTCGAAACCAACTGATATACTTATTTGTCTCATGTTCAAACTTTTTCATTACCTCATTTACAAATAATTTATAAAAATGAAATTGTCCAAGTGGTCATTTATCAAGGTTAAGTTTCATTAAAATGTTTTTATATATTCTTTGATACATGTTAAGAATTTTTATTTGAGTTGAATTATCGCATATTAAAACCTTTTACAATTACGTTATGATATTTTCACGTCATATTTTAAACGTTACACGAAACACTTACCACAATATCGCATATTGTTAATTGTATGTTGCTAGAAACTTCTGTTGTGAAGCACGGGTACTCGCCTAGTATTAAAATACGTATATATTCATACCCTTCTAGTAAATTCTAATTTATTGATTATTGACTTTTAATTGCACGGGCATCATAAGTGTTTGATAACGTTTTTTTTCGTGCTACGTTGTTGTTTGTGTTTTTTTTAAATTCTGGCTTTTTTTGTATTTTTTAAAACTATATGGATTTTTTTGGGACTTTCATATTAATGTGTTGACTAATAGTATTTGGTCCATTCATTTTTGACCTACCTAATTTTTTATTACTGCTCTCTCAATTGTCGATCATCTAACCATGCCAGGGAAGCCCAACGTTCAAGAACTCTTGGCGGCTTGTGGTTCCACTGACCTTGCCACTGCTTTTAAGTTCCTCTTTAGCTGTGAGGTGACTGAAGATCGGAGTTTCTGAATCGTTTGGAAGATGGCGTGACCAGTGGGCGCAAGGTTCACAAAGGGAGAGAACCATTATGGAAACCCACGGGTATGGGCCTTTTGTTGGGCAAGCTGTAGATGGTTTAGGGGGTTTGGTGGAATTGCAACGTGTTGATAGGGACACGTTGGTTGCTCTGGTGGCCCTTACGGATCGGTGCGTGATGGGATAGCTTGAAGAGAGGCAAGTTGGGCTAATGGAGAAGAATGAGGGGATTTCTGATTAGTTTAGTGGTCTGTGGCTTTTGCTGGTGGTTTTTTTTAGCTGCTTGGTTGATGGGTTGTTTGCAGGTTTTATTTGTTGGATTAGGCATGGTTGGTTAGTATTATTAGTAATGCTTTTATAAAGTTATGTACTGTGTCTTGATGGATGTACCCTTTAGTATGGTACCATTTTGTTTTTGTAGGATAGTCCATTGTAAGGAAACTATTGTAAGTTTGTCTATGGTAATGGAAAATCAATATCTTTAGCCTATATATGTTTTATTCTTTTATCTATTTTTTGTGTGGTAAGGTGTTTGTAGTGGTTTAGACTGTGTTGGCAGGTTTCAGTTTTTCTATTCAATTGTGCACGACTCTGTGCGTCTAAACTTTTCTATGATGCTTTTTGGGATAGGACTTTGTAGTGGCTTATCTTGTTGGTAGTGGTCGTGGATTGTCCTTTTTCTTTTGTATAAATGTTACTTGTGCCTTGTGTTTAGTTGTGTTTGCTCTTGTTGAATGATATAGTTGTTGTGCACGCTATGTGCGTCCGGTTGTCTTGCGAACTTGGTTTTGCGTGCGATAGTGATGCACTCCAGGATCAGATGTGCCTTTTTTTCGAAAGTGAAGTTAATGCTGCTCGTAAATGGGAGACTATGGTGCGTCTGCGTTGCCGAGATTGCTGCGTATCAGGTACACTGGATGACTTAATCAAGGGGTTCTTCAGGACGGCATGATCGGTTGTGGCGAATTCGGTTACATTTCTCATGGAGGTGCGGGCACATGAGCATTTTAAACAGCTACGTTTAGAGAATGCTTCGTGAGGCTCATACCGCGAGGCTGCAGTGGGCTACATCATCATATTCGTGCAGTGTAATGGTTTATTGTCTTTGTCAAGTGTTTGTTTGTGTGAGATCAACGATCATGAGTTTCAAGCATAATGTGAAGTTAAAGTGTAGCTACTTTTATCTCCTGTTTAGTTATTGATAGTTTAGCCTGCTTTTGGTGCTTGGTTAGTTTCTGGTGTGTGATAGTTTGTGTTTGCCTTATCTGTGTAAAAGTTTTATTCAATTGAAATTATGTTCTTTGTGTTTCATTTTTTCCCTTGTATTTGTGTATAGAATTCATGGCATTATGTAGATATGTAATAGTAATATGTACTAACGACATTTGATTGATTGAAAATGGCATGGCTTAGCCTGCTTTTACGACGCTTGTGATTTACCTAGTTGGTCTATGTACATTGTTCGATACCTTAGAGATTACTGATCTGCAGTGATTACTGTACATACCCTACACCTAAATTCTTTTACATTGGCCTATTTAGTTTAACTATCTTATATTAAGGAGAAACAAACAGGTGAATGTTTATGCCATCATTCTTTTTTAGCCTTTTTAGCCGGTTCAGATGTGCCACCTTGTTCCTCTGGGAAAAGTTGTTTGCGGAACTCTCTGTGGGCGCTTAGGGTATAGATGGATATAGTTTGCATCTGTGCATCTTGGTACTTTATTGGGACCTAATAATGCAAATACTATTTTTTGTTTTTTCACATGTGAAAGTAAAATTCTAACACATTGAAAATATTTTTGATAAATCCTAACAAATTGCATCTATCAGTATTACAAAGTAATTACACACATAAACTTCCGTTATCATAATTAAACATACATTACCCAAAATACCATTAAGTATTATAGTTATTTGGTATCCATCGACATTATATAATTAAACATAAACAGATTCACCTAAAGATACTACATAGCATACCACATGATGTACCAAAAGTCATAGAATCCTAAAACATCCACATTACATAATTACACACATAAACTTCCGTTAACATATCGAAATTTCAAAAGAGAATATTCATTCATATCATGCTTCAGCAAACATGGAATATGGGAACCTGAATTTGCCTTCCTCGAACACGTTCAAGAATGATTTGAACCATCTTAAACGCATCATTTTGGTGAACAAACCCACAAAGTTCGCCAAAACCCCTCGGTTCTTTCATTACAACATGATTGGTTTTTTGGTTTGTAACCTGTGTTGCACCATCTCTATGACCATCGGTAACCTAATGCAGCGGTGGACAACATATGCCTTGTGTATGTATGCATGACGTGGCGGTCCAGAGGTGTGCCGTATTGTATGTCAATTTTAAAAACTCACTTCAATTTTTCTCTAAACATTTCAGAATAAAACAAACAACAAGACATTCTCTTCATCATCATGATCAACATTTAAAATAAACATTTGTAAGAAATAGATTTTAATTCTTACTAGCTTAAATGAGTCAATGGTATGCACATAGAGGTGTATAAAAACATTCTCTTCATCATCATGATCAGCATGTAATGTAAGCGCAGATTGAAGCCCGACCTCTTATCTGCATTATAAAATACATATATGATGGTCATCGACCAAAAAATATTTTATACTTAAAGTTGTATTTGTTCAATAACAATACCTTTGATGTCACGAAACTGTATTGGACGTGGATCCCTCCTTATCATAGTAGGTAATATTTCCTCTCTGGAAAGCCCCAAACCGTCACCTCCAATAATAACAATAGACAAGTTGTTATTTCCTCTATTTGTAAACACAATTCTTTGTCCAGATTCTAAACCAACTGCATTCCCTAAAGTTTCCCAGCCTGGTCTAAAAAAAAGATTGTCCCTTTT
Organism: Chrysanthemum makinoi; assembly: GCA_910596185.1. Classification (NCBI taxonomy): domain Eukaryota; kingdom Viridiplantae; phylum Streptophyta; class Magnoliopsida; order Asterales; family Asteraceae; genus Chrysanthemum; species Chrysanthemum makinoi. The sequence goes on along the minus strand of OU343223.1, from coordinate 213,787,166 downwards.
TGATGAATTCAAATCCAACTGAACCCTCATGTGGTCAACATTGAAGAACAAATTTTCACAGCTAATTCGAAACCTGTTCACCAATATGTTTTGCAAGAACTCTCCTGGTAGAATCTATAATGGATTACATGTAAAGAGATATAATTATAATATCAACAATTCACAGTTTATAAAAATTAATAATATTTTTAAGTTACGTAAAGGTTATTTCAGTCATTTACCTGATTTGCAGGAGTGTACTCAACCAAGCATCAAGTAAGTCTATGACCTATGATGTTTCTGTCATATCCATAGCATTCCGATCCATCTTTGGCATAAACAGTAACATAATAAGAATCTAATCGTTGCCTTATAAAGTGTATATCTATGGCATTTCCTGGCACATTTGAGTGAACAAAATCAATCCAATCTTGGTCCCACAATACCCATCTTCCATCAATCCTTTCAAGCTCAACCTTATACCTATCTATATCATTCATAAGATAAAGCATGTTGTTTCCATGTAAGTGATCATCAAACACTTGTGGTAGTTCCTGTCAAAAAAATATACAAAAATACAAGATTTTATTTGGTACACAACGCTAACATCATGATATAACGTTAATTATAAATAAATGCATTTTTTAATTTTTACATTTGTTGTTTGAAAGTGTTGTGTACATACTTGAAAACAAATTGTGAGCCATCCTTACATTAGTTAGAGTTTTTTTACCATTCAAATATTCATGATCAACCAACTAAATGTTTTTTATAACATAATACTTTAACATTAAAAAAAAAACCACTAAAACCTATTGAGGATCTTAGTAACAATCAATACTAACTAATTATTGACTAACCATTACCTTTATATACTAAACAATAAAACAACAAAACATCATATTTTTATAAAACATAAGATATTTTAGATGTTCCATTATCAAGACACCTCTAATGCCTATTGAGGAGACTACTAACAATCTATACTAGCTAGTTTAAGAATGAAGTTTTGATACAATTAACTCTATAAAAGATCAATAACATGAAAAATTGTTCCATTATAATTATTAACCACTTTTTATGATATACCCAATTATAGGCCAAAAAAGTGGCTATAATGAGCTCGAGTCGAGTTTCGAGCTCGTTTGACATCAAAGCGAGCGAGTTTGAGTGAGAGTTTGAGCTAGAGTTTTACTAATGAGTAGAGTTCGAGCTTGGCAATACTCGACTCGACTCGTCTCGTTACCGTAAATACCATTATTCACGAAACTATATTTTGATTACCCTTAAAACATCAACTTACAAAAGATCATATTCAAACACAGGTCGACCAAATTATAGGTCATCTACAATAGGACATATTATATAAACTATTTCTTATTTATCATTATACTTTAGTCAAAGTTGTAACACATTACTTCATCTACATTAGGACAGATTATACTTCACTATTTCTTATACTAAACATTAACATTTGATAAGTAAATTAATGGATGAAGGATCATAAAAGTAAATAAATAAAATAAAATAAAAAACCGAGGCTTGAACTAACCTTTCAATCTTGTTAATTTTTGGTAGTTAGATTTTACAGACTCTTAATGTGAAAGAGTATTAAATGAGTGAAAATAAATGATGATTGTGGAAGATAGATATACATAAATATCAACTTGCATGTATATATTTTGTTTTTAATAATTCAAGTCAAGTTTAGTTTTGTACTCTCTACTGGTTACATGAATTACGCTAAAAGGGTTTTCTTTGGTGGTAGGCATTTTAGTTAGTCACTCAGATAATTTGTCACCAATTTTTGTTACAAAAAAGAGGAAACTAATTTGTATTTGAAAACCTTTTATATTTTGACGAGTAAAATGTGTGTGTTTTTACAATATTATAGCGTGTCGATCTGTTTATACATCAAGTATTAATATAAGGGCGTGCTTGGTTGGGGGTTAAGGGGGGTGGGGAATGGGTAAGGTATTCAAAAGGGCACACTTCACTCATCATTTAGTGCTTGGTTAGGGAGTGCAAAGGGATTGATTACTGTCTTTGGAATGACCATTATTATAAGATAAGTGAGGTAAAGGATTGATTACCCACCTCACTCATTCCTTTGCATTCCCCTTCCCTTTCTCTTTCCCCACTTTGAACCAAGCGGGCCCTAATATAGTAAAAAAATGGCAAACAATGTGACCCTATAGTAAGACGACTACCGAGATATAACATTGGACCCATGTGTCGTGATATAATCAATGAACCGATACAATAATCATTATACAATAGATAAAATCATAATTATAAAACTTATTGGGTTGTTCAAAGATCGTACGTTCTTTGTTAAATTTTATATTCCATTTCTTACAAAAGATTAGGAATGTTTCATCAGACATATCAGTTATAGAAAAAATATGATGCAAAACATATCAGTTTTTATGATAAACACGTAGACTAGTGGATGAAGCTTGAGCTCTTTGATATGCTTTACAAATTTGAAGTTAAATTTCAATTTTTTTAATAGTCGCGGAAATTATCACGTATTGATTATTTGGTTGATCTATTGCATCTCAAACTCTTCCTTTTCAACTAACTTTAACGTGCAAAACTCATATATTTACTGTTACCTATTTGCCCTTACAACTCTCAAGTACTCTTTTTATGCCAAAAAAAATATACACTTTTAAAGTGCACAAAATTTTAAAAAATTCTTAGTAACTATACTTTCCAAAAATTTTTAAAAATTTTATGCCAATAAAATATCCTCGCCCACTAAAATCTATTTTGATCGATTGAAACACAGTTGACACTTATTTTGGAGTAACTTGAACGTAGAAAATCTCATCCGTTACCTGTTTTCCTTTCTCTAGTAGCTTGGACGTGTTACTAACGTTTTCTCAAGTAACTTGATAGTGTTAATTTATTAAAACATGATTCTATGACTAACTGGACTAAAAAAGAACAACTAACTGGTTCACAAAACACAAATAGGCCCAAACATTAAGAGTCCATAAAGAAATATACCTAACTGGACTTTCACTACAACAGAATCACAACACCACCTCCTTCTCAAGCTAGGGTTTATCGGTGCTTTTCCCTTTCTTCAAAACACATCAAATCATTTTTCAAATAAAATTTGCATCAACACCAACAACTACCAATAAGTTTGCCATTGTCCACCACCACAATCATCATTAATCAGGACCATCCTCCATTGTTTGTCATCATCATCATCAGTAAGTGGATTAAGATTTTGATTCATGATTATAGATAAATTATTTTTTTCTTCTATAAGTTTAGTAATTAGTTATGTTTAGTAATTAGAAAGTTGAACTCTTGTTGTTTATCAATGCACACTAGGTGTTCGTTGAAATGCTAGTTATTTTAACATGTGAAGATAAGTTGATGTTTTTAGTTGGTGCCCATTATTAGCTTAGTTCATGTAATAAAACCTCCTTAGCTTCAAGGTCTTGAATATTAATTATAAAGAAAGAGAAACTTATGGCGGTTGAACCTACCTCATTTTTATGTAATGTAATTGTTAAAACTTGTCACATGTGAAGATGTTATATGATGGTCTACGTAATAAATTGATGTTTTATACACGATCATTTATGATTTGTAAGAATTTCTTCGCTTGTGAAGATTTTCAACAAGATTGATGTTTTGATCTTACTCACGTTCTATTTATACTAGAGTTGAAAACATAGGAAATATTGATGTTGCATAGATAGCATATAAACAAACACTAAAAGCATTTTGACAACTAAAAACTAATATGATACTAAAAACATAAAAGACCATCATCATAAACTACTTTTTAGTTCAGAGCTCTCCTTGCTTTTCTTATTTGCTTTGAGTTGTTGAAACAGATTTTCAAGACTACTAATCCTATTTTCCAAATTATAAATATCTTCAAATCTTGTAGCATTATTCACTTTTTCCACCGTTTTTATCATCTTCCTCAGTTTGTTGCACCAGCTCGCTTTCTTGCATCACCTCACTTTGAAACTCTTCCTCCACCTGATTTTGTGCGACTATCTCGACCTTGTGCACCATTTCACCTTGCTGCACCACCTCACTTTCAAGATCCTCCTCATTCTCTAGATGTTCCTCATCTTCATCTTCTTCCTCCTCTTCCCCATTAAGTCCATAAATCTCATTCCAGTAGAAGTCTTGGCTACGCAGCCAAGTAAGGATATTTGTCCTCATCCACACACTCACTTGCCTATAAGAACCATATTCTGAAATCGGTTCTTCCCCAAAAGCATCTAACACCGCGTCAAAAAGCAAATAGCTGTTTAAGACAAACTCATACTCTTCTTCATCATTTTGAAAGTTTCCATTTGGTGCTGCCATTATTCTTGAGGGAGAATAAGAGAGTAGAAAGTGAGTGTGTGTGATAATAAGAGAGCAGAATTATGTAGTACAATATGGAGTAGAGAGTAGATAAAATAAAGTATCTTTTACACTTTGCTGTAGTTTAGTGAGAATAATTTGGAAGTATATAATCAGTCACAAAGAATCTTATCTTTAAATTCTGTCACAAAGAGTCTTACCTTTTTTCTTATTTTTACATTGTGCTGCAGTTGAAATAATTTTTAATAAGAAGTATTTAGAAGTATTAAATAATTAAAAGTATTAAATTTTTGAACATGTCTTGAGTAATTTTTAAACATTTTACCCAAGTTTTTTGATGAACTTGTGATTTATAATTTGTATGTTCAGACATTTAAATGGCAATGAAAAATGTCTTTAAATACTATAACAGTTAAGTGTTGTCTAATTGATGTGTAATTAGCATTTTTAACATTTTTAGCATATGGAAGAGGTGATGCAGTAACTTATAACAGATATGCAGTAATTTTACTTGGGTTGTCTAATTGATGTGTAATTAGCATTTTCAATTAAGTTGACTTTTACTTGTACAAGTTATTTGCGGCTTCTATGGCATCAATATCAGTTTCTATTTCTCGTTCTCGGCGTTTTGCCTCTGATATAATAGCAAATGGAACTCTAGGAATCAGAGTCAGATGCCGAGAACTAGAAATATAAAGACAGGCTGAGTAGATGAGTTTCAATTCACCTATGGCTTTAAGAGTGTAACGGTTTGATTATTTTATTTATTTATTATTTTTTTGTCATAATTGTTAATCAATCAAATTTAGGTGTTTTTGGCTGTTTTTCAATCTCAAAGCTTCAACATGTAGGTAAGCTGTTTTATTTTTCTTGCATTAACGTTTTTATAAGCTCTTATTACTTTAAAAAAGATAACTCTTACAAATTTAATATACCATTTTATTAATTAAAAAATGTAACAACGATAGCATTTGCAAGTTTGAATACTGACTCTTTGTTTGTGAATAACTAGAAACACCACCGATACCTATCACAATGACAGACCAACAAAGATATGGAAAAGCGAAAAAGATAAAGCTTGTGACTAAAAAACTGCAAAGAGGGAATTGTTCCAAAGATGATCATGAAGATGCAAGACAACAGAAAGGTAAGTCTTACAAACTTACAAGCCAGTTTTATTGAATGAAATATGTTACAATCATCTTTGATGGCTTTCACAAAAATAACACTGATGATAGAACTACGCACATGCATAATTGCAAACACAACAAACAACAGAAACCACACTCTCAGAAATCCATCAAACCCCTAAGGTTTTGAACAAAAATGTCATTGTCACGAGCATTGAGCTCCAATTCACGCGCCAGGATGCACATCTGCATGATACATAACTGTTTTGTAGATTTGATTTCTTTTAAATTTATTCATATTTAAATTAAAAACTTTATCATTTACTGTCATTCAAATATTGATCTAAAATAGACAAGCGACAGATAAAAACAAAAAGAAGCATAGATACCACAAATAATGATCTAAAATAATGCATGGATCATTTACTGTCATTCAATATCAAACAACAGAAAATAGCTAATTAATTTACTATTTGTGCAGCCACTTTAAAACCGCCACAAATTGCCGCTAGATTTGCTTTTTCCACTTACACATATTCACAAGAGTTACTATTTATGAAGACACATTGAAAACAGTTTCTGCCTAACCATTTACTTCAAACAGTTTTCAACAAATTGCATATACTTCAAAAATGTTTTGTTTCTAATGTTCTTACTTTTATTATGTTTATGCAGTGGTAATGGAGCATGCAACTGCAGAAAAAAGGAGGACAAAAAACACAGAAAAGAAGAAAGGAAACTAAATGTTAACTTAACAATGTAAATGTTTGAATTGGCGATGTTAAAAACTGATATGTTTTGCATCATATTTTTTCTGTAACTGATATGTCTGATGAAACATTCCTAACCTTTTGTGTAAAAGTCAGACTCAACGTATGGCAAGGTACTAATCTTTTGTAAGGTAGTTACAGTTGGGCTATAGAAATATGTAACAGTTGCATACAACAAAAAATTGTGGTATGTTTAGATAGCAGTTAATAATCTTTTGTGCCTCACTTGGGCTATAATTGAAGAAAAACCTTTAAGTGTAGATCTATGTCTGCTCTCTTTAAGGTATCTCTTCAATTCAATCACCTTATATTTATCTCAATTGTTATGAATTTTTTTCACATGAGAAGTTTTTATATATTTTTAATTTTTTACTTTTTTATTTTTCTTTTTAATTTTATAATATTTGTAATAATATTTTTTCCTTTTTATGTTTTTTGAATTTCAATTTTACTAGTATTGTTGTTGACATTTGTTTGAGAATATGTTAATTTTTTAAACTTTGTTGCATGTGATTTTTTTTTCACAACTAAAAGAAAAATTGATAAGAGTTACAAGAATATCTTCGGGTGTGAAAGATTTGAACAAGGATTGATACTTTTGTCTTAATCGCGTTCTATTAATACTAGAGTTGAAAAAATAGCATATATTGATGTTTTATAGATGATTATTTATGTTTTGTATGAATATCTTCACGTGTGAAAGTTTTGAGCAAGTAAATGAAGCTTTTGAAATTTCTAGCGTATAACGGTAACCCCTTTATGTTGGGCTTTAATATTGGACACAAAGATGTTAAATATTGGGCTAAAAATTCAAATAATACAAAAACATTTAAAATTGGTAGCCACAAAAAAAAATGAAGTTTATTTAAATATGATGTATTTCTTTTTGGATTTTATTTTATGTTTTAACATTTTATTTTCTTATAAAGTTATTTCAGGTTAATTAAATTTCCGTCGTTTTGACTAATTAACAACTATGGTTGTCGGAGTTAATTTTTAATAAAACAATTACATATCGCATTTGCTTGTGCAAATAATGCAATTCTACTAATTTTAAAAATTTTAGAAAATTTTAATTAAACTACATGTGTTCACGATGCGGTTCAATTCAATTATGGTGGAGATTTAACTTATATAGTGGGGATTTAGATTAACAATTAAAATAATTTCAAATACAGTTCAACAAAAAGATTAAATAAGGTTTTGAACAATGTTGATCCTTTTAGAGAAGAGAGGTTTAAATAAGGTTTCTGCTGACTGTGGAAATGTTGGTTTCTACTGGTGGTTTAGTGTTTCTTCTGGTAGAACATGTTTAATGGTCAAACAATTTTTAAATTATGAGCAAAGATTGACTCTCGTTTCTACTAGTAACAAGGGAAAAGGGTAATTTTGGGATTAAATCATTTAAATTGGTCAAATAATCTTTTTATATGAGATAATTGGCAATTAATTTGCAAAATGGCGTAACTTTTCAAAACCCCTAATTTCCTACTTAACCATTCAATTAACATACCGTCTCTTTTCTCTATTACCCAATTCCTCTCTCTCTGTCATCAATCTGCTGGTAATTATACTCAATGGCGACTTTAAAATTCAAGGAAGACCATAACAAGGTGGCCTATCTGGATAAATCAAAAGGAAGTGAGGATTATCGTCAAATCCTTGACTTTTTAAACCGTTCTTCACTCAGGTATGCTTTGACACATTGCCCTCCCATTGTCTATGACTTGTTAGTTAGGCAATTATGGGCCACGGCCTCTACAAGAACTCTTGAGGGTAGGCCCCAAGAGATTGTAGCAACCATTGATGGTGGTGAATGTGTGATTTCTGAATCATCTGTTCGGAGTCATCTTCATTTGAATGATGGGGAGGGATTGTTTGATTTTACCCAGACCCAGATTCTTGAGGGTATGGCAACCCTTGGTTATCCAACTGGTGGCACATTTACCTTTTACAAGAACCGATTTTCTCCACAATGGAAATTTCTTGTTCACACCCTACTTCAGTGCCTCAGTCCCAAGTCAGGAGGTTGGGATCAATTTTCAAGCTCTCTTGCCTCTGGTATTATTTGCCTATCTGATGGAAGGACCTACAACTTTTCTCGGTATATTTTTAGGGAGATGGTTGGGAACATAGGGGCTAATACTAAAACTAAATTTCTCATATACCATAGGTTTCTCCAAATGATATTAGGTATTCAGACCACTGATACTACACCCATGGCCATGGTTAGGCTTACTTCCAAATTATTTGCCACCATGAAGACTAAGTTTGATGTGATCCATAAGCCCCTGTTGCCAGCTATGTTGACTAATGGCAATGATGGTGATGGTGCAGCTGTTGCTGCTGGTGGTAACATACCACTTCCCACACCTGGCAATGATGGTCTTGATGAAACTGTTGATGCTGGTGGTAATGTACCACCTCCCACACCTGGTAATGATGGTGCTGCTGCACCTGTTGCTGCTGGTGGTATTCTACCACCTCCCACACCTAGCATAGATGGTGCTGGTGCATCAATTGCAACTGCTGGTATTGAGTCTGCTGATCCTACTACAGACGATGGTGCTGGTGCTAATCCACCATCTCCTCCCAGTCATACCACCCATGTTTACCCAGGCACCTCTACAAGGCAACCCACTCCTAGTCCAACTAGGCAGCCTTTTGAAGATGATACATTTTCAGGTGGTAATTATAATGCTTCTCCTTCAAGGTCAAATGACACTCCACACTCACATGGTAAACATACTGGTGGAGCTGAGGATTTTGATACTCTCATGTCTATGTCATCTTTACTTGACAGGTGCATGCAGAAGGTTGATACTTTGGAGTCAAAACTCAGGGACACCAGAAAAAATCTTGGTCGTGTAGTTCTTAGTTTGATTGCCAGCATCAATCATTTGGAGGGACAACTTAAGAGGCGTAAGAGATATGCTGTGCTTTCTGACTCGGAGGATGAAAACGAAGCACCAAAGGATGATATTGACATGGATGCTCTCCACAAGTTGGCAAGTGTCTCCCTAGCAGATGCCAATATAGAGGATGCAGAGCCTAAACAAACAGAGGAGTTTAATTCTACTTTCCAGGAAGCTGAGCTTAATGATGAGATTCCGTTTCACACATCTTACATGTCCTATAGCGAAGCGAGCTTTGAGACGTCTAAAGAGGTTACCAGATGTCTCAGCTATTGAGAGGTTCAGTTCTCAAGTTTTTGTTGCTCGACCTCCTGTCAGCTAGTTGTGCTTTTTTGCTGTTGTTGCTTCTCGCTGGTCTTTGTTCGGGTTCTTCTGGTGTTGCTTCTACTAGTCTTTGTTCGGCTGCATTGTATACCTTCTTTGAAAAAAAAATATGGATGGGATATCCTTTTTAAAAAAAAATCTATACTTGCACATGTGAAAATTTTAAAAATGATTAGATATATTTTTTAATGATATGAATGATAAAGTTTAGTAATATGTACAGTTTCCAATATTTATAAAATTAGAGTATATTTCTCTATTAAAAGTTGTAAATGTTCTCATGATTTAATGAAAACAGGTGAAGATGCTGGAAATACTGATGATCATTTTAGGGGAGAGAATGCAAATGATGAGTTTGTTGAAGATGCTGTAAATAACAATGTTGGTGCAACTGATATAGGTAAAGATGCTGCTACTTCAAATAAACACATAATTAAGTAGAAAACGTCATATATTTTTATCAGGTCCATTGAACTCTGTAAGTTTAAGCAACAAGTGGATCACTTGCCTCACTTTGACTGATATGATTATGATATTATTGATTCTGTGAAAATTTGTTATTTTACATGTGCAAAAATTAGGGATGGGACATACTTTTTAAAAAAAATCTATACTTGCACATGTGAAAAAAATCTATACTTGCACATGTGAAAATTTTAAATGATTAGATATCTTTTTTAATGATATTCATAATTAAGTAGTTGCTAATCTCTAATATTTAATGAAACAGGTGAAGATGCTAAAAAAAACAATGTTGTTGCAACTGATACAGGTAAAGATGATCCTACTTCAAATATATTAATAATTAAGTATATTTTCATTCCGTCCATTGAAGTCTAAGCTTACACAACGAGTAGATTAGTTGACTCACTTTGACTGATATGATTCTGTCTCCTTCCTTTAGTATTGCCATCATGGATTGTGACTAATCCAAAATATACATACTCTTCCTGGTGTAGAGACAAATAATTCTTCTGGCCTCATTAACAAAGGGAAAGCACCTATGCTGGATAATAACACTTCTTCTTATCAAGAAAAGTTGTTCAAAAATTTAGAAAAAGAAAAACTTGGAGAGGGTGATGCAGTTCATTCGGTTGATACTAGTACTGAGAAAGATGAAGAATTTGCAAGAAAACTTCAAGCTGAGGAACATGCAAAATTGGCAAGGAGGATACCAGTTGAGAAAGAGGCACAACTGGCTAGCACCCTAACCACCCAGAGAAAAAAAGAATTGGATGCTAAATCTATGATGTATAGTGACGCTGACTGGGCTGATATTTTCGCTAATGTTGCAACAAACTCTTCTCTTAAATAGGAACTATTAGGGGATGATGTGACAGACGACGACTATGCTGCTAGGATGGTTGCCATAATAAAAAGAAGAAGTGCTATTGCGAACGTAAGGCTAAGGAGAAACAGAAGCCAATGATTCAAGCTCAAGAAAGAGAGTATATGCGAAATTTTGTGAAAAATCAGAGTTTCTTTCTCTCTGGCTCTGGATGGACCATGACTCAAATCAAGCGCTTACCTGATGCAAATCTAAGGGCAAAATATGAGAGGCTTCAACGGGCCCTTGAGAATGCTCAGATCTTAAAGTGTAGGAATAGTTTGGCCAGCTCTAAACCTCTGTTAGATGAACCTTCTCCCAAAAGGCTTAAGACTTCTAATATTTGTCACTCTTTTGCTGAGGTTGCTGCTGGTTCTTCTCAACATGATGGGTCTAGTCAACCTACTGCTGATGCTACCTTTTCTTCTGAGGAGTTGGTTACTGCTCCTTATATCTCTGTTGCTCCTTCACCAGAAGACCAATCTGTTTGTAGTCTCTCCACACAAGAAGCACCATCTGCTTCTTCTGGTGACAAACCCTCCATTCCTGCTGTTTCTTCTGTGGAGACACCTAAAGCTCCGATACCTTTTGTTTCTACTCCAAATATCTATTCACGTACCCTTCCCTGGAAGCGAAGGAAGACTTTGGCTAAGAAGCCTACTCCTAAGCCAATTGAGGACTTGGATGATGAGGTTTTTCTTAAGTTTGATTCTGAGAGTGAACCTGATGACGATCCCCCTCTTCTTCGGAATGATATTGCTGCATGGGAAATAGTGTTTACACCTCTGGGAGAAATCAATGCAATAATAAGGGTTGATGGTGTCACCAAGTACTTTACCTTTCTTAAGGAAATTTTGCATATGGTGAATAGGCTATACTTAATCTTTCTCTATGAAATGGTGGATAATCATTATGCAACTTACACTGCTACAGGGTTGGTCTCAAGCTTTGGAATGATTTAAAGGTATTGATGGACTCCCTTGAAGGTGGAGATGCTTACTCAGTTTGGTCCAACCAACAGTTTTGGCAAGTGAGGAGTTGGAGGTTATACGCCTTCTCCAATGTTCACATATTGGAAACTATGACTGGAGAAGTGCTATATATGTTTGTGGATGTGGCATATCCGTTGACGGCCAAGATTATGGAAAGGATGCTTAAGCACAAGTTGGAGATTGGAAAAATGGTTGTTGGTAATGACTTAACTACTGTTGAGAAATTGGTTAGGTTCATTAAAAATCAACTTGCTGATGCTCAGGTTCTTGGTAAAAAAAAATAATAAATAAATAAATAAATAAATAAAAATAAAAATAAAAATTATTTTTAAAATAACCTGCATATAATAAATCTTTTTCTGGAGTGCTATGTTTTCAGGTTTTGAGTGTTGGTTAACCACCACACAACAAAATGGTGTGATTATGAAATCCATTGACAGTTGTTGACTTAATCAAAATAAGATGGTTATCAATGTACCATGGTCTGATACACCAAAACATTGGCTACTCCATGAGCAAACGGCTCTGGTAAAGAGACCTCAAATCCGTTGATGGCTGACAATTTGCCAAAAATTATATGGTGCTCAACTCACCATATCTGTGTAAATGAAGAGTTGGCTAGCCCACAAGTTCATGGCTTGTGGTAAAGGCAGTGGAAAACCATGGCTAGTCCTGAGTAAAACGGCTACAGGTAAAGACATATCAAATCCGTTGATGGCTGTGGTGATTTGCCCAAAATCATTAGGGTTTTCCAACTCACCAATGATTCACGTTCCAAATAGTTGGAATGGTTATTAGTTCACCAGGGTGATGGCATGCTTCCACCAAAGGAATACCTAGCCCAAGAGTGAGTAGCTAATTGGTAAAGGCTCATCAAATCTACTCCTGCTGTTGGTTACTACTTATGTTGCTGCTGGAGTCTTATTGTTGCTGCTGCTAAAGTCTGTTGCTAGTTTCTTATGGTTGCTGCTAAAGATAATGTATAAATCAACAAGCTTTGGAAGCCGACATCTATGTAAATGCAGACTGGTTCTTGCTGGTATAATACTTATATGGTTATAGTAATAGTCAAACCAGTTTATGTTTAGAAGTTTGTTAGAGAAAGGGATATGCATGAGATATATTAGGAAGTGATAATTTATATCTTCTCTACACGTTTTCTAGTAAATGTTGTTTAGGGTTTCTTGTAGTATAAAAGAAAATATTGGCTATGAAAAATGTACACCTTGAAAAAACACTTTTAATAGTTGAAAATAAACTTTTAATTATTTATTATAAATAATTGTTCAGAATTGCCAGTGTAATTTATTTTACTGAAATTATTTCGCCTAGTTGTAGTATCTTGAATTAGTCGATTTAATCTTTTATTAAGTTTTTTTCACTTGTGAAGAAAATCAGAATGCATTGGATAATTGAGGTATATAAGTGCAAAATAAGTGTAGTTGTATCTTGAATTAGGCGATTTAATCTTTTATTAAGTTTTCTTCACTTGTGAAGAAAATAAGAATGCATTGGATAATTGAGGTATATAAATGCGAATTAAGTGTACTTGTAGTATCTTGAATTAGGCGATTTAATCTTTTATTTAAGTTTTCTTCACTTGGAAAGAAAATCAGAATGCATTGGATAATTGAGGTATATAAGTGCGAAATATGTGTAGTTGTAGTATTTTGAATTAGGCGATTTAATCTTTTATTAGGTTTGATTCACTTGTGAAAAAAATCAGAATGCATTGGATAATTGAGGTATATAAGTGCAAAATAAGTGTAGTTGTAGTATCTTCAATTAGGCGATTTAAGGTTTTATTAAGTTTTCTTCACTTGTGAAGAAAATCAGAATGCATTGGATATTTGAGGTATATAAGTGCGAAATAAGTGTCTTCATATTTTTTTCTACATAGCTATAATTTGACAAGTGAAACTTCTGATTGTTGCATTTGGAAGTGATTCTCTGAAGATACTTTACTAATACAAAATTATTGTGTTGCGGCCAATGGAAAACTAGGTATTTCTGTCTTTAACTGAGATATATTAGGAATTATTAAATTGTAATAGTACATGAGATATATTAGGAAGTGATAATGCATATCTCCTCTACACGTTTTCTAGTAAATGACGTTTAGGGTTTCTTCTAGTATAAAAGAAACTCTCGGAAATGAAAAATGTATACCTTGAAAAACACTTTTAATAGTTGAAAAAACACTTTTAGTTATTCTTCTTTAACTCTTTTGTTTATATCATTTAATGGCCAACAACTAAAGAAAATGTACACTATATATACTTAAACTTTTCTAAATATTAAAAAAAATAATTGGTTATAAATGTTACAAAGGATGTTTAGTGGACTTGGATTGTGGGCATTTATATTGGTTGAAAGCCTTTTTAGGCCCAAACTTAATCAAAATATGAAAATACAGTCAAAAATATACACTCCTATCTACCTCAGTTAAAGACATAAAAACTCAACCACACACTTCGTATCTACCTCAGTTAAAGACAGAAAAACTCATCGGCTTGGATTTTTTAGATAATCAATCAAAAACAGCGAGCATATTATAATCAGCAGATTGTAAAAAGGTAGAATTCAAAATCATATTTAATTGCTTAGATCTATGAAAATATGCTGATTGATTGGAATATGTGATCATCTATTGTTAATTTTTTTGCTTATATAAGTTGAATGGTTTAGCGAATCCGGATTAAAGGTTATATAAATCTGGATTAACTGTGACCTAATTTTGTTGCTTGGAAGGTGCTCGATGAAATTCCTGTCAGAAAATTGCAGTTTCATTTATGCCTGATAGAAAATTGCAGTTTCATTAGTTACAATATCTATAAACATTTACCATGGGTAATAGTTGGGCACACTGAGAGCCTTGTTTAGGACATGTAGCGGTAAGAGTTAGTTGATTGATTGTAATATGTGATTGATTGGAATATTAGAAACTTCGGTAAGCTTGCTTATTTTGTTTATTACTAGTGCTAATGTGATTGATTGGAATATTAGGACTAGGACACAAGCTATTTGATAAAATACCCCACTAATTTAGTAGAAAAGTTTAAAATTTTCACATGTGAAAAGATTTAGCTGTTTGTTAAACCTTTTAAATGCCGAAATGAAACTAATAGTTACATATGTAATTGTTTGTATTTCTTAACAGAAATTAAATAAGAAGCCAAATTGTTGAGAAGAAACTTACCGAAAAAAGAACAACAAGAAGCCAAAAAGTAAAAGATGATGAAGGAACAAGTAAAAGAAAAGGAAGAAAGACAAATGAAAGTACTGAAGCTTCTACTTCTTCTAAGAAGTTAAAAACAAACAAGGGAAAAATGACAAAAAAAAACTAAGGCTAAAAAGAAAGTTACTATTAGAACAAAGACGGCAGCAACGGCTCTTTTTTCCATTATGAACGTTTTAAATGCCGAGAGAAGAAAATGTTTGATTAAAATGGGGCTTGGAAGTTTAATTGGTATGAAGATACATGAAATTCCAGGTGCCTTAGGGTATTATGTTATTTCAAAGTTTGACATTGAAAAAATTAGTTTACCGTTAAGTAATGGTTCTATTGATGTTACTAAAGATAAAGTTCATCAAATTTTGGGTATACCTGTTGGAGGAATTTCAATAGAGTGTTTGGAAGAAAGAAATGCAGATGATCCATTCATCAAAGAGTGGTTCCAACAGTTTGAATCAAAATCTGGAAAAAATAACATCCGACCAAATGATATAATGGATGTTATAATTACAACAAATGATTCTGGGAACCTATTTAAAATGAACTTTCTAATGCTCTTTGCGAACACAATGGGGATGTGTGAATCTTTAGGAGCATGTAGCTTATCTGTTTTGACAAAAATAAATGATGCTGTCCTGGAGAAAGCAGAAACTGTAAATTGGAGCAAGTTCGTAATTGATTGTCTAGGACCAAGCATACAAAAATGGAATTACAAACTTTCAAACTACTTTGTTGGTCCGATCACTTTTATGACTGTAAGTAATCATTCATTATATATAAATACCTATATTGCTTATATGATTTGTATGAATTTAATATTAACATAAAAATTTAATGTGTAGCTGTTATATCTTGACTCAACAAGATGTGAGCATTTTCCATTTCCTAGAAATAGGCCAGCTATAACAGAGTGGAAGTCAGTATTCATGAAGTTCCGAGAAAAAAATAGAACTTGAGGAAGGAGGTTTTGGTTTATTACCAAAACAAGAGGATATTATTGGGAGTGACTTAGAATCAAAGGTACTTTTTTCTCTAAAATTTTGTATAATTTTTCACAAGTGAAAAAATCATTAAATATTATATGCTACCATAAATTTTAATTTACTTGTTTTTCTTAAACAACTTGCTGAAGAAAAAATTGAATAAGATCTTTTGATGCTGATTGATGAGAAGGAAAAGTTAAATGAGTTGATAAATGAATCAATGAGAAAATTTCTAGAAAATCAAAAGATAAATGATTTGAAAAGAAAATTTGATGGTATCTTTTCTAATGATATAAATGATAAAGGTTAGTAATATATAGAGTTTTCAATATTTATAAAACTAGAGTATATTTCTCTATTAAAAGTTGTAAATGTTCTCATGATTTAATGAAAAACAGGTGAAGATGCTGGAAATAATGTTGATCATTTCGGGGAAGAGAATCCAAATCATGAATTTGTTGAAGATGTCAGAATAACAATGTTGTTGCAACTGATACAGGTAAAGATGCTACTACTTCAAGTTTATACATAATTAAGTAGAAACATCATATATTTTTATCAGATCCATTGAACTCTGTAAGTTTACCCAACGATTATCAACATTATTGATTCTGATATTATTCTGATATTATTGATTCTGTAACAATTTGTTCTTTTACATTAGAAAAAGATAGGCATGGGACATCCTTTTTTGAAAAAAAATCTATACTTGCACATGTGGAAAAATCTATACTTGCACATGTAAAAAATTTAAATGATTAGATATCTTTTTTAATGATATAAATCATAAAGGTTAGTAATATATAAGATTTTCAATATTTATAAAACTCGAGTATATTTCTTTATTAAAGGTTGAAAATATTCTCATGATTTAATGAAACAGGGGAAAACAATGCAAATGATGAGTTTGTTGAAGAACCTACGGGAAACAATACAGGTAAAGATGCTACTACTTATGGTATATTCTTAATTAAGTAGTTGCTAATCTATAAGATTTAATGAAACAGGTGAAGATGCTGAAAATAACAATGTTGTTAATAATTAATAATTAAATATATTTTCATTCCGTTCATTGAACTCTAAACTTACACAACGAGTAAATCAGCTGATACACTTTGACTCATATGCATCAGTCTCCTTCCTTTAGTATTGCCAACATGGATCATGACTAATCCATAGGTTATGCAAACCGTCCCCTTCACACAAACCTGGAAAATCCACTTCTCAAAACATGGAAAATCTCCTGAACACAAACTGTACACTAGAATGCTCCTACGTGGATCTGAACTTGGATTTTTCCCAATCTACCAAGTGTTTTAGGATGCCAATTTGCCCTATAATTTTTTAATGTTTATACTTTAAACCTATATGCAAAGCGAACCCACAAAAAACAGTAGTGTATGTGCTGTTTTTTCATGTGCAAAAACATAGGCATAGGACATCCTTTTTTTACATATTACATCTGATCCAGAAGTTGGTTGTGACAAAATTGTTGATTTGGATGTTTTGATCAACTTAGCCAAAGCTCATGTTGCTGATACTACAAAAGTTCCTCCTGGTTTGAATGAAGATATTGCTGCTGGTCCTAATGAAGGTCCTGATTCTACTGATGGGGATGCTATTCATGAAGAAAATGTTGACAAGTTTCAAAATGAAATTCCAACTCCTGAAGTTGTTTCACCAAGAAAAGAAAAAATGAGCCGATCATCAATTAGAAAAGAAAAAGGCATAGCACTATATAATAAACCTGAATCGTCAAGTGATTCCGATGACGAAAACAATGATGTTGATGAAACGGTGCATATTGATAAGAATGCTTTGAGTGAAACACTGGTTGGAGCAAACAATGCTGGAGGACAAAAAGTAGATAGGGTAAAGAATGCTAGGGGGAAGAAAAGAGGTAGAGATCATAATGCTAAAGATTCTGCTGCTTCAGGTATATTCATTCTATATTCAATTATAGAAACTTTTATTAAAGATAATGTTGTTTGGATAAATACTAGTATATCCTCTCTTTGAATGAATCGTCTCTTTGGTGTTTGATGATACAGAACAAAAACAAAATGTCTGAAACAAGCTAAGTACTGAGAAAAAAGAGAGGAAGACCGAGAAAAAATCTGGTTAACGATTCTTCAAATGCATTACGAACTATATTACCGATCAGAAAATATTATTTTCTATTTGTTCATACAAGTTAATTTAAGTTTAATTCATAAACAATAAATTAGTTCTTAATGAAATGCAACATTTTTCAGGTCTTCTAATTGCGTTTAGTAAAAGAAATGAAAGAAAAATATGCAGCAGCAAAAGATGTTATTTGATAATTTTGCCACAATATTTATGCAGTGTTATCCTAGGTCCTGTTCCTTAGTAGTATTTAATTTTCAGTACTTTGTTATGATGTTGGTACAATCTTTATGTTGGTTGTTGTAAGACAGTTGGGGTTTATGGATGTTGATGTGTTGTACGGACTAAGAATTGATCTCCATATTAGTGTTAGGGTTAGGACGATGATGTGTGAAACAATTGCTGATTTGATGATGCTTTTTGTCTTTGCCATTGTTGTTTGTTAGTCGTGGATGTTGTATAGCTTAGTTGGTAAACTTCCCATTTTCCAAGCTAAATATAACTTGTTCGAGCCTTAGGGTTGGATGGATCATTCTTTCAAAGCTAAAAATGTTACTTCTATAGATGTATGAGTAACATTTGGGCTTTGCATTTTGTTTAGAAAAATATGAACAATGGTGCATGAATCTGGAACATATAAAAATTACTTTTCACTTATGAAAAAACAAACATAACCATACATACT
The DNA here is from genome assembly GCA_910596185.1 of Chrysanthemum makinoi. Lineage (NCBI taxonomy): Eukaryota > Viridiplantae > Streptophyta > Magnoliopsida > Asterales > Asteraceae > Chrysanthemum > Chrysanthemum makinoi. Next base: position 213,768,349 of record OU343223.1, on the reverse strand, counting down.
TTGAATTTCTTAAACAAATATTTCATTAATATAATGAAAAAAGCTTAAAAAAAACTTAAAACAATCATAGATAGACAAACATCATAAACTTATTAACACCATTTCACTCCTGCTTCCTACAACCACTGCTCTCTTCCTTATGCATTTTCCGGTTCACCTTGATTTGTTGAAACATATCTTCAAGTTGACTAATCCTGTTTTCCAACGCATAAACATTTGCTAAGCCGGGTTATTTCCACCTAGGTTCTCCTTCTCAGCTTGACGCTCCTCCTCATCAAGTTGCTCATCCCCCATCTCTTCAACATGATCCTCCTGCTCAGTATCTTGATTCAACTGATTCTCCACCTCTTCAACCTGATCATCCTCCTCTTCCTCGCCATCTTCTTCATCTCCCTCATCAGCTACATTAATCTCATCCCATTAAAAGTCTTTTGTCCGCAACCAATTAAGAATCCTGGTCTTCATCCACTCGTCCACTTGTCTATACGATCCATATTCAACAATGGGTTCATCTCCAAATTCATTTATGATTGCATCAAAAAGCAAATAGTTATTTAAGACATATTCATACTCTTCTTGCTGATTTCGAAAATTCATTGGATCAAGTTTATTACTGAATGTGAATAAACAGGCATTAGCGCATGTGTATAAATAGACAAAATATACTATGTGTACATATTATTAAATTCATTTAAATGTGATTTAACTAGACAGGGATTTACTTTATGGTACAAAAGCAATTGACAAACTTATCTTTTACCCAGGTGAAAACAAAAATAGCCAAATACTAAGTGTTCCTGCTGTTAACGTAGAATGATTCTTGCTGTTAGTTTCTCAAAAAATATGCATTTAATGTTAACTCTAGCATTAGCTCATGTGTATGAATAGACAAATATACTAAGTCTACATATTGTTGCAGATTATTAAATTCATTTAAATGTGATTTAACTAAACATGGATTTACTTTATGGAATTATGGTACATTATGCTGATAAGGTCACTTAAAAATACACAAACTATTTCCCAAAAAAGTAACTGACATGCTTATCTTTTATCCAGGTGAAAACAAAATAGCCAATTGCAAGAGTTCAAAAAATACTTACTTTTTTAATGGACAATTTCTTGAATCATGATTAACATATTCTCCACAACTTGAACACTTTTTTTTCCATCATTAGCCATATGATTGATTTAGAATACCAGTTGAGATTATGTTTCAAGAGATAAGGAATGTTCTTAACGTTCTTCATGATCACCAGGATGTAATGTCCTAGAACAACCAAGTTTTCAATTGCAAATTTGCATTAACCACTGTAAAAAATAGTTCAACGATTGCAAAAAAATAGTTCGGGTGATGCTATTTCAGGTGATGCATCAAGGAATATAATTAACAATAGTTCAACAATTGCAAAAAAGATAGTTTTCAAAATGTTGTCTAATCAGTGAAAAGAGGAAGTGGAAATTCAATCTTATATGATTTTTTTCTTATACTTAAATAATCGCCTCTAAACTCAATCTTATATGATTTTCTTCACAAGTGAAGATATTTTTTCTTAAACTTAAATAGTCGCCTCTAAACTCAATCTTATCTTATATGATTTTCTTCACAAGTGAAGATATTTTTTCTTAAACTTAAATAGTCGCCTCTAAACTCAATCTAATATGATTTTCTTCACAAGTGAAGATATTTTTTCTTAAACTTAAAAAAGTTACCTACTCAATTTTGAAACAGGTTGCCTAAAACTTGAACAAGAATGTGGAAATTCAATGATCATTGACAAAGGATTTCTAGTAATGTACTTACGTGTAGGAACAATAAAACCACTTTAAAGTAACCATATCAGTGAAGCTTACTATTTTATTATAACCATCTCAAAAAAACAGCACTAACTCAAAAAATAAACAAAAAAACCTATCTAGTTGAAACTAAGCTAGATAAGCTATTAGCTTTAAAATGATCACATAAGGAATCAGTTAAAAAAGTTAGGTTTACTTATATTACAAAAAAAATGCTATTATTACTTTTTTAGTTCAGAAAAGTTGCAGAATGTATGCCTCAACTGATACTAATAGAAATTACTTAGGTCATAATTCAAGACCAAATCCCACTGAAAAGACATATGAATCAGCTGAACATACCGACTGATACACCATTAAAACAAAAATAAAACGATACACCAACTCAATCGACCGATGACAAAGAACCTCAAATGTAAAAACAATGACCTCACAAAACAGACAAAGTGAAACAAAACGAGGCTTCACCATCATGCACAAAACACATAACATCACAGGATACTCTAAACGAAACTTAAATCCGATAATAACCTCAAAATTCCATTGCTTACTGATATTCTTCAATAGTGAAGATAAATTTTAAAAACTTAAATAATCGCTAATCTCAACATTATTAACATGCGAAGATACTCTAAACGAAACTTAAATCCGGTAATAACCTCAAAATTCCATTGCTTACTGATATTCTTCACTCGTGAAGATAAATTTTAAAAACTTAAATAATCGCTAATCTCAACATTATTCACATGCAAAGATACTCTAAACGAAACTTAAATCCGATAATAACCTCAAAATTCCATTGCTTACTGATATTCTTCACTCGTGAAGATAAATTTTAAAAACTTAAATAATCGCTAATCTCAATATTATTCACATGCGAAGATACTCTAAACGAAACTTAAATCCGATAATAACCTCAAAATTCCATTGCTTACTGATATTCTTCACTCGTGAAGATAAATTTTAAAAACTTAAATAATCGCTAATCTCAACATTATTCACATGCGAAGATACTCTAAACGAAACTTAAATCCGATAATAACCTCAAAATTCCATTGCTTACTGATATTCTTCACTCGTGAAGATAAATTTTAAAAACTTAAATAATCGCTAATCTCAACATTATTCACATGCAAAGATACTCTAAACGAAACTTAAATCCGATAATAACCTCAAAATTCCATTGCTATCGATATTCTTCACTCGTGAAGATAAATTTTTAAAACTTAAATAATCGCTAATCTCAACATTATTCACATGCGAAGATACTCTAAACGAAACTTAAATACAATAATAACCTCAAAATTCCATTGCTTACTGATATACTTCACTCGTGAAGATAAATTTTAAAAAATTAAATAATCGCTAATCTCAACATTATTCACATGCGAAGATACTCTAAACGAAACTTAAATCCGATAATAACCTCAAAATTCCATTGCTTACTGATATTCTTCACTCGTGAAGATAAATTTTAAAAACTTAAATAATCGCTAATCTCAACATTATTCACAGGCGAAGATACTCTAAACGAAACTTAAATCCGATAATAACCTCAAAATTCCATTGCTCACAGTTCTTCACTCGTGAAGATAAATTTTAAAAACTTAAATAATCGCTAATCTCAACATTATTCACATGCGAAGATACTCTAAACGAAACTTAAATCCGATAATAACCTCAAAATTCCATTGCTTACTGATATTCTTCACTCGTGAAGATAAATTTTAAAAACTTAAATAATCGCTAATCTCAACATTATTCACATGTACCTAAATTAAAACTAAAAACTATGATTTATGCAATTTAATTCATCTCTAAACATCAAAAACCTAATCCGTAAAACTATTATTTCACAAAGGCATCATTAGATAGTAACTGTAAACAAACAGAATCTAATAAACCAATAAAAATCTTCATATGTGCAAAAAATAGATGTGTAATAAAGCAAATAAATCAAGTAACATATTCGTGAGATAGTCAACGCCGGAGAAAAAGTTGTTAAACAGTTAAAAACTAAATCAGATTTAAACAGAAAAATATAAATTAGAGAGCCAATACTTGAATAAACGCCGGATATAAAAAGAACGAGATGACGGAGATGACGGCGGTGTCGGAGATGATGGAGATGCGGTGATGGAGACGATGGAGATGAAGAAGATGACAGATATGGAGTTAATAGCAAGATCTGGTTTGCGTGTGTTTTTTTGTGTGTGTTTACGTGTGATAGAAGGAGAGAGAGAGAAAACCGGGATAAACTTTAGGGGCATGAAAGCACATGAAGATAATTCACTTAGACCCCTAAAAATTTCGTCCAATATTTACAATAATGCCATTCCACCCAAAATCAGATTTACTTGATCCTACGGTCCAGATCTCTTCTCGCGTTCTCACAAAAATTAGACTTCTCATTTGAACGCTTGTCATATATATATATATATATATATATATATATATATATATATATATATATATATATATATATATATATATATATATATATATTCTTAATTTTCACATTGTGTGAAACAGCAAGTCTTCATGAACGTGTGTCCTAATGAGATTTTGTGGATGATCTCTTAGTTCTAGACTCAACAGTGCACTTTGGATTTCCTATGCAGAGACTAGGGAGAGGGTCTCCTTTTTCAATATCAACTATCTCTAAGAGAAATTCGATAGATTATATCGGTTCCCCGTGAGAACGAAACAAGTTCTTTTAAGAGAACTTGAGTACGTCACTGGTTTATTGCAGTACGTCACTGGGTCCATGGCGTCTTGTCTTCAATACCGGCGTTACCTTGGTAACGACCAGTAGCATATGTATTGAACCTGGTTTCTGCCCTAAGGTTGAATTATTGGAGGACTATTTCTTTTCACCCTTTCACTTTTCATTTCTTTTTCATTCTTTCAACCCCTTTAGTGCTTACCAAGACTTCATCACTAGAACCTTGTTGGGTTTGTTCCAGTCCTAGCTCCATCTCAGTCAGCACTTGATGTGCTATTTCATCCTGCTTTTAATATTTGTAAAACTAAGATAAACTAGGATAAACACATGCTAACGGGCAGAGAACCCGGTCACATGAAGTAAAGCCTTAGGTAAATCCGAGTGTCGTCCCAAGAGAGCTGTGACCTTGAAAGAACTAAGATGTTAAGAATTAACATAATTTGATAATGGTATGATAAAGTGTGATAATGATATGATAAAGTAAATAGAATTATTCCTAATACATAGAAATAAGAGTTTAGGATAAAGAGATAGAAAAGTGAAGCTTAACCAAGATTATAGATATGAATTAAGTCTTAATATTAAGGTTCAATATAGTGGGTGAATATCGCCAGACTCCTTTGGTCAATTCGTCTTAGCCTATGATTCTTAGATCCCTCATCCGGATGAACAGGTCACCCGTGATAAGATTAAGTAGATGTCTATAAAGAAATATAGAGAAGATCAATAAAATAAATATAAACTTTAATTAATAACATGAATTCATAATATGATCCCTAGAAAAACATAAAAAGAATCCAAACTCGAATACAAAGGAAATCGTAGATGAGAACTTCGTTCCTCATGATCCTAAGCCATAATTCTTCTTATGTGTTTGATCTCCCCAAACCCTAGAAAGGTTCGGGAAAGGAGAGATCATTAGAAATGCAGAAATCTTCGATTATTTATAGGCGTAAAATCTAGCTACGGCGTAACTCTTATGAAATAGTTACGCCGTAGCTCTTCATAATTATCCATGGTTACGGCGTAACCTGAGCTGATGGTTACGCCGTAGTCTTCGTAAAATGCCATATCATGATATGTATTCATAATACAGCGTAATTCTGTTACTTTGTTACGTCGTATTCTTCTTAGAATTGATTACGGCGTAACTTTATCACTTAGGCACGCCGTGGTCTTCTCTGTCCTTGAGCTCAGAAATGCCCAAATACCGCTTCTTCATAATAAATAGTTTATGAAATAAAATAAAAAGGAATAAGGATGATTCTAATAGCATTTTAAGCATAATATGACAATAAAAGGGGGAAATTAACACTTAGAATATCAGGATAATTTGATGTTATCAAATATCCCCCCACTTGAACTCTACTTGCCCTCAAGTAGACTTTTAGATTATAAGAGAAATAATATATTCTTTAAGTAAATGCAATTAAGAGTTCCCATGCTAGAATAATTATAAGAGCCGAACACCTCACGAAACGGGGACGAAAACACTCTCACGCTCATCCTAATCTAAGTGTTTAATTTCGGGGTGATCACTCGGTTGCACAGACATAGCAAGTATTATATCATAGGCTTGGCAATTACACGCGTCTCCACCACTAGAGCTAAGGTCAAGACAATCTTTAGAAGGCAATGTTGGGTTTATAGTGATTCAAAGGTTAAGGGGTAGTGTCATTACTAACGTGTCACGGCGAAGTGGACAAAATCAATAATACATGACCAAATCCATGGCCAAGACATCAAGGATTGCTCGCTTCATCACCTAGACACGCTTCATGACAAAAAAAGGTAAGGTAAGGCATGGGATAATTTAATGGGTGTAAGAAAAACAAATAGTCTTAGCTTAAAACCAAGTCATCACTGCCCCATCGTTCATTCAAGGTTCAACTTAAAGGCATAGAAACTGGATCATGATGCGTCAGGGGAATGCACTATTAGAGGACATCGTGATGAATACATTTCCTGCTCCTAGAAATGTTGGTACCTTGACCAACTCCAATCTTCAAATGTAATCGAGGTGGCCTCCTCGATGTTAATATCTTATAACCACATAACATAGTGCTATAAATATTTGCACTTTTATCAGTAAGAGTTAATCATTTTAAGATAAATACAATGATAACTTATCCCCCCACTTGAGATGAACATAAGGAGAATATTGGGGGATCTTCAATGATCTTCAATTGGATGACTTCGATTTAGCATGATTTCTGAAACTTTTACTCTAACCTTGAACTAGGGCAAACAATGACTTCTAGATCATAAAATAAGACTACATGGTAGGATAAGGTGAAACGGTGTAACAAATATGGGTTAAGAAATGAAAGGATAGACTCAAATGGGTGTAACTAGGGGTATCTTGCACTAATGATGAGTGCAACAAAAAGGGTTATCACGGAGGTAGAAAAGTTAATGCAACTAATCGATAAATGCACACTAGTGAACATGTATGGGCTATTTGGGTTAATCCTAAAACATTTGCCTCTTCTAATTGTCTTTTCCAAATGAATCAAGCTAACTTGATACACTACTCGTCTATGGTCTCGAAGTGATGTAAGAGCCAAGTTCTAAAGTCTACAATACTATCGGCACACTCAATTTTTGGTAGATTTGGGTAAAATAGGGGGAAACGAAAAGGCTAAATATCACCAATGACATTAAGGGTTATAGTGTACTCGGCTTTATTTGATTCTACATTTGTTAAAAACATGACAAAAATCTTCAAAAGAGCTTAATTTTTTAAAACCAACTAGAAAATTAGGACAAGTAGGCTAAGTAAACGTACACTTCATTCCTATTCCTATCCCGCCACTTGAAGTGTACAAAGTCCCTTTTGTACGAAAATAAAAAAGAAAAGAAAATAGAAATGAAAAAGAACTGAGAAGAAATGAACTCCCCAATCAAATGCTTGCCCAAAAGGTCTCACTAAAGGTTAGAAGGCTGCTATATGGCGTAACTTATCCGGGTGACTATGCCTTAAGTTAAATGCCCTCAAAATTTCTCTCAGAAAAGAGTTACGGCGTAACTCTATTATCTTGTTACGCTGTAACTGCTTCACAGAACACAAACTGCATAAAACACTTGGAAATTATACCATAGTGGTATTATCGATCAATACCATAATAAATATCCTATCAGTAAAATTATTACAGACATAGAAGCATTGTTTTAAAAAGTGTTTTAAGATTGTTCAAAGGGCAAGGGATCAATCCTCTATGCCAAGATCGTGATCCATGGATTGGTAATCTGATGGGTCAAATGGGGTGCTTGTGGTGCTTCATGGGGTTGGCTGCGGGTTCATGAAGGCTACCCCGTGCTGGACTCTAATATCCGGCTGGTAGACATACGGAGCTCCATGCCATCGGGGGTGGCTCAGGTGCATCTCCTGGAGCATTGGACTAGTTCGATCCGCGCTCCAACTGAATAAATCTTGTTGCAGCTCTTGCACCTGGTTTAGCGTACCTGAAAAACCATCAAATTAAGAACTTAGCCCATACAAACCTATAGTTAGGCTATCGATCTCTTCATTAAAATGGCTCTCAATGTCATTGAGCCTCTCATCGATCCTTTGCAGCCTATCCCCCACATTTAAATTGGCCCTAGTCGGGCCCTTGGGACCTGTACCTCAGCTCCAACTGGCTACGACTCGCACCACTACCACCTGCTTCACTTGCTCCTTCACCTCTAATCGGGGCCTCTGGCATCAACTCAACTTCACCCAATCCATTCAGGGGACAAATACCATACTCGACTAGCTTGTTCTTCCCTATCAAGCTAGTCTCCCTACCACGGGTCACCAATGACAATGCCTCAGGACTCATTAAACCGAAGCTCCTTGCTATTTTGCCAATAAAATGGGCCCCTTAAATCAAGCTTTTAGTGGTGAAGCCCTTAGCTCCAGTAGACATGAATTTAGCCAAGAAATAAGGAACATCGATAAAATTTCCCCCATCCATACCATGAAGAAGATATAAATCATCCATAGTCATTTTCTCCATCGCCGAATGCCTAGCCTTGATCGAACATGCTATTAGCCTATGAACAAGCCAGGAAATAAGACTCCTTATCATGGTGTATGAAGAGGGGTGCTTTGAGTTGTACCCCTCAGTGGAAGATATGCTGTTGAAGTAGGTGGTGGGGTTGTATGCATCGGGCCTGATCCCTCAAGCACTTGTCATAATATGCTTCCCACAAATCGTTGCTAAAATTTGGATCATTGTATAAACCCATTCTGACCATAAACTGCCTCAAAGTCAAGTCCCTCTTCTACCCTCCGAGCTGAAAATAGAGTTAGACTTGATCTATGTCTTCAACTTCATCCATGAACTCAACAAATGCCAAGAACTCTCTGACATATTCAGGTATGACTGGCTCCTCGATTTTGAAAAGCCTAAGCCAAGCATTGCAAGTAAACGAACCAGTATGATCAGTGTACTTAATCTTGCAAAAATTTCTAAACGTCCTTGAGGCAACTCCGTTGTTGACTTCCTTGAATGCGTCAAAATCTAGAGCTTCAGGGTTATCAATTTCTTTCTTGACCAGTTTCTCGTAGTCGGCTCTGCATAACTTCCTTCCTTCAGGGTCGTAATTCAAGAATCTTACCCATTGTGCGGGGTTGTTTTAGTTTCCTAAAAGAAAAGAAATATAGATCAAATATTATTGCAGACTATTATGAAGTTACGGTGTAATTGAAGACAAAGATACGCTTTCACATGCTACGACGTAATCCAATCACATAACTCAACCACGGCGTAACCAAAACTACTTGTTATGCCGTAATAAGATCTCGAACACAGATACGGCATAATCTTACTTACTGATTATGCCGTAATTTCCCCAAAAATTCAGCACAGACCCATGGTTACGACCAGCAATAGATTACGCCATAAGCATCAATTTTAACCCAAAGGTAAATAAAACCATAAGTTTTAACATATGTAGTGCTGCTAGACTGCGCCTAGACCATAATATTCACGTTTGACCAAAAACCCAATTTTAAATTGATCAAAACGACCTAAACAACCAATAATGATATAATACGAATTAATAAAACATGGGAAATCATTCTTAATTTAAAAAACCAGGTCAATAGCAATGATTAACACGATAGAAGCAAGATCCCCAATTATGAACATAAAAACCCTAATTGAAAAATAATAATTGAAGGAGAATCAAAAAGAGTAAAGATGGATCTTACCAGCCATTGAATGATTGTAAGAACGAGATAACAACACGAAATATTTTAGGAATAATTTTCACTGTAGCGATCACAAGAAGAGAGAGTTTTGGTAAAAACCTAGTTTCCCAGCCGTAGTTGGGGTTTTATACCGTCCAAGGTAACTGCGTAATTACAATTTTTGGTTACGCCGTAACTAATTTTTAATTATTGAAATTTTTAATTTTTATTTAAAGGTTACGACGTAACTTTAATAAAAGTTACATCGTAACTAATAGCGTCAAAGAAAATATTTAGGAGTGTAATAGAAAATTGTAATACGAGAGAGTGAGATACGTACGTTATATGGAATTGCAGAGTATTCATGTCTCTTATCATAGGTCAATATTACAAACCATACCTTAGATCTTTCATTAACTGCTCCCCGGCAGTGGCGCCAAAAAGCTGATGTGCTATTTCATCCTGCTTTTAATATTTATAAAACTGAGATAAACTAGGATAAACACATGCTAAGGGGCAGAGAACCCGATCAGATGAAGTAAAGCCTTAGGTAAATCCGAGTGTCATCCCAAGAGAGCTATTTCAAAGACATAGAATTATTTCATAATGGTATGATAAAGTAGATAGAATTATTTCAAAGACATAGAAATAAGAGTTTAGGATAAAGAGATAGAAAAGTGAAGCTTAACCAAGGTTATAGATATGAATAAATTCTCAATATTAAGGTTCAATATAGTGGGTGAATATCGCCAGACTCTTTTGGTCAATTCGTCTTAGCCTATGATTCTTAAATCCCTCACCAAGATAAACAGGTCACCCGTGATCATTCAGTAACTTTATAACAGTCATTAAGAGCCAAATCTACGAGATCTAGTCTATGGAAACCCGGTCGTTAGGAACTTAGATTTCCCCTAGCTTCTTAAATATCTCCACTTGATACGTGATCATTTGGTTAGTTCGCACACGAAGAATGGTTGTACGATGGCCAATTCCTTCTATACGTCGCAACCTAGTGAGCTAAGGTTAGTTGGTCAATTCTCCCAACCCTCTAGATACAACAAGCTTATAATATTACCGAGACTAGCATTCTATGATAAGACTAAGTAGATGTCTATAAAGAAATATAGAGAAAATCTATAACATAAATATAAACTTTAATTAATCCATGAATTCATAATATGATCCCTAGAAAAACATAAAAAGAATCCAAACTCGAATACAAAGGAAATCGTAGATGAGAACTTCGTTCCTCATGCTCCTATGCCATAATTCTTCTTCTGTGTTTGATCTCCCCAAACCCTAGAAAGGTTTGGGAAAGGAGAGATGATTAGAAATGCAAAAATCTTTGATTATTTATGTTGGAATCACTCCTAAACTATATTTCAAGTGTTTGTAATTAACATGTAATAGGTTGCTTAATTAGGCTTTTATGTTTGTATTAAAGGCAAGGCTTATATAGAAAGCCCAAAAGCCTTGGCCCATATCCAATAAGAAAGGAAGGGAACTTGTGTGTTGCCTAGTTCCTTTCCCTATATAAGGACATGTAAACCTTCCTTAGAAGGTTGGTTGTTCGCTTTACAATATCATCTACGCATAAACTTTCTCTCATTTCTATACGTGTGTGTGTTTGTTAAGTGTTCATCCGATCACCTTATCTATATTTCTTACATAATGATGCTTGTGTTACAATATGGTGACCTAACAGTGGTATCATTCGCCATCTAGTTGGGTGAAACACTTTTATTTTGAAGTTTTTTATCTATACGCGTGGGTTTTGTGTACTAAACTTTCATACGCATAAAAGCTAAAATTTTTACACTTAAAAACTCAAGATTCTTGTGGTTTTAGGTTTATTTGATGTTAAAGTTTCAGTTTTTTGCATCAAGTTTGAAACTTTACGTGTGTAGAATAGTTTTTGGGCTTGTTTTTGTATGTGTGGTACTGTCTACGCGTAAGGGTGAAAGTGAATTTGGATCATCAAGTTTCAAACTTTCTTGTTATTTTGGTTATATTGAAGCTATTTCATCATTAAAATCAGGTTTCAAAACACTTTTGAGCATAAAATCAATTTTGGTGCATTTTTTGTACTTTCTACTCGTAACAAAACCCTAATCTTACTCGTAAGCACAAAGTCTACGCTTAAGCTGCAGTTACGCGTAAGGATTTCTTCATTTGATCATAGCTGTTGGTTTACTCAGTGTTTTCTTGCTTGGATAAGCCTGAAAACACTTCGACTTTGGATATCTTTTACACTGGTATAAGTGTATAAAATTTTTGGGCAAAACCCTAGTTTTACGCCTAAGCTAAACTCTTACGCGTAGAGTTCTCTTTGCCTAAGAATTTCTTACGCCTAAGCTTGTCTTACGCATAAGCAAATATTACGCATAAGAATTCTACTACTAAGCCTTTGGTTTACGCCTAAGCTAAGTTTTCCTCAAGTCTACGCGTAAGCTATTCCTACGCGTAAGCTCTCTTGTTACGCTTAAGTTGGTTTTTATGCATAAGGTACTTTCTACGCCTAAGCTGGTTTCTACGCATAAGGTTACTTCATCAACATTGTTTCATTCAACTACAAAGATCGATCATCAACACAAGTTTCAAGATGTCTCAACCACCATACTCTAGCTACTTTCCTCATGAGTATCCTCAACAACAACAATAACGATTTTATCAACAATATCCTCCACCATCTCCACAACAATTGCAACAATTTCAACAACAATTTCATCACTTTCCTCAAGGAGCAAACCCTCTTCCACCACAAATGGTTCCATCAAACCCTCGTCAACAAGTACAACATTACACATACTTTCAAAATCAGTATCCCGCCAAGTATGCTATGAATGTTACTACACCAAAGGAACCGTCTTGGTTTGTAAAGATGTGTGAAGCTTTAAGTAGCCAACAATCCATTCATGAAGCTGGATCCCTTGACAGACCTCCAATGCCCACTCCCGGAAACTACGATCAATGGGTGATAAGGTTCTTTAGGTTTTGTGATCTAAAGAAGCCACATGGATAGTTCTTGAAGAAGGTCATCCTTGAAGGTCCTTTTTAGATGCCTACTCTCACTGTACTCGGAGATCCGAATGCTAATCCACCAAGAGATGATATTACCAACGTTGTCGGTCTTGATCAACTTACTACTGGCCAAATTCTACACTTAGAAGCCGATGAACTTGCAATGCAATATATCCTTTTGGGATTACCCAATCCGATACTTCGTAGTGTTGATGCTCAGAAGACTGCTAAAGCAATGTGGGAGCACATTCATCTTCTAATGGAAGGCACATAACTCAATCAAGAGGACATGGAATCAAAAATCTACTTAGCTTATGAACACTTCATGATTGAACCAGGGAGACATTAGAGTCATATCATCATCGGTTCTCAGACATCATAAATGACTTGGATAAAAATAATATCATTATGCCAAGGATTGCAGTCAACACAAAGTTCCTGAGCAGTCTTGGTCCTGATTGGGAAAAGTATGTTATCTTCATCCATCAAGCGAAGAATCTTCATCAAGCTACATACGGATTATTGTATGACTATTTGAAGCCTCACCAAAAGGAAGTTGACAGAGAAAGGATCATCTGTGGAGTCCCTGCCTCGCCCTCACTCCCGGATAATCAAACTCTAGCTTTATGGCAAACATTTTATCCTCAATTCCCGACCTTACCAACAACATTCACAAACCCTCCACAATTAACTGTTCAGATTACACCATATGATCCTTCACAACAATAATCACAAGAAACTCAATTGGTTCCATACAACAACAACAATGATCAGGCACTCTACAGTGAATCAAATGAGGATGCAGATGCCTCCGATGCAATGAATCAAGGATTTTTTATGCTTGCAAAAGCCTTCGGACTTGCTAACAAATCCAACAACCGCATTTGCACCTCGTCAAATACAAGGAATCAAGCTGTTGTTAACAATGGAAGGGTTGAGGTTCAGAATCGTGGAAATGGTCGTTAGATGAGTAGTGGTCAAGGGTTTAATGTTACTGGAAGGAATAACATGGGTGCTCCACAACGGGTTCAACTGGTTGATCAGGTAAATGCTCATACTAGGGTTAGTGGTCTCCAATGCTATAACTATAATGAGAAGGGTCATCTGGCTAATGCATGCCCAAAGCCGAGGACAAGAGGTACTGCCTATCACAAAGAGGCTTTACTCTTGGCTCTTAAGGATGAAGCTGGTGGCACTCTTACCAACAAGGAACAGAGCTTCATGGAAAATGCAGATTCTGATGATGACATGGAGGACTTGCAGGTTAATGCAGTTGTGATGTTAATGGCAAACATGCAAGAGCTCCACATGAGTGTCACAGGCCCAGTGTATGACACTGACGACTTGTCTCAGGTACCGGATCAAACTATACTCATTACTGATTTGATATCTCCGCCAACATCTGCATCCGACGAGGATCAGAGTGTTCAACATGAACCTTCTACATCTCATTCCGATGATAATCAAATAGATCCCGTAGTCATATTTGACGATCAAGATGACCTTATGGTTAATATTGATAATCAAGTTGACTCAGTGGTTTTATTTGAGGATCTAAATAATGATCATGTTGAGACTCACGTTGAACAAGCTGAACCTTTGTCTAATCCAGATCTTGAGCTCATGACCAACTTAATTCAGACTCACAAATCTCAAATGGAAAAGTGCCATGACATCAATGAAACATTACAGGATAAAATTACACTGTTGACTAAGGATAATGAATGCTATAAGTTCCAACTCAACATTTTTCAAACTAAAGAGAAACGTGAAAAAGGTTTTGAAGTCGCATTTGCTAAATCTTACCAAAATGAAAAATCTTTGGAGAAACAGATATGTGATCTAGTTGCATCCAAGAATGCTTTGTTGTCTCTTATAGAACAACTGAAATATGATCATAAACAACAACTTAACGCTCTCACTTCGGAAACTCAAAAAGCCAAGTCTGAGTTGTTAACTTGTCAAAAACAGTTTTGTGAGTACAAAAAGCATTAGAGGAAACAAATAGATGACTATCTTGAAGAAATTGTCGACTTACAAAACAAACTTAAAGAGTTTCGAAATGTTGTTTATAAACATGGTGAGTCAATCACAACTATTCAAAAGTTTTCTTTTAAACCAAATCCAAATGGATATGGACCGAATCTTGCTGATTACAAACCACGTTTTTCACATTGAGTATTCAAACCAAATCCTCAAGTCTACAGTGCAGAACATAGAATTGATGATTCAATTATGAGTGTTGTTGAATATAATCGTATGGAGGAATTAGATGCAGAAGACGAGAGTCGGTCAAAAATTGAAAATGTTGTTTATTGCAAACCATTTAACTATTCAAAAGCCATAACTTTCGTCGCACAACAGGATAATTCTAACACACCTTGGGTTATCACGCCTACTCCTGAGTCCTCTTCTAATGATGGTCCCCGATCCAATGTTGCACAAATTAATGGTCCTTTACCTTCTTTTAGTGAAATAAAGCCATTAGCTGAACGATGTCAGGTTCTTAAATACTTTGACACTTTTATGTCTGACATCAAACTTTTGGAACATGCAATTGAAGTTAATTCTGAAATAAAAGCTGAACATTTTCAATCGCCATTTGCGTGACAACAAAGAGATATTTTTCAGAAAGGGCTTTTACCACATGTCCAAAATTTAAAAATGTGTGCAATCTATTGGGAACGGGAACTTCAAAAGGATATTGGGCTTATGAAAACAGTTTTTGAGCAAACAAAAACATCGATTTCTAATACTAAACGTAAAAAGAAAATGTTAAGAAATCATGTTGACCGACTCTTGGAAGACGTTATCTGTGCTGATACCATTAATGTTGTGTTATTACATTCTGTTGCATATGCATTTGATTATGTCGCTGCTGATTCTGTTGATTCTGTTGAAAATGTTGAGTATACCGATAATGTGTCACAAATCAAGTCTTTCAAAATTGAAAATGAGCAATTGTTAAATGAGCTTTCCAATGCAAAACGCCGTCTTCAATGGTGTCAAAAAGATTGTCAAAATGGTGAACTTGCTTTGCAAAACAAAATCAACCAGTTGTGTTCAAAATCTCTTGATCGAAAAATAGAACAACTGGATGATGCAAACGTGTCTTTAAAGTGTCAAATTTCAAAATATGAACAAGAAATTGCCAAAGTGAAAACTGAATATGGTGTCATATTTGATTTACTTAAAAAGACTCGTGCTCAAGCGTCAAAAGATGCTGATGATCATCTTGCTTATACCAAAGAAGTTTTACGAAATAATGGAAACACTCGCTCTGAAAATCAAGATTTGTTACACGCTATCCATGACTTAAAAGTGGAGTTGGTGAAACTTAAGCAAGATAAATTAGTAACACTAATGCACTTGCCCCAGGAATGTTTAAAATTGACACTAGAACGCCTAATGATAAACCACAAGATACTAATGTGCTTCCTTCAACTGAAACAGGAATAGTTGCCTCTTTTCCCAACGCTAGCACTTCACAGCTTAAGAGCATATCAAGGAAGAATAGGAAGTTGCGACGTAAGAAAAGAAAAATAAAGACCTCTGAAGTAGAAGAACACCTTAGGAATTTGAATAAGACTCAAGTTGCACCCACTTTAGACATTGCGTTAGACAAATGTAATAGAAAAAGTGATGTAACGAATGCTGAACCTTTAAGTACTTTGAATGTTATGTTTGAAGCATCTTGTGTTGGTTGTCGTAAAAGCATGTTTTCTGGTTGTCATGATAAATGTGTTGCTAAAGCTATCTTATCTCGTAAGCGGAACAATAGAAAACGGAATACCTCTAGGCCCACTAATGCTTCTAAGTCTGTGCTAGGTAAACCGCCCACTAATGTTTCTGCTACGACCATTGATGTACCCATAGAACCCACGTCACCTCCTAGGATGAACTTCTCACCTAGTGCATTCACTAAGACCAAAGCTAAGACTAGTTGGAGATGGCAGAAATGGTTACATAATACACTTGGATTTAAATGGATTCCCAAAATCATTAACATGTGTGTATCGTCTGTAACTGTAATGGAACCCTCTAACTCTTCGGGTTCCACCTCTACTTCTATTCCTCCTATGTCGTCTGTGTGTAATGCAGGTGATACAAATCATCCTCTGGATTGTTGATAACGGATGTTCCCGGCACATGACAGGCAATCTCAAACTGTTATCAAACTTTGTTTCAAAGTTCATTGGCACTGTCAGGTTCGGGAATGATCACTTCGCCACTATCATGGGCTACGGA
The DNA here is from genome assembly GCA_910596185.1 of Chrysanthemum makinoi. Lineage (NCBI taxonomy): Eukaryota > Viridiplantae > Streptophyta > Magnoliopsida > Asterales > Asteraceae > Chrysanthemum > Chrysanthemum makinoi. The sequence goes on along the minus strand of OU343223.1, from coordinate 213,751,379 downwards.
GATTACATCAATGGAAACATCGAAATTAGCAGGGTTTATTATGTGGAAGGTCTCGGTCACAATCTCTTTTCAGTTGGTCAATTTTGTGATGGAGATTTGGAAGTTGCTTTTCGGGAGAAAACTTGTTTCATTCGTGATCTACAAGGAAACGATCTTATATCTGGAAACCGTACATCAAGTCTTTACACAATCTCAATGCAAGACATGATTGCTTCATCTCCCATCTGTTGACTTTCTAAGGCAACATCTACAAAATCTTGGCTATGGCACCGATGTCTTTCACACATAAACTTTTAAACCATAAAGAATCTTGCATGCTTCATCTCCTAAGATTTCGGTATTCTAAAGATCACCTATGTTTAGCTTGTGAACAAGGGAAAAGCTCTCGTGCTCACTTTCCTTCAAAGGTGGAACACAGCTCTCAGCATGTGCTTCATCTTCTTCACATGGATTTGTGTGGTCCGATGCGCGTGCAGACGATTAACGGAAAACGCTACATCTTGGTAATTGTCGATGACTCAAGATGTACTTGGGTTTATTTTCTTCGAAGTAAAGATCAAGCTCCACAGATGATCATCACCTTTCTCACGAAAATTCAAGTTCAGTCCGAAACACAGTCAGACAGATCAGAACAGACAAAGGAACTGAATTTGTGAACCAAACTCTTAGTGCATACTATGAGAAAGTAGGAATTGAGCATCAAACATCAATTGCACGGACACCAGAACAAAATGGAGTTGTTGAAAGACGAAACCGTACGTTAGTGGAAGCTGCAAGAACGATATTAATAAATGCTAAACTTCCATATTACTTATGGGCTGAAGCCGTGTCAACTGCATGCTACACTCAGAACCGTTCAATGATTACTAAACGCCACAACAAAACACCTTATGAGCTTATCCATAACCACAAACCGAATCTAAAACACTTTCATGTATTTGGCTCTCTTTGTTATCCAAATAATGATCGTGATGACTTTGGTAAGCTCAAGGCTAAAGCTGATGCTGGAGTCTTTGTTGGATACTGTGAAAACTCTAAGGGATACCGAATATGGAATCGTTGTACAAGGGAGATTATGGAAACGATTCATGCAAATTTCGATGAGCTTACAGATATGGCTTCTGACCAAAACAGCTTCGAACCCGGCCATAACCGTCTAAACTTCCCCTAAACCCCATCATCACCGAACCAAGCTTACGACTTTTCGACGTCAAATGGAACAGCTATTTGCTCCTCTGTTTAGTGATGATATTGATCAACGTGCTCCAGATATATCAAATGTTTCCGCATTTGCTCAACCGATAATAATCCAATACCGATACACCGAAACAACAACAACTGTTGAAGAAGCACCTCCAATTGATTCTACAACAACAGCTGAACAAACCGCATCCAATGACGCTAAACCAGCTGATGATCTTCTGAACCAAGAAGTACCTACACCTGCAGATTATGATCCAAATGTGTTCTTCAATCCTTTTGCTAATGAAACTGCCACTTCTGATGTTGCAGAATTATCTACAAGCCATTTGAATCCTCCTAATCTGCACAATGTATATCAACATCAACCCTCCAAATATCGTTGGACTAGAGACCATCCTCTTTTGAACATTATTGGAAACCCGAATCAACCAGTCGTAACTAGACAACGCCTTCAGACCGACGGTGAACATTGCATTTATGCACTCACCGTCTGCCAAGCTGAACCTAAAAATATTAAAGAAGCCATGACATATGACAACTGGATTGAATGCATGCAAGAAGAACTTAACCAGTTTAAACGTCTTGAAGTATGGGAATTGGTTGCAAAACCAACAGGGGTCTATGTTATTGGTCTGAAATGGATTTGGAAAAACAAGTTGGATGCTGAAGGTACGGTTATCAGAAATAAGTCACGTCTGGTGGCTAAGGGTTATAGACAAGAAGAGGGGATTGACTACGAGGAATCATTCACACCGGTTGCTAGACTTGAGGCTGTTCGGATTTTTCTGGCATTCGCGGCTCACATGAACATCACGGTCTTTCAGATGGACGTCAAAACTGCTTTTCTAAATGGTAATCTAAAAGAAACAGTCTATGTTAGTCAGCCAGAAGGATTTGTTGATCCATAGTTCCTTAATCACGTCTACAAACTGAACAAGGCTCTCTGCGGTCTCAAACAAGCCCCTCGGGCGTGGTATGATAAGTTGTCATCCTTTCTGATCTCTCATAATTTTGTCAAAGGATCGGTCGACCCAACACTATTCATACAATATCACGGGGAACACATTTTAATTGTTCAAATTTATGTGGATGACATCATTTTTGGGTCAACACATCTAAAGTACTCAAACGCTTTTTCAAAACTTATGAAAAAATATTTTGAAATGTCCATGATGGGTGAACTTACGTTCTTTCTAGGACTGCAAGTTCATCAATCACCCCGTGGTATTTTCCTGAGTCAGTCCAAATATGCTCTTGAAATTTTAAACAAACATGGAATGCAAATGCCACACCGAGGGCACATACCAAGAAACTGGACGTTGATTTGCATGGGAAATTGGTTGACCCTACCAAATACCGAAGTATTATTGGGTCTCTCATGTATCTAACAGCCAGTAGACCTGACATTGTCTTTGCAGTATATATTTGCTCCTGTTATCAGTCGAGACCAACTGAAACTCACCTCTCTAAGGCTAAAAGAATCCTCCGATACATCAAGGGAACCATTAATTTGGGGATCTGGTATCCGAAGGATTCTGGTTTTGAACTAATAGCTTTTTCAGACGCTGATCACGCAGGTTGCTTAGATTCTCGGAAAAGTACTTTAGGTGCTCTACAATTTTTTGGTGATAAATTGGTATCATGGAAATCGAAGAAGCAGGATTGTGCATCGCTGTCATCAACTGAAGCTGAATATGTAGCCATGTCCGCATGTTGTGCTCAAGTCATTTGGATGAGAACACAACTCAAAGACTATGGTTACGTATTTGACATAATCCCGATGTACTGCGACAATCGAAGTGCTATTGCTATTTCGTGCAACTTAGTTCAACATTCGAAGTCCAAGCACATCGATCTTCGATACCATTTCATAAAGGAGCATGTGGAAAAGGGTACTGTTGAATTATATTTTGTCGGTACTGAATACCAACTGACAGGCCTTCTCACCAAAGCCTTAGCTCCTGCTAGGTTTATTGAATTGGCCCACCAGATTGGTATGCGGTGTTTGACTTCAGAGGAACTGGACGAACGTTTGACACATTCTTAAAAACCAGTCAAACACCAAAACCTCTTTTGTAAATAATTATCAAAAATAAAATACAAAAATATAAAATTTCATAAAATTCAAAAATACTATTCTAGCTAACATTCTTTCAACATTGCAAGTACAAATCTTCCGTCAAAACTTTACTCTTTCAACCAATTTAAAATTTTCACAGTCAAGTGTTGAAGGGGAGAAAGTAAATATTTTTCTGTTTCATAAAACCTTGTACTTGCATGTTACCCAGTATTGGTTGTATCTTTGATAATGGTGGATACGTTTCTTGTTTCAAAACTCTCCTCGGACTCAAATTTGTAAAATTTCCCTAATTTTAAAAGTCGAGGGGGAGTGTCGTCAAGTTTCTTTCCAAACTTTTAACTTCAAGGTTAACCAAAATGGAAGTTATGGGCTGTGGATGAAAATAGTTGAGGTAGAGGGACTATTATTGTCAAAATTTGAAACTAACTTTCAACAAATATACCTCACCTTAAATTCCTTTTCATTTATTACTTGCATTTAAGAACACAACCACCATCATCCACGTTCACAAATCAATCTTCAAATCCGTATTATAAGCTTCAAATTTGTAAGTGTTTAAAGCCTCTTTGAGCAATTCTAAACATTGGTTTTAAATCGTTTGCAAATCCAACGGGTTGATTTTCATCAATGAATGATTTTAGTTTTACGCGTAAGCGTATAAACTAGGAATCATTCTTGCTTGATTCTGATGAAATGGATTGTGTTTTCAAAGTTAATATCATGTTTTAAAACCATTTTCATCAAGAAATCTAACCCATAAATGTTTTAAATCACTTTTCAAATTTTAGGGTTTATGCGTGAAAATTGGGTGTTTTCTATTGAATATGTTTCAGGACAATTAAATGCTTGAATGATGTTTGTTACATGTTTAATTAATTAAATAAACCATTGAATCCAACCCAGATACATCAAAAATGCATAATTAGACTTTAGGGTTTATGAACAAGTTGGTTTGGGTATTTTTGATTCTGGTGGTGTTAGATGTTAAAACTTGTTTCATTCATCTCATATGGGTCCTATTACATAGCAAAAATCATTTGGTAGTGATTACATGGTTAGATTGTTTAGGCGAAGGATTTCAATCCTTAGGGTTTAACTTTACGCTTATACTTACTTTACGCGTAAACATTTTCTAACTGTGATAACCTGTGATTTTGAAAGAGGTTGAATAAAGTGTTAATTGAAATGTTATGAATGATTTATTTCAGGCTTTACTCGTGCAAAATCAGAATCAATGGTAAAAATGGACTTACGCTTAAGGATCACCTTATGCGTAACCGTTACACATAAGAGTAATCTTATGCGTAACCTTTACGCATAAGGTTCTACAAAGGGACTACGCGTATCCTGTGAAGGATATTCGTAAATGAGGATTCTTACGCATAAGGCTTACTCTTACGAGTAAACCTTACACATAAGCTCCCAACCTACGCTTACGCGTAAGCTTTATGCCAAGAGTCTATTCCTACGCATAAGATGGACTCCTACGCATAAGCTTAAGTCTACGCGTATGGTTACACAATGTTTACGCATAAGCTTACATTCTTATGCTTAAGACAAAACTTTAACTTAACTTATGAATTGTTACGCGTACAAACTTGTTAATAAGTTACTCATAACGTCACAAGACCAAAATATCACTAATAAGCTATAATTGTTAAAATGTTGTGTGAATGAGTGAAAATTTGTACTTTAAAATTCAAAATTAATATACTCACATAACTTATCACGAAAACTTTGGACTATTGGACAACAAGTGACATTGAACTCGTAACATTCATTAACATAACTAATTCAATAATTGGACAATAAAATCAAATTTTGACTAACATAATGTCTTTCGATATGTTGGTTCTTTTGGCTCAATATCTTTCAGATCACGATATGGACATCACCATGGAAAACGTTAATGCACCAAACGAGCTCACAATGGAAGACATATTCCCAACTGGTTATAGTATGAAGCTTGGAAAGAAAAATCTCAAGGTTGATTTTGATAACTTCACACCTCTGAATCATCTTGCTGAATTGCAGTGGATATTCTTAAGACTCATCCCTACAACAACATGCTCACCAACACAGCAACTGTACCAGAGATTTATATTCATCAGTTCTAGCACACAATGAAGAAAATTGATGGTCAAGATGTTGTTATAGTGACTCTCAACGATAAACAAGTCACCATCACTGTTGCTGATTTACGAGCAATTCTTCTGCTCCCTGCTATCCAGCATGCTGAGTATGTGCCAATTCCAACTGAAGAGGCTACACTACAATTTATGGTCGATATTGGCTATGATGAAGCTGCAGGAATCATTACCAAGCATTCTTCGGTCTACTTAAAGAACATTCCTCAGCCATGGAGAACTTTATACATCATGATCGCAAAGTCGGTTTCCGGAAGAGACAACGGTCATGAGCATCCTAAGCTAATGGTCAACAAAATGCACATTGACTACGCAAGTCTGGTATGGGAAGACATGATGTCTCACCTCAAGAAGCCTGGCACAAAGGTTCCTTTCATCAGATACACCAAGTTGTTGATCCAGAGGATACTCGGGAATAATCAGGACATTCCCTTGAGACTTGATGACCCCAACCATCATTCTGCGTTGTTTGAGGCTACATTAAATGTTGTCAGATTCAAAGACTCATCAACAAAGAAACAAGGTGTAGTGTTGACAGACTGCCTTTTCACTGATGATATTAAAAGACTTCAATCGTATTCGCGATATCAAGAAGAACTGGCCTTAGGAAAACTCGGCTTTATGGATGAAAAGTCTTCAGCCATGCCAGTCAAGAAGACCAGGAGATCAGGTAGTGCAGGAAGTATAGCAAGCATTGGGAGTGCCCGCAAGTATCCAAAGAGAAATCCTCCTCGCAAAAGGAAAGTTCCATCTAAGGGTGCCATTCCTAATCCTCAATCGGCACCTAAATTAGAGGACGAAGACTCTGAGGATACTGAGACTGATGAGGAGGTTCATTATTCAGAGTCTGTTACAGATGATACAACAACAGTTGAGAAAATACCTAGTCCCAAAACAGACAAGGGCAAAACTCCAATTGCTGAAGAAGAAGACGAAAGTTTGGATGATGAACCAAAGGATGAGGATAGAGAGTATCACAAGACTCTCAAAGAGCTAAGTTTGAAGCATGCTGCTTCAGAATTTAATCGCAAACAAACAAGAGGCCCTGGAGGTTCCAGTGGTGGTGCACTTACCATACCAATTCATGATGCGGTTAATCAACCCGATAAGCGAACTGGTGCCACCGCTAAGGAATCCACAGAACAGCAGCAGCAAACCTATGAAGTTCCATTCACCTTTGAGGAAGAAGAGGAACAAGAACATGATGAGATGATCACGGACAAAGACATTGAGGAAGCTGCTAAAGAAAAAGCTGAAGAGGAAGCTCAAGCTAAAGCAAAAGAAGAGGCTAGGGTAAAGGCTGAAGAAGAGGCTAAAGCTCGCAAAGAGGCTGATGATTATATTCTAGATAATCCTGAACACAACCTCCCTGAAGGAACTTCTGAGCCACCAAAAGACCCAGAGCCATCTCATCACTCATCTTCATCAGATTCATCATCTTATTCATCACCACCGATACTTGGGCATTACGTGCAAAAACAAAGATTTTCAAAGTTGTTAGACAAGCAAGGAAACGCAATGTTGTTAACAAGAAACTGAATCAGCTTGCGGACAAAGTCAATCTACTTCAAAACATGATAAACGAGTTTTCGGATGAAAGAGAACAAATCCAGTAGTTTCTCAATCGAGATATCCAAGGGGAAATGGACAAGACTGTGGAAAACTAGAAGGGGGGTTGAATAGTTTTACCAATTTAAAACTTCCTTTTAAATATTTAGAACGACTTATGTCAATCTATTTGGTTGTTTATGTTGGACGTTGATAGATAGATATATAAACATGTAATGAAAGATAAAGAGTAAGAAGCACATCACCACGACACAAGTGTTTATAGTGGTTCGGCTACAAGGACACCTTCCTTGCCCTAATCCACTCCCCGAGTCACCTACTCGAGAGTTCGTAAACACTACACGAATCTCCTTATGGCGGAGAAGCCTTCACAACGTCGCTTAACCTTTTTCCGGTACAAAGCTAAATACCGATTTCTTTCACACCAAGGCGAACCACACCTACACAACGTCGCCTACCCTTTATACGGTGCTAGGCTAACCACCGGGTTCTTTCACACAAAGGTGAACCACACCTACACAACGTCGCCTACCCTTTATAAGGTACTAGGCTAAATACCTAGTTCTTTCACTCCAAGGAGAACTAATCCTCTCACAACATCGCCTACCCTTTATTAGGTACTAGGCTAAGTACCTAGTTCCATTACCATGGAGGAACTACTACCCATCACAACACAACACCTAATCTCAAGGAGATCTATTCCTTGTTACAACACCATCAAGGATATCACCATCCTTAGATCTAAACAAATACTATATGTATAACGATGCACCTCATCGATTATACGAACTAGGCATTCTTCCCTAATGCCACTTGATTTGATTCATAGGCATCCTTCACTAATGCCTTTGGCACAACGCTTGGCACCTTTCACTAATGCCTTCGTCTTTACACCTTTAGCATTCTTCACTAATGCTTTGACACAGACGTTTAGCACCTTTCACTAATGCTTTTGTCTTGACTCTTTCGGCATCCTTCATTAATGCCTTCAACATCTATGGAGGAAGAAAGAACTATCAACAAGAGAACCTCAGTTGTCTTGATGATGACGAAGCATGGCAACTCATGGACATGATCTTGCTCGACTTCAAGAAGTGGTGATCTTGCCTTTAAGAGGAACCTAGAAGATCACACAAAAACAAAAGACAGACTACATAGATCTCTTTGGATCTGAGGTTAGAGGAGTACAATACTTGGAGAGAGTATGTGTGAAAAAGTGGTGAGTTAAAAGAAGAAATGGCTCACTATTTATAGAGAAAATTCTCTACTGTTCCCCAGATCCCACGGATCCCTCCCACAAGGGATCCGTCTAGCGTAATGCTAGGGATCCGTGGGGCGCTCCTCTTTACCCATGGGTATTTTGGTTACGGGTCATGGGTCATGGGTTTATCCATGGGTCTTTGGCTAGATACAATGTATCTCTTGAGTGCAAAGCACCTAGTCACATGGGTATGGGTCAAAACAATGGGTTATGGATATTATCCATGTATGATATAAGCATGATGTCATGCAATGGGTTATGGGTCAAGCTCCATGGGTCATGGGCTATGGGTTGTACCCAACTACATTCAATGTATTTGCCAAATGGGTTATGCTACTTAAGTTTCTACCAATTTACAATACCCAATATACTACATACTAGTTATGTGTATATTTTACCCAAATATGTAAACACTAGTTGTTGTACATATGTAATATTAAATCATAAAATCACTTATACTTGTTTGTGTGTTTTATGTGAAAATGTGAATATGTTAGAAACTATTAGTTCAAACCATTTACGTATTTTATTTGTTTTGTTAAAATGATTTTGCGTTTGTTATCGACAAAACATTAGAAGATCGTAAAATATAAATAAACGTTTTTATGACTTATTTGTATTAACAATCTCCCCCTTTTTGTTGATGACAAAACATAAAATTATTTTAAGGAAAAGCTAAAATTCGTAAAAGTTTGAATTTGTAGTTTTTACTTTCTTCTCTTCCTTTTTGTCGAAACAAAAGAGCTTGAAAGAAAGAAACACATTGTTTTTAAGAAAAACATGTGAAAGAAATAAAAAGAAATAGAGAGCAAGTAGCGGAAAGGATCTGTCTTTACTCCCCTTGACGAGTCCATCCCTATGTAAGGGCGTCAAGAAAGTAATACTAAGCTAGTTTGTTTGCAACTAAGTTTGCAAAAGATTTCGTCTAAGTGACGAATGTGCTCCCCCTTGATGATTGCAATTTTGCAAAGGGATGTCACGAAATGTAATCTAAGATTGCAAGTAATTTTGCAACGTATTGTTTTGACACCAAGCTCCCCCTAGCTTTAGGGTGTCAAATTCTTCATGTGTTAATTGAATAACTACAAAACAAATGTTAGAAAACAAGTATAAAGCATAATTTCCTGTAAATATGACTCAAGTTAGTAGGAAAATAGTTTCCTGTCTCACGGCTCCCACGGTTCCCTCCTAGTAGGGATCCGTCTAGCTAACTAAAGGGATCCATCAATCTGATGAATAAAATCAGTAAATGGTGGTATAACAAATAGTGTTATCACCAAAGTGAGATATTTAACATAAACATATACTCGAAATATAGCAAGTAGCATGTAATTTCATTTAATAAAACTAGAGTTATGATATACATGACTCTAAAAACTAAGAAAATAGACGATACATGACTAGGAATTTCTAAACCAACTATAAACGATGCTAGGACACCACTAAAATCTTCTAGCTCAAGTTTTGTTTAGGTTTAATCTCGTCAAAACATTCGAGGAGATGATAGAACATGAAATGTTGGTCTTCTCGTACTTCATGTATCAAACTTTCAACATGTTGACAATGACAAAAATCTTTGTCATGGCTAGGTAGTGGTGGTGGAAGAAAAGGGATCGCTTGATGTAAAGGATCAAGTGAAGCGGGTTGGGGAGCCTCAAACGACGGAGGAATTGGTGGAGGCGCATTTGAAGATGGCTCGACCAAGAATGATGGTGGTGGTAGAGAAGTGTCAACTTCCATATGGTCAGGTGGTTGACTTTGATAATTTCTCATAATCAAAGTGGGATTATATGATGGTGACGGCGAAAAGGAATCCGGAGCAAGTGTTGACTCAACACCTTGATTTTGTACCATTATTCCTCCTAATGAGGAGAATGTTGTCGGCGGAGGAGGATGAGACGGCCTAGGAGGTAAGTCCTCTAAATTGTAGAGATGTGGTGATGATAGTGGAGTTGTAAATGAGATAGCTCTAGGAACCAATGGTATTGGTTTAGTGGAGATGATATTGTTTGGCTTAAGAGGTATGGTGGTGTTTGGTGGATAAGTTGGTACTTGGAGTTTTCCTCATGATGAGATGATTCAAAGAGGTTTGTGAATGCTGAAAGTGAGGAATTTGGCAAGTGCATTCAAGACTTAAGCCACTAAAATCCATTGGAATGTGATGATTAACATGCACAAGGGTCAACTTCAGAGTTGTACTGATCTAGGAACTCATTTAAGATGAGATGGAGTGTTTGAATTAGCAAGATGAGCTTGAAATGATTGTTTTAGCTAGAGTTGACATAAACTGTCATACGAATCCCACGGTTCCCTCCAATGAGGGATCCACCTAGGCTAATCCTAGGGATCCATTTATCAGGAGCTAAGAAAGGATAGCAATGATGCTTGTAAGGTCTAATGCTTATTTCTTCTTGTGTGTTTTAGTTCATCTAAGTGTCTTAAATGAAGAGGTGCTTGAATACTTAAGAGTAATGAGTGTTGTGGCAAATGATTGTCTTTTATGGAAGAAATTAGAACCTTCATGAGTACCAATGAATGAACAAGGATGACACTAAATATTTTGATGGTGTCAAATGGAGCTAAATGATCCTAGTGATCAGATAGTGAATTAGGATAATGTCTTGGAGAAGATCCTAAAGGTTTTAAGATGGAAGAGCTAGAATTTGATCAACATTGACCAATTTTTGAGGTAAGGATGATTATGATCAATTTTGCCATAATCGAAAGATTTCCAAAGCTAGATATGAGGGATCATGTGAGAAATGACAAGTGAGTTTAAAAGCGGAAGATGTTAGCCTCGCTAAAGTGAAGTCATTACGGGAATTGCATTAGTTTCTTTCTTTACTCATTCACAAGGACTAGTTTAGTCATTTGTGCTAAGTTAGGCTTGTCCTAGTATAAATACCCCTCCTAGTCCCAACTAGGAGGGTAGGAAGTTTACTTTGTAAAATAAGGTGTGTGTGGTTTCTTCTTCTTCTCTCTAGAAACACACACATCTTCCCTTTACATCAATCTAAACAATACCATGTCTTATTCATTCTGTGAGCTTCCCCGACCCTCACATAAATCATTGTTTTTATCGATCCTGCAATTGGTATAACGAGCCAAGGTTACTTTTTGATGATTTATGTGAGTTTTTATACATGTTTTTGACTGTTTTTGGTTCTTTTTGTTGCTCGGAAATTTTTTTTCCGTTTAATCTGATAATTAAACAGTCTAAACATTATTTGGTATCTCTTGGTCAAAAAGTCCTTATCTTTCTTCATGTCAATATACTTGGGTATACCTTATCCAAACAGTAACTTTTAGACTTTTGTACCAAATATCGTGAAACATCAAGTGGTCAACCGGTTTTCTTGGACAAAACAGTCAAAGCGGTTTTATGTGTTTGTAGCGATATGGTGACGGATTTTTAACTCGTCGGAAAAAGTGGTCAAAGGGTCAAACCCTAAACTTACGCGTAAGAAGAATCTGATGAAGTCGTGAAGTTAGAAAAGTTTATGCGTTACGCTTAAGCCTTGGCTTACGCCTAAGCTTGGTTAGTTGCGCATAAGCTAGACCTGCTTGCATAACCACTTGGTAAGGAAAAAGCAAAAAGGTAAAAGTTACGTAAAACGGACCTTGACCACGACCACAACCAATACCAAATATACACTCCGGTGACAGTTTTCAAACATCACAAGTCCGTATGAAAATCAAAAATGCTAATCACGACGATGTAAAATGAGTCACTACGTCCTAAACCAAATGACAACCAATCACAATAAAATCCAAGACTATCTATCTCATCCTCCTCTTGTCACAATCTACTCACCACATCTTCCACAAGACTCGAACAATAAATGAAACACATTCAAATAATCTCAGATCATTCCGTGTTATTCAACGACAAATCCGACCTTAAAGGTCCTTAAACGAAAATTCAACAGATTTTTTTGAAGATACTTCATTGTGAATATCCGAACACAAAAGATAAGAGTGATAACCATTATGTCATCCACTTTTCTTGGTTAGTTCAAATACAAAAAAAAAAAAACGATTATAAGTCGAACCTACCGTGACCCTCCAAAGGATCTTGACTTGCTCTTGATTCTTGATTGGATTGAGAAGAATTTGATGACATCTTGTTCGGTTGAGTTCGTTTTGAAAGGATTATTAATCAGTTTAAGTGATGATTCGAATTGATAATTGTTGTGTGATTCGATTGTTGATTGATGATAGAGATTGAAATGAGATATGCGTTAGATGCAAGCAGATTTGGTGAGATCTGGTTTTGGTTTCACGAGGAGAGGAGGAGATAAGAGATGGGGGCATACACAATCTATCTATGTGTTTAGGGTTAGGTCATGTTGTGTTAAGTGAGTGTGTTATATCTCTCATCCGGATATATCATACTTGATTGGATCGGGTATCGATTTCCATGGACGAGTTTGCATACTTGATTATGGGTTGTGTACTCTATGGGCTGAAAGTGTTACACATTTATTTGGACATTAGGCTGCGAGATACAAAAAATGGGTGCTTAGTCTTATTGTAAATGAAAATTTTATCCGAATATTTTTTTTACAAAAATTTTTGGATACAATTTTTTAATATTGGCACAAAGAGTGGTATTTGGATTATTAAATTTTCACGAGGATACACGTTCACGGCTAAAGGTTTCGATGAATTTGAAGTGTGACCACGGAGATGACTCTTTATTATTTATTTGGGTGTGAAGTGAAGTTTGACGGGCGCGTGTACTTATTTTGTCTTCTTTCTTTCTTCTTGAAGATGACTTGTCTGGGCAAATATGTTGAGTGTGATGAAGACTTGCTATCTAGTTACTTTTGTGATTCTTTCTCTCTTAACCCACAAAGTAGCTATCACTTTGGTGTCTCACGTAGTTGAGGATACGTCAAGAGGTTTTGTACATTGGGTACACCGTTCTTTTTTCATAAGGATAGTACAAGCTTAAGTATTTCAACCGGAGATTTGACTTCATTCTCAAGTTCGTCATATTGGGTTATCCTCACATGTGGTTACTACAGACAGCCGTTGAATTTTGATACAAGGGGTTGAGATAGTTAGACAATTTCAAATGGTATTGTTCATCGACATCTTCTCACGGGCTGATTTGATTTATGATAGAATGCTTCCAGTTAATGCTTCATGTACACAAGTGTATGTTGATTCCGATAAATCGTAACCATCAGGGGAGAGAAATGTGTACATTATGGGCTGATTTGATATATAAAGATAAGAATGCATTTGGTGAGATGAAGATGTTGATATCTTATTCCCCGAATGGACAATCTTGAAGAAGGTCGAGTCGACAGTCTTTTCTACATTTTCCGCTGCGTGTTAGAAGACTAAAGATGATTCTAATTTAATTATCAAAAGACTTCTTCAATTCGGAAATTCATCAAAGGTTGTCCACTAGTGGGGAGAGCAAAAAGGTGATTTAATCCCTAATTAGATTTGCGCATTGTTCTTCGCAAGTAAAGAGATGGCATGAGATGATTCATGAAGTTTGATGACTGTGGACACTCTTGGGCGCTTATCTGTTGTGTTTAATTTTGCTTGTAGGGAACAAAGCAACTCCGTATGACATCACTTAGGGAGAGATTGTTAGCCTCGCTAAAGTGAAGTCATTACGGGAATTGCATTAGTTTCTTTCTTTACTCATTCACAAGGACTAGTTTAGTCATTTGTGCTAAGTTAGGCTTGTCCTAGTATAAATACCCCTCCTAGTCCCAACTAGGAGGGTAGGAAGTTTACTTTGTAAAATAAGGTGTGTGTGGTTTCTTCTTCTTCTCTCTAGAAACACACACATCTTCCCTTTACATCAATCTAAACAATACCATGTCTTATTCATTCTTTGAGCTTCCCCGACCCCCTGAACCACATAAATCATTTTTTTTATCGATCCTGCAGAAGAGTAATGAGTTTAGGTAAGATGATAGATCTACAAGCTTCTTGGGTGTGATCTAAGTGAGTTATGTGTGAGTATGAGTTTACTCATCTTTGAAATGCACTATGTCTAGCTTAGTGTGAAGTGATATAAGGACATGTTTGAAATACAATGATTGTAATTGCATTGGAGCGGAAATATGGTGAGTTTTGGTGAAGTGATAAATCAAAAGCACCTTCAATGTGATCCTAAGTTAGCTATGAGTGAGTGTGAGACATACTGAGCTTGAGGAAGATATAAGTGATCCTAAAGTATCCTCTATAACAAGTCCAATAAAGACTGGAAGGTTGGATTGATGCAAGCAAGCTAAAAATGCACCTCTATCACTCGGATCCTATGGATCCTTCATTTGACGGATCCGGCTAGTTATAACCAAGGGATCCGGTGTCTGAGACAGATTTCCTTAACAGAATGGTTGCATAAATTTGCTTTATGTATCGAATTTTGAAACTAATGATTTCTTACAGCAAGCATGTATGTATACATGTAAAACATAGCAATGAGAGCATGTAAGAATAGCACATAAGCAATTAATATGAAATCTAGCTCACAAATAACATAGAGGTTTATCAAACTTAACAAGCACTTGTTCAAGAAGCTCAAAACATATTTACGATCTAGATTAGTAAATCGTTTGTATTAACAATGGCATGCAAGGTATGTTGAAGAATAAGAGACACATGTATATGTGTCCTTAAGACAGTGATTTGTTTCGAAGGTTGTTTTGGTTTAGTGAAGGTAATGAACTAAGTATAGTTATTACGGATGGTGATTAGCATACAATGAACTTCATCCTTGAAGTATTGTAGCTCTTCTCGATCAAATCAAGAAAATCGCTTGATGAGGCAAGTGGTTGTGATTAACTAAAAGAAAAATTAATTTTACAACTTCTTTGATTAGTAATAAGACAACATAAGACAAGCAAAAGTATTTCCATTGTAAACTTACTTTAGGAAAAGATAGGAGTATAAATTTCTCAAGTGAGAGAATGAATATGAGACTATTACTAGCGGTGCTCAATTACGGCTAAACACGACCATTTTTACGGGCGATTCCACATACCCAACTTCTCTCGAGGAAGCAATTCAACCGTTAGGTGAAATTGAGTTTCTAGTCCAATAAGTTCTCTAGTATTCATTCTCAAGTTAGGAAAATTTATGTTCCTACAATGGCCTATCGAAGAGTAACAATAATGATACTTTGCTTCATTTATATTAATATTATACTTGAACCAACTAAGGTGACGAAGGTGTCAAAAAAAATTGAAAGTTGTCCATATGGTGAACAAAAAAAATGGTTGGATGAGCTAGTTCAACATATGTTGTTGGAAAGCTCGAGTTTGGACTTTCGGATATGAACAATTATATTTGCGTTGCAAAATAATTTACTTGACTATATCGGATGAAATAATCAAGTTGTCAATCCTACTATGAAGCTTGGAGAGCGATCATGAAAAGGAAAACGGGAGAGTACGTCATCAAGACAAGTGTAGGTTATGATCCGATGTACATTCTTGTTGTTTTTAGAAAACGATACAAGAAAATATGAAATCAAGAAATCATATAGGCACATAAAACATTTATGTTGCACACATGAAAAACTCAATCAAAAAGCCATTTTAGTATGCTATATGTTTTAAACATTTTTCAACTTATAAAACTAACATTTTTAACACAACTAGAAGTTATCCCAAACACTCCTTCAAGGAGCACATTGATTAGTAGAAAATTACTAAATCAACAAGCAAGAGAATAAATAGCAAGGTAAGGAAGCCACATATGTTAATCAATCAAACAAGCACAAAATCTATTTAAGATAAGCAAATAATCAAGTAACCCAAGGGAAACAATTTATCATTTAGCATAGCATACGGAAGTTCTTTTCATCACTTTGTGTTAAACATGTATACCAAGCTTGATTAGTTTCCTTTATAAATATGATCAAAACATGTATACCACATTGTTATTCAAAGATGAAAACATCCGTCTCCAATTAGATCAAAAGTTTGTGCAAAATTTATGACCGAAAAATGACTTTCTATTATAAATCAATGATTCTATAAAATTTTGTTTTGAATCAGTTTATGAAATCATTTTTAAATGAAAGTAGACTCAAATACCTTTAAAACGATAGGTGGCACGACTTCTAACGACTTACGGTGAATTAGTTATGAATTTTTGAAATTCTGACAAAAATTGTCTTCTGTACCACGGATCCCACGGATCCTTTGCTTGAGGGATCCGTCCAGTGTAACCTGAGGGATCCGCGGTCGACCGAATTACAAAATGTACGTTTTGACCCGACGAAAAGGTTTAACCTTTGTAGACTTTTTAGTGAAGTTATATTACCCATTTTACCTTTATTCAAGCTTGAATAACAAGATATCTAACAACAAAACTTCAAAGAAAAAAATCACTAAAACACTTTTCATTTTATGCTTATTATAAGATAGTAGCATATCTCACCATTTTATCCATAGGCAATTTAGCATGTTTTTACCAAAATTGTAACTAAGAAAACATACCTTTGCTATAATCCCTTTTTATGGTTTTAGAAACCATAGACGCGAAATACTTCATGATCTTCTAAGATACCCCAATCATTTGCTAAATATTCTTTTTAGGGAAAGATATATTTAGAGAAATTCTTCATGATCTTCTTAGGATGCCCAAATCCAAGTATGGAGAATACTTAACAAGGAAAATGTTAGACCATTCTATCATTGTCCAACAATAAACATTATAATGATTTTTAAAACACGACTTTGAAAAATCCTTCTTTGTAGTTTTCAAACATACACAGATCGTATCAAGTTTTTAAAGTACAACATACTCTAAGAAACATGGTAACGAAGCTTTGATACCAATTGTGGAAAACTAGAAGGGGGGGTTGAATAGTTTTACCAATTTAAAACTTCCTTTTAAATATTTAGATCGACTTATGTCAATCTATTTGGTTGTTTATGTTGGACGTTGATAGATAGATATATAAACGTGTAATGAAAGATAAAGAGTAAGAAGCACATCACCACGACACAAGTATTTATAGTGGTTCGGCTACAAGGACACCTTCCTTGCCCTACTCCTCTCCCCGAGTCACCTACTCGAGAGTTCGTAAACACTACACCAATCTCCTTATGGCGGAGAAGCCTTCACAACGTCGCTTAACCTTTTTCTGGTACAAAGCTAAATACCGAGTTCTTTCACACCAAGGCAAACCACACCTACACAACGTCGCCTACCCTTTATACGGTGCTAGGCTAACCACCGGGTTCTTTCACACCAAGGTGAACCACACCTACACAACGTCGCCTACCCTTTATAAGGTACTAGGCTAAGTACCTAGTTCTTTCACTCCAAGGAGAACTAATCCTCTCACAGCATCGCCTACCCTTTATTAGGTATTAGGTTAAGCACCTAGTTCCATTACCATGGAGGAACTACTACCCATCACAACACAAGACCTAATCTCAAGGAGATCTACTCCTTGTTACAACACCATCAAGGATATCACCATCCTTAGATCTAAACAAATACTATATGTATACCGATGCACCTCATCGATTATACGACCTAGGGATTCTTCCCTAATTCCACTTGATTAGATTCATAGGCATCCATCACTAATGCCTTTGGCACAACGCTTGGCACCTTTCACTAATGCCTTCGTCTTTACACCTTTAGCATTCTTCACTAATGCCTTGACACGGACGTTTAGCACCTTTCACTAATGCTTTTGTCTTGACTCTTTCGGCATCCTTCACTAATGCCTTCAACATCTATGGAGGAAGAAAGAACTATCAACAAGAGAACCTCAGTTGTCTTGATGAAGACGAAGCATGGCAACTCATGGACTTGAGCTTGCTCGACTTCAAGAAGTGGTGATCTTGCCTTTAAGAGGAACCTAGAAGATCACACAAAAACAAAAGACAAACTACATAGATCTCTTTGGATATGAGGTTAGAGGAGTACAATACTTAGAGAGAGTATGTGTGAAAAAGTTGTGAGTTAAAAGAAAGAAATGGCTCACTATTTATAGAGAAAATTCTCTATTCTTCCCCAGATCCCACGGATCCCTCCCACAAGGGATCCGTCTAGCGTAATGCTAGGGATCCGTGGGACGCTCCTCTTTACCCATGGGTATTTTGGTTATGGGTCATGGGTCATGGGTTGATCCGTGGGTCTTTAGCTAGATACAATGTATCTCTTGAGTGCAAAGCACCTAGTCACATGGGTATGGGTCAAAACCATGGGTTATGGATATTATCCATGTATGATATAAACATGATGTCATGCAATGGGTTATGGGTCAAGCTCCATGGGTCATGGGCTATGGGTTGTACCCAACTACATTCAATGTATTTGCCCAATGGGTTATGCTACTTAAGTTTCTACCCATTTACAATACCCAATATACTACATACTAGTTATGTGTATATTTTACCCAAATATGTAAACACTAGTTGTTGTACATATGTAATATTAAATCATAAAATCACTTATACTTGTTTTCGTGTTTTATGTGAAAATGTGAATATGTTAGAAACTATTAGTTCAAACCATTTACGTATTTTATTTGTTTCGTTAAAATGATTTTACGTTTGTTATCGACAAAACATTTGAAGATCGTAAAATATAAATAAACGTTTTTACGGCTTATTTGTATTAACAAAGACAATAAGGAACTACACTCACAAGTTCCTTCTCGACACTGTCCCTGGAGTCACAAGAGAGATGTTCGCCAGACAACTCTATCCGTATCTCATGTCATTGGTCAAGCAGACCATGTCTAAAACCCCTGTGGTCATGGAAATCAAACTTGTTCCGTCTACTGTTGTCAATGATGCAGAATTAATATCTAAGTTGGTTATTCAAATGTCACAACGATCCGCAACTTTCTCTTCGGAAGAAGCTAAACTTTTTGAGGCATTGCTAGAATATCAACTCAAGACATCATGCAAAAAATCGGCTAGTAAGGTTAAACGACCCAGAGACGACGATGATCTGACAAGGATTCTGAGCCAAAGCAAAAAGAAAACGGCGAATCATCATCTATGCCTCCACCACCCCAATGGACCACCACCACCAGAAGATCTTCACAACGTCTCCCAAGCTAGCGACAAACCTCGGGACTCTGAGTCTCCACCACCAATGGAGAAAACTGGTGATCAGTTCGAATACACCGGTGGTGATGACGAAGAGATTCCTGAGCCTCAACAACCGCCCTCATCAACTACATCAACCAAGCACCAACAAGCATCGTCCTCCAAGCCACAGAAGAAAAAGTCTTCTACAGTTGTACCTTGGTTGGATGAAGATGACACTGAAGAATACGAATGGTTCTCCAAGCTTGTTAATGCAACCCCTCAATTATCGGAAGGCCAAGAACCGGTGGATGGTCGAACCATGGAGCATGTCAAGATTATCCAAGAAAAGTTCAAGGTGAAGAAGATGACGAAATCAGAGTTGAAACGAATCAAGAACGATGCTTTTCAACTGCTTAAGGACAGCTCTGACAGTGCCATAGAAATCGAATATCATCTCGACAACATAGCACGAGCCATGTCCAACAATATTGATTGGCTCAACCCTGAATCCAATATCGACTTCACCAGACCTGACAAGGCTCCATACTACATTGACTGGACAAAGCCACTACCCACCATTGGTTGACCTGATCAACAACGGATTCCCTACTAGTACTTCTTCAACAATGACCTGGAATTTCTTCAACACGGTAGCGATGTTAGCAAGAAATACGCTACCTCACTCACCTTCCCCATCCTTGCAGCAGTCTTCTCCACTAATGTTGCCATCGAGGAAGAAGCCACATGAATGTTCGTTGATAATGTGGTTAAATATGACCTCGATGCACTGTATGGAATTCATCAATGGCCTGAACAAAGAAGAATCTACTACAGAAGCTGCCAGGTACTCAAATCTACAGAAGCTGACCAAAGGATCGTTGCCATAATGCATGTTAGCCTGTCTACTAAGTGGGACTACTCATTCCTGAAGAAAATCGTAGTCAAACGCCAAGATGAACATGAATATGACTATACTGAAGAGGATTTTCCGAGATTGTCACTCAATGACATTGAAGATATGTATCTTGCTAAGGTACAAGGTTAAATGCAACACTTCTCCACCAACATCCAGCTCCAGTACATCAAGTCATTGCTGATATTCATCAGAAGCATCGTTATCCAGGAACGTGTTGAAGACCTTCAACATGCCGTAGAATCATACCAAAAACATGTTAATCTCACCAAACCACTACTAAACATTCCAGATATCAACCAACTTGCTCAGTACACCATCCTTAAGAGACCAAAGTTTGGCGTAGTTTACCGAAGTGAACTTCACCATAATTGCTTCATGGCGTGCAATGAGCTTCACAAGTTTGGTGATCACACTCTGAAGAAGGTTCGTGACAGGTTAGCTTATCGGTTAAAGGAGATTCATGAAGGCATCGGGTCAAAGAAGCGGCGGAATTCTAGGGAAAAGAGGGATGCGAAGAAAATTGTCACAAGGATTGATGAAAGGTTGTTTCGTCGCGATCAGATACTGACTTTGGAGAGCTTCGTGGGTGGACGACCGAGTATCTCTCTAACAGGCTATCAACATCTAGAAAGAACTCCTGGCATTATTGACGGACTGCCTGGTACTCCTTGATTATTTTCTTAATTAATATTTAGATGTGTTGATCTTTATTATTAACTATGGCTTGTGCACACAGAACAATGTACAACCCGTACTTGTAATGAAAGGACCCTGTGGAACGCATCAGTGCCACAATCCTTATAAAAGGAGCGAAAGCTTCTTACTTTTGAGTAAAACTTATCAAAAATTTCATTTTTTCAAAGTTTTGCTCAAAAGAACAAGTACTTCCCCTTATGTTTTCAAAACCTCAAAAGTTAGTATTACTTGTTGAGGGGGAGTACTTGCTAAAACTTTTGTTTACATATTGTTCTTCGTGGAAATCTTCCCACAAAACTCGAAATGGACATATTTGATATCAAAATTTCATCAAAAATAACATTTATATGCCATTTTTGAGGGGGAGAAAAATTGTGTGATACAAATATGTTGTGAAAATGATTGAATCTTCGTGCTAAGACTTAACCCATGAATTGACGAGATCTGAACTGTCATACATCGAAAAGATTTGTCTTCCAAGACTTATCCGAGTAGATTGTACCTATTCGAGAAACTCTTCAAAGACATGAACTTTGACGGGTTTGACAACCTTTCGAGGTTTGTCCACACCTTCAAGATAGTTATTAGAGCTAGTTTTCACCTAAAAGCTGACAATGTAACTCTTTAACTATACAACGTAACCGTGTCTCGTGGGGAATTGTCTATCTCGAGTCGATCAATTCAAAAGTGCACGCTCCTCTCTCACCATGCAGATTTCTGTCATATCACTTAAGCACGTGTTGAGGGGGAGTATTTATGAAAATGACAAAACTCTCATAGTGGTATAAAATATTTTTACTAATAACCACTCTGAGAGATTTTCAAGAAAATGGTTTTATGGCAACATAGGTTAGTCATGGAGTTATAAGGTGACTAAGGTTAGGAATAACCATCCTATGATCCGCCAGAGCCGGAGGGATCTACCCAAGGACACCACCAATTGTTAGAATTTAGAAGTCCTTAGGTATGATTATAAAAAGGAGAAAATGAGTATCAGAGAAAAAAGGAGTTGAAGAATTAAAAAGAAAAGTAATGAA
Organism: Chrysanthemum makinoi; assembly: GCA_910596185.1. Lineage (NCBI taxonomy): Eukaryota > Viridiplantae > Streptophyta > Magnoliopsida > Asterales > Asteraceae > Chrysanthemum > Chrysanthemum makinoi. The sequence continues at coordinate 213,729,431 of OU343223.1, read as the reverse complement.
AAGGGTGAAAATAAATAGCCCTCCAAAATATTCAACTTAGGGAAGACACTGGGTTTAATACATATGCTACTAGATGTCACTAGATGACACCGGTATTGACCCAGTGACGCATGCACTAAACCTTCTTAGACACTCAAGTTTCTCTCAACAGAAGCTTGTTTCATTCTCACAGGGAACCCTACGTAAACTATCGGCTTTCTCTTAGAGATTGCTGGTATTGAAGAAAGAGACCCTCTCCCTAGTCTCCGATTAGGAAAACCAAAGCGCACTATTGAGTCTAAAGCCACGAGATTCATCAAAAGATCTCTTAGGAACACTCGACATTTCATCACTTGTCGTTCAACAATAAGGACGCAAGTGATACTATTCTAGAGTCCTACACATATCTTAGTAATCTGTCGAGAACATTTATGAGGGGTTCACAGCTGTGATCCTCAGTGATTGAATGGAAAATCCTGCCAGGGTCAACATCAAACAGCCTTGACAGCAGGTCACTTCGGTAACTCCTTGTAGGTTACGCTTAGTGTTGTCTCAAACGGTCTACAGTCATGAGGTGATGCTTCGGTGTACCTCAGCGACTCACCTAAACTGTAGGTGTACTTCGGTACATCGTGTTATCCTACTTGAGGGACTCTAGTTCAGGAACAACCTTTGCTAGAATTAGAGATGTGTTTTCACACTATGCTGTTAACATGCTCGAAGTTCGAACTTGTAAGTGCTGGAAATCCCGCTAAGGAGATTCCTTTAAAGAATCGAGTCCTGAAAATGTGGGTCATTACTTGAACTTGTTCAATGTAATGCCAACTGTCCCTTATGGGATTCGGACGGCTGATTCGCCTGACCAAGGTGAATGGAATCAAGACATTCATTAGAAGAACAATCGTAGTGGTTAACTCTTTAAGAAACAACCACAATGATCGATTGGTGTTTATCACTAACCAATTCTTATGTTTTCTTCTTATGGATGCTCCTGGGAGATGATCGTGCAGATTCTCCACATGCTCATACCAACAACAACATTAATTGAAGTTTTCTCGAAAGGCAACACAAAAGTCAGAATGATTCTTAGTCAAAGCCAAAGAATCTACAAAGTTTAAAGACTAAAGAGAACTACATCAACACTGAAACCCAACGTCAAAGAGCGTGTGAGCATGTTGGAGAAGGACGTGGAGACACCTTAGCAACGAAGCGGACCAGATGCAGATTACCACAACATAACATCATCATATCCACACCAGAACAAAGAACAAAGATAAATGAAGACGTCAAAGCTGAAAACTTCAAAGAAAACAAGATCCTCACACTGGGGAAATTGTCAGAATCAAGGCACTTCTTCTCACAAGAAAAAAAATGTCAGACAACGTCAAAGCAACTATTACATCAGCACCAACAATGTTTAAAGATTACTAAAGATATTAATTACCAACACTTAGGAGGAGATTGTTGGAATCACTCCTAAACTATATTTCAAGTGTTTGTAATAACATATAATAGGTTGCTTAATTAGGCTTTTATGTTTGTATTAAAGGCAAGGCTTATGTAGAAAGCCCATAAGCCTTGACCCATATCAAATAAGAAAGGAAGGGAACTTGTGTGTTGCCCTAGTTCCTTTCCCTATATAAGGACATGTAAACCTTTCTTAGAAGGTTGGTTGTTCACTTTACAATATCATCTACGCATAAACTTTCTCTCATTTCTATACGTGTGTGTTTGTTAAGTGTTCATCCGATCACCTTATCTATATTTCTTACATATTGATGCTTGTGTTACAGTATGGTGACCTAACAATTTATAGGCGTAAAACCTAGATATGGCGTAACTCTTATGAAATATTTACACCGTAGCTCTTCATAACTTTGATGCTTATCTATGGTTACGGCATAACCTGTGTTGATGGTTATGCCGTAGTCATCATAAAATGCCATATCATGATCTGTATTCATAATATGGCATGATTCTATTACTTTGTTACACCATATTCTTCTTAGAATTGATTACGGTGTAACTTCATCACTTAGTTACGCTGTGGTCTTCAGTAAATGTGGGAGAAATATGTCCTTGAGCTCAGAAATGCCCAAATACCGCTTCTTCAAAATAAATAGTTCCTGAAATGAAATAAGAAGGAATAAGGATGATTCTAATAGCATTTTAGGCATAATATGACCATAAAAGGGGGAAATTAACACTTAGAATATCAGGATAATTTGATGTTATCAGCACTCTTCCCTTATTCTCACTTTTCTCCTATTTTCATCATACCTAAGTATTTCTACACTATCTATTGGATTGTCCCTGGGTAGATCCCTACGGCTTTGGCGGGATCATGGGAACGATTTCCTAGCCTTATTATCCTTATACCTTCGGTAAATTAAATACAAGGTCGGTCTTTGGAGTACTTCCACAATCACAATTGCCATAGAAAACCATTTGGAAAATCAATCAAGGTACTTATGATAAAAACGTTAATGCCTTTGTACCTCGATAGTTTAGAAGATTTTGAAATGCTCCCCCTCAATATGTGCATGGATTTAAGAAAACGTTTAGCACATATGGGAGAGCAGCCTATACTTTGAGTTGTAAAAAGATCACATTTTATCAGGTTTCATATTTATATCACATTCTCTCCCCCAATCAAAAATTTCAAATCCTTTGAGATTTTAGATCCCAAGTGATTTAAATATGATTTTAAGAAAACCTTGGGAGAAAATGTGGTCTGATTTAATATATTCTGATAAGAAACATAAACTATGCTCCCCGTCAATTCAAGAGGGAGGTTACTAATCACAATCATACTACTACTATCCACTGCAAAGTTTTTATATACACAAAGTACAACAGCACACCACAAGAGTTCTAATTATTACAGAGATCATATTATCATTTGGTTCTCTGTAGTAGTCGATAATCACCATCACGAACTGTTCCACCCACAAAAATTTCCAGGTTGTGAAAGATTCTCCTAGTCTTTAGCCTCTTCCGGAATGCAACACGAATGCCTCGCTCATTTCCATATCCTTGTCAGTCCAAAACATGGTGTTCCTCCTTAGTCTCATTCCGATCTTATACTCTTTCACCCTGTAATCCAAAGCTTCTTCAATTTTTCGTAAAGTACCATCGCTGAACTTGTGTAACTTATTAAACCTCATGATCAACCTAACCCCGTATTTGTCACTAAAAATAACAGCTCTTGGAGACTCGATCACTGAGTAGTCATGTTTGAACTCAAATCCTTTTACTTCCCACAGAGGCTTAGTAAGGTTGACTTGAGTCTGGTAGCTCTCAATCCCAAGCTGAAAGTCTCCAACTCTTTGCTTGATGACTAAACCTCTTGTCCATAAGTTGACTGCTGCAGCTAGAGTCTTCTTGTCACGTGGAGTCAGATGATTCAGTTGACCTTAGAGATTTAACAAGGACAGATGTTCAACATCATTAGGGTACAAGTTTTTGAAGTCATTTTCCTCTATGATGTGTTCTTTAAGGTCTGCTCTTTGGAGGACAATGTTCTTCAAGTAGTCATACCCATACATGTGGAAGATCTCTATACTGAGAACACTTAAGATTCGCATATGTGTGCGTGCAACCCTACGACTTACTTATGCACCGTGTTTGTCAATGTAGAAGCGTTGCTTGTGAAACCACCAGTGTGAGATACCATAAGAAGCAACAACATCGTACTCGTACTCTTTTTCTGCCCAAAACTAATCCGGAACCATTTGCTCTAACCGAGCATCAGGATATTGTGTAACTTTCATATTGGAAATTGATAGTGCAGGTCTGCTACCCTTGTTACCAAAACACAAATATTTTAGATCCTTGTTGAAGAAGAACTCTGACTGTATTGTGACTTGACCCGATGGACCTCCTAGTGGGAGAGGTTTGCTGATGTCGTATTGAAGCACGTTCTCATCCACCTGATCAGTCAACAACTTGTAGCATTCTTCTATCTGGTATTGCAATTGAACCACGTCCGGATGGAAAGCCTTGACAATTTCATAAGCATGACCCTCTAGATCTTTTGGTGTAAGTGTAGTGAACCCTTGCTGCTTGCAGTACCATTTGATGAAGCTTCCCATGTCACCAATTATTCCAAGAAGCGAGTTCTCTGGTGGAGTTACATGGTTAGCAGCAATGGCACTTGCCCAGTTGTGGTCAGGAGTATTCAAATCAGATGCAGGGATGGACCAAGTTGGTTCTGGAGTAGCAGACCAGGTTGATCCTGAAGTTTTAGCTCTGTCTTCTCCCACAAAAGTCTTCCACCAGTCTCTGTTTAGATTTACCTTTGGAATATGTTTGTTAGTGATATCTTCTTCATCTAAATCAGAATCCTAGTTAAGAGTGGACTCCTCATTCATTACAAGATCTTCAAGAATGGAAGAAACCGAAGGCTTGTATCTGGTGTCGAATGTAGTCCATGCTGTATGTTCAGTAGAACTGGCATGCTTTGAGGAGTTAGGGCCAGTGGAAGATCCAAGTTGACTAGATGGTGGAGGAGGAGACCCAGGTGGTGACTTTGGGGAATCTTGTCTCCTCCTCTTCTTTTGTTTGCTTTCAGCCATATCCTTCAAAAACTAAGCGTAGTTATCACAATCAATGGACTTTTTTAGAGCTTCATATAACTGATTGTGTTCATCATCTCTTTCATGTAAGAGGTAGGAAGATCTCTAAACCGTGCATGCAGGGGCACTTTCATTGCCCATTCAACTGCCTCTTTAACATGTTCTTCAACTGCATTCATCACCTGATATTCAAAATTGAGATTTTCCAGCTTAGACAGACGAGAGCCATGATGTTTAACAACTTTTGGCAGCTTATGCTTTTCCAGGGCTTCAATTCGTTTTAGATCTTCTTCCAGTTGCAGCTCTACCTTGGAGTTAGTAGATGGTGGTGGTGGTGGGAGTGCGGTTGTAGTGATGGTTGTTGTTGCTGAGGTTGTTGCTGTAGATGGTGGAATTGTAGCTGAGGTTGTTGGTGTGGGACAGGCATTGTTGAAACTGTAGATAAATCTTGTTGAATCGTCACCGAAACCATGGAGACGACCTCTTTCTCTTCATTGGTCTTTTTAGCTTCAACATCAGCAGGTCTGTCTTCAATGAATTGGTCTCCAAAAGTGAGATCTTGTTCAATGTTTTGAAACGATGATAGGGTTCCTGTAGAGTTGTTTGGTTGAACCAGGCAAGCTTGGTTGTCATTTCTATGATTGAGGTTTTCCTGGATACTTGGATAAGCTTGTGACACGAACTCATCTGCAGCAAACCCACTATCTTAAGAGACAATTTCCGTTTCCTTATTCCCTAAATTAGACTCTTCTCGGTCTGGACTTCTGGCTTATTCAAGTCTACATTACCACCCTCAGTATTCTAAAATTCTGACTCAGTGTCACTAGACTCGACATTGAGTTCAGGATTTGGAGAATGTTCCTCTTTAGCTTCAATTAACTCCGTAGCTTGTGATGATTATGTGCTCCACTTCAAGTATGTATCTGCTTGTAGTCTTGTGAGCTGGAGAGGAAATGTTCAACAACGTCCGAGCAACCTGCTCAACTTCCTCAATCCCTTACCCTTTCCTTCAACTGTTGGAAGAGAATGAGGTTTCCCGGAATCCGGTTCTTGTGTGGTTACACTCTTCCTCGGACGTCTTGCTGACTCCTCGAGTTCCATTAAGCTTGCTTCTATGCCCTATTGAAGGTTAAGATCATCAAGATCTTTTAGGGTAGGTTCAGTTTTTTTTGGGTAAAGGGGAGTAATCCTACACCCTAGTAAAATATATTAACCAAAACGTTTAAGTACAATGGATGAGAGTGAATCTCTCACCTCGGCCCGTTACATGGGCAACAGACACGCACTAACAAGTGCATACTAACCAAACAAAATACATAAGAAAGACATGCCAATCTTATGAACTACCAAACATTCAAAATTACTTCCTACCGCTACCTAAGAGACTAACATCATACATGTCACACATATCCTCCAAGTGTCTCGGTAAATCGTAGACTTGAGTAGCATAATCATCAAAGTCTTCAAGCTCAAGTCCCCCACCACCCCCAGAAGCCAAAAATGACGCCATAGAGTTATCCGGCTCCAAAACCTCATCCTCTTCACTATCAGAACAAGTGACATTCCCGACTTTAGAGAACGGATTACTTACCTTAGTAGTAGAAGAAGTCATAGTCTCCGGAGGCTTAATAGCGCATCAATATTGACACGAGATTCCTTCCCCCGAGAACCATCCATACCTGCTTCCTTAGTACAACCAGAAGAATTCCCAATCTTCACCTCATCAATAGTAGAATCAACCACAATACTTGGGATGCCCGAGTCATCTTGCCCCTCCAGAGTCCCAAAGGGTAGGTTCAGTTCTTGGCTTCTTAGACTCTCTTCCTTTCCCTTGTCTCCTTTTCTCTTCTTTTTGCCTTGTGTAGATGAGTCATCGGTAGAAGGCTTGTCTTGATGTTTCTTAGGAAGAGTAGCATAAGATGATTTAGAGGTCTTGGGGGTTGGTTTTGATTTGCTTGTTGATTTTGTCAGGGTAGGAGTTGGTGATTCACAGGTGAGAGACTTGGTCACCTTGTTCAGATAGTCTTGATAATATGAGGCAGTGACAATATCATCTGTGAGGAGAGAATCCGTTATAGCCTTGCTAAAGATCTCATGTTTTGAACCTTTAGCTGCAAACTTGAGATTTCCAAGAACATGCTCCTCTGAGGCCAGGTGAAGTGCAGAGTCACTTCCTGGGTGGAACTGGTGCTTGGCTTGAAGATGCTTAATGATTAGCTTGGAGAATCTGATACTTGGGATAACCAGTGCATGCACTTTCTTCTTACCCTTGATGTTTTGTGCCTTCTTTTCTTTATCACTGATGAAAGTGTGAATTGATTGCATGAATTCCTCCCGTATTCTCTCAGCATAATCCATGTTAGCTTGATTGAAAATTCCCTACAAGATTTGCAGCACTGGAGCTCCCGGTCTCTCAAACCCAAAGGTCTTTCCTGTAAGGCACAAGTTTAAGATGGTGATGATTGCCCTCCATGGCTGATATATTTTATTGGTGATTATTAAGGATACATTTTTGACTACGGAAGGATACCCTAAGTCATTGACAAAATTGATTAACTCATCTGTAGTTGGTGGAGAGGTGAAATGGTTGTTTTTATCAACATGTGTAATCTTTAAAGAATCTCTGATGGTGTCCTTAGAGAGTCCGTACCATACTTCATCCAGCTGAGAACTATAGACCGCTGTGATATTGTCCCACTTTACTGTATCCCAGAACTGCTGAAGGTAGATTGTTGGAATCGTGGAGCAGGAAGTGAATGCACTGAAGAAGTTTGCGTGCTTCAGGATGTCCACCGCAATCTTGTAGATAAGATTAGGTTGTGATTTGACCATATCTACATAGCAGTTACTCTTCCTAATCGGAACCCAATCAGCATAAAGCAAGATCGTGTCATCAGTGCGAGTGGGTGGTGGGAAAGTAGAAGCTTGGCCACTTGGTGCATTAATGTCAGCCATCGTATCTGTACAAACACATCCACAAAGAAAGATATATTTAGAATGGTTACGTTAGATGTGAGATACAGCTTTGACGATTAGGACATGAATGACCAACAACCAAGACATCAGGATACATAAGAAACATAGATAGAATGTTAACTCTTAATGAGACAAGACACAATCCCTGGACTATGTTACTTTGATCAACATTACAAGTTAGACAAACTCAGTTTTGACAACTTGTGATGACCAAATCTCAAGTAACAAATCGCAGGTGGGCAAGTCGCAACCAGACAAAACACAATGGACAAGTCGCAACATATAAAAAAACTCATATAAGATCAAATCTCAAACAACCTATCACTAAACATCAAACAACAACAAATCAAATCGCATAACATAACAAAATGCAAGGACTCAAATTGCAAGTGGCAAAACGCAGTTTGTCAAAACGCATATATGATCAACTCGCAATCAACCAGACATCAAGTATCAAACTGCAACAGATCAAAGTGCATAACCAGTCAAAACACAAGGAGGAAAAATCGCAAAGGATCAAAACACAGTTGGTAAAACCGCAAACTAAGACAACACGCAACAGGCCAATTCGCAATATTCAAAACGCAGGACTATTTGTCAAATCGCAACATTTAAAAAATTTGGAATGGTGGGTCCTATAATTTAAAATAAAATATTCTTCGAATATCAAATCGCAGGAATTGCGATTTGATTCAAAACGCAACTAAGATAGACCAGAAAAAACGCAGTATTTGAACAAAACGCAACCACAAATATTTAGACAAACCTTAACATAAGACATCCTATCAATTCACAACAAGGATCATTTTATTCAAATCGCAACTAAGAATGTTTTACTTAAATCGCAGCTGAGAGCCTATCATCAACTTGCAACCGGGAAACATTTCTCAAACCTCAACCAAGAACACCATCAAAACGCAACCAAGAAACAATACTTAAACCTCAACCAAGAACAACCATAAAAACACGCAAGCAAGAACAATACACAACCAAGAACATTTACTAAATTTGCTCCTAATCACGGTACATGAAACATAACAAAGATAATCTATAGTTGGGTAACTAACTAAATTCACAACATACAATTGATTCCTAATTAATTCATAACAATAACAACCCTAACAAAAATCTTCAATCATGCTGCGATAGTAACAACGAGACTTCAAATCAATAGATCAAGACATACAGAGTAGGGGAGACAAATCCAAAACACAATCAAACAATTACAACATCAATTGATCCTAAACCCATCTCTTAAACACAAAATATAACACAAACCTATGATAAGAGGGTAGATCGGCTAGAAAACCTGATCAAGTCAATCATGGGAAAGTTATAGGCTTATGATGTTATAACATACTAATCATAAACTGATATAGGACAAGAAGGGATAATCATACCAGAGATATTGTACACAATATGTCAAAGATAGCTCAAAACGCAAGTTGAAACGAGAGGAAAAGAGAGGCTGTGAGTTTTAACTGAATGTGAAAAAGTTTGACCCGTCAACTCACCGGCAAATTTATACCCTTGGGTCAAATCGCAAACATAATTTTAAGGAGTGACAAGATTGGCCCTCCTATTTTTCAAAATGCAACCCTTATCTTTGACCGTTTCATGAGTTGGCAATTTTGACCCTTCTAAATGACAAACCGTAATTCCATTTGACTTACAAGTTTCATATATATTGACAGATTAAGCCCCTCACATATCATAAGGTTTATAAGAAACATGTTTAATCAAAATAAAACATAAGCACGAATGGACCTCAAATATATATGAGAATCTAGGAAACAGTTAGCATGTAGCAAGCAAGTCCCTAAATTAGCACATAATCAACATGGTCAAATATGAAGCCGGGATAGAATACAATGATTTGAAGCCGCTTGACAGATGTTATAAATTTAGAAAATTACTCTACCCCTCAATCAATGACCCGTGTTCAAGTAAAACCATTGCAGTCATTGATTGAGTATGAAAAATTTATACGCACATGAATCCAATTGATTTGAAGACACCTATTAACAACCACATGAAAAAAAAATACTTTGCTGACAAATCATATCCTAAAAAGTAATTGTGTAGACATTTCTAGGACTGTAGATGTTATCGATACCATAAGACATGAACTATTTTTGGTATTTTTTAGTTTTTCAAATTTTTATGGATTTTGAATGATTAAGATATGTACAACGTGGAAAACTGTGTAAAGTATACCAGCGATGGATATAATCTCATATGAGGTTTGTTAAAGCACGAGTCCTCATCTGAAGTGTTCATGAATCATATTACATGTACATCAATTCTGACATTCCATAGCTCCTGAACAAGGAGACATCTGTTCTTTAGGCACCTAGACCATGAGTCTTTTCTTGATAGAATTGATCAATGTACCTGAAATTGAGTGAGGAACACTTGTACTAACATCACAAGTATGTTTGCATTTATGTAGGTTAGCAACAACAGTATTCAAACTCTTGGGAATTTCACAATCAACCTTGGTGTTGCCATCGGTGGTCAATTTGCTGGTAGGAATCCATATAAGTCCAATATTCTTAAAAACTCTACCAGTTGGTATCCACTTAAGGCAAGATCTAGGAGTATTTGACTTTTTAGGAACAGTGGAAGATGTATCCTTATTCCAAGTTTCTAAGACTTTATCAATAAGTGTTTTCCTAGGAGAGGAATTAGTTTTATGAGGATTCTTTTGCGTACTGGAAGACTTTTTCTTATTCCTAGTCTTAGAGTGTTGAACCTTAGCATGAGCATTTTCTTTGAGTTTCTTGGGATTAGATTGTGAAGTGACTTGTTTTGACAAAACTACATTCTCATCAACTTGGGAGGCAAACCTTGTTTTTGAAGATTTTGGTCATTCAGATATAAATGCCCTCGGTTGTCTAACAACTGACTGGTTCCTATTGGGATGGAAAACTTGTTTCCCCAAGATTGATGGTTTTGCAAACTTAGTGTTCACACTTTTCCCTGCAATTTTTCTAAGCTCATTCTTTAATGCAACTATTGTGAAACTCTTATCCTGAAGTTAAGCTTTAAATTCATCAATTTTTACCATCAAAGATGTTGTTTGTTCTAAAGTTTTAGACCTAATTTCTTTGATTGAGTCATCTAGATTTTTTTGATGCCTTTTCGAAGACTCATTTTCTTTGAGCAATTTAGCTACATAAATTAACAGTTCAATATTTCTTGTCTTAGTTACATTACTGTCCTGGTTAGTTCCGACTAAATTATTTTTCTTATTCGTATCATAGATATGTTTCTTCAGGTTGTTGATTGTTGAGTTTTTGGCTTGATGCTGAGCTTTTAACTCATTAGTTTTAAAAAATTCATGAAATTCAGGTAATTCCGGATTATTACATGGTTTCTTAGTATGCAAACTTTCTTCCTTTCTTTGTATTGCAACTTCAAGTGAAATGCAATATTTTTCAAGTTTTGAGAATTTGTATGAAAGTTCATTAAATGCTTCTTTGTCAACCATGTCATTTGTTTTGAAATAACTAGACTCAGCTTCAACCAAAGAACATAATTCAATATCATGTTCAACATCATGATCAGTTTGTACAAGTATATTAGCAGGTGCATTATGTTGGTCCGTTAAGTGTACCTCAGCACCGGACACCTGTTCATTTATGGGTCTGATATCTGCATCTAAATCTTGTGTGACAATTGTCACTGAACTGCTGGTTGTGTCAAGCTTATCTGTCTCTGATCCTCAGCATTCAGCAACAACTGATCCATCAACCGATGCTTTACCCGACTCAACACTACTATCTCTTGATTGCTCCCGACACTCACTCACTTTGTCATCATACTATGCTCTTTCCTCAATGTACTTCTTAACATTATCCATGTGTTGGATTAATGTTTCTATGAACACATCAGCTTCCATTCCAGTGTGACTGAAAAAGCACCTTTGTGACACACGGTAATTTTCCAACTATTATTTAATAATAAATGATAATTTATTATTGCTAAGCATATTAAGTTAAGCATGCATTAGCTTACATAATGGATTAGGGTAGCTAACGCGCACACCATAGCCTACAATAACTTACTTGCACTGCATAACTTAATTTCGATTTGCAAAGTTATCATTTTTCCTGATGATTACTGGTGATAAAAATTATAAAACGAGAGGTTATCTCATTTCTATCAAAAACCCAACACCACCGCGTACCGACACTATAGAAAGGGAAAAATAAACTTATAATAAGTCCCCGGAGTGGAAAACTTTGTGTTTATGATAATTTCTCAAAAACTTGTTCATAAAATGTTACAAAGATAAAATTTACCGAACCGTATTACAATAATTACGGTTAACTCAGCGGGACACAGAATACACAATACACTTACATTTTACAAATAATACCTAACAAAAATAAAATAACTATTATCCACTATCAAATTTTTATTTTTCCTTTTTGTCTTCCCCATATTACTCGCTCCACAACAAAAATATATAGAAATCAAAACTTTCCAAACATTTATCCTTTTCTTCTTCTATGATTTTCGTCTAGGTCAAAAAGGAGATAAACTCAATTTGGTTATTATGCAGACATCTTTCTTTCCCCTCATATCAACCCTCCCCATTATCATGAATCTAATTATATCCTCTTCCTTTTTCTGCTACCATACGCACGCCCCAATTAAAGTCAAACCTTCAAGACCTATCACTAGATGAAGCACATATCACTCTCATCTTTATCATCCTCCCAAGAATCAATCACAAGATTACTTTAAGGAATGGTGTTGATAGGGACGGCTACCAGAAAAGTCCCCTCACAAGTCCAAGACTAAGAAGGTTGGGTCAAGACTTACTTCTAATTCCTCCTTATGAAGCAACGAAATCATCAGTACTTTGCACAAGCTATCCTTAAATTTCACTTGCAAAATTAGGGTTTGTATAAAAATTAGGGTCTTCTAAAATTAAGTTGGGGGGTTTTGCAATTCAAGGTGTGCATAGTCTAATTCAAGCTTCAATTTGGTGATATCTAAGGGGGTTCATGATCAATTGGGTTTTCTTTGATCGGTTCATATCACTACTCGACACTAAATTGTAAGGACAAGTCTTTATTTGATTTTCTGAATTGATTGTTGTGTATTTAAATCGACTTTCTTGTATTCAGTCACATTTACTTTAATTATTTTCGATTAGTATGAAATTTGAGCACATGAACTTCACTCTTGTAAAAACATTAAACGTTTAGTCTAAAATGATGTCTTGTGGCTATGAACAAGAATGTGAAAATGTTGGGATTTGGAAAATCCATGATGAAGTGTCAGTCACCCCAACAATAATCTAGCATATTATAGCTCGTAGACATAACGTTGTATTAGTTAGTTTACTGTAGTATAAGTAACACTGTAGAAGAAGGAAGGGTCTTTACCCACTGTATTCCTGATCCACAGCCCAAAGGAGGGCGTAGACATATGTATAAATAACCCTCTCCCCACAAGGGAGAGGCTTGGATGTTCATTTGGTAATCTAACCTTTCTTTTGTTTTATCTCTCGAGAACATCCCATCTCTCTTTCTCTCTCTAGATTTATATATGATCCATAGCTAGATTACTTGTGGTGTTATGATATCCAATATCTTACAATTGGTATCAGAGCACATGGTTTGATTAGCTAGGTTGTAAGTGCGTTCATCTTGGTGGTTTAGATCAAAAGTTGGTTTTGTAAGGTTTTTGGACATATAAGTGACTTCCTTGGATTTTCATGTTTTTTATGTTAAAGTAAGTGTTTTTAAGATAGATATAACCTTCTAGAATCAAGTTGTGCAAAAGAAACTAAGCAAAAACGTTCAAAAAGGTGAATTTTAGGTGATTTTATATGAAAAGTGTCCTATTCGTGTATGCAGTTTGAGTCTCGGATAAAATTCTTGGATGCGGTTTGTCATTTATCGCTGCGGTTTGATAAGCTCTTGTATGCGATTTGATTATTTTATTATTTTCAGACTGTGATTTGTTAGGAGGAAGGACAAAAGCACTCTACGGATGAGTAAGCGGTTTGAGTAAAGCGATTTGAGTGAAGCGGTATGTCCTTTTGCAGTTTGTGTCAAGCGTTTAGGTAATCCAGCGGTTTGGTACTAAAGTTTGTTAACACTGCGGTTTGTCATCACGAGGTTTGATGGGACTGTGATTTGTCAAGAATTGAGACTTGTCATCTGATTCAAACATAATCAAATCATAATTTAAAATCAATCACCTAATCTAATCATACCAATATCCATTTTAAACATACAATCACTAATCATTGAATCGATCTAACTTTTATCATAGCACATTCGAATTCACAACAACATCAGGTCTTACACTCCTGATCCAGTGATTTCAGATGTACTTAAATTGTATGATGTTGTAGACAACAATGAAAATATTTGCTACACTGAACGGTTAAAGATGATTGAATCAATCAATGAGGATGTGAGATCTTCGTGTTCAGATTCTGAAGAGAGAGAAGTGCACCAGTCTAGGTTACAGAATGCTAAGGAAAAGGAAAGTTTCATAGAACTTTATCGACAACTTCATTCACACCTCAAGTTACTTAGAATTGATGACAAATTCACAATAGGAATTGTACGATCATTTATTACACTCTTCCGTTAAGAATTATCATCGATTACTGGAACATTGTTCTTGAACTTGGAACAATTAGAACAACAACTTAATAGAAAAAGGTTCAAGAAGCCAGTTCTAAAGCTGCACTTCAGGTGATCAACAAACGACTTCAGTCATTCATCAAAATGGAATACACTTCAGATTATGATTATCTGATGACTGAAATGTGCTTTAAGAATCACACTGGGGTGGAAGCTAATGTGTTCAAAGAGACATTAATCCAACTCATGGATAATGTGGAGAGCTATATTGAGGAAACTACACAAAATGATGAAAAAGTGGATGAGTGTCGGTGATACGCGTACAACGCGCGTTTGGGGTCAAAGGAACTTCCTTTTCGTCGAGCAAGTTTTTCGACACCATAGGCAGTGAACCTAATCGTTGTAGTGTAGTATTATGGTAAGCCTCGGGAATTGATATCGTTCTCTAGGGAATAGGAATGCTAGTGAGAAATTACTATGGTAAGGTTGGGGTTGAGGAAAATTATTTTTTATTATCTTTTTTTATATTTTTTTAGAAAATTAAAAGGTACGAATCTCGGGGTATTGGATTTGGGGGGGGGGGGGTTGGTATTTCTACCGATTACTCTACTTATCTAATTATCTAATTATTCTAAACTAAGGTGAGTGTAGTCTATGTCTATTGTTGTGTGCTCTTATGATGATTAAAAATGTGTTTACTTAGATGCTATTACTCCCTAGTTATCTCCTATTGATGGTTGAATTGTCACGTCCTTATTCTTAACGCGTTGTGTTTTCTAAGGTCGTAGGGTGTGCTTTTATCCCTAACTCTTTGAAGCTACCTAAGGTTAATGACTACGAAATCTCTAGGATTCATAAACTTAACAATAAGGTTATCTTTAGATATCTAGCCTACAATTCCACTAGTAACTATAAGCTAAGGTTCAACAAAGATTAATCAAGCATTAAAAACACAACGATGAATTTAAGCACTCCTAAGCCAATTACAATTAAGATAAGAGACAACCAATCAATATTCATTACCTAGGTTTAATAGATCTAAGCAAACACACAAGTAAATTAGCCGGACATGGAAAACATGCAAGCATACACGCAAACAATTGAAGACATAATTGAATCAATGAAGTGATTCACTTATCTTGTTGTAAAATAGGGTATGGAACCCTAAGATACTGCCCAAGACAACTTATGTTCGGTTTTGGTTTTACTCTACAAAACTACCTCTCTAAAATACTGAAAATTCGAATTCTATATATAGAGTTACAATATGCGACGACATCACTCTTTAATTGTGACGCCGTTCGGTCGCCGACATTAGGGTTTCGTCTTGGCCACGTCAACTCTGTGACGGCGTCACCTTATGCTTGTGACATCATCGGCTTCAACCTCTGACGCCGTTTGATCCAAATCTAGGCTGTCTGAGTTGTGACTCCCTACTCTTTTAAACCTGATGCCGTCACTTGTAAAATAGAAATTTTCTCTCTGAGTCGTCTCAAGGTGTGTCGCGACGGCGTCACAATTAAGCTGTGACGCCGTCCCTTTCAGTTTCAGCAGCTTGAGTGTCTCGATTCTTGACTTTGGCCATTTTCTTCGTATATTCGCGCCTTTTCGTCCGAATAAGTGTCATTCCAGCAATTTGCCTTCAAGAGACCTAAAAAGTGAAAAGGAACGAAATTAAGTAGTAATGGATACAAAAGTGATCAATTAAGGGCTTAAATGACCCCTCAAAAGTGTACCTTTTAAACCCTTATCAAATATCCCTACACTTGGTTTTTTCTTGTCCTCAAGCAAATGTGCTTTTAGCCAATTAATTTATAAGTTAGGGGTCATGAAGCATTAGTTTAGAACAATTCACAACACATATAAGCCCCGCAAAAGTCATAACAAGCATGAAAATTACATACTAGCACCTCACAAGTGGTGTTTGGATACTCTCATCTCTCGGGTGTATATGAAATATATAAAGTTGGAAATGGAAGATAAACACTCATTAACCAGTCCTAGTACATAGATTACCATAGGCTTGAGACTAGATCAAACCTCTATCGCTATGGCGTAAGCCAATAAGAAAAACTATCCAAGAGGTCTTTTAAAGGGTTGTAACGTTAGGCTTACGGTAAGGAAACAAAGGGTTTGGTGGGATAGGCGATTTAGTGGTGGCAAGTAAAAAATCTTTATGTTACAAGCATGAGAAGAATGGCGTTGCTAAGCCAAGACTCGACACTCTAACCTCTAGATAAATTGAAACAAACGAACATAATTTTAAAGATAGATGTAGAATGGTAGCCCGTATGTTTTTTTTTTTTTTTTTTTTTTTTTTTTTTTTTTTTCATGCATTTTTACTCTACCATCCTCTATGATAACATCAAAATAATAGGGATCTATAGGCACATCCCTACACTTGAGTTTTTATTACTCTAACACTAATTTCACCCGAATTGAAAAGATCAAAACACTTGGAGTACATTATTACGCAAATAAAGGGAATTTGAATTTAACGTTTTTTCCTGTCATTTCATAAAATTTAACTTTTCCCATGAGTCTCAATCGTCCCAAAACTGTGTACAAAGTATATGACTCGACTTAGCAACTTATGCAAGCAACTAGATAATTGAACTAAAGGTTTAGTATGATAACAATAATGCACTAAAAGTGAGTGCATACAAGGTAGGCTAAGGCGATTTGGGTGTACATTTGGGGGTGGATTGTAAACAATGCTCTTCATTGATATTCCGGAAAACCGAAACATCACGAGAACTACGAAAAGGATAGGCTCTGAGAGGTTAACTAGGGGTATCGTTTACTAAAGATGAGTACAACGCAAGGGTGTGGGGGAATTACTCAACCGATGTGGAAGAAGTAATTATAATACGGGTATCAAACAAGAGTTATCCTAATGCCTATTATCATTTAGTTATTCCTAACTACACAAGTGTAGTCTCACTAGCGATCTCGAAATGCATCACAAAAACAAGTTCTAGAATCTATTATACTACCGGTACACACTCAAAGCATTAAAGTGGAATGCTTTAATTCCTACAAATCTAAGGGCGATCCTCACATTTTGGGTGGAATTTAAGTGGTAAAGGGTTTTGTGCTAGTCATATAACTTCCTATCCATGAGATGCTTTATTAAGACTAATGGCTCACTCCTACATGTCATGAAAATTTTTAAATTTGGTGCCAAAATTACCCTAACCGATATTTCTCATGGTTTATTACACAAATGAAATTGGACAAGGCAAATAGTCAAGGATAAGCATAGTTTCAAAGTTCCCGTTTTATTTTCCCTCCATACATTTAAACTGAACATTGTCCCCAATGTTGCCCGAAAGTATCAAAATTATGATAATGGAAGGTAATTAAAAACGAAAGAAACTAGTACTCCCCTGATTAGCTCGGTAGGATCCGTGTGAAGTAGCGGTTCAATCTTTCTTCAAGAAGAGTGTTTGCGTGAAAAGCTCCTTCCATTCTTATGTATCTTCTTCTTGATAAATAAAACCGGCACACTTGAAGAAAACAAACGAAACCTTCGCATAAAATCGGCGGTAACAATATATATATGACTCTACTAAACTAGGATATAATGCTTGTGGAATGGATGTTTACAGATTTTCTGTAAAATTAAGACCTGGAAAATTCCAAAAAATTATAAGTAGCTCAAAAAAAGAGAAAAAGTAGTAGCAGTTTCTACTCCTACTGATGCCGTCAGATTACGACCCTGACGCTGTCAGGTTATCCTGACAGAAACTGGTTTGCGATTTTCTGGAAAATGTATATCTTTAGAATCTTGAAAAATTTCCTACAAAACATCCTTTATGACTCGATACAAGCATTTGACTCGAACAAACACACATGTATATCTTTTTAAAAATCGTAATTCTCATGTTCACGTTCTTTTTGGAAACGTGTGTAATCCTCCCTACACTTATCCCTTTTGTAAAATACCTTTATATGTAATTAAGACGAGGTTAAAGACAAAATAAAGCATTTTTACAAATTTAAACATGAGAATAAACAATCAATAAAAGATATACGACACACATACAAGCAAATAATTAAGTATGGGTTGCCTCCCACAAGGGCTTTCTTTATTTATGAGTCTTGTAGCTAGACTCGAGTCGGTGCCCTACGTGACTTCAACCGCACCTTCTTCCTCATGACGGTTTCTATTGGGGTTTTCCATGTTATAGTAATGCCCTATTATGCATCTTTCTAAGAAGTCGTCTTCTCCCCAATCCGTTCTATATTCCGGTCCTAGTTTCAAGCAATCCTTATAGAACCCGGAAATCTTATTCATCACATAATCAACTCCCTTCTCCTTATCTTCCTCATTCCTATAGTAGACTAATAGCTTAACTTCTTTTTCATCAT
This sequence comes from Chrysanthemum makinoi, assembly GCA_910596185.1. Classification (NCBI taxonomy): domain Eukaryota; kingdom Viridiplantae; phylum Streptophyta; class Magnoliopsida; order Asterales; family Asteraceae; genus Chrysanthemum; species Chrysanthemum makinoi. The sequence goes on along the minus strand of OU343223.1, from coordinate 213,710,908 downwards.
TAGATAGTGATGAAAATTTCTCAATCTTAAAGGGCATTTGGTAGGCTATATCATCGTCATCCTTGAATCTCAATATTCCTAACAACGGATCATAAGTCATCCCGGTGTTTTCTATGAAAGGCTTTCCTAGAATAACGTGGGACAAGCTAGGATCTATGGTCGTACTAATATCATCCACAACTATGAAATCCGTAGGAAAAGTGAAGCTTCCTACATAGACGGGCAATCCCTTAACTCTACCAAGAAAATTGCAACTAACCCTAGGATTATCGGGATCTTGCCTAGTTGGGATAGGCTTCTTCATTACCCAATTATAGTAGGTGCTAGTCATGATATTTATCGGGGACTTGCGATCAATGTAGGCCGTTGCCACCAAAAGGTGTCCTATGCAACATGGTATGTTAAGATTCCAAGGGTTCCCAAACTTGATCCTAGGGCTTCTCCTAACATACATGTGACGGAGTTCTCATACTAAGTGTGGGCGGTGAGAGAGTTCTTCTTCCGAAGGAAACTTATTGAAATAGTCATTGCCTACTTCATCTAATTCCTCGGTTTTTTCATTCCTAGGAGTTTCACTAACCTCAAGTACCGTCTCATGGTTCGCTTCGTCATTTGTTCTATTAGGTTTCGCTAAGGTGATGTATTGACAAAATGAACGTGCTTAGCTAACTTACTTGGGTCCTTAATCTCTATACCGGAAGCTTCGGGAGTTGAGATAGCATTAACCTTCCTATCACTATTGGTCATGGCTTTTAAGAGGTTATCTATCTTCCTATCTATCTCGGCTTGTTGTTGGTTAAAACGGTCTGAGAGCTTAGCTATTTGAGCTTCTTGGGATGTGACTAGGTGTTGCAACATCCCTTCTATGTTTTGTTGGTTAGGGCCGTGAGATGAGGGCCATGAGAAATCATTAGATGTGAATTCTTTGGTTTGTCCCCAATAAAACTCGGGCTTGCCCTTCCATGCTTCTCGGGCGTCATTAAAAGTCCTAGGTCCGGGTATTGTAGGGAATCTTCCTCCCGTTCCATTCGTACGCGAGGATGCGTAGTGAACGAAAGCTTGTTCGGGGAGTCTTGTGCAAGTGCGAGTGTTATGAGGACCACTACATGGCTCACACAAGGAAGAAACTTTGTTCACTTGGCGTGAAGACTTAGGATTTTCGTAGGAGCTCATTAGGAATTTAACTTGATCTTCAAGCTCGAGCATCCTACGGTTGGAAGATTGTGAGTCAATGGGAGGCAAGGAGATTGCCTTTACGGTTTTGGGCAACTCACGGGGGTCATTCCAACTTTCGTTGTCATAGAGATCAAGGTCCTTTATTATACCCCACGATTCTTCGGCGGTGAGATCAATAAGTTTTCCACCGGCCGCTTGGTCAATGGATCGCTTAGTAGGGAAGTTGACATGATCATAGAACAGTTGGACTTGAAGCCAAAGATCAATGCCATGATGAGGGACCCTATGGAGTAAGTCCTTGAATCGAGTCCATGATTTATAGAGAGATTCACCTTGACGTTGTTGGAACATCAAGATTTCATTCCTAAGCTTAGTGGTTCTCCCTGGTGGGAAAAACTGAGCAAGGAAACGAGAGGTGAGATCATCCCAACTTGAGATGGAGCCGGCGGGAAGTCGCTCAAGCCAATTACTAGCTTGGTCCCGTAGAGAGAATTGGAAGAGACGCAAGCGAGTGGTCTCCTGAGTAGTAGCATCGAGGTCGATGGAATCGACGATTTTAAGGAAATCCTTAAGATGCTGATTAGGATCTTCGGAACGAAGTCCATGGAATGCACATCCGTTTTGCAGCAACCGGATGGTGTCGGATCGAAGGGCCGTAGTTTGGGCTTGGTCGGGAAGCTCAATGGTGTTTCTATAGCCTAGGTGGCTTGGTCTTGAGTATTCACCAAGAGTACAACCTTTTGGCGGGTCATTTGGTGGTGGGTTGATGCGTGGTGGTTGATTATCACCTTCCATGATGAAAAGTGATGGGTTACTAACAAAGGTCACGAAGAAGGGGGATAGACTACGAGGAAGCTAAAAATGGGAAAAAAATCTTACTTGATAGGAATCAAGCAAGGAAACCAAAACGAGGTGAAAATCTAACTAGCTATTCTATTCCCCGGCAACGGCGCCAAAAACTTGATACACGTACAACGCGCGTTCGGGGTCAAAGGAACTTCCTTTTCGTCGAGCAAGTTTTTCAACACCCTAGGCAGTGAACCTAATCGTTGTAGTGTAGTATTAGGGTAAGCCTCGGGAATTGATATCGTTCTCTAGGGGAATAGGAATGCTAGTGAGAAATTACTACGCTAAGGTTGGGGTTGAGGAAGATTATTTTTTATCTTTTTTTATATTTTTTTAGAAAATTGAAAGGTACGAATCTCGGGGTATTGGAATGGGGGGGGGGTTGGTATTTCTACCGATTACTCTACTTATCTAATTATCTAATTATTCTAAACTAAGGTGAGTGTAGTCTATGTCTATTGTTGTGTGCTCTTATGATGATTAAAAATGTGTTTACTTAGATGCTATTACTCCCTAGTTATCTCCTATTGATGGTTGAATTGTTACGTCCTTATTCTTAACGCGTTGTGTTTTCTAAGGTCGTAGGGTGTGCTTTTATCCCTAACTCTTTGAAGTTACCTAAGGTTAATGACTACGAAATCTCTAGGATTCATAAACTTAACACTAAGGTTATCTTTGGATATCTAGCCTACAATTCCACTAGTAACTATAAGCTAAGGTTCAACAAAGATTAATCAAGCATTAAAAACACAACGATAACTTTAAGCACTCCTAAGCCAATTACAATTAAGATAAGGGACAACCAATCAATATTCAATACCTAGGTTTCATGGATCTAAGCAAACACACAAGTAAATTAGCCGGACATGGAAAACATGCAAGCATACACACAAACAATTGAAGACATAATTGAATCAATGAAGTAAATCACTTATCTTGTTGTAAAATAGGGTATGGAACCCTAAGATACTGCCCAAGACAACTTATGTTCGGTTTTGTTTTTACTCCACAAAACTTTCTCTCTAAAATACTGAATATTCGAATTCTATATATAGAGTTACAATATGCGACGGCGTCACTCTTTAATTGTGACACCGTCGGATCGCCGCCATTAGGATTTCGTCTTGGCCACGTCAACTCTGTGACGGCGTCACCTTATGCCTGTGTCGCCATCGGCTTCAACCTCTGACGCCGTCAGGATCTAAATCTAGGTCGTCTGAGTTGTGACGCCCTACTCTTTTAAACCTGATGCTGTCACTTGTAAAATAACAATTTGCTCTCTGAGTCGTCTCAAGGTGTGTCGTGACGGCGTCGCAATTAAGCCGTGACGCCGTCCCCTTCAGTTTCAGCAGCTTGAGTGTCTCGATTCTTGACTTTGGCTATTTTCTTCGTATATTCGCGCCTTTTCGTCCGAATAAGTGTCATTCTAGCAATTTGCCTTCAAGAGACCTAAAAAGTGAAAAGGAATGAAATTAAGTAGTAACGAATACAAAAGTGATCAATTAAGGGCTTAAATGACCCCTCAAAAGTGTACCTTTTAAATCATTATCAAGTGCATTTGAGAGATTCTCATGATGAGTCGGGTAATGTATCAGTTGAAAGATCGGGTGTTGCGGAATGCAGATTATCAGAGACAACAGAGATTGATGTAACCAGCTCTTCTGAAACTCCTGTCACACAAGAGATGGTTGCAGAAATCTGAATGATGAATGAACTTGCATTAGATGTCAGTATTGGTAACTGTCCAAAATGATGCATCTGAAAATACTCTTGTGCAAACTGATTACATCACAGAACATGATCTTGATAAATGTTCTGTAACTGAAGCTGAGCCTAAGATAAAGTGTTTCAAAACTAATGATATGGTTGATAATATAACTTTTGATGAACTTTCAAACAAACTCTTAAAACTTGAAAAATATTGCATTTCACTTGAAATTGCAATAAAAAGAAAAGAAGAAAGTTTTCAAACTAAAAAACCATGCACAAATCTGGAATTACCTGAATTTCATGAATTTTTTGAAATAAATGATTTGAAAGCTCAGCTTCAGGACAAAAACTCGACAATCAGTAATCTGAAGAAACATATATCTGATATGCAAGTTAAAAGTAATTTGATTACAAGGAATTCTGATGCTACTGCTACTAATGATATTAAAACAAGAAATGATGAATTAGGAATCTGTGTAGCCAAATTACTGAAGGAAAATGAGACTTTGAGAAAGCATCACATAGAACTAAGTGACTCTGTCAAAGAAACTAGAACTAAGTCATTGGAACAAACAAACTCTTTGATAGCAAAAATTGATGAACTCAAAGCTCAACTTCAGGATAAGAGTTTCGCGATAGTTCCCTTAAAGAATGAGCTTAGAAAAACCATAGGGAAACGTGTGAACACTAAGTTTACAAAACCATCAACCTTGGGGAAGCCAGGTTCTCATTCCATTAGAGACCGGTCTGTAGTTAGGCAGCCTACTGCATTTATATCAGAAAGAACAAAACCTTTAAAGACAAGGCTTGCCTCCCAAGTTGATGAGAACAAAGTTTTGTCAAAACCAATCACTTCACTACCTAATCCCAATAAAATGAAGGATAATGCTCAGGTTAAAGCTCAATCTCTTAAGACTCGGAATGTAAGAAGATCTTCTAGTACACTAAAAAAGTCTCAAAATGCGCCCTCTCCTAAGAAAAGATTTAATGACAAAGCTTCAAAAGTTAGGAATAGGAAAAAGGTTACATCTTCCACTGTGCCTAAGAAATCAAACACTCCTAGATCTTGCCTTAAGTGGATACCGACTGGTAGAATGTTTAAGAATGTTGGATTCAAATGGATTCCCATCATAATACTGACCACCAATGGCAACACTAAGGTTGATTGTGAGACTCCCATAAGTCTGGATATTGTTGCTACTAACCCACTCAAATGCACACCATCTTGTGTTGTTAGTGCAGGTACTCCTCATTCTTTTGCAGGTATAATTCTTAACTCAATCAAGAAAAGACTCATGGTCTGGATTCCAAATGATAAGAAGCCTCCTCGTTCAGGAGCTCCAAAGATGTCAGAATTGATAAGCATGTACCATGATTCCTGATCACCTCAGCTCAGGACTCGTACTTTAACACACTTCACTTGAGAGTCTTTCCAATTCTAGTATACTCTATACAAGTTTCGACTCTGTAATATAATATGCTCTGCAAAGATTTTATTCCAAAAAAAATAAAAAAAATAAAAAAAATAAAAAAAAATCTTAGTTTATCTTCAATTTATTTCAAAATTTTTCTAAAACCCATAAAAAATTCGAAAAAAAATAAATCAGAAAACTCCAAAAATAGTTTCAAAGGCATGTCTTCTGGTATCGATAACATCTACGATCCTAGAAATGTCATTCAATAATGACACGGGTCTTTAGATGAAGTTCGAACAGAAGTTCAGATGTGTTTTTCACAACATGCCAACCGTTTTTCATCATTAAGGTCTTTCATCAATGGGAATTATGGGTGCATAAATTTTTCAAATTCAATCAGTGTCTACTCATGCCTATTCAATATCGTGTAATTGATTGAGGGGAAGAATTAATGATCAAAATTTATGACTATCTGTCAAGTTGTCTCAACCAATTGTATCTTATCTTGGTATCTTGCATTTTGTCCTATATGGTCTCATGAGCTGATTATGTGTTATATGTAGGATATTGATTGCTATCTGCTAATTGTTCATTTTTGCGTAATTATAGTCATCATACTTTCCAGTGTTGTTGTGTAACTATATATGTTCTTGTAATGGTTTGTATGGCTCAAATATGAATTGATCATGGGAAAAATGCATATTTAAGAAAGTAAAAGAACTTATCGGACAATGCATGATAAAAGAAGGGTTAATACTGCTAAAAATGATAGTTATGTGAATTAATTGTGAGGTTTGTCAACTAAATGCCTTTTATGTGATTTGTCTAATCTAATAGAGCTTATGCGACTTGTCCTTGAAAGGAACGCTTATGCGTTTTGACAATCACAAGGACTGGTTGTGTCAATAGTTAAAACTTGTGAGATTTAGTATATAATGGGAAGCGAGTTGACTGGTCAAAATTTTCCAAATCTCAGTCAACCTCACACACACATAACTCTTTTTCTCCTCTCTTCGCTGCGACTTGATCTTCTCGTCCTTAATTTTGGTATGTTATAAATCAAAAGATCATCTAAATTAGACAATATCATGTATTTGATCATGTATTTTTAATTGATAATTGTAACACCCCAACCCGACAAGGGTCCGAATGTCACATTATGGAGTCATATCAGGAAATGCTAATAAAATTTTGCAAGCGGAAGTCTTATCAAATAAAGTACCAAGTCATATAAACGAATGACTTACAAAGGAAAATACATAATCCAATATGTTTAAAAGATACGAACTATGAACACAATTTCTCTTCCAAGAGAATCTAAAAACAAAATAAGGAAACTAGGGTCGGTTCACTCAATTGCTCCTACTCTCAGCCCATCAAAGCCCAGCGTCCTACTTGGTACTACCGCATGGAAAAGAAAATGCGACTGAGCTTAAAAAGCCCAGTGGACAGATATAACAAAACGAAAGCCAAACATAATATAGATACAAAAGCAATCAAGGAGACTGATAGCAAAGTCATAACGAAATGAGTACAATGAGTCAATGAGGAACCTGCAGAACACAATATTAACAGATATCCAGAAGGAACAGAAATTAAAGAAAACTAAAGCAAAGTAAAGCAGCGAATCATTAAACAACTATAAGCACATGTAAATAACCAAACATACAAGTATCGGAACATAATCACATAGGAGTTGATGAACAATATCATAAATCAAATCAAGCAACCAATAGTGTAAAGGCATATCAGTCACCGAATCAACTAAACATGAGTATGGCAAGACAAACAAATCAGATAATCAGATATACATAAGCTAAGCTGAACTCTATAAGCAGATGGGAGCAACTGAATAGAAAGTAAGCATGACAATCACACAAGTCAGATAAGCAACAATTACATAACAAGCGAAAATACCAACTGAAGTATAAGCATGTTAGTCACATGCATCAGGTAGAAATACTGAACGAACATCATAATTAAATGAAGTAACTAAACAAGAGTATAGCATGATAAACTGATAAATCAAATGATTACATACTAGCATGGCAACCAGACGAATCAAATAGTCACATAATAGCATGATAAGCAGATAATCAGATGATAACAGATGAATCTGGTAACCGCATAATAACTTAGTAGACAGAGAAATCATGTAATCATATAACAGCATGGTAAACAGCCGGATCAAATAATTGTATAATAGCATAGTCAACACATGAATCCAATAATCATATAATAGCTCGGTAAACAGATGAAGTGATAGCCTGAAGTATAAGCTTGGCAGCCAACCGAAATGGGGTGAAAGCGTAGTTAATCAAATGAATCGAAGACTGAGTATAATAACCAAATGAATTGAAGTATGAGTCCGATAGTCAAATGAATCACATAAGAATACTGAGTGAATAAGTAGCGAATTGAATGACTGAATAAGCATAGTAAACGAATGAATCAGAATATCAGATAGTCACATAATAACCAAAATCATAATGTTGCCATGAGCACCTAATACTAAAGGAGATACTCCAATAACCAAATCTAACAAATCACATATCATAACCCATATCTGCCAAATCATATCAAATCCGTCAAATCATAAGTGCACAAGGAGGGGAGACCTCTCAAGTACCAAATGGAGTAGCTAGCTCCCAAATGTGAGGGGGTGTATTGCACGCACGCACCACATCACCAAAACTGAACTGAGTACCTAGGATGCATCCATACGCTCCCTGCAAAACAAATCATATATACATATGCCAGTTCGAGACTGTACATACGTATTCATAATGGCCAAGTGATCACATAAATCAAATCATATCATAAAGGGAACGCCGGGGACTAATCACACCGCCTCAGATAGTGTCATGCCATTGGTGCATCAATGACATGGTCATGGTACCTCCATGACTAGTTAGCTCGGGCAACTGAACACAACGAATCATACCAAAGCATATCCATAATCATATCATATCCAAACCAATCATATCAACAGAACTGAATTATATCATAGCAAACGGGTATCAACGGATATCACAACAAATGTCTTAACAAAATGGATAGCAGATCGAATATCATGACGGATGAAATCGTATCAAAGGAATCATAGCAAAGGGAATCATATCAAAGGTAAGGAATCAAAGTCAAGGATAGAGAAGTCGTGAGAATAAACCCTTAATAAGAAACAAAAGATATAAGAGGCGCGTACACATAAGGGCCACACATAAAAGGATTTTATTATTAGGGCATCGGGTTAGACCATCAACCCCTCCAGGTTCCAAAAGATTACAAATACCACCTTTCATTTTTACTTTATAAATTACCTTTGATATATATTGTTTTATTTTTGATAAGTTATCTTTAAAATTAGAATCTTATCATATTTTGGATAGTATATTAACCTAGTGATTACACTGCTTAGTATACTGATTAGGAATAATTTGTAAGGAGTAATTAACCTTAGGTTATTCATTTTTGAATTTATAATCTCCAAGGATAGTTTAAAATTTTAAAACTATACATAGAAAGTTTTACACCCATTTGAGGAAGATAAAACATTAAGAGCTCATTTTAAAAATAAGATTTTTTTTAAACACACTTTGTGTTAAAATTCTTTTTGGAGATTTATTGTCATTATCATTTAAGATATGACGAAAGTAATTGGTAATAAGGAACCTAGTACTAACAGTACACCCCAATTTCAATGCCCAATCCTAAAGCCCACGAATTACTCATTATGGGCAATTCGAATGCAAATCATTCTCGAAGCGAATGGTTTATGGGAAACAATTGAGCCGAGTGAATCGACTCAACCCGATAAGAAAAAGGATAAAACCGATATTGCCTTCCTTTATCAAGCCTTACCCGAAAAAAATTACTTCAAATAACAAAGCACAAAACCGCGAAGGACATTTGGAATGCTTTGAAAACCAGACATGTTGGCGAAGACAGAGTTAAACAAGCAAGAATACAAACACTCAAATCCGACTTTGAGATGTTATATATGAAGGAAGACGAAACAATCGACACCTTCACCACAAAACACACAACACTCGTAAACAAAGCCGCTGGTCTAGGACACACAATAGAATATGAAACCTTAGTATGGAAATTACTAAATGTTGTACCCGAAAGGTATCTGCAAATAGTCGCATCTATAGAACAATATTCCGATCTAAGTGAAATGACAATGGAAGAGGCAATTGGAAGACTTAAGACCTATGAGGAAAGGATTAAGTTCAAGAAAGGAAAACAAGTGGACAATCAAGAAAAACTGATGTTCACACGACATGACAATAGAGAGAAAATTTTCAGAGGACGTGGACGTAGAAAATACAAAGGATGGAGAAACCAGGATAAAAATAACCACGAGAAGAAGGATAGAGAAAACTCTTTCAATCACTTCAACAAACCAAATATTGATTTTAGCAAAGTAAAATGTTACAAATGCAATAAGACTGGTCATTATGCATCTAAGTGTTATGCAAAACCAAACACTAGTATGCAATCTAATCTTGTCGAGGAGGACTTAGAACCTACCTTATTAATGGCAATATTAGAAGACCCACATGTAACAAAGCTTGAAGATCAAAAGGTCACGCTACACGAAGAAGATGTAAGATATAAAAAGACAAGTGTCGATAGTCAATGGTATTTAGACAACGGAGCTAGCAACCATACGACTGAGATAAGAGAACACTTTAAAGAGCTAGATGAGAATGTTAGTGGAAAAGTAAGATTCGGAGATGGATCTCATATAGATATTAAAGGAAAAGGTTCAATCCTATTAGAATGTGATGACGAGAAACAAAGAATCATATCTCAAGTCTATTACATGCCCAGCTTGAAAAGCAACTTACTGAGCCTTGCACAATTTACCGAAATCGGTTTTTGTGACAAATCGTAATTTCAGGTCATTTATCAAACTTTGAAAATTTCACTATTCATCTCGGGAATTTACTATTCACCGGTTACTATTCATCGTTTTTGAAGTTGGTTTGAGACTTTGAGAGGTTATTTCAAAATTTTACTATTCACAAAATACTATTCATTCCCGGAGAAAATTTTCTATTCATGATTATTATTCATCAATTTTTTTGTAAACTAGGTTTACGAGTATCGAATTCGCGTAGCCGCGAAGGTTAAGCTGCGTATTCATGGAACATCATTGAGAACATTTTATATAGACTAGAGTTAGTCTACATATCATTAGTAACATCATTTTCATATTAGTTTATGCATGGGTTTGCATATTCCATTAACGTATATTTATTTATTAAATAAATGCTATCGCACAATCATTTATTTTGAATAATCGATCCGACACTTCCAACAATTGTCCAGATATATTTTTATACTCATTTTAATGCTATAAAAATTTATATTATAAGTTTACCTGATGTTTTGGATTTATTTTGTATATATATCGTATATATATATATATATATATATATATATATATATATATATATATATATATATATATTCACGACGGTTTTGAGAAATTTCTATACGATAATTATTTATTCACCCAATACTTGTGAGAAATGTAATTTTATAATTTTTATGACTTCAATATATTTTATTTTATTCCGTTAATATTTATTTCTAGCTAACTCAGTACCCGATAACAAAATATCTACCTTAAAATGCATAATATCTAAATAATACACATGTTTTTACAACTAGTTTCTTCCATACTCTTCCACCTTTGCCCTTTGCCGACTCCCTCCCCCTTGTCATCCCTTTTGATATTTTTCCTTGACAAAAAATTATACACCTACACTTCTTTGACTTAAGATATTTCAAGTACAAGTATTTTATTAACCAATAAAACATACTTGCACATACTAAAAAGGTGTAAAAAGCAAGAATAACCTCTCCTCTCCATCCATATGTTCGGCCAACAACAACAAGAAGAAGAAATCTATCATTTTTTTTACAAGTTCAAGTATTATCAAGATCCATTTTGTGTCCTAGTATAGGTTTTGAAATAAAAACCTTGAAGTAATTAAGTACCTAGTTACCTAAACCTCTTCAATCACTCAAGTAAGATTCTAATAATTTTTCCTAATCTTTCATACTTCTATTTGATCTATTTTTATATCCTCGTACTATATATGCAAGTATTCTCATGAGTTTATACCACTTTATATATATATTTTTAACATAAAATGGACTTACATGTTATAATTGATATTCCCATGAACCTTATCATTTTTGGTGGAGTTTAGGAACCCATGACACCCTAATAAGGTGTATGGTAGGTTTAAAATAGCTTTGGTATTGATTGGAAGAGATTAGAACAAGTTACAAACTATTTTCAAGTTTAACGACGAAAACTAATTTTCTGAAATAATACAAGCTGTCAAGGGATTTTCAAGGGGCAAAACTGAGTTTTAAACTTAATCTAAATGAGTCGACTTACCAAAAATCTATTAGTATACATTAACACGAAACCGAGGATATATAGAACGTAGAAAATGAGCTTATAAAGACCGAGATACAAGTGATACAAAACCGACGTTCACAACAAAAATCCATCAGCTTTTACTAAAAATATTTTCTAAGTGTTAAAACAGTGTTTTCGGGTACCCATGTTTGGAGCCGTTTTTCTCAATGATCGAGTTGGTTTTGGTAAAATAGTATCTCTGAGTAAAAGTTATTTCACCCGGCCTATTTTCCAAAATGACCAGCCGTTCCTCAAACGGAGTTGTAACTAGTAAGATACGACCTCTCAAACTTTCCCGAAATCTACTCATAAACTACAATATTAGCCCAACTACCTCACTTCACATATATTGTTATCTATGATTGAGACTCCTATGAACAAACTTTCAGTGTTACGACTTTTAGATAATGTTACAAGCTTTCTAAAACCATTGAGTTTATTTCCTAACACTCGATATTTACCGATTTACGACTAGGTTTACGAGGCTACTTAGTCATTTTCATGAGTTATCAAAGTATATTATTTTTCGACGAAAAACTATAACTTCTTGTTAAATTACTAAACGACTATCGTAGGATGTTGTTTCAATGTAAGTACTTGTAAATTATTTTATAACATGACGAGATGTCATAAACGCATACTTCGACGATAAACTTCATTTCAAAAATAAATTCAAGTGGTATGGTAACATGTGAACTTGCAATGCATAACATCATCTCATGAACTAAACTAGATCATATCATTCATATTAGGTTTCGGTTAGAGTCCGAGCCTTATTTTCAGCGTACCATTTGCTTCCTTTAAAATCATTGCATCAGGTGAGTTTCATGGCCCCTATTTTCAATTGTTTTGTACTATTTTTGGGGGAGATACATGCTACAACTATTATCAAGATCATAATTGTTTCAAAACCGAATGTTGTACTATATCTATTGTTCTTGATTGTGTGCTATTGTTCTTCGTCGAGTTATGTGCTATATCAGTTGACTACTGATACGTCGAGTCGTGTACTATTGTTCTACGTTGAATTATGTGCGATATCAATTGACTATTGATACGTTAAGTTAGGTACTATTATGTGAACTCATTTGACAACGTGTGCTTGAACATAAACTATAACATTTTGAGTAATGGGTTGTAAACACACAAGTTGCAAGTTTTGTATGGGCGGAACTTGGAACTGAGTGGATTTACAATGCCTTTACTGGGTGAACATTCTATAAAGGTTTTTCATGATAAAGCGAGCTCTATGAACTCACTCAACCTTTGTGTTGACACTTTTAGCATGTTTCATCTCAGGTATTTAGCATATCCTCATGGCTTGCATGGAGTCGTTGAGTTGACGCATCTCACATGGATTTTATGCACTTAACTATCGTTTGATTGTAACAAACTTATATTGGTACTTTGGAAATCTTTTGGGACCTATGTTTTGTAAACTCTGATTATTTTACTCAATCAAACGATGTATTTTCAAAACGACACTTTAGGTCGTTCAATATAACGGTAACTATGATGCTATGTGTAACACCCCCAAATTTGTATAGCGGAAGCATACGTGTTATTTGGGAATGTTATGAAATCGGAGATCACAACACAAGTAATAAAGAACGGAATACATACTCCGTTTGATTTCATAAAATAGTTTTAAAACATTGTCTTACAACATAGTTTAGATAAATGGGCACATCCCATAAGTTCAGTGGTCCCAATTTAAAAACATCAGTTTATGTAAAAACACTTCCTTAGATACTGCTACGACCATTTACCGCCATCTTGCCTTGCATCCAAGTTCACAATTTAAGCACCTGAGAAAATATGCTAAAAAGGTCAGCTAAAAGCTGGTGAGTTCATAGGTTTAAGTTAAAAAAGTAAGTTTGGACCAAAGCAAAGTCATATAATCATTACAACGAATATAATGTTATATGGATGAATGTCTATTACGTTAGCTCTAAGTTTATGCAACCGATACTACTTACGTTTCTGTATGCTAACAGATATCATATCATATAGGGGCCCATAGCGAGTGTTTTGTCCCTCAACACTCGATTCCGACATGGTATACGTTTCGCCTTGTCCTAAGCAGGGCCAACCGAACGGAGGAGTCACCCTCAATAGATCTATTTATAACATTCGCGGTTCCCAATGGGGAATTGACGGTTCATGAAAAGGGGCATTCTCTAGGAACATAAGGGCTTAGGCTAAACCATGTAATAGTAATCATGCAATAGTTTAAGTCCATAAAAAGGTTTTGCATATTTTCTCACCCCAAAAGTATAAAACAGTTTATTAAGTAAAAGAGGGGCTATGAAAGCTCACCTTAGCAAAATGCAATCCGAAAGTAAGATTTAGTGATTGTTGTGAGGCGGCACCGACACGCGACCTAGATAAGGAGGGCAATGTTTTAGTTCATTGTTTTAAGTATCACTTACTTAAAGTAGTTCAATTGTTTTTATAATTGTAGTAAAACTAAACTTAAGTTTGTAACAATGATTAAATGGTTTTACTAGTAAGTATACGAAAGCATATATACTTTTCATGTTGACATTAATATGGTTTTAAAATCCAAAGTTTGATTTGAAAAATAATTACAATATTCCACTAGTAAGTATATAAAGGTATATATACTTATTTAAGTTGACACAAAATGGTATTGTCAAAATTATATAAGATTGATTTAATTTCTAATTGTATTTAGAAAATACTTGAGTTAAATTTGAAGTCTTCCAAATTTAATGAACCATAAAATAATGTAGTGGTCTCTATTTATTTATCAAAACTTGTTCTTAATATATATAGTTTTAAACGGGAAGTTTACTTGACATACATTTGTTTACGCATTGAAGTTAAATTTTGACTTAAACATTATTACGTGAATCATGTGTTAAAGCACTCGTTGTCTCATACAAATAAACTTTGCACTTGTTTACTTGTTAAGCTCGTATATGTATATTTTAAAGTAGAAGATTTCGGATACGAGATACATGTGTTTAGTTTTATAGTTAACTATAAATCAACGTCTCGGTTTTTATTTGATGATCCGACTAAGTACCGCTCGAATATTTATGACACACGGATGGGTTGTGGCCCGGTGGGTATGGCGTTGGGCCTAGGCCCGAAGTGGTACATGAACAAGAAATGGGCTTTTTGGCTAAATGGTGGCTTAGGGAAATGGGTTGGTGCGCTAGAATGGGCTGCGGCCCAAGGAAATACAGGTTTGTTTTTTGACACAGTTTGCTACTTGTTACATTACAAAGTCTCATTCCACATTTGATACAAGGCATCTGGTCTTGACGAAATGAGAAGGTAACCAGGCGCCATTACGGTTGCTCAAATGGACTTAATTCTAGTTTTAAATGAGCATGTTACAACAAGGAGATAGATTGCTAGTGTGGTTGTTTTTGACGCGGAAAACTCAACTTAACTGGTTTTGACTTCAAGATTTTGTTCGACCTTAGCATGACTTAGACTCGAAATGCCGTGATCACTTGACAAGAGTTTAGACGCACAAGACCCGTGTTAACATATCAAAACGGTAAACTATACGCGAGGCATTTAACGAAGTAGATAGGGCTAGGGAAGGGTCGAGTACTACTCGACAAGAGTTTAGACTCTCGAAACCCATGTTAGCTTATCAAAACTATTTTTGACACAAAAGATTGTATCACAGTGGAGTTTTCATGATTTCAACCCAAGTATTCCTATCACTTAGTAAAAGGAAAAGTACTAAACTCATTTTATCATAAGGCTCATACGCATATTAACGTGACATTGGTCCAAAAGAACCTCGACAGAAAATGATATCAACAAAACAATTCAACAAAATAAGATTAACTTATACATGACTGTTTCCTTTTCCAAAGACTATAAATTAATAAAGTTTATATACTACTTTGAGTACTACTCAAAGACAAACCTAAATTTCCAGATTTTTACACTAACTGCTGTTGGCAACTCTTTTTATAAAATTCATCTCCTCTATTTTTTTATTTTGTTTCATGTTTCTCGACAGTAAATTCAAACACATAAACCCAAAGAATGACCAAACTCACGACTCGACATGGCATCCAATAACAATTAAAATCGACATGACCAAGCATATAACAATTTCTTTGATACAATTTTCCAAACTTAATATCATAAAAACAACATAAAACATTACAACAAGAAGAATTAATAACCTCAACTCGAGAGTGATGGGTGAAGGACGAAAGTGGTTTGTAGGTTTCGAACCAAACGAAACTTGATTTAGCTCCAATACACTCCCAATTGCAAAACCCCCAAATCAATTTTTGAAAACCCTAAGTTTCACAAACCCTAATTTTTTTTTGGGTACAAATGAGGAAGAAACTGGGTTGAGACGTTTCACATCTCTACTAGAGATAAAGGGAGTGTTTTAGGAAAGCATTGACCCACTTTCTTTTCTTGGTGTCTTGGTTTGTAGCCGAAAGGATTAAAACCTCTACAACCTAGGGAGTCTTGAGTTTGACTCTAGGTAGATTGATGTTGATATAAGCTTCTCTTTGGGTGGCTTTGTCTTGATGTGTTTGGACCCATTCGAATGGTTAAGCACGCCTCCATGGGGAGGGTTTTGTGAGACAAAATAAATCATGATTTGGGTGAGTGAAGTTTGAGGATGATGAAAGAAGTGTTTTGGTTTGCTTCTTTTGGGTTCTTGACCTACTCGAAATGCAGAAATAGAGGTAGGGGAAGATGGTTTCTCTGCTTTTGTGTTTCTCTTGGGTTTGTCGTGAAGGGTGAAGACACAAGAAGGAATATTTCAATTTTATAAGAAATGGGTTTTTATTTATATGTTAAGTGTATGTTTTTTATATATATTTTGGTGTTTGTGTATCTTGTAGGTATTTTAAAGTCATTATTTAAGTGAAAAGGGTATTAAATATTTTGTGTCCCGTGATATTAAACTGTGACCGAAGTATCATTGTTTGATAATTTTTATAACGTAGTATCTTATAGATACGTGCCGGAAATATTATTATCTTTGTAATGTCTTCCATTACGGAAACTTGTCATTTTTTTTTCTTGCCCTTATCATAGTGTCGGTACGCGTGCCGTGTCGGTCACTGGGGAAAAACTAGATAACCTCTCATCTTACAATTTAATCATAAGACAAAAATGAAATATTCATAAAATGAAATGAATGCGAAAGTGATGCAATAGTCTATTGTATGCGAGTTAACTACTCAAATGATCAGGCAAAGCTTATGCATGCTTAATGACTAGGTTTAGTAAAAATAAATTATCATTTATTAGTTAAATTTGAGTGAAAATTTACCGTGTGTCACATCCTCCCCGCCTTAGAAGGGAAAACCGTCCTCTGTTTTCAGTTAGAATTACTTGCTGGAGTTGAGAAAAGATGTGGGTATTTACGCTTGAATTGGTCTTCACGTTCCCATGTGTATTCAGGACCTCTTTGAGAATCCCAGCGGACCTTGACGATAGGAATGCGGCTTTGCTTAAGCCGTTTGATTTCTCGATCCATAATCTCAATGGGTTTCTCGACGAAATTCAATCTTTCGTCGACTTGGATCTCTTCCAAGGGAATAGCAAGAGTTTCATCAGAAAGATATTTCTTCAAGCTGCACACATGAAACACGTTGTGCACAGAGCTGAGTTCTTGTGGTAATTCGAGTCGGTATACTACCGGTCCGATTCTTGCGAGAATTTTGAAAGGTCCAATGTAACGAGGATTTAACTTTCCACGTTTTCCGAAACGGATTGCGCCTTTCCATGGCCCAACTTTTAGCATAACTTTATCTCCCACTTGAAACTCAAGTGGTTTCCTTCTTTTGTCCGCGTAACTCTTTTGACGGTCACGAGCTGCTTGTAGTCGGTTTTTGATTTGTACAATCTTCTCTGTAGTTTCTTGGATTAACTCCGGACCTGTAAGTTGGCTTTCTCCGACTTCGGCCCAACATACAGGTGATCTACACTTTCGACCATAGAGGGCTTCATATGGTGCAGCTTTGATGCTTGTGTGATAGCTGTTGTTGTAAGAAAAATCGGCTAATGGCAAGTGCTTATACCAGCCATTTCCAAAATCTATCACACACGCTCTTAGCATATCCTCCAGAGTTTGAATGGTTCTTTAGCTTTGCCCATCATTTTGAGGGTGGTAAGCGGTGCTCATGTCAAGGTTAGATCCTAAAGCGTCTTGAAGTGACTTCCAGAAGTTCGAGGTGAAACAGCTATCTCTATCTGAGATGATGGAGATTGGTACACCATGACGCGCGATGATTTCCTTCAAGTACAAACGTGCAAGTTTGTCCATTCCATCGCTTTCTTTCATTGGTAGGAAATGTGCTAACTTGGTTAGACGATCAACTATTACCCAAATAGTGTCGTAACCATTAGAGGTTTTAGGTAGCTTAGTAATAAAGTCCATTGTTATGCGTTCCCATTTCCATTCGGGAATGTCGGGATATACTAATAGACCTGAGGGTCTCTGGTGTTCGACTTTGACTTTTGAGCGGGTTAAACACCGTCGACATATGTTGCAATGTCGGCTTTCATGTTTGGCCACCAATACAATTTCTTCAGATCGAGATACATCTTGTCGGATCCTGGGTGGATGGAGTATTTAGATTTATGGGATTTGCATAATGATATCAATTCCTCCGTAGAGTGGAATCCAACTTTGCTCTTTGAAACACAAGATTCCATCCGACCTTTTTACGAATCCATTCTCACTTTCGCATTCCTAAAGGTTCTCATTCGACGATTTTCTTCTTTGAGTGCTTCTAATTGAGCCTCAAGAATCTTGGATGGAAGAGGTGAACTGATTGTCATACCCAATGATCTGACTCTAAGAGGTTTTGGTTGCTCTTTTCTACGAGCATCAAGAACTACATTCGCTTTACCCGGATGGTAACGAATCTCGCAATCGTAATCACTGAGTAATTCCAACCATCGGCGTTGTCTCATGTTCGCTTCTTTTTCGATCTAAAATGTGTTGTAGGCTTTGTGATCGGTGTATACGACACACTTCGTGCCATATAAATAATGTCTCCAAATCCTCGAGTGCGAACAAACTGATCCTAATTCCAAATCGTGCGTTGTGTAATTTTTCTCATGGTTTTCAGTGGCTTAGAGGCATGCTATCACCTCTCTCTTTGCATTAACACCGCTCCTAGCCCCTTATGTGAAGCGTCACAATAAACAACAAAGTCTTCACTACCCTCAAGTAAGGCCGTAATAGGTGTACTACACAACTTTTCTTTAAGGAGTTGAAAAGCTTCTTCTTCTTTTTCTCCCACAAACTTGGTGTTTTTCTAGGTTAGTTTGGTTAAAGATTTGGCAATCTTTGAGAAACCTTCAATGAATCTTCTGTAGTATCTAGCGAGTCCTAAGAATTGTCGTATTTCAGTGGGAGTTATGGGTGTCGCCCAATCCTTTATTGACTCGATCTTAGCGGGATCTACATGAATACCCTGGCTGTCAATTACATGACCTAGGAATTGTACAGTTGATATCCAAAACTCACACTTCGAGAACTTAGCATACAATTCCTCCTTCTTTAGTAATTCCAGGATTAATCTAAGATGTTCCTCGTGTTCCTTCACACTCTTGGAATAAATTAGGATATCGTCAATGAAAACGATCACAAATTTGTCCAGGTAGGGTTTACACACTCGGTTCATGAGGTCCATGAACACAACTGGTGCGTTGGTCAAACCAAAAGGCATGACTTGGAACTCGTAGTGTCCATAACGAGTTCTGAAGGTGGTTTTGGGAATATCTTCTTCCCGAACTCTTAGTTGATGGTATCCGGACCTTAAGTCAATTTTTGAATAAACACTCGAACCTTATAGTTGATCGAATAAGTCGTCGATCCTCGGGAGTGGGTAACGGTTCTTAATGGTTAGTTTATTCAACTCACGATAGTCGATGCACATTCTATAAGTTTCGTCCTTCTTCTTGACAAACAGGACTGGTGCTCCCCATGGTGATGAGCTCTTTCTAATGAACCCTTTTTCCGCAAGTTCCGATAACTGGTTTGATAACTCCTGGAGTTCCGTTGGAGCTAATCGATAAGGTACTCTTGCCACAGGTGCGGCACTAGGCACTTAATCGATTTGAAATTCAACATGTCAGGCTGGCGGGAGTCCTGGCAAGTCTTCAAGAAAGACCTCAGGAATTTCTCTCACTATTGGCACGTCCTCCAGACGTGCTTTTTCTTTTTCTTTTCGCCTTTTCCGCAAGTGACTTCTATGCTTAGGAAGATGTGACATCCTTCCTAGATACACCTCAACACCTTGGTAAAGGAAATGACATGCGATCTTGAAGCATTTCTTATCTCCACTCTCCTTCTCTTGTTAGGACTTCATCTCCATAGGGTACTTGGACGAGCTTCTCGTCACAAATGATGGCAACATGGTATTTTGATAACCAATCCATCCCGATGATGCGTCGAAACTACAATTCTACGGTATTAAGTCGATATTGAATGGGTGGTTTAACAGTCAGTGTGCAACCTCTTATGATGGTATCTACCCTTTCTACGTTACCGTTAGCTAGTTTCACATTGTATGCATTGCTAATGCGGTTGGAGCAATATCGAGTAGTGGAACAAATGCATTAGAAACAAAACTCCTGTCAGCTCGTATCAAAAACATGGATGCATAATGGTTATTTATAAGGAACGTGCATCACAACATTTGGGTCTTCCTGAGCTTCCACTTTGGTCACAAGCATAGACTCTTCACGAGCTCCTTCGCCATTTCCCGGGTTACTGTCAACATTTCCTGAATCCTTCCATTTCCTTGGCTTCCCTGATTTCCTCGGTTTCCTTGGTTTCCTCCATTGCCTTGGTTCCTGGTCTTTCGGCATTCATTCTTATAATGCCCTTTCTTACCACAACCAAAGCAAGTTATAGCGACTTTGGGTCCCGTGGTCTTTGTTTGAACCGTCGCCAATGACTTGGACTGCGGTTTACGGTCAAGTGTCCGATTTTACGGCGATTCACGGCACTTGACATTACATGGTCCTTTGTGATGCGGTGTGCATCGGTTACAGTGGTGAAGTCCACGCATCCGGTTTCCTTTCTCCAATCCCAGTACGCATAGCTCTAGCAACATTTTGCCTTTTGTTTTGATTGTTGCATTGTTTCCCTTGTTGTTACCACGGTACCCATTGTTGTTGTAGCCGAGAGTGCGTCCCATTTCCTCTTATTGTCAACCACCTTGTCCATGGAGTCCTCAAGAACTTGGTCCATGAGTTTGATGGCTACTTCGATGGTTTAGTGAAGATCAATAGCCTTAGAGGTGGTGACATTTCCCTTGATGGTTGGAGGCAGTCCCAGATGTACCTCTCCAACAATGGTCTCAGTTTGAACCATTTGAGGCACAACAAGGCTAGTTCTTGAAAGCTGGTTATAAGCACCATGTTTGTGCCTTGAACTTTGAGGTTCCAAAACTCATGCTCGAGTTTCTTGATCTCATTACGAGGACAGTACTTTCGAAGTACCATATCCTTGAAGCTTTCCGGGGCATAGCATAGGCAACATCTATGCTTGCGATTTTAAAAGTTATTCCACCAAGTCAAGGCATCCGGAAAAGTGAACGATGCATACTTAACCTTAGCCTCTTCTTCACATTCACGATTTGGAACCGAGTCTCGAGCTTCCGATCCATCTAGTCGACCGACAGCTCCCGGTTCCACTAAAGCCTCGGTCATGGTCTTACGAAAGTCGATAGGTACAAGTGCGGTTGTGGGTGGATGGTCTCAAGTTCCAACATTAGTAGACGAGTGGTTTCTTTGCGGCCAAGCGGCATTCACTCGCTCATTGACTAGCTGGTCTATCATAGCTTGATTCATGGTAGGTTGAATTGGAGTAACTCTAGGGAGTAGTGGCCCGGCGATCCACGATCGTGTGTGACTCTGTTTGGAATAGCGGTGTTTGCGGCTTCGGTTCGCAGTAACTCTCGCTGAATAGGAGCATTGGAAGCTCCACCATGGTTGGTGCGGTTTGATCTTCGTTTTGGCGGCATTTCTGTAGTAAGAAAGGCGATGAGATATAGAACCTTTTAAACAAGGTAAGTGCCAGGTAATAGTGTAAATATCGCAGATAGATCATATGAGAAATCTATGAAAGAAAGGACAAGTGGATAGGAAAATAAGCTTGACATAGATAGAATTTTGGATACAAGATTCCTAGTTACAATGAGATACTAGTCGGAATACAAACCTGAAATGCAAAGGAAATACAATCGAAATACAATCTGAAATACAAGCGAAGTACAAGAGTCATAACTAACACTAATTGTTATAATCCAGTTTAGTGTGATACATCATGCAATAGGATCTAAGGATGTCCACACGCTGCGTAATCGCCAATGCTAGCAACCAACTCTGCATTGCGTAGCCTCTAAACTAGTGATCGCCTCATTTGGGTGGCTATGGACTCCAAACTGTAGTCCTCTGCCATTCGCTCGGTATCTCCGGCAATCCAGGATCGCTCAGCTCTCCGAGTCGTGTGCATCGGGCACGACCTCTATCAATGCCCGTGATCTGCTGTCGGATCTCTAACCATATCAACTCGAGACTCAAATCG
Source organism: Chrysanthemum makinoi (assembly GCA_910596185.1). Lineage (NCBI taxonomy): Eukaryota > Viridiplantae > Streptophyta > Magnoliopsida > Asterales > Asteraceae > Chrysanthemum > Chrysanthemum makinoi. The sequence goes on along the minus strand of OU343223.1, from coordinate 213,688,740 downwards.
TAACCCAACCGAATCCTCTCATGCCTCTCTAGCTCCATACTCTCAAACAACACATTTGTAGTGCGGTCAAGCCCTCAACCGCCGCTGCGCAAGCACAGTAGCGTGTTGGATCGACTTCTCCAACCGGTCATTATGGACCTCTAGTAATGTCTCATGCGAGTCCAACGAATGAATATCCTCTTAGTTAGTTGCTCATCATCTGGAAATCACGATAGGTCCGGCACGGTGTGCCTCACCGGTCTGACTACCTCAATGGTCTCAAGCTGTCTAGTGGTGCGAGCAAGGCTCCCATGCGATCGCAGATGGGTATAAATGAAGGTGATGATGGATCGTAGCTCGGGCTCGTGATATGTGGTGAGGCTGATCAAACAATATCCCTCCAAGCAACCTCATCACTCTCCTCTAGCTATGAAGGAAGGCATCTCTGTCCTAACCCAATGGTGCATCAATATCCATTTCCGCCAACCTCTGAGCCATCCCGAGGCTCGTCCTATCTCTCGAATACTCTGGGCAATTTCCAGACCCAGTGTATCCATATCTGATGTTGTGCTAACATGTCCCGGATCCTCTTCCGGTTCTTCCGGATCTTCTTCTGGATCTTCTTCTGAGTAGGAATCAGTAGCTCTCCCGAGTCTCTGGTGGGGTGGTGACTCAGTGGATGATGGTGTCGTGACTCGGTAGTGGAAGGACCCATGTAGGCGGCGCGGGTCATCCAGGAAGCTAGTGCGGCATGAATGATACCGCTCTCTGTATCCGGTACTCTCGATCATGCGGGGTTTTCGCTGCGTGTCAACAAAGCGATGGAGTGGTGGTAAGGGTCGGTACAGTGGAGCGGGTGCTGATGGCCGAAGCTGCTAGTGTGGCCTGAATGTATGGATCAGTGGCCATGTGTGCAAGGCGATGGATGGTGGGTGAGTGAGCAAGTAGGATGTCCTCCTGAACATCATGAGGGAAGGCTGGTGAAGGCATGGTCTGTGACAAGACGGTGCATATGTGTAAGTATATGTGGAAAAATACTCATGATGAATATGAAATAGTGCACTAGTAAATAGGAAATAAATCATGCAATCCTATTTAAATGAACTCTAAGTAAAATGGCAAGTAAGGCAAGCGTAGCGATTAGGTAGTATGATGTTTTGTAAAAAAGTAGTTATAGTTTAGGGTTTATATGTACCTAGTTCTCTATAACTTAGGCTCGATGCAATCTGTAACACCCCCAAATTTGTTTAGCGGGCATCGCATTGTTATTTGGGAATGTTCTGAAATCGAGATCACAACACAAGTAATAAAGAACGGAATACATACTCCGTTTGATTTCATAAAATAGTTTTAAAACATTGTCTTACAACATAGTTTAGATAAATGGGCACATCCCATAAGTTCATTGGTCCCAATTTAAAAACATCAGTTTGTGTAAAAACACTTCTTTAGATACTACTACGACCATTTACCGCCACCTTGCCTTGCATCCAAGTTCACAATTTAAGCACCTGAGAAAATATGCTAAAAAGGTCAGCTAAAAGCTGGTGAGTTCATAGGTTTAAGTTAAAACAGTAAGTTTGGACCAAAGCAAAGTCATATAATCATTACAACGAATATAATGTTATATGGATGAATGTCTACACGTAAGCTCTAAGTTCATGCAAATACTACGACGGTTTACGTATGCTAACAGATATCATACAATATAGGGGCCCATAGCGAGTGTTTTGTCCCTCAACACTCGATTTCGACATGGTATACGTTTAGCCTTGTCCTAAGGGCCAACGAACGGAGGAGTCACCCTCAATAGATCTATTTATAACATTCGCGCTTCCCAATGGGGAATTGACGGTAAAGGGGCATTCTCTAGGGACATAAGGGCTTAGGCTAAACCACGTAATAGTAATCATGCAATAGTTTAGGGCCATAAAAAGGTTTTGCATATTTTCTCACCCCAAAAGTAAAAAACAGTTCATTAAGTAAAAGAGGGGCTATGAAATCTCACCTTAGCAAAATGCAATCCGAAAGTAATATTTAGTGATTGTTGTGGCGGCAAACCTTGACCTAGATAAGGAGGGCAATGTTTTAGTTCATTGTTTTAAGTATCACTTACTTAAAGTAGTTCAATTGTTTTTATAATTGTAGTAAAACTAAACTTAAGTTTGTAGCAATGATTAAATGGTTTTAGTAAGTATACTGAAGCATATATACTTTTCATGTTGACATTAATATGGTTTTAAAATCCAAAGTTTGATTTGAAAAATAATTACAATATTCCACTAGTAAGTATATAAAGGTATATATACTTATTTAAGTTGACACAAAATTGTATTGTCAAAATTATATATGATTGATTTAATTTATAATTGTATTTAGAAAATACTTGAGTTAAATTTGAAGTCTTCCAAATTTAATGAACCATAAAATAGTATAGTGGTCTCTATTTATTTATCAAAACTTGTTCTTAATATATATAGTTTTAAACGGGAAGTTTACTTGACATACATTTGTTTACGCATTGAAGTTAAATTTTGACGTAAACATTATTACGTGAATCATGTGTTAAAGCACTCGTTGTCTCATACAAATAAACTTTGCACTTGTTTACTTGTTAAGCTCGTATATGTATATTTTAAAGTAGAAGATTTCGGATACGTGGTAAATTTGTTTAGTTTTATAGTTAACTAAAAATCAACGTCTCGGTTTTTATTTGATGATCCGACTAAGTACCGCTCGAATATTTATGACACACGGATAGGAAATGTGGCGGTTAGGTAACGGCGTTAGGCCTAGGACCGAAGTGGTACATGAACAAGAAATGGGCTTTTTGGCTAAATGGTGGCTTAGGGAAATGGGTTGGTGCGCTAGAATTGGTTGCGGCCCAAGGAAATACAGGTTTGTTTTTGGGCACAGTTTGCTACTTGTTACATTACAAAGTCTCATTCCACATTTGATACAAGGCATCTGGTCTTGACGAAATGAGAAGGTAACCAGGCGCCATTACGGTTGCTCAAACGGACTTAATTCTAGTTTTAAACGAGCATGTTACAACAAGGAGATAGATTGCTAGTGTGGTTGTTTTTGCGGGAAAACTCAACTTAACGGTTTGACTTCAAGATTCTGTTCGACCTTAGCATGACTTAGACTCGAAATGCCGTGATCACTTGACAAGAGTTTAGACGCACAAGACCCGTGCTAACATATCAAAACGATAAACTATACGCGAGGCATTTAATGAAGTAGATAGGGCTAGGGAAGGGTCGAGTACTACTCGACAAGAGTTTAGACTCTCGAAACCCATGTTAAATTATCAAAACTATTTTTGACACAAAATATTGTATCACAGTGGAGTTTTCATGATTTCAACCCAAGTATTCCTATCACTTAGTAAAAGGAAAAGTACTAAACTCGTTTTATCATAAGGCTCATACGCATATTAACGTGACATTGGTCCAAAAGAACCTCGACAGAAAATGATATCAACAAAACAATTCAACAAAATAAGATTAACTTATACATGACTGTTTCCTTTTCCAAATATTATAAATTACTAAAGTTTATATACTACTTTGAGTACTACTCAAAGACAAACCTAAATTTCCAGATTTTTACACTAACTGCTGTTGGCAACTCTTTTTATAAAATTCATCTCCTCTATTTTTTTTTATTTTGTTTCATGTTTCTCGACAGTAAATTCAAACACATAAACCCAAAAGAATGACCAAACTCACGACTCGACATGGCATCCAAGAACAATTAAAATCGACATGACCAAGCATATAACAATTTCTTTGATACAATTTTCCAAACATAATATCATAAAAACAACATAAAACATTACAACAAGAAGAATTAATAACCTCAACTCGAGAGTGATGGGTGAAGGACGAAAGTTGCTTCGTTGGTTTCGAACCAAACGAAACTTGATTTAGCTCCAATACACTCCCAATTGCAAAACCCCCAAATCAATTTTTGAAAACCCTAAGTTTCACAAACCCTAATTTTTTTTTGGGTACAAATGAGGAAGAAACTGGGTTGGGGCGTTTCACATCTCTACTAGAGATAAAGGGAGTGTTTTAGGAAATCATTGACCCACTTTCTTTCTTGGTGTCCCTGGTTTGTAGCCGAAAGGATTAAAACCTCTACAACCTAGGGAGTCTTGAGTTTGACTCTAGGTAGATTGATGTTGATATAAGCTTCTCTTTGGGTGGCTTTGTCTTGATGTGTTTGGACCCATTCGAATGGTTAAGCACGCCTCCATGGGGAGGGTTTTGTGAGACAAAATAAATCATGATTTTGGTGAGTGAAGTTTGAGAATGATGAAAGAAGTGTTTTGGTTTGCTTCTATTGGGTTCTTGACCTACTCGAAATGCAGAAATAGAGGTAGGGGAAGATGGTTTCTCTGCTTTTGTGTTTCTCTTGGGTTTGTCGTGAAGGGTGAAGACACAAGAAGGAATATTTCAATTTTATAAGAAATGGGTTTTTATTTATATGTTAATTGTATGTTTTTTATATATATTTTGGTGTTTGTGTATCTTGTAGGTATTTTAAAGTCATTATTTAAGTGAAAAGGGTATTAAATATTTTGTGTCCCGTGATATTAAACTGTGACCGAAGTATCATTGTTTGATAATTTTTATAATGTAGTATCTGATGAGTGTCTAAATACTCATCATTTTTGTACAATCTAAACTGCAAAATCATCTGAAAACACTCAGAAACACATCAAAATGATCAAAATATCACAAATCAGTGTTTTATGTGTTTTAAATGCAAAAATATCAAAATCAGATGAAAAATGTATCAAGTTTGCAAAATTAGCAGTTTTAGTCCCCCAAGTTTTAAAAGTTGTCAAATCTAGTCCCTGGAATTAAAAAATTGTGAAGTTTTGTCATTCAAGGTCCCTGAAGTATTCTAAGTTATCAAAAATGATCCTTGAATGATTCTTTGGTCAATTGGCGAGAAAGGTCCCTAAACTTTGAAAAATTGCAAAAATGGTCCTTGGATTTCTAAAAATGGGATTTTATGCAAAAGTTATCCTTGTGCTATCAAAGTTTGTCAAAATTGGTCCTTGTTATAAGTTTGGAAAGTTGGCATTTTCAGTCCTTGAAGTTTGATGAAATTACATTTTTGGTCCTTGTTATCATAGTTAAACCAAACCGGACCCCTTTTAAATATCAAGCCCAATCCATCCCTTTGGCCCAACTCCTCTTGACCCCCAAGCATGACCCTTGAGCCAGGTCATAATGCATTTTGAACCCATGCCCCTTGAACTTGACCCCGTATTATTAAACCCCGGTCAACGCAAGTCAAACAAGAGGAAATACCGCCAACACTGTAGCTCTCCTCTCCCACCATCAAACACCAAAACCAGGCATGGTTTTCCAACTTTTTCAACCCCCTCTCCATACTTTGTCCCCTCCACCTCCTCTAAACTCCAAAACCTTTAATTGATTGAAACCAACTCTCATTAATAGCTAAAACCTGCCTTGAAATATTTGGCGCCAAAATGACACTTGGACGGTTTTGATGAGTTTCAAGCATCCAATGGCTCAGAGATGGTGGGAAAGATTCAGAGATCATTGAGAAGTGCAAAAAATCTATAAAGAGGAGCTATGAAGCAATGTATCTATCAATGTAGTGTATTTTCAATTTCTTAATGTCGTTTTAGTTAAATTTCAGTTTCAAGTGTATTTTAAAGCTTTCAATTTCCTTTGCAAGTAATCTTATTGTGTTTTGAACCCTTTTCAATAATAAAATCTAGTGTTTAAATTCCAATTTCAGATTATGCAGTTTTCAATTTCAAAAATCTCATGAGTAATTAAATATTGTTTATGGTTGTTAACATGGACTGAAATAGAACATATAAGCTCCCAGAAAGCTTATTCAAGCTTTTAGAAACATTTAAAACAAGTTTAGAAGTTAAAAGCAAAAATCACCAAAAATACCAATTAATTAGTGAAAAATTCAAAAATCACTGGAGATAAAAGCATGTTCGAGCAGGTAAATCTGGATGGCCTTGGGTTAGTAGCTTAGTGGTAAGCTAATAAGTGCAATGGTCCTGATCTCGCTTTGAGCTTGGAAGCAAGTGTAAGCACTTTGATCACTTTTGCATTTTATCGTTGTAGTTGTTTATCATTTGTAGTTTCGTTCTTTATGATCATTAGTTTTAATTAAGGTATTTGAGTATAAAAAACAGGTTGTTTGTTCTTTTAAAAGTATAGTTAGCAGAATTTTCAATTTGACAGCTAAAAGTATATAAATCACAAATCTGGTTTCTAGTTGTTAATGTTGCCGGATTTTGTTTTCTTAGTTCTATATATATGATAATGCATGGTTTGCGTCAAGTTCATGGTTTAAATTTGTGAAGCTTTGAAAGTTCAATAACAGCCTTATAAGGTGTTTGGATCTCTGCTTGGTTAAACTGACAAGTGTCTTGTGTGAGTTGGTTGCTAGTACTTTCTTTGTGTCTCATTGGTCAAGAATAACTCAAGCAAGTCATAAAAACAAGTGGTCATTTGTGGAAAAGTCAAAATCTCATTTCGATCAGATCTTATGTATCCACTGTGTGAATTTCATGATCTATGATCATTATTTTGTGTTAGTAAGTTGTTAAAAGAACTCCACAGTCTTAGTTTACTTTATAACATCATAATCAAGGAATCGAAAGTTCATATAAGTCAAACTTGGGTTTAAGTCAAAAGTCAAAATTTCCTACTGCTTTTTGAATAAAAGGTAATTTTCTTCAGGCTTAATAATAAGATTTAGTTCATAAGCTCTTAGGTATTAAAGTTTGGTTGCAAAGAAAATATAAAAATATTAGTTCTCTCAGAAATCACATTTGGTACTTATTTCTTGGCTTATTTTGGGTACTGCTCAAAAGTGCCCTCAGGTACGCTTGATAGGTCCAACTTGATAAGCTCACATAGAGCTTATTAGTTGCTCAAATCTTGTGTTCTCTGGTTCTTTGGAAAGCTAACCCGCCATCTTGAAGTATCAAGCTTTGTTTTTTCAATTTCTAACTTGTTTGCTAGGGCCGCAATAAGCCCTAACTTTGTCCCATTTTCTGCTTTTCATCACAAATAGCAAAGTGCTTATCCGCTTATTTCTATCTTAGCATGTGCTTATCTGCTGTGTTTTAGCTTCATTTGAGTAGCAGTAGTCTACTTGCATCCATTTTGAGCTTTGTTTCACTCGGTTGGCTTGTTTGAGCTTATTTCACCCAATAAGCTCATAAGCATAATCATTGGGCTATAGCGTCAAACTCGCTATTTTAAGCTTGTAAAATTTTTGTCTTTGTTAAAGTTTCATAATATCAGTATAAAGTAGTCAAAAAGAAACTGTAAAAAGATCAATTAAAAATCAAGATAGTGTTTATTTAATATTTTTTTAGCTTTTGATTTTCTTTTCATCTTATTAATAAGCAAATCTTGTTTTTCTATTTTTCTTTGTTTTCGGTCATCATATAGTATTTTAGAAAAGTTTCATATTTTTCTATCTTTTAGTATTTATTATAATTTTAATTAGTTAAAAATAGTAATTAATTAGTAATAAATAATTAAAAAGCATAAAAAATATATTTTCAGTTTTAAAATTAGTTTTATTATATTTTAGATTTTTCCAAGTTAAAATTTTATTTTTCCAAGTTTATTTTATATTTTCTAGTAATTAAGTGTATTTTAAATAGTTATTAATTAATAATAATTAATTAAATAGTGTTAAAAATAATTTTATTTTTCTAATAATTTTCTTTTATTTTAGGATTCCAAAAATGTTATTTTCATATTTTTAGGTCTTTTATTTCTTAGATTTCACTTTTTATTTTACGTTTACGTAGTTTTTAAAACGTACGTATTTACGTTTTTTTTATCTGATTATTGTGCTTTCCTAATCTGTACTCCATTCCATTCCAATCAATCAGTAGTGTAATTTCTTAATCAAAACCTTTATTGATCACTATCCTTAGTGATCACTCTATCATCTGAGTTTGTGTTTTGGACACCATTGAGTCTCCGGGACTTAACTGACTAGAATTCATTCTATTCTCTGATCTTCATTGTATTTGTGCTTAAGCTGTTTTAAGTCTGTTACGGTCGGCCATTCACAAGTGGTCAGCTTGTGTGATTAGACTTGACGGTTTTGCACAGATCAAATTTTGCCATTGAGGGAGGCTTTAGCGTGTGTTTGCCTTTTCGCACTCCATTCTTGCACATATTCCATCTTTGTAAAAGTTTTTGTAAAGTTTTCAAAAATCAAAAAGTTTATTAACACTTTTCCTAAAGTGTTAACTACTCCAAAAATATTTTCATTCTTTGTTTTTACATCATGTTTTTCAAAAATACCAAAAATATTCCTCTTTACCCTCTTACCTTTTTGTTTCTTCATTTCTTACCCCTCGTTAACCTTTGATTCTTTCTATGTCTTATCCTCACCCTCTTGGTTGTCAATGGTGTGGTGGTCCTTATATTGGTGGCAATTGCCCCGTTGTAGGCAGGAATCGAAACGGGTCCGTCTATAACCAGGATCCCTATTCCTACCATAACACAACTGATTTATTCCATCAGCCTACGCATGGAGACTCAGTTAGTTTTTACTGTTGTGAGTACTGTGGTGGTTCACATTCCAGTTCTGATTGTCAATCAGGAAACACGCTTGTCTATGAGCAGGTTCCTGATAACAATTATGACTATAACACATACCACTCACGCACCACAGGTTTTACTGTTGTGAGTATTGTGGAGGTCCTCACTCTAGCTCGAATTGTCAAACAAGGAATCCATTTCCTTGTAGCGATTAGGCTCTTCTGTATCATGACCAACCTCTACAGTACCAGCCTGAGCCACTTCCTCAAAATCTTCTCCTTGATCTTTTGGATTTAGTGAAAGATTTGAAGGAATCTAAACACTCCTAAGATAATCCAAATGAAAAATCCATGGAAGTTTGTTAGCCAAGAGGATCAAGCTAAATTAGATTCCCAAATTGCCTTTGAAAAATCTATTAGGAATCAATTGCAAAAAGAAAAAGCGGCCAAATCTAGCTCGATTCCGTTTCATTCCTGATGACGATGATGATGAAGATATCCTTGATATCCTACAATTTTATAACGGTTCATCAAGTTCATCAGTTGAAACTCATTCCATGAAAAATCAGGGAGAAAAGACTATGATGGAATTACTAGCATAAGAACAAATGGAAAGTATAAAACATATGTATGCTAGTCCTTCTAAACTCCCTCAGTCTGTTGTTATCACACCCGATATTCCCACTCACTCTCTAAACATGGGGGATGAGCTTCTTGACACTGTCCCGAAAAGGAATCGGACAAATTTATAAAGTCGAGTGTTGAGGACCTTGTCCCAATCCCGAGAGAGTCACAGGGAATTTCTGATCATATGTGTGATTCTTCTTCCCCTCTTGAGTGTTCAAAAGATCATTTTGAACCTTTCTCCGATGTTAGCGAAGATTGTGATTCCTATGAAAACATCGAGTATGTTGAGGCATCACTCCCACAGTCTGATCCCCTTCTTGAGGAGTTCTCCGGTGAACTCACTCACATCAATCCACTCTTTGATTTCGAAGCCGATCCGGGAGAGATCGAAAATCTCACGATAATGATCATTCACTCACTTCTTATCCTAACTTGAGTCCCAATCGAGAATGTTGATCACTTTGTTCCCAAAACATTCAAAGCTACTTTCACCAATCCTCTATTTGAATTCGACTCTGAATTCACTTCAATTTCTGGGAACCCACTCTTTGATACTCGCACTGAGGATAGTGATGAGCCCACTATGGAACAAGAGTTCACAAATTCACTTCATGTGAATGATTCTCTTCATGAAGAGTTCTCCAGTGAACTCTCTCATGACATATCTCCTCCGGAACATGATCATTTCTATTTTGATCTTGAGGATGATATTAGCTCGGAGGAAGGTGTACTCTATCATACGAGTTTGCCTATTAATGATAATACCTTCACCCTTCCTCCCAATACGTCTACATTTGAGGATGAAGAATGGATCTTGATTGTTATCAGAACCTTTCTTCCTTTACCGTGTGTCACACTATGGCAGTCATCCCCAAGGTATTCCATTCCGCTGCAAAACATGTAATTTTGGGGTGTGACAGTTGTAAAGTAGTAATGGACGATGATGAATTACGACTTTATGACATGGACAACAAAATCTTCATGAAAGTCACAAGACAGAGAAACCGTCTATACAAAGTGTAACACCCCCAAATCTGGTTTAGCGGAAGCATACGTGTTATTTGGGAGCGTTACGGGATCGGTGAATCATAACACAAGTAATAAAGAACGGAATACATACTCCGTTTGATTTCATAAAATAGATTTAAAACATTGTCTTACAACATAGTTTAAATAAATGGGCACATCCCATTAGTTTTAGTGGTCCCAATGTAAAAACATCATTTTTGTGTAAAAACACTTCTTTAATACTACTACGACCATTAACCCGCTTCTTGTCTTGCCTTCATGAACATACTCAAACACCTGAGATAATATGTTAAAAGGTCACTAAAAGCTGGTGAGTTCATAGGTTTAAGTTAAAATAGTAGGTTTGGACCATACGCAAATTCATATAATCATTACAACGAATATAATGATATATGGATGAAAGTCTATTACGTTAGCTCTAAGTTCATGCAACTGATACTACGACAGTTCTCATATGCTAAAAGATGTCATACAATATAGGGGACCATAGCAAGTGTTTTGTCCCTCAACACTTGGTTCCGACATGGTATACGTTTCGCTTTGGCCTAAGCATGGCCAACCGAACGGAGGAGTCACCCTCAATAGATCTATTTATAACATTCGCGTTTCCCAATGGGGAATTGACGGTTCGTGAAAAAGGGGCATTCACTAGGGACATAGGGGCTTAGGCTAAACCACGTAATAGTAATCATGTAATAGTTTGGTCCATAAAAAGGTTTTGCATATTTCTCACCCCAAATGTATAAAACAGTTTATCAAGTAAAAGCGGGCTATGAAAACTCACCTTAGCAAATGTGCAATCCAAGTGTGGGATTAGTGATTGTTGTGAAGCGGCACCGACACGCGACCTAGATAAGGAGGGAAATGTTTTAGTTCATTGTTTTAAGTATTACACACTTAAAATGGTTCGATATACTTGTATTAACATTATACATAAGTTTGTAAAAATTATTAATATAGTTTACTTGTAAGTATACAAAGTGTATATACCTTTTTACATTGACATCTATAGGGTTTTATTTTCCAAAGTTCGATATGAATAAAAATTACAACATTTCCACTAGTAAGTATATAAATGTGTATATACTCATTTAAGTTTACACAAAATGGTATTGTCAAAGTTTATAACTAAATGGATTTATTTTCTAATTACCTTTAGAAAATGTTTATGTTAAGTTTGAAAACTTTCCATTTTAATATATAATGAAATGACATTGTGGTCTTTAGTTATTTATCAAAACTTGTCTTTAATATATATAGTTCTAAACGGGAAGTTTACTTGGCATACATTTGTTTACACATTGATGTTAAACTTTGACGTAAACTTTATTAAGTGAATCATGTTTTTAAAGCACTCGTTGTCGCATAAAATAAACTTTGCACTTGTTTACGGGTTAAGCTCGTATATGTATATATTTAAGTAGGAGATTTCGGATACGTTATAAATGAGTTTAGTTTTATAGTTGTCTATAAACCGAACGCTTCGGGTTTCATTTTATGACTTAATTTATTTGTTCGACTGAAAAACTCACGTTGGGCGTATGGGCTGTGGCCCGATAGAAAAATGATACATTGGGCCTGAGCTTGACATGGTATACAATGAGAGATGGGTTTGTTCAAATAAAAAGGTGGGGATTATTTTTTTGTTTTTGTTGGGTCGTTTAAGCTGGGCTGCGGCCCAAGGAATACATGAAGGAGATTTTCCTTTGTTACAAGTTTTGGAAACATAAGAGTATACTATCAAATTTTTGAGTGTCTGGACACTAGTTTTGACATTAGGAAGGTAACTAAACACTTTTCGAAGTGACTCAAACGTGTCTTGTCTCGAATGAGATTTGGCTAACTTCGTTAGCTAGGACATGAGAGCAAAAGGGGTGAAGATACCTCATGTTAGTTGAGCACTACTCGCCTTGGTTCTAATCATCAACCATTTTACTCTTACGGAACTAGGCATGTTTAGATTACTCGAAATACATTCTAACACATGAGCACCCTTGACTTGGGTTTCTTCCTTGCCATACCTAGCAACTTAGGCGCATGGTTCACCACTAAGATTTGAGTCGCAAGACGATGAGGTGCTAGCACGTTTCTCATGTTTAAGTAGAGTTATAACCAAGGTTCGACACACTCTAAATGGTATAAATGTTGACTGAAAATGTTAGTACCAACATGGGTTGCTAGTAGACTTGTTAAACTTGACCCATCTACCTTTTTCTTGTACCCTAGTCTCGACAGAAAACTAAATGGACCCTTGTACAAATGACCACTTGTTTTCATGTAACAAAGATTTGTTTATCACACCCAAGTATTATAACATGTAAAACTTAACTTCTAGTTCTTTTCTTGGTTACACAACTCGATAGGAGAAACAAGGTTAACAAAACAATGCCAAGACTCAACCTCTAGTTTTTCTTGGTTCTTGCTTCTCAACAGAAAACTTGAACACCCAACCAAAGACACCATGTTTTTCGACATAAATCATTTTAACAAGTAATGGCTAACACAAAACTCCATATAACAACTAAGCATATATTATTAACGTGGCAAGCATAACACGATTCCTTGATACAAAACACCAAACTTAACATCAAAACAACAAAAGAACATTACAACAAGGAAGATTGATAACCTCAACTTGGAAGAGAAGATGGGTAATGAACCAAAATTGCTTCTTGGATTCGGACCAAATGAGACTTTAATTAGCTCCTACACACCTCCAATTGCAAAACCCCCAATTCAATTTTTGAAAACCCTAACTTTCACAAACCCTAGTTTTTGGTAAAATTTGAATTTGAAACTGAGTTTGGGGCTTTTGCAATTCGTCCAAAGATATAGAAGTATATTGGGGAGGAGATTGGTTATCCTTCTTTCCTTTGGTCTTGGTTTGAAGCCAAATTCGGCTAGCTTCCAAAAACTAAGAACCTCTTGGACTTTTGGCTCAAGCTAGATATGTGTGAAGATTTGATTCCCTTGAATGACTTGGCCTTGATTTCCCTTGGATTCGTGCACGGGAGTAGCAAGAGTATCAAAGAGATATTTGTGAAGTAAGAACTTTCATGAATTTGGTGAGAGAGAAGAGGATATGAAGGATTAAGCATGTTGGATTATCCTCTTTGGGAGATTCGATTTTTACTAGGAGAGTACAAGTCTAGAGGTTGAAGATGGGATTTGGATATCTTATCTCTCGGTTCTTGGTTTTGTCGTGAATGGGAGAGAAAGACAAAAGGGGTTTTATCTCAATTTATTTTAAGTGTATTCATTTATTCATTGTGTAAGCAAGTATATGTATTATACTTATTGTGTAAGTTGGAAATGTATGCATATACATTATACTTATATATAAATTGTATTTGAGTCTTATAAAAGTTATTGCTCAAATGGATGTGTGTTAAATATTTTGTGTCCTGCGATATTAAATTGTGACCGAAGTATCATTGTTTGATAACTTTTACAACGTAGTGTCTTATTGTTACGTGTCTGAAATATTTTTATTTGGTAATATTCCATATCACAGACATTTGTCATTTGTTTTATCAAGACCTTATCATAGTGTCGGTACGCGTGCAGTGTCGGTCACCAGGGAAAATGAGATAACCTCTCGTCTTACAATTTAAATCATAAGACAAAAATGAAATATTCATAAATTGATATGAATGCAAGAGTGGTGAAATCTTTATTGTATGCGAGTCATCTACTCAAATGATCAGGCAAAGCTTATGCATGCTTAATGAATTAGGCTTAGTAGTAATAAATTACTAATTATCGTTAAATTTAGTGAAAATTTACCGTGTGTCACATCCTCCCCGCTTGGAAGAGAAAAACCGTCCTCGGTTTTCGCTAGAATTACTTGTTGAAGTAGAGAAAAGATGTGGGTATTTACGTTGAATTGTCTCACGCTCCCACGTATACTATGGACCTCTTTGAGAGTTCCAACGGACTTTGACGATCGGGATGCGGCTTTTCTTAAGCCGTTTGATTTCTCTATCCATAATTTCAATGGGTTCCTCGACAAAATTCAATCTTTCATCAACTTGGATTTCTTCCAAAGGAATGGCAAGAGTTTCGTCGAAAGACATTTTTCAAGTTGCACACGTGGAACACGTTGTGCACAGAGCTGAGTTTTGGTGGTAATTCAAGTCGGTATGCTACCGGTCCGATTCTCGCGAGAATTTTGAATGGTCCAATGTAACGAGGATTTAACTTTCCACGTTTTCCGAAACGGATTACGCCCTTTCATGGCGCAACTTTAAGCATAACTTTATCTCCCACTTGAAACTCAGTTGGTTTCCTCCTTTTATCCGCGTAGCTCTTTTGACGGTCACGAGCTGCTTGCAGTCGGTTTTTGATTTGTACAATCTTCTCGGTAGTTTCTTAGATTAACTCCGGACCAGTAAGTTGACTTTCTCCAACTTCGGCCCAACACACAGGTGATCTACACTTCCGACCATAGAGCGCTTCATATGGTGCGGCTTTGATGCTTGTGTGATAGCTGTTATTGTAAGAAAATTCAGCTAGTGGCAAGTGCTTATCCCAACCATTTCCAAAGTCTATCACACATGCTCTTAGCATATCCTCCAGTGTTTGGATTGTTCTCTCGCCTGTCCATCGGTTTGAGGATGGTAAGCGGTGCTCATGTCGAGGTTAGACCCTAAAGCATCTTGAAGTGATTTCCAGAAATTCGAGGTGAAACGGCTGTCTCTGTCTGAGATGATGGAGATTGGTACGCCATGACGTAGCGATGATTTCCTTCGGTATAGTTGTGCAAGTTTGTCCATTCCGTCACTTTCTTTCATTGGTAGAAAATGTGCTGACTTGGTGAGACGGTCAATTATTACCCAAATAGTGTCGTAACCCTAGAGGTTTTAGGTAACTTAGTGATAAAGTCCATTGTTATACGTTCCCATTTCCACTCGGGGATTTCGGGTTGTACTAGTATGCCTGAGGGTCTCTGATGTTCAGCTTTAACCTTCGAACAAGTTAAACACCTGCTGACATATGTTGCAATGTCGGCTTTCATGTTTGGCTACCAGTACAATTTCTTCAGATCAAGGTACATCTTGTCGGATCCGGAGTGTATGGAGTATTTAGACTTGTGGGATTCGTGCATAATAATGTCGCGAATTCCTCCGTAGAGTGGTATCCAACTTTGCTCTTTGAAACACAAAATTCCATCCGACCTTTTTACGAATCCATTTTCACTCTCTGGCATTCCGTAAAGGTTCTCGTTCGGGCGATTCTCTTCCCTGAGTGCTTCCAATTGAGCCTCTAGAATCTTGGATGGAAGAGGTGAACTAATTGTCATACCCAAGGATCTGACTCTAAGAGGTTTTGGTCGCTCTTTTCTACTCAGAGCATCAGCAACTACATTCGCTTTACCCGGATGGTAACGAATCTCGCAGTCGTAATCACTGAGTAATTCCAACCATCGGCGTTGTCTCATGTTCAGTTCCTTCTGATCTAAAATATGTTGTAGGCTTTTGTGATTGGTGTATACGACACACTTCGTGCCATACAAGTAGTGTCTCCAAATTCTGAGTGCGAACACAACTGATCCTAACTCCAAGTCGTGCGTTGTGTAGTTTTTCTCATGAGTCTTCAACTGGCGAGAGGCGTATGCTATCACTTTCTCTCTTTGCATTAACACCGCTCCTAGCCCCTTGTGTGAAGCGTCGCAATAAACAACAAAATCTTCACAACCTTCCGGTAAGGCCAAGATAGGTGCACTACACAACTTTTCTTTAAGGAGTTGAAAAGCTTCTTCTTCTTTTTCTCCCCAGTCAAACTTGGTGTTTTTCTTGGTTAACTTGGTTAAAGATTTGGCAATCTTTGAGAAACCTTCAATGAATCTTCTATAGTATCCAGCGAGTCCTAAGAATTGGCGTATTTCAGTAGGAGTTGTGGGTGTCGCCCAATCCTTTATTGACTCGATCTTAGTGGGATCTACATGAATACCCCGACTGTCGATCACATGACCTAGGAATTGTACAGTCGGTATCCGGAATTCACACTCGAGAACTTTGCATACAACTCTTCCTTCTTCAATAATTCCAAGATCAGTCTAAGATGCTCTTCGTGTTCTTTCACACTCTTGGAATAAATTAGGATATCGTCAATGAATACGATCACAAATTTATCCAAGTAGGGTTTACACACTCGGTTCATGAGATCCATGAACACACTGGTGTCGTTGGTTAACCCAAAAGGCATGACTTGGAACTCGTAATGTCCATAACGAGTTCTGAAGGCGGTTTTGGGAATGCCTTCTTCCCGAACTCTTAGCGATGGTATCCGACCTCAAGTCGATTTTTGAATAAACGCTTGAACCTTGAAGTTGATCGAATAAGTCATCGATTCTCGGTAGTGGGTAGCGGTTCTTAATGGTTAGTTTATTCAACTCACGGTAGTCGATGCACATTCTGAAAGTTTCGTCCTTCTTTTTGACGAATAAGACTGGTGCTCCCCATGGTGATGAGCTTGGTCTAATGAACCCTTTTTCCGCAAGTTCTGACAACTGGTTTGATAACTCCCGGAGTTCTGTTGGAGCTAATCGATAAGGTGCTCTTGCCACTGGCGCGGCACCGTGCACTAAATCGACCGAAATTCAACTCTGTCGGGTCGGCGGAAGTCCCGCAAGTCTTCGGAAAGACTTCGGAAATTCCCTTACTATTGGCACGTCTTCCAAACGTTTTTCTTCATTTTCTTTTTCGTCCTTTTCGGTGACTTGTGCTAGGAAGATGTGACATCCTTCTTCGACACACCTCATCACCTTGGTACAGGAAATGACATGCTGTCTTCAAACGCTTCTTCTGTCACTTATGTCCCCTTCTATTGTTAGGACTTCATCTCCATAGGGTAATTGGACTAGTTTCTCGTCACAAATGATGGCAGCATGATATTTTGCTAACCAATCCATTCCGACGATGATATCGAAACTACCCAATGCTACTGGTATCAAGTCGATATTGAATGGGTGGTTTAATAGGTTAAGGGTGCAACCTCTTATGATGGTATCTACCCTTTCTACGTTACCGTTAGCTAGTTCCACGTTGTATGCATTTCCTAATGCAGTTGGGGAAATATCGAGTAGTGGACTAAATGTATTAGAAACAAAACTCCTATCGGCTCCCGTATCAAACAATATGGATGCATAACGGTTATTTATAAGGAACGTACCCGTCACAACATTCGGGTCTTCCTGAGCTTCCACTTTGGTTACGGCATAGACTCTCCCACGAGCTCCTTCTCCATTACCCTGACTACTCGTTTGTCCAACATTTCCCTGGATCCTGCCATTCCCATGGCTCCCTAGATTTCCTCGGTTTCCCTGATTTCCTCCTTGGCCTTGGTTCCTG
The DNA here is from genome assembly GCA_910596185.1 of Chrysanthemum makinoi. Classification (NCBI taxonomy): domain Eukaryota; kingdom Viridiplantae; phylum Streptophyta; class Magnoliopsida; order Asterales; family Asteraceae; genus Chrysanthemum; species Chrysanthemum makinoi. Next base: position 213,671,169 of record OU343223.1, on the reverse strand, counting down.
GTCTTTCGGCATTCATTCTTATAATGCCCTTTCTCGCCACAACCAAAGCAAGTTATATTAGCTTTTGGGTCTTGAGCTATTTGAACCGTCGCTAATGATTTGGACCTGCAGTTCCTGGTTAAGTGTCCGATTTTCTACGACAGTTACGGCACTTGACTGTACACTGCCCCTTGTGATGCAGTGTGCATCGATTACACAATGGTTCAGTCCCTGAGTACGGTTTCCTTTCCCCAACACCCGCTGCATAAGCTCTAGCAATATTTTGCCTCTTGCTTTGATTTTTGCTGTTGTTTCCACTGTTGTTGCCACGGTATACGTTGTTGTTGTAGCTTTGAGAATGATCGTCCCATTTCCTCTTATTGTCAACCACTTTGTCCATGGAATCCTCAATCACTTGGTCCATGAGTTTGTTGGCTACTTCGATAGTTTCATGAAGATCAGCAGCCTTAGAAGTGGTTACATTGCCCTTGATAGGTTGGGGTAGTCCTCTGATGTATCTCTCCAACAATCGGGTCTCAGTGGGAACCATTTCAGGACACAATAAGGCTAGTTCTTGAAATCGCTGATTATAAGAAGCCATATTGGTGCCTTGAACCTTGAGGTTCCAAAACTCATGCTCGAGCTTCTTAATCTCATTACGAGGACAGTACTTTCGAAGTACCATTTCCTTGAAGTTCTCCCATGGCATGGCATTGGCAACATCGAAACTAGCAGATTTCAGGAAATTGTTCCACCAGGTCAAGGCAACATCTGTGAAAGTGAATGATGCATACTTAACCTTAGACTCTTCTTCACTTGCGATTCGAACACAGTCTCGAGCTTTTCGATCCATCTAGTCAGACCGACAGCTCCTTCGGTTCCACTAAAACCTCTAGTCATGGTCTTTCGAAAATCCTGATAGGTGCAACTGCGGCTGTGTGGGTGGTCTCAAGTTCCAGCATTAGTAGACGAGTGGTTTGCTGCAGCTAAAGCGGCGTTCACTCGCTCATTGACTAGTTGGTCAATCATGGCTTGATTCATGATAGGTTGGATTGGAGTAGCCCTAGCAGGAGTAGTGGCTTCTGCAGTCTGATCGTGTGTGACTGCTTTGGAATAGTAGCGTTTGCAGCTTGGTTGTGAGTAACCCTCGCTGGAATAGGAGCATTGGAAGCTCCACCAGGGTTGGTACGTTTCGATCTTCGTTTTGGCGGCATTTCTGCAGTAAGAAAGGTAATGAGATACATAACCTTTTAAACAAGGTAAGTGCCAAGTAATAGTGTAATTATTGTAGATAGATCATATGAGCAATCTATAAAAGAAGAGACAATTGGATAGGAAAATAAGTTTGACATAGATGGAACTTCGGTTACAAGGTTTCTAAAGTACATGATGAGATACTAGTTGGAATACAACGGAAATACAACGGAAATACAACTGAAGTACAAGAGTGATAACTAACACTAACTGTTATAAATCCAGTTTAGTGTGATACATCATGAAATCATATCTAAGGATATCCACGCTCGGTACGGAGTCGCTCAATGGTAGCAATCAACTCTCGCTGCGTATCCTCCAAACTCGCGATACGTCTCATCTGAGATGCTAACATAGACTCTAAACCAGTAGTCCTCTGCCACTCCTCTCTGGCAGTATCTCTAGCCATCCACTGGACGCGCTCTAGCTCCTCTAGTCGTCCGTGCATCTGGGCTTGACCTCTGCCCAAAGCTCGTGTCCTGCTATCCAACTCTCTAACATCCTCGACCTGGGCCTCAACCCTAAAACCCAGTCGAATCCGCTCGTGTCTCTCGAGCTCCACGCTCTCAAACAATACATCAGTAACTCGGTTTAAACCCTCAACACGCTGCTCGCAGGCTTGCAAGCGTGTTGGATCGACTCTCTAGCCGATCAAGATGGACTCCTAGCACAGTCTCATGAGAGTCCATGAATAAATATCCTCTCAGAGGGTCGATCACCATCCGGAGATCCTGATAGGTCTGGCTCGGACTGTGCCTCAACCGGTGCAGCTTCCTCAATGGTCTCAAGCTGTCTAGTGGCGCGAGCAAGGCGCTCCATGTCTGCTGCAGATGGTACGAATGAAGGTGATGATGGACTATAGCTTGGACTGGCGATGTGTGGTGCAGAACTGATCACACAATCAATATCTCTCCAAGTAATCTCATTACTTTCCTCCTGGCTACGGAGGAAAGCAGCTCTCTGTCCCAATCCAAATGGTGCATCCATGTCCATGTCATCGCCAATCTCGAGCCATCCCGGAGCTTTGTCCTAGCTCCTGAATACTATGGAAAATCTCCAGACCTAGTATATCCATATCTGCTGCCGCTAACATGTCTAGGGGCACTCTCAGTAGGCATAGGCTGGTAGTTCCTCCTCGGATCATCTTCGGATCTTCTTCCGGTCTTCATCCGAGTAGGAATCAGTAGATCTCCGAGTCTCGATGAGGTGGGGACTCAGTAGATGATGGTGTCAGTGACTCTGAAGTAGTAGAAGGACCCATGTAAGCAGCGCGGGTCATCTGAGAGGCTAGTGCAGGCACAAATGAATACCGCTCTCGATATCCAGGCACTCTCACTATCATGCGGGGTTTTTCCTCGGCGTCAACAAAGTGATGGAATGGTGGTAAGGGTAGGTATAGATGGAGTAGGTGTAATAACTGGCCGAGCGCTAATGTGGCTGAATATACGGATCGGTGGCTAAGTGTGCAAGTGACGGTGGTAGGTGAGTGAGCTAGTAGGATATCCTCTGAACATCGTGAGTGAAGGGCGGTAAAGGCATAATCTGTGACAAGATGGTGCATATGTGTAAGTATGTGGAAAATATGCTCATAATGAATATGAAATAGTGCATAAGTAAATAGGAAATAAAACATGTAGTCCTATTTAAATAAACTCTAAGTAAAATGGGAAATAAGGCAAGCGGCAGTCGGCGGTCGTAGTATGATGTTTTTAGTGAAAAGTAGTTATATTTTAGGGTTTATATGTACCTAGTTCTCTATAACCTTGGCTCTGATGCTAATCTGTAACACCCCCAAATCTGGTTTAGCGGAAGCATACGTGTTATTTGGGAGCGTTACGGGATCGGTGAATCATAACACAAGTAATAAAGAACGGAATATATACTCCGTTTGATTTCATAAAATAGATTTAAAACATTGTCTTACAACATAGTTTAAATAAATGGGCACATCCCATTAGTTTTAGTGGTCCCAATGTAAAAACATCATTTTTGTGTAAAACACTTCTTTAATACTACTACGACCATTAACCCGCTTCTTGTCTTGCCTTCATGAACATACTCAAACACCTGAGATAATATGCTAAAGGTCACTAAAAGCTGGTGAGTTCATAGGTTTAAGTTAAAATAGTAGGTTTGGACCATAAGCAAAGTCATATAATCATTACAACGAATATAATGTTATATGGATGAAAGTCTATTACGTTAGCTCTAAGTTCATGCAACCGATACTACGACAGTTCTGTATGCTAAAAGATGTCATACAATATAGGGGCCCATAGCAAGTGTTTTGTCCCTCAACACTTGGTTCCGACATGGTATACGTTTCGCTTTGGCCTAAGCATGGCCAACCGAACGGAGGAGTCACCCTCAATAGATCTATTTATAACATTCGCGTTTCCCAATGGGGAATTGACGGTTCATGAAAAAGGGGCATTCACTAGGGACATAGGGGCTTAGGCTAAACCACCTAATAGTAATCATGTAATAGTTTGGTCCATAAAAAGGTTTTGCATATTTCTCACCCCAAATGTATAAAACAGTTTATCAAGTAAAAGCGGGGCTGTGAAAACTCACCTTAGCAAATGTGCAATCCAAGTGTGGGATTAGTGATTGTTGTGAAGCGGCACCGACACGCGACCTAGATAAGGAGGGAAATGTTTTAGTTCATTGTTTTAAGTATTACACACTTAAAATGGTTCGATATACTTGTATTAACATTATACATAAGTTTGTAAAAATTATTAATATAGTTTACTTGTAAGTATACAAAGTGTATATACCTTTTTACATTGACATCTATAGGGTTTTATTTTCCAAAGTTCGATATGAATAAAAATTACAACATTTCCACTAGTAAGTATATAAATGTGTATATACTCATTTAAGTTGACACAAAATGGTATTGTCAAAGTTTATAACTAAATGGATTTATTTTCTAATTACCTTTAGAAAATGTTTATGTTAAGTTTGAAAACTTTCCATTTTAATATATAATGAAATGACATTGTGGTCTTTAGTTATTTATCAAAACTTGTCTTTAATATATATAGTTCTAAACGGGAAGTTTACTTGGCATACATTTGTTTACACATTGATGTTAAACTTTGACGTAAACTTTATTAAGTGAATCATGTTTTTAAAGCACTCGTTGTCGCATAAAATAAACTTTGCACTTGTTTACGGGTTAAGCTCGTATATGTATATATTTAAGTAGGAGATTTCGGATACGTGATAAATGAGTTTAGTTTTATAGTTGTCTATAAACCGAACGCTTCGGGTTTCATTTTATGACTTAATTTATTTGTTCGACTGAAAAACTCACGTTGGGCGTATGGGCTATGGCCCGATAGAAAAATGATACATTGGGCCTGAGCTTGACATGGTATACAATGAGAGATGGGTTTGTTCAAATAAAAAGGTGGGGATTATGTTTTTGTTTTTGTTGGGTCGTTTAAGGCGGGATGCCCAAGGAATACATGAAGGAGATTTTCCTTTGTTACAAGTTTTGGAAACATAAGAGTATACTATCAAATTTTTGAGTGTCTGGACACTAGTTTTGACACTGGGAAGGTAACTAAACACTTTTCGAAGTGACTCAAACGTGTCTTGTCTCGAATGAGATTTGGCTAACTTCGTTAGCTAGGACATGAGAGCAAAAGGGGTGAAGATACCTCATGTTAGTTGAGCACTACTCGCCTTGGTTCTAATCATAAACCATTTTACTCTTACGGAACTAGGCATGTTTAGATTACTCGAAATACATTCTAACACATGAGCACCCTTGACTTGGGTTTCTACCTTTCCATACCTAGCAACTTAGGCGCATGGTTCACCACTAAGATTTGAGTCGCAAGACGATGAGGTGCTAGCACGTTTCTCATGTTTAAGTAGAGTTATAACCAAGGTTCGACACACTCTAAATGGTATAAATGTTGACTGAAAATGTTAGTACCAACATGGGTTGCTAGTAGACTTGTAAAACTAGACCCATCTACCTTTTTTCTTGTACCCTAGTCTCGACAGAAAACTAAATGGACCCTTGTACAAATGACCACTTGTTTTCATGTAACAAAGATTTGTTTATCACACCCAAGTATTATAACATGTAAAACTTAACTTCTACTTCTTTTCTTGGTTACACAACTCGATAGGAGAAACAAGGTTAACAAAACAATGCCAAGACTCAACCTCTAGTTTTTCTTGGTTCTTGCTTCTCGACAGAACACTTGAACACCCAACCAAAGACACCATGTTTTTCGACATAAATCATTTTAACAAGTAATGGCTAACACAAAACTCCATATAACAACTAAGCATATATTATTAACGTGGCAAGCATAACATGATTCCTTGATACAAAATACCAAACTTAACATCAAAACAACAACAAAAGAACATTACAACAAGGAAGATTGATAACCTCAACTTGGAAGAGAAGATGGGTAATGAACGAAAATTGCTTCTTGGATTCGGACCAAATGAGACTTTAATTAGCTCCTACACACCTCCAATTGCAAAACCCCAAATTCAATTTTTGAAAACCCTAACTTTCACAAACCCTAGTTTTTGGTAAAATTTGAATTTGAAACTGAGTTTGGGGCTTTTGCAATTCGTCCAAAGATATAGAAGTATATTGGGGAGGAGATTGGTTATCCTTCTTTCCTTTGGTCTTGGTTTGAAGCCAAATTCGGCTAGCTTCCAAAAACTAAGAACCTCTTGGACTTTTGGCTCAAGCTAGATATGTGTGAAGATTTGATTCCCTTGAATGACTTGGCCTTGATTTCCCTTGGATTTGTACGTGGAGTAGCAAGAGTATCAAAGAGAGATTTGTGAAGTAAGAACTTTCATGAATTTGGTGAGAGAGAAGAGGATATGAAGGATTAAGCATGTTGGATTATCCTCTTTGGGAGATTGATTTTTACTAGAGAGTACAAGTCTAGAGGTTGAAGATGGGATTTGGATATCTTATCTCCTGGTTCTTGGTTTTGTCGTGAATGGGAGAGAAAGACAAAAGGGTTTTTATCCAATTTATTTTAAGTGTATTCATTTATTCATTGTGTAAGCAAGTATATGTATTATACTTATTGTGTAAGTTGGAAATGTATGCATATACATTATACTTATATATAAATTGTATTTGATTCTTATAAAAGTTATTGCTCAAATGGATGTGTGTTAAATATTTTGTGTCCCGCGATATTAAATTGTGACCGAAGTATCATTGTTTGATAACTTTTACAACGTAGTGTCTTATTGTTACGTGTCTGAAATATTTTTATTTGGTAATATTCCATATCACAGACATTTGTCATTTGTTTTATCAAGACCTTATCATAGTGTCGGTACGCGTGCAGTGTCGGTCACCAGGGAAAACGAGATAACCTCTCGTCTTACAATTTAAATCATAAGACAAAAATGAAATATTCATAAATTGATATGAATGCAAGAGTGGTGAAATCTTTATTGTATGCGAGTCATCTACTCAAATGATCAGGCAAAGCTTATGCATGCTTAATGAATTAGGCTTAGTAATAATAAATTACTAATTATCAGTTAAATTTTAGTGAAAATTTACCGTGTGTCACACAAAGCAAGTTTGAAGATAGGCACACCTGTTTTCTTATTAGCAAACTTAAGTGACAACACTTGGTTATGGCACGCAAGATTAGGACACCTAAACTTTGAATCACTAAAATCTATGACTCAAAGAGAATTAGTTCATGGAATACCTGCCATTAAACATACAACACAAATTTGTGATGTTTGTTTAGTTGGTAAATGTAGCAACTCGTAAATTTTCATAAGGCAAAATGACTAATTTGCTCTTTGACTCTGACTTTTGACTATTTGACTTTTACCATAACGTAAAAGCAAATACTGTAACTGGTAGTAACCGGTAATTTCCCAAGTTAAATAATTCACTCTGGTTCGAATTATTACACTCTGAACATTTTGTTCACCTATGGCTATAAATAATTATTTAAAGTTGGTGCTTTATTAATTACGAAAGTTTAATCGTGTAAACTTTCCTCGTGGTCAACACAAGACTACGATAATTCTAGGTGTTCAAAATGCTCTATTTTCATGAATAGTCATATTTTATATGAACTATTGCCACTTTGTTTTTTTTACGTAAATATTTAACTCTTTACGTAATACGCGTGCTCAAACCTACATTATTAGGTTTTAACAACATAGACGCACCTCATTAGACTTATCACACTTTTAATATACCTAGTTGGAGTATATTGATATGTTTTAATATTTTTTTAAGTATTACATTTTTATGTTACCCGATTTTAAGTTTCGTGACTTAAGGAAATAACTTTAGTAATTACCGGGACCAAACTACACCCATTATACTATATAGTATATAAGATAGGGAGAATTTCATATATATCCCTCATTTGGTTCAAAATTTCATATATATCCAACCTAACTTGAAAATTTCATATATATCCCTCATTTGACTCAAAAATTTCATGAATATATCCAACCTACTTGAAAATTCATGAAATATATCACAATCTAAAACTTAAAATACTTTCATATATGTTCAAATACCTGAACAATTTATACAATTTCCAAAAATTCACAAAATTTTAAAATACATATTTATTATCATTTAATGTTAAATGACCATTAAACCCTTCACTCAAATTTTGCAAAAATTATTTTTTATTTTTGACCTCAATTTTTTAATTGACTCGTGTATATAGCTTCTTAAATATTCAAATGTTTACAACTTACTAATATATAAACAATCTCTCAAATCACTATATTAGACACATGGGTTACGAATATTATTATGATCCGTAATAAACAGTTTACAAGTACACAAAATATATGTATACTTCATTGCTCCAAATACATTATATAAATCATAAAAGCATGTTTACATATTGTATTTGGAGCAATCAAGTTAACTATAATATATCTAATAATATGCTCCAAGCAAGTATAATAAAAGCATGTTTATTACGGATCATAATAATATTCGTAACCCATGTATACTAATATAGTGATTTGAGAGATTGTTTATATGGAAATAAGAAATATACACGTGAATTAAAAATATATATATATATATAATAAAAAAACGGATAACGAGCTATAACGAAGGTTATGTTTAATGGAAAACTATTAATTTCAGAAATTCAGATAATGTCATACGAGTCAAAAATGATAATAAATATGTATTTTAAAATTTTAATTAAATATAAATTGGGTATTTGGACATATATGAAATTTTAAGTTTTAGATTGGAACTTTATAATATATATGATTCGCCTAGCAATTTTCCAAATTCAAGTTAGGTTGGATATATATGAAATTTTGACTAAAATACAATACTTAACCAATGAGGGATAAAATATATGAAATTTTCAAGTTAGGACTAACTTTTCAAGGCCATTTTATACTTTATGAAATTTTGACATTATTTTTGACCAAATGGGATATCATTTCAACGTAAATACTTGTAAAGTATTTTATAATATGACGGGATGTCAAAATATCGATCTATAAGATAAACTAGATATTTACACTTATCTCATCCATTGGCACGTCCAAGTGGTTTGGTGTTGTGTTGTCAAAGTTTTACACCTCCTAGTAACACTTGTATCTCATTTACTCATAAAACCTTTCAACTAAGTTATCTTCTCATTTGCAACATGCAAAAACTACTACTTGTTCTCTCCCTCATGATTTCCAACGAGCTAGAACAGCCCACAATCACCATCATTTTTTCTTTTCAACTACAAGTTCTAGTGTTAAAGATTGAAGGTTATATGTCCTAACTAGTTCTTGGTTCATTATCTTCAAACAAGTCTTTGATTTCATGGTTGAAATGGAAGATATTCTAGGAGATAGTCAAGGGTTCAAGGGCTGAGATTAAAAGAATTCTTGGGAGGTTAATAAAGGTTTGAATCAAGTGGTGAAAAGATTCAAGACAAGGGTGAAGATTAGAAAGGGTTTAGGATTGATTATCCTTGTTGTTTCCAACCAAATCATTGTAAGATTTGTGTTACTTTTCATTTACATTCAATATGGTTGTAATAATATTTATTGGATGTAATTTTCTATAAGTAGTATATGTAATATGGCTTGATTGATGTTGTACATGAAGTTTGTAACATGAAAAGAAGCTAGAGCAAGCCTTAGGTAGGTTTTATGAACCTGAATTCTGCAACAGTCACAAAGATTGATTAAACTAATCATCTCAGTAAACTTTGAGGTTAATTCAATAATATAGGCTTGTATATCTATGTCTTATGGTCGTTTCACCAGGTGGCGCACCTCATAACTCCTCCCGATGAGTAAATGAGAGCCAAAATGGCAAAACATGTCAAAATCTGCACACCAGATTTCATTTGTGAAAATCCCATGGTTCGGTTCATTTCTGGAAGTAGACTTAGTGTTATGAAATGTAGCTAAGACCTAAACTTGAATTTTGGCGAAAGCCGTGTGTCAAAAAAAGTTGTAGAACTCAACTTATGGTCGTTTTGGCAGGACTAAATGTGCAGCCAAACTTTCTGCAATGAAATATAAGTATATACTTGTAATTAGGCTATTGATATAAGTATACTTTAGACTTTGGACTTGATTAAGCTTGAGAAGATGTTAGAGGAAGTAAAAACTAAAACTTGGGCTTTTAAATCACTTAAAAAGGACTTCTGGTTAAAAAGTTATGCCTAGTTAAGTGTTACTAAAAGGAAATATAGTGCTGAAACAAGAAAGCTTGCTGATACAATTTTAAAACGAGGTTTTGACCCTTTTCTGGTCCGAATCAGCAAAAGTGTAAAACACGAAAGTTGCTCAAAATGATGTTTTCTACAAACAATCGGGTGCACATAAGCAGAAAGTGAACGACAAATCCTAAAAACTACAAAAACTAACCGGACCTGTTGTATACCGGAAAATGACCATGGCTAAGAAACCTTAGTGTATTTTGATTCTTTGAGGCCAAAACAAAGACAAGGTTAAGCCAAGGTGTTGTTTCAAGATATTTTAACTTAGATACATCCTCAAGAATGTCTTTGATTATTGTTTGACTTAGCTGCACGGCTAGTTTGGGCTTGATAACCCAAAAATTGTTTCAAAAACTTGTTCATTAGATTGGACTTTTCTAGACTTTGACAAACTAAGAAAATGACCATATGACATGTTAAACTACTTCACGACACACAACTTATATCATCATATCGTCACACAAGTCAATCAATAGTCTTTGACGAAACACGACACATGTTTTATATAACATTTGTCTCGTCGAATACTTCACTTATAAATGATAAGTACTGCAATAGTAGGGAATTTCATTATCATAAAGAGGCCTCTTCGGGGTGTTGTATCGACGAGTTGTGGATTTACGATTTAAAGTGTCCTGGCTCCTCATGCGTTCACTACACGACCTCTTGATTTTGATAGCCCGAACGATGGTACGAGGTTATTTATAAAAGGGCTATAAGCCAAACAAACACTTAAGGGATACATCAACTTAAGATTCATGTACAACATCATATTGAAATCCAACATACTACATATACTTGTACACTTATATCATACACTCTACTAAAACTCGATTACTATGCTTTCGTAGGTAATCGTTAAAGATCGTGATCTTGTCATACTCTACCGTTGATAAACAATATATCCTTACACTCTGCTGCTGATCACAACAGTGAGTTTCATGGCCTCAGCTTTTGTTTAACTGTTTTATAAACTCTTTTGGGGGAGATACATGCTACTGCTTTTACTACATGCTAAAACGTTTTATTATGGACAATTACTTGCAAACTGAATGCCTTGACTGTATTATTGCATGCCTAAGTTGTTTATGCCAAAAGTCCCCAACATCATGGACCACTAATCACTGGGAGTGAGCGCAAATATTGTGGATAGGCCTATCGGGATTGACGAATCCCGTTTGTGTTAGCCGGATCGGTAACCAAACGCACTTTATTTGAATTACCTAGGTATATATTGTCCGGTGATATATATACAGCAGTCAGTCGTGAGTGCCATGAGCTTAGAGCAATAATAACTATCAAGAAGATAATTGTACACATTGCAATTTTACTACAAACTATATTGTCCACTACTGTTTTCAAACCAATGCAGTTTCTATCGTTTGTATTGACCGGTTAGGCAATCAAACGCACTATGGGCGTATAACAACGTAGCCCACTACTTTCATAAACTTGATATCTTGTGATCAACTATTTTGCTTACAAACCTATGAACTCACTCAACCTTTGTGTTGACACTTTTTAGCATGTTATCTCAGGTTCGAAAGAAATTAGCTGGCATGGCATGTGAAGGCGCACGGAAAAATATTTTGAAGACAATGCATATATTATCATTTAAAAAACATTACAACTTTTATGTTGTACTTTTTATGATTGTGCAAACTTGTGGGACCGGTTTGTAAACTCTGATATTTTAATCGAATGATAATTCATTTCAAAACGTCTCATTTAGAGTGGTTTTCTGTAACTTGTGCTGTGAACTATGAAGTAATACCCGAGTGACACAATCTTCCGCGGCGAAAATTTTGGGGGTGTTACAGTAAACACATCAGAGCACCATTTCCCAAGAAAGCAAAAACTATATCAACATCACCATTAGATTTAGTTTACGGAGATTTATGTGGACCAATCACACCACCAACACCATTTGGAAAGAAATACATATTCTTGTTAGTAGATGATTACTCAAGATATATGTGGGTGTATTTCCTAAACACGAAAGCTCAAGCATTCGATACTTTCAAGGAATACAAAGTAACAACAGAAAAGGAGCTAAGGACAACATTGAAAATGTTAAGAACTGATCGTGGAGGAGAATTCACATCCAACGAATTCACTCAATACTGCAAAGAAAACGGCATAGCACGACAACTAACCGCACCTTACTCACCACAGCAAAATGGAGTAGTTGAACGAAGGAATAGGACAATTATGTATACAACGAGATGCATGATGAAAACAACCAACATGCCACAAAACTTTTGGGTTGAAGCTATTAGACACGCTATATACATTCTAAACAGCGTTCCTATAAGAGCCTTAGAAGACATCACTCCATATGAAGCAATTCAGAAAAGAAAGCCAAACTTAGAAACTTTAAGAGTTTTTGGCTGCATAGCATATGCAAAGGTACGATCACAACATCTGACAAAGTTAGATGATAGAAGCAACAAAATGGTATACTTAGGAAGCGAACAAGGATCAAAAGCTTACAGACTGTTTGATCCAACAACATAAAGGATATGTGTTAGTAGAGATGTGAAGTTTAAAGAGGATGAAACATGGGATTGGAAGGATTACCTGAGTGAACACACCAACAATGAACCAGAATGGTTTGACTTCAAAATTGAAAATCTTGAAGCAACGAATGAACATCAGGAACAAGATATCCAACCAGATGAAGAAGACGATGATATCCCTGCAAATGATGATCATGAATATGCAACATCAACAACAGACTCACCCTCACAATCACAAACACTTCACACACTATCTACAATTTCATCACGAATAAATACTCAATTTACACCAACTACCTCAAGACATTCAACCAATCAAAGTAACTCAACTACAACCCAGAATTTACATCCAGACTTTGATCATACACCATTATAAGGTTTTAGAACATTGAATGATTTATATGATTACACCGAGGAAGTTTTACCCGAGCATTTATTACTAGCTGAAGATGAACCTAAGAATTACAAGGAAGCATCGAACGATCTAAAATGGATTGAAGCAACGAAGGTCGAATTAGATTCCATTAATAGGAACAATACATGGGAACTAACCACTCTACCAAAAGAAATCAAAAGACTCAATACTTCTAGTAGGAGTCTATGTGGATGATTTAATCATCATTGGCACACCAAAGAAAGAGATAGACAAGTTCAAAGCTCAAATGGAAGAAAAATTCGAGATGAGTGACCTAGGATTACTATCCTACTACTTAGGAATTGAAGTCACACAAACTGGAGGTGACATATCAATAAAGCAATCCGCCTACGCAAGCAAGATCCTAAAGGAAGTTGGAATGCTAGACTGCAACGAAACTTTAATACCTATGGATCCAGGAACAAGACTAACAAAGAACACTGAAGCAACAACGGTCAACTCAACTGAATATAGAAGCTTGATTGGATGCTTATGATATTTGCTACATAAAAGACCCGACTTAAGTTATTCTGTTGGATTACTTAGTCGTTTTATGCAAGAACCGAAGGAACAACACATGAAAGCTATAAGGCAAGTACTACGCTATGTTAAAGGATCAAAAGACTATGGAATCACCTACAAGCACAACGGAGGAAACCAGATACAAGGTTATAGTGACAATAGCTACGGAGTCAACACTCAAGAAGGCAAAGGCACTGCTAGAATTATCTTCTACTATGGTCAATCACCAATCAGCTGGAGTACACAAAAGTAAGCCACGGTAGCTCTATCATCATGTGAATCCGAATTCATTACAGCAACAGCAGCAGCACCACAAGCATTATGGTTAAAGAGATTACTTAGCAAGCTTACACACACGCAAGAAGAAAATGTTACAATACTGTTCGACAACAAGTCTGCCATTGAACTAATGAAGAATCCCGTATGACACGGAAGAAGTAAGCACATCGATATCAAATACCACTTTATAAGAGAATGCGTCGAAAGAGAAGATCTACAAGTCGAATTCATAAGTGGAGAATTTCAGAAGGCTGACATACTGACAAAGGCATTACCAAAGATCAGATTCCTCACAATGAGACAACTAATTGGAGTCAAAGATCTGCAACAAGACGATTGTGATTAAGGGGGAGAATATTGGGTTAATCACCAATCGACCCATATTGACCCATCACAACCCACTACGACCCGGTCAACAAAAGTCAACCAAACAAGTCAGACTTTAAAAAGTCAACTGAAGCAGTTAAAAGCAGTTATATGACAGTTATAACATAACTGCCATATCCCTTGAACCAACACAACGGTTGACATGTACCTTTCGATTTAGTATATATACTTTGAATATTTATGTAAGAAAGATGATGACAAGATTAATACGAACATATTTATAGTTTCATTAATCCCTGCTTTTACTTTGGTATATTGTGATTAACGTTAAGACCATAGATCCGTTTGAATAAGGCCAACAAAAAGTTCCAGAACCTTATAGATTTAATACTAAAAATCAAATACTACATCGCAAATTTAAACTCAGAAATTCAGATTCAGACACCTTAACTCCAAAAATGTAAAAATCATACTTCCAGGTATGCAAATGATACAAGGCTTATATTTCCAGAAAGCTATTTCAATGTACTACAATTTAGGATCAAGAATCAATCAAAAACATGCAAGTATCATCAGATAACACCTAGATGAATCCAACCTAAATTCTGGACAGCTTAACAAGCAATCATAACCAAGCAACAAACAAGTCACCAATCATCACTTAAGCATGCCAAACATCACAAAACTCATCATACATCATGTTTAGGGTCTAATAGCATGAATTCTACAGAGGTGTCATCAATTTAACCAATGAAGCATAATATCAAGCATTTGACATATTATAAGTCCATAATTTCATGTAGAAAGCTAATAACAAGTCCTAAACATGTTGCAAACCTATCCATCACCCACCAAATCATATACACAAGGAAAACATAATCAAATATTAATAAATTACAAAAATAAAATTCTAACCATCCATCTCATACAGTTCCCCATCCAATCTCATAAGATTACAAGTTCTAGTCAAGTAAATATCACCATAACCTTCACATAAAATCATGAACTTCTAAGCTATCAAATTCAACAATAAGCATGTTATCACCCATCATTTAAAGTTCATGTACTCATTCAATATGACATATAAACATATTATAAAAGCTGTTTCCAAATTCTCATATCCTAGGTACCATTTTTAAAGCTAACATGTCCACATAAAATCATGAATTCATAGTTAGAGTTTGACATGAAAATGGCTTATAAAAGTTCACAATGATTCCAAAAACAAACATACACTACTTATATAAATCAAATAACATATAAGGATCATTACATATTCATACCCATAATCATTTACAACATAATTCCATTAACATAAAATCACAAATCAACAACTAATACCATTCGTAAAATATGACGCACACTACACGAAACCCCCATTCCAAACACACCATACACGAGCCAACCCACACGCAACCAAACCAAACACACCCTAACTCACCCAAGCCGATTCAAAACAGCCCCCAACCTTAATTTATTTCGAAACCAAACAGCCCCATTCAAAGTTTTAGCCCTTTTCTTTTCTAATCTTTTCGGTAACAATTTTATACGACAACGTTATCATTTTATGTGACAAACATATCCCATTGTTTTATGTGATTACAATTCGTATATGTGCATCCTTTTGAAGCTATTACCACACGACACAATCAAAGAAAACGGAAAAGAGATGGACGAGATGTAAGGTACGTTACCCTAGTAGCGTGTACAAAAAGGAGACGAGCACCAAGAGCCATCCAAGGCCATGACCAAGCCTTCCTTGGCTCCAAACCTCACGAAAGAAACACCAACCCATGACCTAGCTTATTTTTCGAACCAAAAACGATCACAACGCCTTTGAATCAATCACACACAATCACAAGCTTCCTTGGAACACCCTTTTGTCTTGAAATCGAATTGGAATGGGGAAAATACATGTTGCCGTCCTTTTTGGGTGTAGAGGGAATTACGGTTTGTTTTTTTTTTTTTATATATTTTGGAAAAGATTAGGTAAGTTTCAAATGAGGATAAATGAGAATTAAAAGGTAATTAAGGGGAGAAATAAAATGGGGCGTTTAAGGGGAATTAGGGGCCTGATTTTAGGCCAAAATTAGGGGGATTTGGAAGACTCAAATAAATTCTTGATTAGTTGCCATTTTTAACTTGTTACATTTAATTTAAATGTCTAGTACATGTTTATTTTATAGTCCAAATGACTTATATTGTGTGATATGAATATAATTAGTAGACATAAGTGTACTTTATTTATCATAGTCTTGTGTAAATCATTTATGAGATAAGTGTTAAACGCATTTAATGAGATTGACGTATTTTACGGGTTCTTCAATTATTAAGCTGAGGGGCAAAATAGTCATTTAACACGATTACGATTTTTAGGGTTTTACAACTCTTCCCCTCTAAAAGAAAATTTTCGTCCTCAAAAATTGAAGTCGAAAAGGTACATAGAGACGTACGAGTTTAAGGCAGACGTAGCAATCCATAGTTTCACAAAGATCATAACGATTTCGGTTCCAAAGCGTACAAAACTTATAAGTAACGGATGTCGGTAAGAATCTCGCAAAGAGGTACAGAATTTCAAACGAACATGAGGAGTGACAAATAATGGATATAGGCCCTAGTCCATTCACGTACCAACCACAGGCATTTCCCAAGACGTCGTATGATTTCAATAAGTTTAAATTATATGATCTCGGTATTATCACGTTGATCAGGCGTCATAATACATGCATCACATAGCAAGTCCTTATTGTCATCATATTCTGCCTCGGGTCATGACAAACCACATAACCAATATCACCACAAAACAGATAACATACAGGTAGCAAGTAACATACCAAAAACAGACCAGATTCACATACATGCAGCATCAAATGCATCAAACCAACTTACCATACCACTAAAGAAAGAAGGCCACCAACTTGCTCGAGATGGTTCCTCATGACTCATTACCGACGATTCAAAAAAATAGCTTTAGGTTCACAAAAGTGACAAAGTGCCGCAAGGTCTGCACCATCCTCTTCGATTCTACAAGTAGCCTATATCTAAACGATCGCCAAACGAATGTGCGACGATAAAACAAACAAAATCAAATGCGTAAAGAAGGAGGTCAAATCAGCGAAGACAAAAGAGTATCGAGGTCAAATCTGAACGAAAATCAAAAGAATCGGGAGAGATCAAGACAGACGGAAGCCTAATGTCTACCCAAGTCCTCACAGGCCAATCCTAAGGTCAACAAGACGAAACCTTTACTCTGATACCATAATTGTAACACCCCAACCCGACAAGGGTCCGAATGTCACATTATGGAGTCATATCAGGAAATACTAATAAAATTTTGCAAGCGGAAGTCTTATCAAATAAAGTACCAAGTCATATAAACGAATGACTTACAAAGGAAAATACATAATCCAATATGTTTAAAAGATACGAACTATGAACACAATTTCTCTTCCAAGAGAATCTAAAAACAAAATAAGGAAACTAGGGTCGGTTCACTCAATTGCTCCTACTCTCAGCCCATCAAAGCCCAGCGTCCTACTTGGTACTACCGCATGGAAAAGAAAATGCGACTGAGCTTAAAAAGCCCAGTGGACAGATATAACAAAACGAAAGCCAAACATAATATAGATACAAAAGCAATCAAGGAGACTGATAGCAAAGTCATAACGAAATGAGTACAATGAGTCAATGAGAACAATATCATAAATCAAATCAAGAACCTGCAGAACACAATATTAACAGATATCGGAAGGAACAACCGGAATAGAAAGTAAGCATGACAATCACACAAGTCAGATAAGCAACAATTACATAACAAGCGAAAATACCAACTGAAGTATAAGCATGTTAGTCACATGCATCCGGTAGAAATACTGAACGAACATGATAATAAAATGAAGTAACTGAAGAAGAGTATAGCATGATAAACGTATAAATCAAATGATTACATACTAGCATGGCAACCAGACGAATCAAATAGTCACATAATAGCATGATAAGCGGATAATCAGATGATAACAGATGAATCAGGTACCCGCATAATAACATAGTAGACAGAGAAATCATGTAATCATATAACAGCATGGTAAACAGCCGGATCAAATAATCATATAATAGCATAGTCAACACATGAATCCAATAATCATATAATAGCTCGGTAAACAGATGAAGTGATAGCCTGAAGTATAAGCTTGGCAGCCAACCGAAATGGGGTGAAAGCGTAGTAAATCAAATGAATCGAAGACTGAGTATAATAACCAAATGAATTGAAGTATGAGTCCGATAGTCAAACGAATCACATAAGAATACTGAGTGAATAAGTAGCGAACTGAATGACTGAATAAGCATAGTAAACGAATGAATCAGAATATCAAATAGTCACATAATAACCAAAATCATAATGTTGCCACGAGCACCTAATACTAAAGGAGATACTCCAATAGCCAAATCTAACAAATCACATATCATAACTCATATCTGCCAAATCATATCAAATCCGTCAAATCATAAGTGTACAAGGAGGGGAGACCTCTCAAGTACCAAATAGAGTAGCTAGCTCCCAAATGTGAGGGGGTGTATTGCACACACGCACCACATCACCACAACTGAACTGAGTACCTAGGATTCAGCAATACGCTCCCTGCAAAACAAATCATATATACATATGCCAGTTCGAGACTGTACATACGTATTCATAATGGCCAAGTGATCACATAAATCATATCATATCATAAAGGGAACACTGGGGACTAATCACACCACCCCAGATAGTGTCATGCCATTGGTGCATCAATGACATGGTCATGGTACCTCCATGACTAGTTAGCTCGGGCAACTGAACACAACGAATCATACCAAAGCATATCCATAATCTTATCATATCCAAACCAATCGTATCAACAGAACTGAATCATATCATAGCAAACGGATATCAACGGATATCACAACAAATGTCTTAACAAAATGGATAGCAGATCGAATATCATGACGGAGGAAATCGTATCAAAGGAATCATATCAAAGGAATCATAGCAAAGGGAATCATATCAAAGGTAAGGAATCAAATTCAAGGATAGAGAAGTCGTGAGAATAAACCCTTAATGAGAAAGGGTAGAATATTTGTACCTCAAATGTGTGTGCGTAAGAGTAAGGCACACAAGCAAGCTCAACGTCCCCGCTTCACTAAATCTACATTAGGACATATCATAAATCACATATGTGTTCCATTTATAAGTCATGCTTAACTTATCTCCTATTTATACTTAGTTTCAAGTTCATAAGTTTTTGTCTTTTAGTATTTCAAATCTGGACCAGACTTTAGCAATTTTTATAAAATATTTACTTAGCTCAACCGAAATCAAGGAAATTTCCAGGGGTTCCCATATGAGTTAAGAGACTCTCCAAAAATTGGGGGATTCTATTTCCAAGTCAAATGGCCTATGGAAAATTATGAGTCCAGACATGTCCAGAACTCACCCAGATTTATACACACCAAAAGTATAGCCCAAACAAACCCACTTACCCTACTCCACACATCAAAAAAAAATTGCAGGTGTCACACAATATATAAACATCATAACCACCAAAGGAAAAGTATTGGGTTAATCACCAATCGACCCATATTGACCCATCACAAGTGGTATCAGAGCCACTCCTGAGCCATTCGGGATGGTGGGGCAAACCTCATCGAAGACGATGAGTCCCTAAGGGGGGGGGGGTGATTGTAAAACTATAGGCAAATCCCACATCGGCTGTGGCCTGGAGAGATGTTGGGCTCATAAGATAACATTCGCCTTACAATGACACAACGCTTTCTATGGTCTACTGCGGGTGGAGTTCTTAGGAACTGGCAGTTAAGCGTGCTCATTTGAGAGTAGTACTGGTATGGGTGACCTACCGGGAAGTCTTCACATGAGGCCACAAAAAAAATCCGTGAGCCTGCGGGCAAAGCGGACAATATTGTGGTCAAAAAAAGGCGGGGTGTTACAATAATCCTACTTGTAGAATCTTGATTCATCTCATTTGAAAACCATCACACGAATTTATAGGTTTGTCCACTTTGTTTAAATTAATTGCTGGGTTTAGGTATTTTAGGTGTTGATATTGCTTGTTATTAACAATAGTTCCTCCCTATGAATTTATTGCCCCATATTCTGTCTGATTGTTGATTTATATCATGTGCACTTTTGATATGAGATGTGAAATGGTGTAATTGATGTTATTAAGTTGTGTTTATGTTAGTATGACTATAATGTTCTCTGGTTATATGTGTTAGATGATTGAGTATTGCCCATGATTTGGATATAAGTTAAGTGATTTTGCTGTGTTGCAATATGATGTTCTTGAAAGCGTTTTTGGGTGAGTTGGAAGTTTCTTGAGTGAGTTTTGATGATGAATGCTTAAATGCGTTTTGGTCTGATCTGAATTTCTTATGTGCAATTTGACTATGCATGCCTGGATGAGGTTTGGTACTAAGATGCTTAAATGTGAGTTGTTGTAATTAATATTCTTGAAAGCGGTTTGCCAAACCTGATATGGTTGGATGCGTTTTGATGTAATTGATAAACTTTGTGCGATTTGAGTTTAAGCAGTTTGCTTAAGTATGCGAGTTGTCATATCCTACTGCGGTTTAACCTTAAGCGGTTTGACCCAATGCGTCTTGACCTCATGAGTTTTGATTTATGCGGTTTGAACCTATGCGTTTTGACGAGTGCGAGTTATCACTTGTGGTTTGACCTTATCAGATTTGACCTAGTGCGACTTAACTTAATGCGGTTTGAACCCATGCGTTTTGATATGTGATGTTTATCTTCTATGGTTTGACCCTATGCGGTTTAACCCAGTGTGATTTGACTGATGCGTTTTAATATTGTATGACTTGTATGCTAAGAGTCTTGTCC
The DNA here is from genome assembly GCA_910596185.1 of Chrysanthemum makinoi. Taxonomy (NCBI): domain Eukaryota; kingdom Viridiplantae; phylum Streptophyta; class Magnoliopsida; order Asterales; family Asteraceae; genus Chrysanthemum; species Chrysanthemum makinoi. Next base: position 213,650,226 of record OU343223.1, on the reverse strand, counting down.
CTATGTGGTTTGATATATGCTATGCGTGTTGTGTGTGATACGTCTTGTCCATTTAACCCAATTTATTTAGTATGTGTTTTGTCCTATGTCATGTATGTGGCTTACTCACTTCCTAAGGCTTATCACATCTATCTTGATCATCACAGATGGACAAAACAGTGTTTTGTGTATATTGTAATAATGTTCAATGTGACTTAGTCTCAAGGGTATCCCATTTCCAGTTGTGTGCTTGCCATGCTTTGACTATGTCTTTTGTTTTCCTATCCTCTGGTATTCAACCTCATGTGCTCCAAGTGTTCACTCTGTTATTCACATCTAACATAGCAAACCTGTAAATATCTTTCTCTGTGGATGTGTCTATTACAGAAACTATGGCTGAAATTACTGCACCGGGTAACCAAGCAATGGCAGTTCCACTAAGCACACGTACGATGAACAGATTCTTCCTAGAGAAAACTGGGTGGCTATTGGGGAAGCAACTGTTTTATTAACGTGGACAGAAACCAACCGAACCGTACCTACAGAATTGCTATTGATATACTGAAGAACATCAATTTCTTTGGTGCTCTGACTTTACGTTCCACAATCCCATCTATCTACATACAACAATTTTGGGATACGGTCAAGTGGGACAAAATCTCTGCAGTATACAGTTGTCAACTTGATGACACGTGGTATGATCTCACTGATGACACACTCAGGGAAGCTCTTCAAATCACACCAGTTGACCCTTCACATCCATTCACTTCTCCACCAACCACTGAAGACTTGATAAACTTCGTCACTGAATTGGGATACCCACATGACATCACCAAGATCTCTGCAATCATCACCAACGAGATGTATCAACCCTGGAGGGAAATCATTACAATTCTCAATCTTTGCTTAACTGGTGAAGCATCTGGGTATGAGAGAGTAAGAACCCCAATTCTACAGATCTTGTGGGGAGTGGTGACCAGGCAAACATTGATTATGCTGAATGTATCTGGGAAGAAGTCACTCTATCAATGGACACTTTCATCATCGACAAGCAAAATGCTCTACAAAATGTCAAGGGAAAGAAATCCATGGCCAAACGATTGATCCCCAGCATCAGGTTTTTGAAACTCATAATCAAACATCTTCACGCTTAGCATAAGTTCAACCTAAGGAGCGAGTCTGCTCTTCATGAAGCTGACTCAGAGCACCTTCTCGGAAATTTGAAGTTCGTGGCTAAAGGAACTACTAAGGAAATCTTTGGAAAGGCTATTCCAAATGCTCTCATCACCGATAAAATGACCAATGCTGATTACTTCGAAGAATACTTCAATAAGTCAACCAAATCCACTGCCGATAAATCAACCAATCCAACACCTACAAAACAAAAAAAAACATCAACAAAATCATCCAAGTCATCTTATGCCAACCTTCCCAAGAAGTGACAAGAAAGATATACTTCTGTCGATCCATCCTCACCAAGCCAGAAGAAGAAAAAGGATGAAGCATGCAAAGGAAGAGGGTCCAAGAAACCCAGGTTTGAATGGACTTTAAGGGATAAAGATGATGTTGCACTCCAATAGGGCATTGATGCCAGTTTACAAAGTCTTGAGGAGTTGGGGAGACGACCAAGGAAGGGTGTGACAATTAATGAACCAGAATCTGAGCCACGTCACACCCCTCTTGTTGCTGAAGGAAAGGGAAAGGCAGTTGAACAAGTTGAGCAAGCTGCGGAAATGTTGTTGACAATATCCTCTCCTGCTCCAAAGACAACCACTCAATACGTGCTCAAGAGATGAACTGTTGAATCATCATCTACACAGGAGCCGAGTGGAGCAGAAGGAGAGCACTCTACACTCTAGAAGACAATCTCGACTCTAGTGACACTGAGTCGGAGAATCAGGGGTATGAGGGTGGAGATGCAGATGTGAATGAACTAGACATATAGGCAGAGGTGCAGATAGAGACTGTTACGAAAACAAAAACTGAATATGGGGTTAAGGATACAGAAGCTGGTGTTCAAGGTACGGGGCTAACAGGAAATGAACTTATTCAAGAAACATATCCGGATCTCCAAGAATCTCTACAGCAAAGATCTGAAGAATGAGTACGCCTGGATGAAATGAACATTTCAACTGGATCCCTATCGTAGCTGAAAAACCTTGAAACATATATTACCTATGGTGACCAATTCCTCAGAGATAGACCATCTGATGCTGAGTCTAATAAGCAAAATGAAGAAAAAGAGGTCGAATCTATTTTTTTTATTACTATTCACAGGATACGTCTACCATTCCACCCATGTCTGAACCAACACCAACTCCATCTGTAACACCTACTACAACCGCACTTCTACCACCGTTGTCACCTCAATCAACCGCACTTCCATCACCCATGATAACTGATGCAACTACAACAACCATCTCTTCAACAGTCATTACGGTTAGAGATACTGCAACTCTACCACCATTACCACCTCCAAGAAAAACAGTAGAACAACGACTGGACGAGGCTTTAAAACGTCTTGAGGCTCTTGAGAAGCAACAACTGCCAGAAATGGTTAAGCATCACGATCGTCGACTATCAAAGCTGGAGCGACTCAACTTTGACACTGAGGTAATTAATGCAATTGATTCAGAGGTCAAAGATGTAGTCGAATGGGCTATGAAAGCTGCCTTGCATAAGAGGTTTAAAGACCTACCTACATCTTATATGAAATAAATTCTCCATGAAAGGATGTATGAAACTGATGAGCACAAAGAGCACGAAGTCCATATGCAACTTTATGACGCTCTTCAGAACTCGATTGATCGTGATAACCATATGCAGTACTTAAAGGATATTGGTGAAAGAGAAGCAAAGAAAAAGAGAATACTCGAGATGCTTAAGTCATCATCAGGAACTCCCTAACCACCACCACCTCCTCCTCCAACTGGTGGTGCTGGTTCTTCTGGTGCAGGTGGATCTTCGGGTACTGCAGACACCTCTAAGACCAATCCACCACCTCCTTCTCCAAAGTCATCAAGTCAACTTGGTTCCTCAGCCGGTCAAGGTTCACACAAGACAGCTAAAACCTCGGCCCATGCTGCCTGGACCACGGTTGACTCGAGGTTCATACATACCTTATCTTCCATTCCTAAAGAACAAGTCATGAATGAAGAATCGACTATTGCTCAAGAGTTCGATTCAGAAGAAGATGATGCTTCCACCAAACACATCCCTAAAGTGACTCATGACGATGACTGGTGGAATGCATATATGGGAGAGAAGTGTACTAAGTCATCTTGGTCTGCACCAACAAAGGAAATGACTCAAGGATGGTGGACAGAGGAACGACCAGAAACTCCATAGCCTTCATGGACCATTCATGCGTCTGATCTTATCATTCCTGCCAAAAACTGGGTGAACACCATTGCAGCTAACCATGAAGCACCTCATGAGGAATCTCTGCTAAACATTACAGGTGATATGGGAAGCTTTATGAACTGGTACTGTAAAAGGGAAAGAATTTCAATGATTACACCAAAGGATCTAGAAGGCCCAGCATATGAGATTGTAAAAGCCTTTCATCCAGATGCTGCCTACCTACAGTACCAAATGGAGGAGTGCTATAAGTTGCTGACGGATCAAGTAGACGACAATGTTCTTCAATTCAACGTCAACAAACCACTTCCTCTAGGTGGTGAACCTGGTTAAATAACCATCCAAGTAGACTTCTTCTTCAATAGAGATCTGGATTATCTGCGCGTCGGGAATCAGGGAAGTAGACCAGCTCTTTCAATCTCAAAAATAAAGGCTGCCAACTATCCAGATGTTGGTCTTGAGCAGATGGTCCCAGATCATTTTTGGGCGGATAAAGAATATGAGTACGACGTTTCTGCTTCATACGGAATCTCACACTGGTGGTTCAAAAAGAAACGATTCAACATTGAAAGACATGGTGCTGTTCATTCAAAATTGTGAATTCTAAGTGTCGTTAGTGTGGAGATCTTCCCGATGTATGGATACGATTATCTGAAGAAGATTATCCTTAGAAGAGCAGATCAGAAAGACCATGTGATAGAGGAAATCGACCTCAAGAATCTGTATCCCAGTGATTTCGAAGATCTGTATCTGTTGAACTTCCAAGGCTACTTTGAGCACCTACCCATCCGTCAGAAGAAGTCTCTTGTTGCAGCAGTCAACCTATGGACCATAGGATTGATGATTCGACAAAGAGTTGGTGACTTTCAGCTTGGCATGGAAAGCTACCAGACTCAAGTCAACCTCACCAAGTCTCTATGGGAAGCAACAGGAGTGGAATACAGGCATGACTACTCAATAATGGATACTCCAAGAGCAGCCGTCTTCATGGACAAATATGGGACTAGGATGCTTATGAGGCTGTGTGAGTTGTACAAGTTCAGTGATGGTACTCTACGGTAAATTGAGGAAGCTTTGGATTTTCGGGTTAAGGAGTATAAGCTCGACATGAGACCTGGAGTTAGTACAAGGTTTTGGACTAAGAATGACTTGGAAAGGAGTGAGGCCTTTATTGCTACTATCGGAGAGGGACTACAAATTTGTAGTTGGTGCTAAGCTCGGAGAGGATTCCTTTATTACTGCTATCGAAAGAAGGGCATTTTTTGGGCCTCCGAATGCAGAAATTTTGGGCTGGCAAATTCATTTTTCATGTGCATAATGGGCTTCTACTTGTCCTTAGTTAGTCTTAGAGCAAGTGGGAGTCTTCCATGTGGTTGTGTGATATGTCCTTAGTTGACTCTTAGTTCTCGTGATGGCTCACGAGGCCAAGAATAGGTTTTTTCATCAGTTGTGGCTTTGCATATTGTGGTTGTGTGTTGGTTGATTTGTTTCTTATGTATGCTTTGAATGTATGTAAATTGCAAATTGTTTTCTCAAAACTTAAAATGCAACACAAACCATCTTCAAACTAAGTCTTATGATTTAGTTTGACTAAGTTTAAATATGGATTTAACTTAATATCATTGTTTTCAAAATAACACTTAAACTAGTTATGTATGTTATTCGATTTATGTATTGTCCAAACTCGTTTATAATCTACATATGTTATATATTAGTCATAAAAATGGACAACTCGACACACATAAATTAAAAACAATTATTAGACTTAAGTTAACAAGGGTTTTTAACTTGTGCTACGAAGAATGAATGCATGCTTCTCTCGTACACCTTTTTTGATTCACATCAAAATGTTTTATCCCACACAAATTTAAGTTATGCCGTCCAATCGCTTGAGAACACATGCAATTAAATTTTGCCTATGCGTGAGACCTAGGTTGAATTGTAACCCAAGGTGATTATTCTCTATGCGTGAGACCTAGATATATTCTCACTCGATCTCAAATTGGATGATTTAATCGAGTTAAGCAGTGACACCTTGACCCGAGGAAAGGATGGGACTAAACATGCCTACTTGACACTAGATGCTTGTTCACTAGTGCCATGAGTCCTATAAGGATCTAAAAGTTGCACATGTAATGCAATTGGTGATCGTCGCCTACCAATTGAATCTACTATTGCTAGCAGATCAACTGATGTGATAGTAGAAGCACAATGTGGATCTTAGCCTTTTTCGTAAATTAACTATTTTAAATTGTAAACATGGGGTAGTTAATTTATAAAAAGATAATTATCAAAAATACTAAAATTGAACTTCGTAAATTCAATTAATGAATTAATACAACACAAATCGTAAACGAAAAGTTTGTTCTTTTCTTGCTAAAAAGGAAAACTAAGTCTTTTTTCCTTGTAAGAAAGAGACTTGTTCCTATCCGTTTTATTTATGAGGAAACGCCATAATAGGAGTATTTGAATAGTCCTAATTCTAATCAAAATCAAAGCACACCTACTCTAGAAATCATGATGTCTTGTAAAAGTCAAAATGGTTAAGTATGGTTGCACATCTTATTCTTTCAAGTTGTTTTATAACCTAGTTCAGGTTTTGAAACCATGAAGTAAGATAAGATATTTGGATAACTAGAGAACACGTTTTCTATAGCTACCAAAATAATATGAGTTTTAATAATTAGAAGACAAAAATATCAATAAACCGCAAAGTGGTAAAGACAATTACTAGCATGATTACCTAGCAATTATCTTAACCCAATAAGCCTACTAAGGTCCTACACACCCTTGTGGTTAAGTAGACCTTATGGAGGAAATGCATTCTTATTTTTAAGTTAATAGCAATGATGGCTAGCCCGTCATATATAAGTTAGAACTTGATGCACTTTATTGAATATCTTAGTACATGTTTACTAGTCCAAGTAACTCACCTTAGCAATAATGTGTAGATATTCAAAGGAAGAAGGAAAGTATCTAATCGACACTTAATCTCCACTGGTGACGTAACACTTATAATGTTGTCTAATCCAGTGGGAGCTATGTGACTATATTACTGGTGACGAAACACATGTAATGTTGTCTAATCGAGTGAGAGCTGTAAGCTTTATTACCTTGCAAGTTGCCCATCTTATTTTTTGATTGTCTAGAAATAATACATTACTTTTCACATGTGAAGCATCATTGTTTATATAAGAACCATTGCATGAATTTTATTAGATAACTTGTCGCATTCCTGATGTTGCTTCCTGAAATGTTATTAATAAATTGTTATGCATGATTCATTATTAAAACAATAAAGTTCTACACGTCTATATTTTGATTTTAACTAAAATCATATGTTATTTGTGACACTGTCATATTATGTATGATGTTGTGCCATGTACAAGTGGGAGAAATCTTAATTGTGTGCAAGGTACAACATATAACAATACAACTAATAGTTTTTTCTTGACTTCAAGGTAAGAAAACTAATATTCTACTAGGACTTCTACACATAAAATGTATGTTGCCCTAATTAGAACAATTGTCAAGATAATATAAAAAGCTACTTCAACATATTCACTGAATTGTTCAGTAAATATGATTATGTATTCTTGTAAAGTCATAATCTTGAAGTACGAAATTAACTTGAAATTACTATTCAGGCAAAGAGTTGGCACTCGAAATTACTTTAATTGAATATGCTTAGGTCTCTTGTAAAGACTTAAACATCAAGTCCATTAATTGTTGAAAGACTTATAACATAAAGTAAGACGTTAACTTGTTATGTATTCTTGTTAAATACATGTACATGAAGTCATTAAATTATAAATGACTTATGACGTATAGTAAAATATTAAATGTTTATGTTTTCTAGTCAAAACATGCACATGAAGTCATTGACTTGGTCAACAACTTTTAATATTAAGTATGCAATAGGCTGAAAACACTATTGATGCCATCTGGTTTGACTTGGTTGGCGGAATACGTAAGCCAAAGAGTATAAGTTCATCGAATGTGTTGTGGGATAGTCTCACAACATCAGTCCTCATAGAATATCACAACATTATGGTATGTCCATCATGGAAAATCAAACTCTATTGATATTGTTTGATCTTTGATAACTTAAATTGTTCTACCTCCATAGCTATCAAGGTTAGAAAATTGGATGTGCCATGTATATACTCAATCACTACAAGAATATGATGGAATACCCACGACAGTTACCCACACCTAACCTTTTGAGGGAATTTACCCACCTAATACCCACCCATTACCCACGATCACTGACTTAATAAGGAGATCTAATTTTCCCTTAAATTTCTCATGAATTTACCCACATAAATAGCCACAAAAATATATTTGGTGTGAAATATGTGGGTAAATGATTGGCGCCAAAATATTCCCCACGGATTACCCACATTGTGAGTTATCATGGGTACATACGTGGGTAATTTAATGGGTAAACGTTATTTACCTACAAAACGCAAAATCCTTTTCATTGGTGGGTGAGTCTACGTGGGTGTTATGAGGGTGAAATATATACCCATGACTTTACCCATCTTATTACTTGTATGGGTATTTTATTGTGAATAATCGCTTACGTCAACTCGTTGTTACAAATATACCCATGAATATACCCATAATGTTGTTTTCATTTGTTGTTATGTGTATTTTTGTGTGTAATTTATGGGTAAATATATAATCATATGCTTACTTGTACATTTCTTTCTTGTATTTTTGTATCGGTACGTTTATGCGGGAAATTTGTGTATAGATATTTATCTATGGTTCTACCTACAACTAATTATGTGGGTGAATGTTTGTAAACTCAAAACTTTTTATATGATTGAGGCATTTCTCCGAATTCTTTACGGGTGTATTTATGAAGACTTGATTTTTTTTTGAAAACTTAGAAGAAACAATTTAGAAAAACAAAATAGATGAAAAATTTATGTTAATTTAGCGTTTGTTGATCATAATTGCCATAGTAATTTTGTTTGAACTCCAATTGGATGAAACCCTTTTTTTATTAATCGATGAACTTCAAATTCATGAAAAAGGTTGTAATTTGTAGCTATTGAAAGAATATATTATGAATTTGAACGTAAATCGAAACTTAATTTTGTGATTTTTTATTTAATTTAAAACTTAAGTAGGGGTAGAGATGTTCATTATTCGTGAAAGGGAAGAGGAAGATGAAGGAGCATGAAAGTGAGGGAAAGACGTGGGACGTTTTGAAGTGGGAGTGACTTTATATTTTTTAGAATTGTGTATAACAGAAATACGATACGAATAAACGCTTTGGGCATAACATAAATACGACACGAATAAAGTTGGGTCATTTATAAAGTTAAAATTGGTTCAAAATTTAGAAAGTGGGCTTACTTTTTGTAAAAAGTTTGTTTAATAAACTTAGGCTTTATAGTAGGATTGATAGCGATCGTATGATCTTACTAGCTATCTCACTATCTTACTTTGATCCTATGCTATCTCCGATAATACTTCAATCTTGCAAGGTTTTCTAATGTATGATCGTAAGATCGTACGATCCTATGATCAAGATCGCGATCTTGATAACTACGGTATAAACCTATTTTCCAGCATACTTTTGGAATGGTGAACTTATTATGATTTAAAGATGTGAGGTAAGCTCAAAAGCTAAAAAAAATGTAAAATTTTGCGTTAGTTATACCTGAGCTAAAAGGTAATTCACTATTGCACTATAGTTGATGCTTATGGTTTCTACTGGTGAACCTATGATGCTACTTTATATGAGGCAACAGTTTATAAGCCTCTGCTCAGTTGTGTTAAGTCGATGTTCATTAAGGTTAAGTTAGTGCTACATTTATAATCTAAAGTAACAGCTGATTATCAATAGCTTTTAAACTACATGAAATTCACCATCCAATAACGACCATAGTGGGTTTGATTCTCACACTTGGTTTGCCATCTTGAGTTGTCGTCTCTACGCCGCCCCGTCAAACCTTAGCTACTGTCGTTTATCCCTTATCTAGAAAAATGGCACCTCACTGTATTGACCGTAACTCCTAAACTACTAGGAGTTATCTAACGCCATTAGCTTCATTAGCTTAGTAGTAAATAACCAAGAAACGACATATTGAGATCGCTGGAGTAGCCGTGATGACGCGCTGTCACGCTATGTAACAAGCCGACCACTTAAAAAAAACAATTGCCTCACTGTTTTTCCTGTTGCTCTCAAACCGCCATAATGTTACCTGACGTCGTTAGCATCTATTAATTTGTATTTATATTAAGAAAAAAATGAGACAAGAATACCCGCCTTTACCGGTCAGACGCACTGTCATTTTGTTACATTGTTGATTGTATTAAATCTAATTAAACTCTTAATATTTTAAATATTTAATCATATTAATAATGGAATATTTAACTAAACTTATGTTTCTCTTTTTAATCATGTGAATAATGGAACTTTTACAGAGGTTAGTTAAACTTTTGGCTTGGTAAATAAAATAAAATTTTGTGGCGCTTAAATGATAATTTGAAAATAATTAAAAAATTGGCTTCTAACTTGAATTTTCATAAAGACCAGTGGCGTTAAAATTGGGCGCCCATCCAAATTTCTAAATCTAAAATGTGGTTGAACTTGAAATCTATCTTCATCACAACTTCTCCTCCAAACCCGCCAATCCTTAAGCCTACTATCTTAATCCATTTCATGAAGTAGGAGTCGATTTCTTTAACAGACCACCATCTTGGTGACAAAAATATATATTGTATTTCATAAAGTTATTCAGAAATCAGTTACCCATTCCATGAACATAGCAGAAATACATGGATCTAGTATTTAACTGAATTAAGAGGTTTGTTCCTGAAGAAGATGGTTCGATTGTGACGTTCATCAGGTTTCATCGTTATTTACACATTTAGCGGAACCAAAGTTTTGGTACACCATAACATATTTGGTCTTATTATTTTCTTAACGCCAAGGGTGAATTTGGTGATTGCAGCTTGTGCGACGAATTGATGAATCTGGTGAGAATTTTCACAATAAATTATCTTACTTAGAATTCTAAGAAGATTATACTCATGCATTATGGGGTTGGGCATATATTATTTAGTAATTTGTACAATAGCTACATTATCGATTTGGTCTTGGAATTAGATCAGTTGATTTTCATTTGCACATAATAAATCACAAATAAAAATAAACTGATTTTGCATACTTGCTTAACCGACTACAAAAGATTTACAGGTTGTACTCGATCTCGGTATGTTTTACCTATGATTCCTTTTTCATACGCAGTTGACTAGTTTCTTTATTTTATAATTACGGAGTAGAATTTATTGGCACCTTACATGTTCTTAGATAAGGCATATCAAAAAGAAAAAAAAAACATTTCAAGTTTACTTAGTTGGTTTATCGATTCATTTTAACTTACGTTACCTAGTCTATTGAGAAGTAGTAGCTGGAATGTACGTGGATTGAAAATTTATATAAAAGATTATAAATTTTGTTGACTTCCTTGCAACTTGCAAGTGGATTAACGTGCCTGCTATGATCAAATAGTACTTAGGATGCAACTTTTCTTGTGTTCTTAATCTATTCTTTATACCATAGATCACAACTATGCAAATGAGGCCTTTCAGAGGTTTCTATATCGCTTTTTTTTAAAGGAGTTTCTATATTTCTTGAAAATTTTGATATGTTGTAAGTTTTAGATATCTTCTTAGTATATAATAATCTGTAATGATGTTATCATACTTGTCATGATACTATATTACTATGTTCAGATGAGCTTGTTGTTTATATGACTTATACATTGACTATAGATTATAAGTAAGCAGTTTCTTATTAGTTTATGTCTAATAGAACCGGTTATCTAATACAATGACGTTGTTATCCAAAAAAATGATTATTATACTGATGTTGTACTTCTCATTTTTTTTCTTCCAAGATCTTCATCACCAGTAAGGCAAGTCATCATGATAGTTTAATACTTTATGCCTTTACTAATCTATTTAATGTTGATTCATGGTTGTGTAGCTATTTTAACATAGAATATTTTTAGTTATTTCATTAGTAAAACTGATTGCTTATATAATAATATGCAGGGTATGGAAAAACAAATGGTTTTGAGCGAAGACCAAATGTGCAAACTTGTGTATAAGCACCTTACTAAATGAGGAACCTCTCTGATGGACTGCGAGCTAGAGAATACACTTTAATGAGTAACACATAGAGCTACTTCTACATACGTTGTTGATGCAACATACTGCTATAAAAACATCTGAGTGTTAGCTATGTTCTAATAGTACCTTATTATTAGAGTAAGTGATAGATTAGTCACTTAATAGATTGTATTTGGATGATATGGTAACTGAATTGATCATGTTTAGGTTTTATGTTTTGAATTCTATATGTATAGAGATTTATATGAATTGCTTTACATTAGCCCAGTTTTGTTGTAGTGACGGTTTACCCATAAAACCGTTGTCAATTTAGTCACGAATTTACTCACGAAATATTACTAAAAAGTAGGTCATTGTTACTCATGGCTCTTACACACGAAAAATAGGTGGGAAAGTTTACCCACGTATTAATGTGGGAAAGTTACCTGCATATTATGTGTCGACCTTTACACACGAAATAACATTGTGGGCAATGTTACACACAAATTATCCACGGGTATATCTATGGGTATTCTCGTGGTGAGTTAAAAAAATCCCAGAAACTTCACCCACAAACGCACATCAATTGCCCACCTAAAATGATGTGGGTAAATTTATCCATAACGTGGAAATGGCATGGGCATACAATTACCCTTGGAGGTTTTACCCATCTTCATATGATCGTGGGTAGTCCATGGGTATTACCCAGTTACCCACGAAAATATGGCTTTTACCCACAAATTATGTCCGTGGCTATTCACCTGAATTCTTGTAGTGAATATGGTTCCAACTTGGAAGGTATTTAAGATGCCATTGTGTTATGGAATGGGATGAATCCCATTATGTCTTGATTGAAGTTCTGAATTTGTTAAATACCTTAGAGTAAGTAATTAACAAATTAGAGTCAAGAAATAATGATGTGTTTTGGATGTCCCAATTGAAAATAATTTATTGTTTCTCAAGATGTTGAGTATCTAGAGACTAGTCTCTACTTACAAAAGCAAGTGGGAACACCTTTAGATCTTGAAGTTATTCAAGAACTAAGATACACAACCTTCTGAGTGCACTTGTTGATGTCATCCTAAGGTTGAACATGCATATGTTAAACCATAGTTTGATATCTCTCATTCATAGATCCGAAAGGATACCTCATGCACTCAAATGATGTAGTTTTATATCAATGTTAAAGGATGTAAGTTGGAGGATCATTGTGAACCTGCTAACTACAAAGTTGCATCGTCAGATCTTAAATCTGATGAATGGCTCAAAATTATGAATGTTAAGATGTAATCCTTGAAAGATAATCACTCATATCTCTTACCAATCAGTTAGACTGTGATGTTAAAAATGATTTTCTCAATCAGAAGACTTAAAAGGACAAACTTGTACACAAATTTAATTCACCAAAGGAGTTTTTTTTACTTATATTCAAGTAATTGACTATGATTAAATCTTCCTACCTACAAACATTAAATGTATAAAGATGATTAATTGTCATACTTGTCTTCATGTAAATGAAATATGACAATAGGATTTCAAAATTGTTGTCTTGCTGAATACATTTGCGAGGACGATGTGTAATCAAAAGTATTTATGAATCCATATAATCTTTATTATGTCTACAAGATACAAGAATCCAAGTGTGGATTAGAACATGCATCTAACAAGAAAGGAACAAAAAACCCTAAACAAAAGTTCTCTCTGTTGGCGATTTTCAGCCGCCATCAACATCAACCATTCCGGATTTAATTCTTCCTATGTGTTACGTTTCTCTTATTATCCCTTGGGATTACTAGTTAAACATTAAGATCAGATTGGTTGGTGTTGATTGGTTGGTTCATTGCATTTATCGCTTTATCTTTTATTTGTGATCTTTTGGTAAACATTGTATAGGTTATTATTATATCATGGGACGGTGTCAAAAGATTTCCTCATACTAATTATGAATCGACTATCCTGGTGGGTATATTAATCATGGGACGGTGCATTGAATGCTACATATATTCGGTTTTGTATTCTGGTGATTATTTTTATTATCTATCATTGGTGATCATTTTTTATCAATCTCTTATGGTTTATTACGATCGCTGATTGGTTCTATTTGCATACACGTGATCATGGTCGGTGGTTAGTGTCTATTACTAATCATTGTTCTACTACCATAATAGAACCGATTATATATCTTGGGTGTGATGCGCTATAGATGTGAAACCCTAGCTTTAGGGTTTCTTATTTTTCATGTGGTGGTGTCGTATTCTTTGATTGCTAATACTAAGCATTTGGGCTTGGTTACTTCTTGATGGTGGTGTGCTTGTATGCGGATTCTCGCTGGTATGTGTTATTACTATCAGTTAGTGACTATGAATGTTAACCGTGTTATGGATTTGTTAATCGACTTTATGTTCTACAACAGATTCGAGTTTAATGAAAGTAGGTTTAAGAGAGAGATTATAAGTCAAGTTTTTGGGTAATCTTGTTTAAAAACCCTATTGTTGTTTACGTTCACAAGATCTGTTGCCGATTATTCTATTCTTTTGGTTTTGTGATCGGTATTTGATGGTTATGCAAGCATGTGTAAGTTAGGGACTGTTACCCTATTATTCGTCTATGAGTATCGATATACATTGGGTTACATTCTTAGCTATAGCTTTCAATCATTTGAAACCTTTAGCAGATGCAGTATTGGATCAAGTCATAGTGTTGGCACGTGGTTGGGTGTTGCTGGTAGTTTGGTCTTTCTTGGATCAATGTGGGTTTGGACTTCTATGACGACGGTTGAAGATCAAATGTTTCTACTTGATTTGAGTCTAATTTTTGATCTTTTTATAGTCGTTGTAATCGTATGTTCAATTATTAGTTATAAGAGTGGTTTGTCACTCTTATATTTTGGTTATTGGTAGGTTCATTTTGTTAAGTTATAGTAATGATTTTTCATTCTTATACGTGAGCCTGTAAGTGTCCCAAGGGACTGAGATGAGCGTAGTCACCCTCATCCTTTTTACTTCAATGTTTTTGGTGTAATACATTTTACCAGGGTGAAAAATCCCTTTTACCCAAAAGATTAGAACATGCATCTAGGAGCCGAGATCTTAAGTTTACTATAAAATCATTAATTTGATTTTGATTAAAATAAGATCACTCCTAAGTACACTAAGAGCAAGTTGGAGCAATGTATTTATTTTCTTAAATCTCAAATATCGTTAACATATTAGAAACATTATTCCAACTAAGCTAGACTTTATTCCTTAGCTTGGAATGAAGTTTCTCTTGAGGGTTTTAGAAAATAAAACTTTCGATCTTCTTACATATGTTTATTAGAATAAACATAAGCGGTTATTAAGTCTAACACAATCTGACGCGTTATTGAGGGGAGTCTCAATTATCAATCGCATCTGATGAGTTTGAACGCATGAATGGAAACCTTAAGTTTAACTAAAGGATTCATTATGCAAGTCGTATTATGTATTGGACTAATTATTTAATTTGCATGAATGCAAGATGAGTTGATAACAACAAATATCTAAGTGAAAGTCATTAGATAATTATTAAACGAACATTCTAATGGACCTACAAAGGACCAAATATATGTTCACCGTTTACGGATATTTGAGGATCTCTGTTTTGTTTGCATACATTGATGCTTATTTAACTGAAATTATGCTCAACCCTAGTCATGGTCGGATATCGTCATGAATGATGACATTGCTGACTAGATGTGCTCGATTAAGAGCATTAATGGATTATACATTAAAAGAATAGAAATAATTTACAGTTTGAGAAACTGTTTAGATGAATGTCTAAAGTAGGTGTTTTGCTAGCTTTAAACACCTTATGGAATCCATTGTTGCAATACTCGTACTGTACTTGAATGCACGCATACAAAAGCACAATCATCATACCTTTCATGGATTTTGAAACAAGTATTCTCAAGGTGTACTCAGATGACTACTTGTTGTCTTGTACAACGTAATTTGATCATGGTGGGAACATCGGATTCTGACCTATAAGTAGTCTTATGCCTATCTGTTTTTAGTATTTAGATAATGGAACTGTAAGTAGTTGTATTATATAATGAATTGACATACCTGGTATGATCATCTTCATTTATACTACTGTGTTCTATATTTGCATGTTTAATCCATGAATGATTTATTTATTCTAAAATTGTCTATTGTCAATTGACGATACAGGAGTATCATCGAATTAAGGCAAATGTAAGCGTGTTGGTGATTATTTCCCAAACTCACATGTTGTTCATTGTGATGAACATTGGACTGACCTAACCTGCGAGTATTTAATGCATGGATCGGCGTCAATAGTGAATCTCGCAAATGGTTATACTCTTATCCTTAGAATTGAGATGCAAGTAGGTCTTGCATGTGTGGAATTTCATTCCTTGATATGGTTAAACGTTATCTTGAATAAAGTAGTTATAAAGGCAATTTTCAGGAGTGATATGAAGAACATGAATGACACGTGCAGTCGAGATAGGATTTGTTCCTCTACATGCTTTGGAGTTAGATACTATTAGGCCCCTCGATGAATTTAACAGATGTTTTTATGGTCGTACCCAAATGAGATTGAGATGAATCTTAATTCACTTGGTAATCATGTTCAATATCAAGATCGAGAACATAATAGTTGAACAATTAGAATGACATTTGATCCATGTCTAATGTTCAACACAGTATCTATACCAAAGGGATGGATGACATATAAACCATTTATCATATGTTTAAGAAACTAACCTCACATATCTCTAGTGGCATTGCTTGTTCCCAGACGCTAACCTTTGCTTGTATAATTACTTGACTATTATGGCGTCGCAAGTGGGAGCCATTGGAGTATGCTAGTTTCATAATAAATAATTATATGGCTAGACATATTTGAGCCTATGGGGTCACACACTTATACACAGAGACACCATTTAATATATCATATCTATCGTATTTACGTTATATTTAACCTCTGTAACTCGAGATCAATAATAACAGGCCAATAATAACTAAGCTAGTACTTAGTTTATTGGATTGGACTAACAAATGGGCAAGCTCATTTAGGCCCCCATATGAATGGCCATGGTGGGAAACAAGAGAGAAAAGAGAAAGGGGTTAAGTGTAACATTATTTCTTATAACCTATTGATTTGTTCAATTAGGGTTATCAATATAACAACCACTTACCAAATGTCTCTCCACCTTACCCTACCCTAAAGCCACGAAATAAACACTCCCGTATTATGATTTTATTGTTTTGATCTTATCTAACCTTGTTTTAGTGTAGTTCAAGGCTAGATCGCATGTTACGGGGTTTAGACTAGCATCGGGTGGTGATCCGTGATGTGTAGTGTGTTTCCATCATTGTGGTGATCAACCTTATTGATCACATAGGTTTCTTACTCCATTCATGGATTGGTGTTTGCTTGAGATCTACCGAATCACTTTACAAAGGTATACCGTTTATGTTAATTATTTATCGATTGATCATATGGCTATATGGATCCGTTAATACGTGATCTTCCGCTGCGATTAATTGTTTCAATATGTTTATTACATTTACCATCACCTATAGAAAGTGCATCAGCAGCAGTGTTTTACTCCCTTTCTTGTTGGAGATCTCATAATCATATCCCATTAGTTTTGGAAGCCACTTAGCCTGGAATGGGGTAGACAATCTCTAGTCCAAAAGGTACTTAGGACCGAAGTGGTCATTTTTTATTTTATAGTGCTTGTCTAAGAGATACCCTCTCCATCTTTCCAGTGCCATCAACACAGTCTATATTGACAATAACAGTACTATTTGCATTATTAAAAATCTAGTTTTTCATGCAAAAAAAAGCATATAGAGATTAGACATCATTTTATTAGAGATTCAAACGATAAGAAGTTGATAAAAATGGTTAAAATCCATACTAACAAGAATGTTGCAGATTTGCTTACAAAAGCTTTTGATGTAAGTAGATTTCAATATTTGATTGCTAGTATTAGAATGTTAAATCCTTAAAGTCTGTTATCTCTTATATTTTAGTAAAGTTTTTGTATTGATTAGTGCTGTTATTCAAGTCTTAAAAGTTTGTGCTGTTAGTTGACAAGTTTTTTATGTTAGTTTTACTTACTGCTGCTAAGTATAATCATATGGTGATCATTATGCAAATTGTTATTGCTTGTGCTTTTCTTGGTGTTTGTACTAACATTTTTTAGGAATTAGCAAAGTAAGTTGTTTGGTTTGAATTGAAGTTATTGCTGGTGACTCACAACTGCTAGGATTAACTTAATGCAGCTAAGCATAAGTTAATGCTGCTAGGCTATATTACTGCTGTTGGGGTTACTACTGCTTAGTAGTTGAATGTTACAACTTCTGGTTTTTGCTGGTCAGGGTACTAGTTTGAAACGGTATCAATTGGGGATATAAGTACAATGATCAAGGGTTCCAAATGATTTCGCGCATAATTTATCACTCAGAACATAAACCCTAACTCATCTTTAACACTCAATTTCAAAATCAAACAGAATGTCGAACCTCTCTTTTGCTAATTTTCACAACATGATCGCATTTTGAAAAAACCAAAAGAGGCTGAAGGATTTGAACAGCTTATTGATTTTCTTAATGCGCACCCTATTAGGTATGCATTAACTGTTAACCCTACTATATATGTTTCCTCCATTAAACAGTTTTGGTCTTCTGCTATGGTCAAAACTATTAACGAGGAAGAACAAATTCATGCTATTGTAGATGGTAAGGAGATTCTTATCACTGAGTCATCTGTAGATGGTAAGGAGTGTCTTACTACTGCTACAATTTTTGAAAATTTGGCATTGATGGGGTATGCAACTGATTCTACCAAACTTACTTTTTACAAAGCTCTTTTCTCTCCATAATGGAAATTCCTTATCCATACTGTCTTGCAGTGTTTAAGTCCAAAAACAACTGCATGGAATAAATTTAGCAGCAATATGCATGGCTTCTGCTATAATCTGCTTAGCTTTAAATTAAAAATTCAATTTTTCAAAGTTGATTTTTGATAGTATGGTTAAGAACTTGGATAATTTGTCTGGAAAATTTATATATATATCCAAGATTTTTACAAGTTCTTTTGGACACACATTTTGATAAAAACCCAGTTTATAAAAAGATTCATTATGTATCTCTTATACTAATAAGATTTTTGCAAACATGAGAAGAGTTGGAAAGGTTTTTCATGTCAGGTTACACCTCTCTGTCGACATATGGTGTTACTACCTCAACCACAACACGATGAAGGCTTATGACCCCATATTGATGCCCAATATACACCCACACTTTTGGCATAAGCATCCTCTCAACCACAAAAGACCCATAAACCTAGGAAAGCTAAAAGGGGTACTGAGATTCCTCAGTCTAGTGCACCTGTTGAAACTGTTGCAGATGAGGTTGTCCATAACGAGATGGAGGACATATTGGAAAGGGCTACCACTACTGCTACTCGCTTAGATGTAGAACAGGGCAGTGGCAACATCAATAAGACCCCATACAAGGCAACATCTAATGAGTTTATTTCCCATGGAGCTGATTCAGGTAATGGTCCCAGGTGCCAAGGAACCATGCGGGTGCAGCTACTCATACTAGGTATGAGATTGTATCTAACATACCCAGTGATTCAGTGCTCGCAAGAGGTAACACACTTCGAACTGATGAGGGTAGCATTGAACTTAAGGAATTGATGGCACTTTGTACCTCTTTACAGTCTCAGGTTCTTAACTTGACAAAGAAGACATCCTCATAGGAAATACAAATTAAAAGTTTGAAGAGGAATGTCAGGAAGTTGGAAAGAAACGATAGGTCAAGAACACAAAAACCTAAAAGATTATACATGGTTGGATTAACTTCTAGGGTTATTTCTTAGGATGAACCTGATTTGGAGGATGCATCCAAACAGAGGAGGAGTAATGAGGATGAGGAGATGGTGTATGATGATACAAATATTGTAGAAACATATTTGGGTGATGCTGGTGTACTTAAAGATGTTAATGATGTTGTTGTAGAGC
Source organism: Chrysanthemum makinoi (assembly GCA_910596185.1). NCBI lineage: Eukaryota > Viridiplantae > Streptophyta > Magnoliopsida > Asterales > Asteraceae > Chrysanthemum > Chrysanthemum makinoi. The sequence goes on along the minus strand of OU343223.1, from coordinate 213,630,728 downwards.
CAAATGTTGAAAAACCAGTTGTTGAAAAAGTGGTTAAAACTGGTGAGCAGAATGTTGACACTGCTAGAGTTAGTATTGTTGATGAAGTAGTTACTACTGCTAGTAAAACTGTTAGTTTTGCTGTTCAAACTAAAACAATTGCTATAATAACAACAACAACAACAGAAGATCCAACTATTGATTAGCTTACATTGGCTCACACTTTGAAAGAATTAAAGAGCTCCAAACCTAAGGTTAAAGGAGTTGTCATTCTAGAGCCAAGTATAACTACAACAACCGTGTCTGAGAACTCATTAGAAGCTTCACAGGGCAAAGGAAAGGAGGTTATTATTGAAGAAGTACATGTGAAGAAGCTTTCAAGGAAAGAGCAAGAAAGTCTTGATGCTGACCTGGCTGCAAAGATTCATCTTGAGAAGAACAAGCCAGGTTTAATGAGGAATAAAAAGCTGCAGTTGAACAGGAAAGTTTGTTGAAGAAGCCAATATCTCCTTAATCAATACTTGGGATGATATTCAAGCTAAAACTGGAGCTGATTGGGAATTATCCATGGAGGAGAAAGCTAAATGTTTTATGGAACTCTTACAGAATGGAAGAAATCATTTTGCCAAGAAGAGAGCAGAAGAGAAAAGGAACAAACCTCTAACAAGGGCTCAACAAAGGAAAATAATGTGTACCTATCTTCTTTTTTTGGGTAAAAGGGTTAATTCACCATGGTAAAATTCATTACACCAAAAAACGTTGAGGTACATAGGATGAGGGTGATATCCGTCACCTCATTCCCTTAGGACACTTACAGACTCGACTATAAGAATGACACACCATTCCTATAACTTACTAACAATGAACCTACCAATAATGGCAAAAAGTACATAAAACATTACAATACTACTCAAGAAAAGCACTTGAGCCTTCTAAATCACTATGGCGGTCCACCTTAACTTCCATGAAGAATCCACGTATAATATGTACTGAATGAGTATCCATAGTCCACAAAAACCCATATCATAGAAATCCTCCAACTTACACACTCATGGATCATAAAATTTGAATTACAACCACAAATAAGAATCACCAACAAATATGTGGAACCTACACACTTCCACAAATCCGAACTTGACAACAATGACAAGGTTCAAACATCATCAGCTACCACTCGCAAAAGTGGTTAATAATGAATTCCAAGAACCTGTATTGGACAAACATATGGTAAAAACCATAACTTCCATTACTAACTAATTAACATCGAATACAACATGCCAAACCCATGAATCAGATCAGAACATGCGATCAATGTTGTAACACCCCAAAATTTGGGTCCAGCGTAAGCATACGAACCTTTAGGTGCTACAATCTTGGTATCACAACATAAGGTAAAAAGAATGGTTTTTATCCCATTTATTTAGAATAAAATTCATTAATTGAAAACTATAAGTTTACATTAATGAAAGTAGTGCGGAAATAGGCCCAAAAGATAATTAAATCGGTCCCGTTTATTCATCAGAGTCGCCTATGACCATGCCCCTTGCCAAGCGTCTTCCAATAGTGAGCTATCGCCTTAAACCTGAGAACACATGCTAAAAAGGTCAGCTTACGCTGGTGAGTTTATAGAGTTTAGTTACAAAAGTGGTAGTGGACCGGATAGAGTTTAATTGCTATGTGCGACTAAGGCAGACATATAATACACATTCCATCCAACAATCAATCCAATCAATAATCAATCCAGCTGAGCGACACTAGCCAGGCACCACGTTATAGCAAAGCTTAGAGCAATGCTACCTTGGTCTAGGTCGGATATACTTAGCTAGGCACTGCGTTATAGCATAGGAATGCTACCCTAGGCTAATTCAACATCTATCACACGTCTAGCCTTTCCTAGTCAACACATTAGCAATTCAAAAGAGTAGTGGCAGGTCCAAGAATAGTTTGTATTCACATAAAAACATAAAATGTTCAATCACCAAATTAATTATACCAAAGAGCAATCATTCACAAATCATATTCACATATCCAGTTGCGGTTCCTTAAAAGCAGCATGTATTCTCACGCAAAATAGTTATAAAAACATTTGAAAAGAAGGGCTATGAAACTCACCTTAGGCACAGCAATGCACTATTCACTATTGACACGACTGGCATCTAAAGCTAATCTCCATGGCATCCAGAAGAATGTACGACAAGTACGATAGAATAGAAGTGACGCAACCTAATGCGTATACAATTCTCTTAAAATACAGCTCATATGATAAAGAAGTTGATAAAAGTATTGTGTCGTAGTTTTCGTGGATTAATCATGTCGTTACTTTCAAAAGTCCATCATTGTTCCCAAAAGTTTATAATCAATATCTCAAAAGTTTAGTTTTAAAGTTTAGGTGTGGTGGTAAGAAACATAGGCGTGACGTACAACTCACGCGAGAAGGAAGAAGACATCGACATAGTCGAGACATCTGAACCATAACTCACGCCAAAAAGGAAAAGACATTGACAAAGTCAAGAAATACTGACAATACTAAAGCTAGTCAAAGACTAGGAAATGACAACATCTATTTATGACAATTAAATAGGTTAACTTTCGATAACTTCCCCAAAATCCCCAAACGTACATGTTTATAATAAAAGAATAGTTTCCATTTATTGTTTAATTAATGAAGGTTTCTCAATTGTTATTCTTATTCATACAAGTTTATAAGAAAGTACTTCGTACATAGCATACTATTTAGTATTTTATAAGTGACACATTTGTTTACTCACGTACCCAAACCATTACGACTTTAATGAGTTGACTTATCCAAAATATCCGTTTTCAACAGTTCATAGAAACTAATCACGTATTTATAACATATGAGTTATTATCGTAGTATATAAAGGTTTATAATTAATTAAAAAGTATTCATCAACAATATATATAGTAATACATTTCATTATCGGTTAAAATGTGAAAACATAATATTTAGGCATATCACAAACAAATATGTCAAACTCATTTTCGAGTCTAATATATTATACTCGTTTAAGCCAAAACGTTTAATAAAGTACAACTTATTAATCAATAAAACTTTTTATCAATAGTTATTCCATGTTTAATAACCGTATTAATCGTCATAAGTTATAATGAATGCATAATATCCGATATTAGTTATCAATCACATAGTTAGTCCTAAATAATTATTTTCCAGTTTTATCATATCTTGATCACTATCCATTCGAGTCTAAAATTAATGATTAAACATGTCCAATAACGATATACATTATTAGTTTGTTTCTTATATCCAATAGTTCATCGTCTATACCGGTCTATTCATTTTATTACCTCCCGTTAACTAATTACCACATTTTATCAATTCTTGAGTCTAATTTGAGTAATACCCGAAATTCCATATCGACACATTAAATGTTTATAACTAAACACTTATAATAGTTTTACTAGTCTTGTGGGCTTGTTAGCCCATGAATAATTAGACCCACCCTCGAAATGGGTTTGCACAGGTTTGACCTGACCCGAAAACTTACCAATTCGAACATCACAATCTGAAATCAAAAGGCAAGTGCATACACACGAGGATTCATCTTCACATTCTCTACGTGAATTTCGGAGCTCTCTGCGAGTTTCTATGAGCTTTGATGGTAGGGATGCGACTTTACTAAAGTCGCTCAATTTCATGGTCTACGATTTTGATAGGTCAACAAAGTTTAAACGTTCGAAGGTTAGGATTTCCCTGAGGGATAACGATTGCCTCAATGGCGAGTCATCTCTTCCTATTACGCACGAAATGTCAAGAGCCCTGCTGAGTCTTGACGACAGGTCAAGGCTCTGAGCTACTGGTCTAACTTCAACAAGGATTTCGATAAGATTGATATAATGAGAACTAAGCTTCGGCGTTTACCAAACGCTTCACACATTCTCAAGGTGAATCTCTAAGCTTAACCTAGGTCATATCCGGGAAGTCAAAAGGTTTACGTTGTTTATGTCTCCTAACGGTTTGCGAGTGGATTGCCTATCCATCTCAACTTAGAACTGTCTCCCTGAAAACTTCTCAATTAAGTTCGGGGTTGGTAGGTTGGGTATTTCCATTTCTACCCAACAAACGAGATCGGCACTATAACCACAGAAGGTTTCTCATGGTGCCTTCGAAGCACTAAAGTGATAGGTATGGTTATGGGAGAATATGGCCAATGGAAGGTGTCTATCCCAAGTCCCAACCATTGCCAATCTTGTTGAACACGCATCGTGTCTACTATTGCTCGGATGGTTTCTTCACTTTGGCCATCAGTCTGAAGATGATACACTGTAAGCATATCCCATATATGTTCTCTCGGCTCTATGAAGTGATGGGTGTGTGGCAATTGCCGTGATTCGAAAGGATAGATATCAGCATTTCCTAAGGCACACGATCTCCTTTACGTGTGCAGAAATCTATTTGTTTAACCCAGGCTTCCGATCGCACTTTCTCCTTAAAGAGGATCGGAAAAAGTTGAAGGAGGGTCAGGTGTGTACCATCAGAATGATTCTCAGATAGAGAAAGCGGGCCAAGGGGAAATTCCCTTGTCATTTGGAGTTCCATTATGAAGAGAAAGTAAGGAGCTAGAGCTCAGAAGTGAGGACCAGCTCATCGGAGCAAAGCCACTCTACCAGAGGGAGAGAAATGAGTACACTCTCACATCCGTAAAAGAAGATGGAGGGATTCTCTAGTACTTTCATAACTATATGAGGAGAGACGAGCAGGGTCGTCCATACTTTCCATTTTGCTGAATAGCAGGAGGTGAACAGGTTGGGTAGGACTACCAACAACCATTCAGGTAAAGGCACGGAATCTACTTCCAAGGTTTCATCTACGGTGTAGATTGGCGATCGGTTAAGGGAACCCGAAAGGATAGGAGGTGTTTCTCGAAGAACGAGAGAACGATTAGGTGGTTGTCCCAAGGAATGCGGTTTAGGCTACTCCTTAGGATTTCAAGGTTTCCGTTAGGCACGGAATCTCTACTGGACGAGAAGTCTAGGAAGTTCAGAGTACGACTCTGTTAGAAAGTGTTGACTGCTACTAGCAATCAGTCGGTTTAACTTAGCATGATATCTAAGTTAGGGGCGGAAAGTGCTACTCTGATGGAGAGTATTGATTGCTAACGTCAATTAGAGAATTGACTCGTTAGTGCACTTGATACCTACCGCAAAAAGGTGTCATATTCGAACCCAAAGTCCTAATTCCCAAAAGAAGTTCGACTACTAATCGATATCAGATCAATTTCCTTAACACGAGTAAACGTCTACGGCTCTAGGTTCGCATCGATAGAGTATAAGGTACGACACTGATAGGAAAACACAAGTAGTACCACAATCGGTGGTATGACGTCAGCAGACTATTGTTGATAAAACAAAGTTGAGGGTTCAACGTTGTTAGAGCAACGTTGACAGAACAATATCTACAAGATAACCTCGGTGAATAACTTCACTAATACAGGTTGCTAGAACGTTATCGATAGGGGTACCTAACTAGAGGATAAGGTACAACACCAACGATGCGAAGGTACAACCTTAACTGTGAGTTGTTGACAAAGAAATGTAGAGAAGACATTATCAGTCTAGAGAGGTGAACAATGTAAACTGGGTGACGTCATCTTGAATCAACATCGAGTGAATGGTAAGGTTTCAAAAGTCTAACCAATAGCCGATTCGAGACGAGGCTCGAGGTAGAAGTGTCTAGCGGGATTACCGGTGACACGAGGTGAAATGATAATTCCTACGCGGTTACTAACGAAACGACGAGGAATGATAATTCCAACAAGATTACTAACAAAACGAGTCCGAATGTCGATTCAAGGCCAAATGATGACTCGAAGTCAAATGATGAGTTAACAACTTGGAACAAGGTCTAAAATCACAAAATCCAACAATTCCCAAAAACCAAAATCAAAACCGAATCCAAAATAGTCTAGACCAAATCCAAAAGTAGCCCAAAACGATTCCAAATGCTCTAGTAAGATCGACGAGGCTTATGACGGTAAGCAACTCGATGTGAACAGTGCCAATCGAGTCTAACCTGACCTAAGGCGAACTACGCATGACAACGTCAAAATGGACTACCGCATAAGCAGAAACGTATAGCGATGTCAGAAGTGTTACAGTTCGAGAGGTGTTGCGATGCCAGTGTGTCGTGTGTGAGTGGGGCTTTCGTGATTTTCGGTGAGTATGTGTGTGTTCACCTAAAGCTCATCATTCCCAAAACCAAACTCTATCCCGGACATAATTATGTTATAACTACTCCAAGTATCTCAAAATTTACCTCTGAGTCGGACATAGGTGATCAGTCCATGTCCCACTGTCCTTGGCTGAATATAGGTGATCAGTTTATATTCACCCGAGGTTCAATGAATTTTGATATACTTGACTTAGTTATACTAGCACGATGTCCTCTACATCCCAAATCATTCCCAAGGCTACTACTGGTGTGCGAGCTCAAATCTGGCTAATAAGATTACGCAAGGGAATTGCGTAACTATGTGCAAGGCATAGTCCGTGCGTAAGCATGAGGACATACTTACTAGGTGTGCTTAAGCATGAGAACATGCTTTCTGTGCACGCATAAGCATGAGGACATGCTTCTGGTGAACTACTAATATGGGCAGACTTAATCGTCTACTAACAGGGCACACATTCAACAAGTGTTCCATAAAACCGTTCATCAAATAAGCCATAAACATCTCATCGATTATCTCATCAATCAATTCGTCTAATGTGTTCTCAATCATCTACATTCTTAAACTAGTCATACGCGGGGCTTCAGCATGGCAGGCAGGCACGTGGAGGTCATAGGGCAAAGTTTTCAAAAAAGTGGTTATAGTCTAGGTTTTGAAAATACCTAGTTCTCTATAACCTAGGCTCTGGTACCAATCTGTAACACCCCGAAATTTGGGTCCAGCGTAAGCATACGAACCTTTAGGTGCTGCAATCTTGGCATCACAACATAAGGTACAAAGAATGGTTTTTATCCCATTTATTTAGAATAAAATTCATTAATTGAAAACTATAAGTTTACATTAATGAAAGTAGTGCGGAAATAGGCCCAAAAGATAATTAAAGCGGTCCCGTTTATTCATCAGAGTCGCCTATGACCATGCCCCTTGCCAAGCGTCTTCCAATAGTGAGCTTTCGCATTAAACCTGAGAACACATGCTAAAAAGGTCAGCTTAAGCTGGTGAGTTCATAGAATTTAGTTACAAAAGTGGTAGTGGACCGGATAGAGTTTAATTGCTATGTGCGACTAAGGCAGACATATAATACACATTCCATCCAGCAATCAATCCAATCAATAATCAATCCAGCTGAGCGACACTAGCCAGGCACCACGTTATAGCAAAGCTTAGAGCAATGCTACCCTGGTCTAGGTCGGATATACTTAGCTAGGCACCATGTTATAGCATAGGAATGCTACCCTAGGCTAAGTCAACATTTGTCACACGTCTAGCCTTTCCTAGTCAACACATTAGCAATTCAAAAGAGTAGTGGCAGGTCTAAGAATAGTTTGTATTCACATAAACACGTAAAACGTTCAATCACCAAATCAATTATACCAAAGATCAATCATTCACAAATCATATTCACATATCCAGTTGCGGTTCGTTAAAAGCAGCATGTATTCTCCTCCAAAATAGTTATAAAAACATTTAAAAAGAGGGGCTATGAAACTGACCTTATCCACAGCAATGCACTATTCACTATTGACACGACTAGCATCTAAAGCTAATCTCCATGGCTTCCAGAAGAATGTTCGATAAGTACGATAGAATAGAAGTGACGCAACCTAATGCGTATACAATTCTCTTAAAATACAGTTCATATGATAAAGAAGTTGATAAAAGTATTGTGTCGTAGTTTTCGTGGATTAATCATGTCGTTACTTTCAAAAGTCCATCATTGTTCCCAAAAGTTTATAATCAATATCTCAAAATTTTAGTTTTAACGTTTCGTGTGGTGGTAAGAAACATAGACGCGAGGTACAACTCACGCGAAGGAAGAGAAGACATCGACACAGTCGAGACATACAGACCATAACTCACGCCAAAAAGGAAAAGACATTGACAAAGTCAAGAAATACTGACAATACTGAAGCTAGTCAAAGACTAGGAAATGACAACATCTATTTATGACAATTAAATAGGTTAACTTTCGATAACTTCCCCAAATTCCCAAAACGTACATGTTTATAATAAAAGAATAGTTTCCATTTATTGCTTAATTAATGAAGGTTTCTCAATTGTTATTCATATTCATACAAGTTTATAAAAAAGTACTCCGTACATAGCATACTATTTAGTATTTTATAAGTGACACGTTTGTTTACTCACATACCCAAACCATTACGACTTTAATTAGTTGACTTATCCAAAATATTCGTTTTCAACAGTTCATAGAAACTAATCACGTATTTATAACATATGAGTTATTATCGTAGTATATAAAGGTTTATAATTAATTAAAACGTATTCGTCAACAATATATATAGTAATACATTTCATTATCGGTTAAAATGTGAAAACATAATATTTACGCATATCACAAAAAAATATCTCAAACTCATTTTCGAGTCTAATATATTATACTCGTTTAAGCCAAAACGTTTAATAAAGTACAACTTTTTAATCAATAAAACTTTTTATCAATAGTTATTCCATGTTTAATAACCGTATTAATCGTTATAAGTTATAATGTATGCATAATATCCGATATTAGTTATCAGTCACATAGTAAGTCCTAAATAAATATTTTCCAGTTATATCATATCTTGATCACTATCCATTCGAGTCTAAAATTAACGATCAAACATGTACAATAACGATATACATTATTAGTTCGTTTCTTATATCCAATAGCTCATCGTCTATACCGGTCTTTTCATTTTATTACCTCACGTTAACTAATTACCACATTTTATCAATTCTTGAGTCCAATTTGAGTAATACCCGAAATTCCATGTCGACACATTAAATGATTATAACTAAACACTTATAATAGTTCTACTAGTCTTATGGGCTTGTTAGCCTATGAATAATTAGACCCACCCTCGAAATGGGTTTGCACAGGTTTGACCTGACCCGGAAACTTACCAATTCGAACATCACAAGCTGAAATCAAAACTTCAACAACACATAACCAACCTAAACTAGATCCGTTTCCTTCTTGACCCGACCCGGTTCCTCGTACCAAGACTGTCCCGACACAGCCCATTGACGCGACTCAGTGACGCATACCAAAACAGCCAACCAACATCTTCATTTTAAAAATGAAACTCATATTTTTCACATGACTCGCTCACTGAGTCGACTCACTCACCGAGTTGACTCAGTGAGTTAACTCGTTTCCTCGACCAATTCGAGCCAAAACAAACCCACGAGACCCTTTATTCGTTCACCACACGAAAATAAAATATATAAACGATTTAAATCTTGTTGTACGATTAGTTATCCACAAAAACCATAAACACTATAATATATGTACGACATCATATAAAAATAAAAAATAATGAAATGGGTATGACGTTTTTACCAAGAAGAAGAAGAGAGACAAGGGTGTTGTTGGTGTCCCATACGAGTACAACTCGTATACCAATACCAAGAATGACTTAGCATCACGATTTCATTTGAAACCCTAGGTATTCGAACCTAAAAATCAAGATTAGAGGCGCGTGTGGATGATTCGAGGTGCGTACGTTGCACAAACGTGGTCACAAGACCCCGATCTACCGTTTGAGATAGGTTGTGTAAGTAGTAGATGTCGCCAGAAGTTGGCCGGACTCCGCAGCGGCGCCGGAACCCTAGGGGTTGGTGGTGGCCGGATTCTTAGTGAGAGAGAGAGAGGGAATAAGAGAGAGAAAGTTGGGTGGAAAATGAGAGTGTGTGGGAAAGGTTGGGGTATATATAGTTCCAGGAGGGACTAATCTTGCACACTCTAAACTACAAGGGCGAAAATGAAAACTATCAAAGGGCCCTAGATGAAACTTTCTCAAACTTTTGATAAATAAGGTTCGGGACTTATTTAACTTAGTAAACGAAGGATTCGTGACACGGAAGTTATGCCATTGTTTTTAAAATAATAATTTCAATTAAAACGATATATAATACGACTTGTATCTCAAATTCGTTAAAACGATTGCTCTAATTGATGTTTCTCCAATTACGACGCATCGAGGAATTTACGAGTTGTCACAAATGTTAAGCACAAAACCGTAATAGCAGAATGCAATGCATCATTAGCGTGAAATCCAAATCATAGAAGATCCTGCCATCGACTTGCAAATAGGATTAAACAAACCCTAACGTACCAAATGCCAAATCCGAGATGATCTGAAATAGCATAACCAATTCAGTAAGGATCGAGTCAAACGGAACCATCCTAACTAATCATAAGAAAGAAGATAATAACACCAAGCATGATGACCAGTAACGGATGAAAAATAGGATTTCCCAAACCCTAACTTCCAGCAAAAAATCACACGACCCAATAATGAGTGAATGCAACAGATCCTTGATCGTGTGAATGGGGTTTTGAAAAAGAGCCCCCAAAAACTTGACTTCCATCTCTCTCAACCCACGCAGAAAACCACTTCCATCTGATAAGAACATGCAAACTAACGAACCAACCCAAAAAACTTGGATCATATACAGGGACCACGACAAAAACCCTAGAAAGGGTTTACAACCAAGCAGACTCGAAAAACCCAAAAAGGGTTCCGATTAGGCATCAGCAGCACCAAACAAAGCCAAAGTACTGATCGTATAATATATAGGATTAGATCAGTTTAATCGAACCGACCTATTAAGATAAAGGATAATATTATGTGATCATACACCAAATAGACAAAAGAAACCCTAAAAAGCGATTACATAAAAAAAAAACCTTAACAAATTGTTTTCAATACAACAAACATGATCAAATATATGAATAAACATAATACAAGACCAGATCGTGGAAAGAAAAACAAGTTTTTAGAGCAGATTTGAAGAAACGATTAGTAGGTTAGGGTTTCTTTTCCGCCAATAAAGAGGGACAATTAAGGATAGATAGGAGATGAATAACAACACACCACTTTAGAAAATAAACAACCTACTAATCCGACTGCATACCAAAGGTAGAGATACGGATTAGGAGGCTGAAGTTGGACGGAAAAAGTATGGAAGTGGCGGCCAGAAATCGCCCCTAAGGGGAGAGAGAACATTTTAGGTTTATTTTGATTGGTTTCTTTAGTATCTCATTTTAATGTGTACCTATCTTCACAACATGGAACACTGGAGTTATGTTAAGTTGAAGAGCAAATCCTTTGAAACCATCCAGGAAATGTTTAAGAGAGCTTTCAAGAGTCAACACATTTGAAGCCATTGATCAAGAAACAAATCAGTTGGAAGGGAAAAGTGCAAAGAATGCTAGTATAAAGCAAGTGATTGAGCAGGAGGAAGAGCAGGTGGAAGAAGGTATCAGAATAGCAGGGCCTGAATTAGAAAATGTGAGGACTAAAAAGAAGAAGGTGGATATAGATCCAGAGGAAGATAAGCTTAAAATACTGGTGGTGATTAATCAAGAAGAATAGGAAATAGCAATTGATACTATCCCTCTAGCTTTTAAGCACCCTGATATTGTTGACTGAAAAATACACAAGGAAAGAAAGCTTAACTACTTCCATATCATAAGAGCTAATGGACATTCACAGATGTACATCAATTTTGATAAGATGCTCTTGAGCATTAACAAAGATGACTTGTAAATCTGTGGAAGCTAGTAAAAGCTAGGTATGAAGAAACAAGGCCTACAGGTGATTATGAGTATGTCTTATGGTCTGATTTGAAGAACATGTTTAAACCTACATTTGAAGGTGTCTGGAGGGAACAACATGATAAAACTATATCACTTTGAATGACTCATGTGGAGTTCACTCTATGATTTTGGGACTTTTTGGATATACTTGTAAGTAGAAAAGACATACCCACTTATAGCACAAACATGTCTTAAAATGTTAGACAATAATATTAATGCAAAACACTAGAGTGAAATGTGTTATCAGCTTCTTAAAAAGATGGAAAAATAGGCTGGTATCTACAAGAAGGGTGAATAAAGTGTTTGGAAGCATCCTCCCGGTGATTGCTAAAACTTTGAATGAAACTTGATAATTTTCAAAGAAAATATCAAGTTTAGGGGAGGATTGTTAGGATTCAAAGGCTTCGTGAAGATACTACTGCTCAAGTAATGATATTGCTGCTCATGGTATGTTAAGATTGTTTTATAAGGTTAAAGTTGCTTTGAAGATTGAAAGGAAAAGTTACTAAGTCTTTGCAACTGCTGGAGTAAATATCAAGACTGCTGGTGCAAGTTACTATTGTAAGTATTAATAGACTTCAAAGACAATGCACTAAGTCAAGTTACTGCTGCTAGAGTAAAGTTACTACTGCTAGTACAAACTTAGTAATGTTGGAAGATTAATGCTATTGGTTAAAGAGTTACAACTGAGAGTTGTTAGAGTTAGTATTATTTATGTATAAGTTTACTTTGTGATCAAGTATTGTAATAGATAAGTATAGAAATACTTTGATATACTTAGGAAAGTATTCTTATCTTGTAGAATACATATTGTAACCCTAATAGGACTCCTTAATCTATAAAAGGAGGTCCTAGGGCATAGAGATTAGTACGTGTGTTTAAACGAGTTTTTGATTAGCTTCAAGATTGTAAACCCTGATACTGTTGAGTATTCGTATTAATATTCTTAATAATATTGAGGCTTGTTTGTTCATTGTTTGTTCATTACTGTTCTATTGATAATACTTCTAAAGGTTGAAGACTAAATTCCGCATAGTCTTTAATATACACAAAGACAATTTCGATAATAGTTGTATTAGATTTATCTAGTATAACTGATTATTTACAAGAAAAAGGAATTGGATCTAGTGTTACTGGGATCAACATGTTATTTGCTAAAGGTAGGTGAAAAGATCCGACCTTTAACGGGTCAAAATGGATCAAAAGTGGGTCAGCGGGTCTAAATTACTTAACTAGATAAAATTAAATTCCATATAGATAAAAAATAATGGCATGAAAAATCATATGGGTATATTGGTGTTATTTACCGGCACCAACAAGTTTGGTTGGTGATAAGAGTATTAATAAAGGTACATTACCCGTATTTGGAAATTTTGGAGTGTTCGTTGGCAATTTAAGACTTTAACCCTAAAAATGTCAATACATGAGTAAAATTTACTAATATACACCTAAATGTCAAAGTTGTTTTGGACAGCTCATTGCAGTCCCGCGAAAACAACGGTAAGTTGAGTTCTACAACTCTGTTTGATGCGAGGCTAGCGGCTACGCTCAATTTTAAGTGTTAGCTACATTTAATAAAACTGGGCCAATTCCTAGAAATGAAAAAAAAAGTGAGCTTTTTCCATATGAAGTATGGTGTGTAGATTTTGACACCTTTTACCATTTTGGCTCTCATTTACTCATCGGGATGAGTTACGAGATGGGCCTCTAGGAAAAACGACTGTAAGACATAGCTCTACAATCCTATCTATTTATCTTAGGTCCATAACCCACTGAGTTGTGCAGAAAATTCAATCTCTGGGGCTGTTCTAATTTCCAGTTTTATAAACTATACATAGGGCGTGTTTAAGCTTGTTTTCATGATAAAAAACATATGTACAATGTCAAACACTTACAAAATCATAGTTACATCATAAAGATAATAAGATTCCAGTAGCCTATTAAAACCATATTGAATAAGAATGAGAAAATAAGTAATAATCTATACTACTTTATAAAACATTTAGAGCATTCTAATTATAGAAGTCTTAAAAAATTAAGACCAAAAACATTTCTTGTTATGGAAGGATTTCAAAACTTGTAACCTCAAAAGTTATAACTTTTGTATTAATGATCAAATAAGCGATTTAATGAGAAAATAAATGTGTAACCATCATACCAACACTAACCATTTAATCTATCATTATCACTGTGATTCACAAAAAAACAACGAGACCTTAACTACTTTTAAATGCATACGTTATAACTATAATTCATTATAAAGCCTATAAAACTGCAAACATAAAGAAGAAGAAAAAAAACCATTATACCCTCTTTTTATCTCCTTTACCTTACCTGCATTTGTCGACCGGTCGATCGCCAGTGTGTCGACCGAGTCTCCGCCACTGGAGCATGAGGGTCGAACCGGGTCGGTCGGCTCCAAAATTGACGAAGGAGAACGAATGTTAACAGCCAATAACCACATCAACAAAACCACTATCCTAACTAACCCACCTCCGAAACCATCAAACAACCATACCAAATGACTATCCATCTCCAATAACTCAAACTCAAAACTAAAGACAAACAAATTGAAACTTAGAAGAACAAGATTGGAAAAAAGGGTTACTTTTGGTTTTATATTTCGTGGGTTTAAGAACTTTTATATTTCAATTTGATTTGAAAGAAGTAAAAGGGATTAAAAAAATAAGGTTGTGTATTTGTGTGATTCGAGTAGATTTAGGAGTTACGAATTTGGTTAATCAAAAGGATAAAAAAAGAAGTTTGTCATAAGTTTGGTTGGTGGCTGTAATGAGAAAAGGGTGGTGTGAAGTTAGGAGAGGGTGAATTAGGGTAAAGTGTGAGTAGTATTAGCCTTTTATATTAGGTTAAGAAATATTTGGGTTATGGTTGATTTGTGTTGGCATATCAATTGTTGGATTATTTGTGTTTTTGGACTGGATATATTGAAAGACAAAGGATGGCCACAAATTATTGTTAGTTGCGTTATATGGATATCCAAATTTCTTTTGGTTAATCGTATTATTTCCTGGTTGTTGATATAGGCTCGAGTTTTTGTTAGGGTGTCTGAATCTTAAAACTATAAGCTTAGTTTCGGTTTATTAATGATCATTTTATGTGGTTTTAGATTGAGCAGGTCAGCTCGGTTTTTTGGTTTCAGATATATTTTGAACACACTTATCCATAAGTCTTAACTTTATATAAACCATGTAGTCATTTTGAACAACGAAAAAATGTTGCTTAATAAAGTTATTGTTAGAAAAAAAACATATAAATGAAAAATATTTGATCACCACAAAATTTAGTCACAGGGTACCCGCCGCCGCATTGTGCGGGTACCCTTCTATCTTACATGATGATGATGATAAATTATAAGAACAACAACTACAAATCAAACTTAATCCTTATTGTCTTTAATCCTTGTCTTCCAATCTTCAACCCACCTTATGAACCCTTTCTTAACCTTGATATAGCACCTAATATTACATGCAAAAACTTCTCAAGAACACCCTATTTATCTTCCAATTTACCCAGGAATCAACAAAACAACACAAGAACTTGATGGAGATCACTAAACCTTCAATATTTAAGACTATAACTAAACTAGAAATCAAGTGGTGATGACGTTTGTGTGTTTGAGAGTGTACGGAATCAAGAGAGACAAAGGGATGAATAGAGAGCTTTTTGGATTAGTTTCTTAATCAAATGAAAGAGGTGAGTGAGATTACTAGTGGGATGCATGCAACAAATTGTGTACACATGGATGATAAGTTATCAAGAGCCTGACAACACATTACAAACCACATGGGTGTGTCATTTATGGGGTTAATTGAAGAGGTGGATGAGCAAATTTGTTATAATCTTGAGTTACGGGGTGTAGTTTGGTCCCGTTAATTGCTATGTTAAGTCCTTAAGTCGCGAAACTTAATACTGGGTAATGTAAAAATACAAAACTTATAAAAATGTTAAAACGTATCAATATATTCTATATTAGTATATTAGATGAGTGATAAGTTTAACAGAGTGCGCAAATATTGTTAAAACCCAGAAACGTAGGTTCAAATACGCGTCAACTATAAAAAGTATAAAGTTTACGTAAAAATGAGAAAATAGAAATAGTACATATAAAATATGACTATAATAGAAAATGAAGTGTATAGAACACCTAGACTGATCATAGGCTAGTGTTGGTTACGAGTTAAGCTTACTCGATTGAACTTTTTTAATTATACGTGAAAGTATTTACTTTAAAAATTAAAGTAATATTAAATAGAATTATAGAGTTAAATAGTGACCTAAATTGTACGCATGGCTACAGCCCCCCTCCCCCCTCTTAGAGGAATCACGCCCTCGTGATTCAATTTATGTTATGAGCTGATGATGTACCCTAGTAGAGGTGGGGGTACTTCTGACGCATTTGGTCTTCTCTTTCCCAGGTGTAGTCAGGCCTCGCCAAGAGTTCCAAAGTACTTTAACTATGGGGATTTGGCTATGTTTCAAATGCTTGACCTTACGGTCCATAATTTCAACAGACTCCTCTATAAAGTGTAGCTTGTCGTCAAGTCGGATCTAATCTAGTGGAATGACAAGACTTTCATCGGATAAGCAATTCTTCAAGTTCGAAATGTAAAATGCGTTGTGCACAATACCGAGCTCTTGCGGAAGTTTGAGTCGATAAGCTACCAGTCTATCTCTTGCCATGTTCTTGAAGAGTTCAATGTACCTCGGGTTCGGTTTTCATCATTTCTCGAAACGTATCATGTACTTTCATGGCGAGAGTTTCGATATAATTATATTTCCAACCTGAAATTTTAATGGTTTACTTATCTCATTAGCGTAACTCTTCTGATGATCTTGCGCGGCATGCAGTCTATTGTCTTTGAGTGCTGCCCCTAAATCCTGATGCATACTAATGATGAATGTAGATGGGACAACCAAGAAGGCGTACTAACAATGGAAAGAAGTAGATGTCAATGAAATGGAAGAAATGATATTCACAAGAAATAAGTAATAATATAAATGAAAGAACTTAATGAATCATAGTAACAAGATTATATCAAGTACAATGTTTTAGAAGCAAAGATTGCTTAAAAGGGTTAGATTAAATATTTGTATGAACAAAGGAGCAAGCCGTTATCGATCAAAGCAAAGAAAGGAATTGATGAATAACGATAATGGATCAAAATTAGATATCAAGAACATTCGTACTTAGCATGAGCAAATAGTGCTTGAAAGAAAGGTTAGGTATTTGTACAAACAAAGAAGCAAATCGCTATCAATCAATGCAAATGAAAGAATCAATGAATCAGAATCACAGTAAATAGATTTAAATATCAATATCATTCGTGCTAGTATGAGCATATGATGCTTGAAAGAAAATTTTGATATTCGTACGAACGAAGAAGCAAAAAAAGGATGCGTAAAAGAGAGACCAATAACTCAAATTTACACAAATAGAAGAATCATAAATTATCACAATAGTAAAGAGAAGAGATATAGAATATCAACACGAAATAATTCAATTAACCGAGAGAATCAATGAATCAAACCAATAGCCAAAAGAGGCCAATACTTAAAGACAGAATGTTAGATGAGGTCAAACAATAAGTGAGATAGATAATAAGTTTTACGAATGTCAACTAAAAATGAATGAGAAAAAATTGATAAATGAGAAGGATAATAAGCATCATGAATGTTTAAATGAAAATAAGTGAAAAGATCAATGAATAAGAAAGACGATAAATGTGAAAGCAATAAGTGTCACGAAAATAAGTGAAAAAGTCAAAGAGTAGCATGATTGTTGATTGACTAAGACAAAATATCCGTACGTAGCCTATCAACCTTCACTTTGGTTAGGTGAGAGAAATAGGTATAATAATGGCACTCCTCCTCGTCTTCCGAGAGGTCTTTTTCGGGTGAGTGATATTTTGGTTTGAGTTCAGTTTCCATAGCCTCGTCCTTGAATGGCTTGGCCTCACTTTTGGGCATCAGTAAGTAGGTATGTAAAGTGGGTGCCGGAATGGTGGCCGACAAGTTCTCCAACTTGTCCTTGGAATAAAAAATAGTATTAAGTAAGGGTAAACATTGATGTCGAGCTCCGATGTTATCTTCTTAACGATGTGGTACACACAAAATATAAGCTATAAGACAAACAAAAAAAATATTGTAACATAACCTTCTTTACTTAACAAGTTGACTTATAACAGTCAACTAGGGATGTTACTTCAAGTTACTTCACAAGACCGTTAACTTGTTTAGGATTACATAGATGATAAAGAAGCAAATCACATAGTTTTCTGAGACGGATGTTAAATAAGAAAAATACATTCCTTCTAAGAAATATTTTAACCAACATAGTTTATAACAAATAAGCATTCAAAAGACATTCCTTTTATGTAAAAGACACGCTTCCACTGTACTTTGGCAACTTCACTTGACTTCATTTCAAAAAGCTGCAAAAATAAGCTGTGACATCCCGAAATTTTCAAGCTATTCGTTTTCGGAGAAATTATATCTGTTTTTTAGTTACAAACTTTCCAATCTCATGTGACGCGAAAACGAGAAATTTATCTCACGAAACGTAAAAATTAGACACCACGCATACTGGGCCAACCGTCAATTTGATTTTATCGTGGTATTATTTATGAGAAAGAAGTCAGATGAACACTCGTTTTTATTGAAAAAATTACTCTAAACGCGATGGCGCAGTTTTCATAAATTGAATCGAACTTTTGATAGTCCAAATGAGCCCCAAATCGCTATTATATAAAAGATTACAGAAATTAGAAAACTGGTCCCTGTGGTATTTTCATCTCGCCCTTCCCTATACTTTGAAAAGTGGCAAGTTTAGACCTTTCAGGGGTATAAATACCCCCTATCTCTTTCTCATTTTACACACACATTTTCTCACTCTTAAATTTATCTATCTCTTCTCTTCTTTTTCGGTCACCGCCGATCACCACCGGCCGCCGGCTACGGCCGCCACGCTCCCTCGAAAAAATACACCGCCTCTTCCAAATGATAGATCTCGTCTTTGTGGTTATTTCTATGCTTCGCACGTACCTCAAGGCTGTCACACGCATCATAGATCTGGAATCGAAGTTGTGAAATTGTTTTAAGGCTAGATCCGTTAGATCGGGTCATGCTTAGGTTAAAACGGGCTTTCCAACCATTGGGTGTTTGTTCGTTTGTATGGCAGCCATCACCACCACAGTGCTACGCCACCACCGTCGTCTCTCTCTCTCTCTCTCTCTCTCTCTCTCTCTCTCTCTCTCTCTCTCTCTCTCTCTCTCTCTCATCCTTTTGGTAAGACGTTAACTTGTCATCCACCCTGGTTAGAATCTGTTTAAAACCGATTGTAAATCGGTCATATTAATGTTTTCGTGGAATAAAACAATTAACTTTGATAAGAACGTGTTTTGAAATAAGTTTCGTGTGGGAAAACTTGTAAGAAAAATTGATTCAAGGGTGTTTGTTTGACTGAGTGGAGTCGACTCAGTGAGTCGGGTCGGGTCGTGAACCATCTAGTCCCGTAGTTGAAAATGGATAAAAGGGTTTTTGTAATTCTTAATTGTGTCGGGTCAAGTTTTTTTGGCTTTTGGATGTGATTCTAATATCTCATGATCTATTTGAGGTACATGTTAAGTTAGCAGCTTTATTTGAAAATTATAAAAGCTGTGAGCTTATTTGGTCTTGTGGTGTCATGGTAGGACTAAACCCAAGTAGGGTGTCGTCCGATTTAACATAGAACCCAAGGGTGTATTCGTTGGTTTGAACCTCGATTATCTAGGGTACTCGTTATGCTCGAATTGTGCTGATTTGGTTTCAAGAGGTGTAAGTATCACACGGTTGTTATCAGTCAATAATGGTGGAGTTGTGTTTATTTCCAGTCAAATAATTGTGTTTTAAATATATATTTTGGTTTATGTAATCTCTTATATAATAGCGATTTGGGGCTCATTTGGAGTCAATAATGGTTTGTGTTGTGTATATTTCAATCAATATATATATATATATATATATATATATATATATATATATATATACACACATATATATATATATTGCTTTGGCACTCTAGCAACAAAACAACAATGAGGTAATTACAATTGGGTTATGTCTAGTATTTGGATTTTGTGTTGGGCTCAACAGCCCTGCGAAGACTTAGGGCGCGTTTGGTTAGAAGTTATGCTGGGTATGATAATCAGTTTGTCGAATTAGGTGACTTGTTATAAAATTGATTCACTTGAACTAACGTGTTTTATTGATGGACTTGGATCACTGGTACGTTTCCGGCAATCGAAATTGTGGTCTGGAATTGAATACGGATTATGATTTGAACTTGGTCATTTGGACATTTGGATCATTATTGGATTTACGATAATATATTAGACTCAATAAGAATTCAATATATTAGACACGGATCGGACACAAAATATTCAATAAAGCCAAAGGCCAATAATTACACGAATGATAACGATAAACAAAGAATATAAAATAATGTAATTAAAATTTGTTTTATTTAAAAGTCCTAATGACTTGGAACATTTTGCCAAAGATTGTAAAAACATTCTAAACTTATATTTTTAAATTCAAATATCTTTTGTTGTTATAAAACCCGACAAGAATCTAAACAACTATTCTTTTTAATTGGTAAAGCTTTTATTATTCGAATTGCAAAATTCAAACTTATCATTAATTATAAAGCATGTTTGTTTTATACGAGCTATTTGGGATTAATGGGTAAATACCGAAACCACCAATTGACTTATTTATTGAAGTAATTATGTGTTTTTATTGTCTTGGCATCTTTTTGGTTATTGTCTTCTCGACTTGAGTCTAGGTCAATTTTATTGACTATTCTATCATAATATATTGGGATATATAGTATGTTTTGGCATGAGTTCCACTTGGTGCAAGTCACACTTGGGAATTATAATATACTCTTAGCGTGAGTTGTATGTCGAGTCTTCATTTTCTTACCACCACACGAAACGTTAAAACTAAACTTTTGAGATAGTGATACTGGATTTTTGAAATCTTTGATACAAGTATTCAACGAAAACTAAGACACGTTACCTTTCGGAAATTCATTTGCATTGCTAGATTTATTCTGAGATAGCAAATTGCTATTAGGTTGGGCCGATGTAGTACCGTTGTGCTTGTACTTTTTGGATATCGTTGTGCTTTTCTTGTGAGACTGTTGTGCTTTGCTCACTGATTCCAGTTGTGATTCTTGCGTTAATCCATCTTGGGTGAGTTCATGGCCCCTACTTTTACTTGCTTTTAAACTATTTTGGGGGAGAATACATACTCGTTTTAACTAAATGCAATGTTTGATTGATTTGAATAAGTGATTGTTACTTGGTTTGATGAAATGCGTGACTTGATTTGAATATGTTTTTATGTGGACACAAGTGCTTGAAACATTTGATTTGACCAGGAAATGTTTTGTGAACTATTGAGTAGTTAAGGCTAAGGTTGAGTATCCCATTAATTTCCTACTATTAGGTCGTTAGTTTTTGCGGAAAACGCGAATGTTATAGATAGATCTATTGTGGTTGACCACCCCGTCTGGACTTTGGTTGCCCAACTTGCTTGGGATTTTACCCGGATTTGTTGATGCACCAACTTGCCATGACGTATAACATGTTAGTTTATATATGTGATTAGGGTGTGATGGTTGCTTAAATTTTTATGACTTAGCTTGCGTAATAGTTATTTTGATATGATACTGGAATTAAGGCAGTGTGAGCCTACGGTAAATTTTGAATTGTTTGTGAACGATTGTCTGTGTCTGAAAACCTTGTGGTCCACCTCGCTATTTTACGAAAGGTAAACTTTGTTTGTCGCAACATTGCGGGCGTCACAATGATCGAAAGGCTCTTTTGAACTCACTATACTTTTATGCAAACCTATGAACTCACCAACCTCGTGTTGACACTTTTAGCATGTATTTTCAGGTATTGAGGTGATAGTTTACTTTTGGAGGCGCTTGGGCAATGGCTTGGTATGGTCATACACGACTCTGATAATTGTATTTGGGACCGCTTATTTATTATGGGCCGGTATTTCCGCATTAAATTTGATTGTAAACTTTGATTTAAATTGAATAAATGAGTTTTCTTAAGAAAAACCCGTTATTCTATACTTGTGTTGTGATACCAATTAGTAGCACCCACGACATGAATGCTTTCGCTGAACTCGATTTTTTTAGGGTGTTACAGTTGGTATCAGAGCCTAGGTTATAGAGAATTGGGTAAATTTTCAAAAACCTAGACTATAACCATTTTTACAAAATTTTAACCCTATGACCGACACGTGCCTACATGTCAAGCTGATGCCTCACTTGTGACTTTGATTGCTAATATATTTGATGAGATGTGTGACTTACTATTTGATGAGTATATCCATTTACTTTTTGTTATCTGCAATAAGTATCTTCGACATACTTATGCTTACGTATCGCACTTGTTGTAGCGTTGTGCCTCTTCCTCTACGCAATCTCATCTTTCGACATTGAGTTTGGACAGTTGTTTGGGTCTTTTAGAAATGGATTTTTGTAGTAAAGGACATTGTGCTAGTGTAACTAAGTCGAGTATATCAAAATTCATTGAACCTCGGGTGAATATAGATATAGACTGATCACCTATATTCAGCCAGAGACAGTGGGACATACACTGATCACCTATGTCCGACTCAGAGGTGAATTTTGCGATACTTAGAGTAGTTATAATAGCATTATGTTCTGTTGTATACGAACATGGAATATTATAAAATTTTTCCTTCACACAAAACATACTGGCATCACAACACTCGAAATAACTTCGTTTTATTTAAACACAAGCTCGCGCACAAACCGACCAATAGAAAGTATAGTATTAGTCTAATAAACACATTTTTGGGAACCAATATTGATGTTTTTATATTTCTCTTATAAAAGAACACACTCAAAAAACTTACACGTTAACAAATTCTAGCATGCAACCAAAACACCTCAACTTGTTTATATAAGTAATAAACAAGTTATATTCTTCGTAACCGAAACGTACTCTTGGAGCGTCAACACAACGAACACTTCTCGTCATGATTAATGTAACACCCCCAAATCTCGGTACAGCGGAAGACTTAATCAAGTTTTCGGGGCGTTACAATTGGATTGGTATCTCACACAAGTATAGCAAACAAGATAGTCATTTAACATTCAAAACCAATCCCAAATTTAAATATTCAAAACATTAATCCCAAAGTGTAAATATTTGTCCCAAACATGATTTAATAAAAATAGGTCCCCATAAATTATCAGAGTCGATTATGATCCTTGACCATGCCTCCTTGCCAAGCTTCCACCGAACACGCGCTCCAAACATCACTTAAATACCTGAGAAAGCATGCTAAAAGGTCAGCTAATGCTGGTGAGTTCATAGGTTTAAATTCAAGTAAAAGTAGTGGACCTATAGGAGTTAATTTGCTATGCGAGACCTAAGATAGATACACATCAATCACAAACAAATATCATATCCGATATCATACTGGGCCCCTAGCGACACTAGCCATCACAGTCGTAGCAAAGTATAGAACGATTTCTAACCCTGGACTAGGTCGAAGTAGAAGTCTATACTTAGCTAGGCAAGTGTTATAGCAATTAGAATTGCTACCCTAGACTAAGGCAACAACTACCACATATATATCTAATCAGTCAAGCACATAAGCAAATCAAAATAGTTTAGAAGGTCCAAAAATAGTAGCATGATTCTCACCCCAATTAGTTAAAAACATAGATAAAAGTGAGGCTTTGAAACTCACCTCAAGCAAGCAACACACAAATAAACACTAGCAGAAGATAACTTGACTAATCACGGCACAACAACTATTGACTCGGCACAACCTATTAATGTAAACCAATTTTAATATATATTTCCCAAAATCAACGTTATCTACCCCAATGTATTCCGTTTCTTTATCTCCAAAAATGTCTTGTTTCACCGTTTAGTGTTTGGTATCCTCATGTGGGTGTATCGACTCAATATGATGCCATGAATGCACTCAAACAACCAATATGTACTCAATGCAACACAATGAGACATCTAAGCGATAAGCTCCATAGTCAAATAAGTTTCGGAATAAATATTAGACCTTATCGAATTCGTCAACTCGATAAACTCAATTATTTATTTGTGTCGCTTATTATTCCATAAACCGGTCGCATCCTAACGAGTCATAAGGATAATTCACCCATTAATAACGTTATCCTACGTACCTGGCGGTCTCTTATTAGATTCGTCAACCTAATAAGTCCGCTACCCACGTGGATCGACGCTATTAATGTTATGTCATCCGTAACCCATGCACACAACGTAAATAAATAAATACTTGAGACTAGTATTAAATGCCCATAATTGGCATATTTCGATAATCGTGCACTCGAAACATTAATTACTTACTTATTAGATAACCTTTCTATTTTAGTCGTTAGTTTCTATTTTAAAATAATAAATAACAAGACAAGTCTTGTTATCAATATTTTTATAATAAAAGCCCTTTTTATTATTTATGTTTCATAGTTTGTTAGCATTTTCATATATATATACATTTCGTCAAATTTCAATATTAGTTTCATATCGTTATTCTTTTCGAGTCCACAAGCACGAGTCATGAGTTCTCGGCTTTTAATCAATCAATAGTCCAAACTATACTAAAGTCCATGTTACGGCGTTGTTGGGTTCAACTATTGACTAAAAAGTCAAAGTAACACCGATGTTGCTCAAAGTTGACAATTTGTATATTAAGTCCAAATAAAAGTCATAATAACGCAATTCAATCTCAAATCATCCCAAATCAATCTCGCCAACCAATCAACCAACCAAATATACCTGAAACCAATGTTATGACCCTAATGGTCATGACACGGTCACGGTTAAGACCACGTGAACCAAACAAGATCTAGAAGCTTTTTGGCTCCACGCGTCTCATCCAAACACCAACAATATCAACCAACAAGCTACCACGACAACCCGATCCGGACCCTTGGTCGTACGCCCCAAAAACATAACAAAACACCATCCAAATGGCTTCCACAACATCCAAACATAATCAATCAATCTCCAATCTTTAACCAAACATCAAACTCATCAACTATTCCTAATCAAAAACATAAAACTTGGCCTAAAATGCAAAAACCCAACAATATGATACACCACATGTTACCAAAACACTAGCTACATGTTTATTTAAGTGTTAATTAGTTTTAATCCCATGTATCACCCAAAAGCCCTAAATTTCATCCCATGTACGAATTGAAAAGAAGCCATACGAGGCTTTTCATGGCTAAAACAAGCTTGACCCATGTTCCATTTACCTTTTTACAACCCGATCCACAAGTTTTAATGAAAACCCTAGAATCACGAATCTTATTTTCAAGATTTGGAGGTCTTAATGTAGGCTTTTGTGTGAGTTTTATATATGGATGGA
Organism: Chrysanthemum makinoi; assembly: GCA_910596185.1. Taxonomy (NCBI): domain Eukaryota; kingdom Viridiplantae; phylum Streptophyta; class Magnoliopsida; order Asterales; family Asteraceae; genus Chrysanthemum; species Chrysanthemum makinoi. Next base: position 213,605,462 of record OU343223.1, on the reverse strand, counting down.
AAGAGGAAAGAGAGATCTACAAGATGGTGGTGGAGGTGTAATGTCACTTGTCGGAATTTGGCCGAAAAGTGGCGATGGTGGTGGTGGTATAGGGTTAGGGTTTTTATTTTTGATGAGAGAGAGTAGAGAGAGAAAGTTGGTTAGTGTGTGTTTTTAGTGAGAGAAAGTGGAAGTAGTGAATGAGGGAGGGTGGTGGCTTTTATACTTGGGAAAAGGACTAAATAAAAAATATGGGGGAGGGGAGGGGCGCCGGCTCAAGCAAAAGGAGAGGGGCCGAAGCCGTAATTTTTCGTAAAATGCCCCGTGTACCCATTCCCGAGCTCATATATTGTCCCACGAGTGTCCCTCGACGTTCATTCGACTTTCTATTATCGTTATTTATGTTTTTCCACGAGTTCTCACTATTTATTTGTCAAGTTTCGAGTTACGGTCTAAAAGTTACATTATTTCTCGTTTTAGGCTTTTATAGTGCCAAATCGAATAGTGCCTATAAAAAAGAGTTAAAACTCACACGATAACTCATCCAATAAATAAATAAAGCATAAAAGACAATAAACAATATCAAATCAAATCATGGTCGATGAAAATAGTGTAAAGGCAAAACTCGGTTTAGTTTAACGTAATGCGGTTACCTAAAATAGACTCCCTAAATTGCCAGTTGTCACAATTACATTCGAGAATTACATTCACGTAAACTTAATATTACACTTTCCATAATATTTATTTTCTTACATTTTCTATTTTCTAACTTCTATTTCTTTTCTATTTCTTTACTTTTTCTTTTCTTTTTTGACTACACTACAAGACCCACAACACCATTTGGTGTTTTTCTTTCTCTTGTTCGGCTAGCACAAACCAAAAGACCCTTGGTATATTTTGATGCAACAAGTTTCATAAACACAAAACTAAAACACAAGAGGTACCAACCCCACTAATCCAACTTCTGTACTAAGCTACTACTCTACTTTGTCTTTTGCTTTGCTACTGACCGGTTTCAAGCAACTCAAATCATTTTATTTCAATGGTTTGCAAGTGAAACAAGGTGGTATCCATGTTTTGGCTATGACACAAGGACATAGACCATGCTTTCCCTTCTCTTTTCCCTTCCATCTCACTGAACAAGCATCACCAAACACTTTATTGGTACACATTTCATTAAATGCAAAACACCAACTTCTTGACCCTCTTTGCATATAAATGATCACTCATGACATCCTAATCTATTCTAAGAATGAAGAGGAACACAAGAGCCAACTCAAACAAATTTTGGAACTACTCAAGAAAGAAAAGCTCTACGCAAAATTTTCCAAGTGCGAATTTTGGATTTCGGCCGTACAATTCTTGGGCCATGTGATTGACAGCCAAGGTATTCACATGGATCCTGCAAAAATAGAGTCCATTAAATATTGGGCAGCCCCTACCACTCCAACGGAAATTCGTCAGTTTTTAGGACTTGCTGGGTATTATCGGAGGTTCATCGAAGGTTTCTCTAAGATAGCAAAGTCCTTAACCAAATTGAAACAGAAAAAATATAAAGTTATCTGGGGTGAAGATGAAGAAGAAGCTTTTCAACTCCTTAAGGAAAATTTATGTAGTGCATCGATTTTAGCCTTATCCCAGGGGAGTGAAGATTTCATTGTTATTGTGACGCGTCCCACAAAGGCTTAGGAGCTGTTTTGATGCAAAGAAAGAAGGTAATTTCATATGCCTCCCGACAACTAAAGAAGCATGAGAAGACCTATACAACTCACGACCTGGAACTAGGTTCAGTCATATTTGCTCTTCGAATTTGGAGACGTTACCTATACAGTACCAAGTGTACTGTATTCACCGACCACAAAAGTTTACAACATATTCTGAACCAAAAGGAGTTAAACATGAGGCAACGACGTTGGTTGGAATTACTTAGTGACTATGACTGCGAAATCCGATATCATCCGGGTAAAGCAAATGTTGTAGCCGATGCCCTCAGTCAAAAAGAAAAAGCAAAACCCTTAAGAGTAAGAGATTTGGGGATGACTATTATGTCACCTCTTCCATCAAAAATCTTAGAAGCTCAATCCAAAGCGCTCAAGGAGGAAAACCGACCTCATGAAAATATTTTTGGTATGCCAGAAAGCGATAACGGCATCACTAAAAGAGCGGATGGAACGTTATGCTTCAAGGACAGAAGCTGGATACCATTACATGGAGGATTACGTGATTTCATTATGCATGAATCACATAAATCTAAATACTCCATCCATCCAGGATCTGACAAAATGTACCTAGATCTGAAGAAATTATACTGGTGGCCAAATATGAAGGTTGACATTGCAACTTATGTCAGTAAGTGCCTAACTTGTGCAAAAGTCAAAGCCGAACATCAGAGACCGTCAGGTTTACTAGTACAACCTGAAATTCCTGAATGGAAGTGGGAACGCATAACAATGGATTTTATCACCAAATTGCCAAAAACATCTAGTGGATACGATACCATATGGGTAATCGTTGACAGACTTACTAAGTCCGCTCATTTCCTGCCCATCAGAGAAACTGACAGCATGGATAAACTCGCACGACTGTACTTAAAGGAGATTATAGCGTGTCATGGAGTACCAGTTTCCATTATATCGGACTGTGATAGTCTATTTACGTCAAATTTCTGGAAATCTCTATAGAAGGCTTTGGGTGCCAATCTTGACATGAATACTGCGTACCATCCTCAAACTGATGGCCAAAGTGAGAACCATCCAGACTTTGGAAGACATGCTGCGGGCATGTGTGATAGATTTTGGAAATGGATGGGATAAATATATACCCTTAGCTGAGTTTTCATATAATAACAACTATCACACAAGCATCAAGGCCGCTCCTTATGAGGCACTGTATTGTCGTAAGTGCCGATCACTAGTATGTTAGGCCGAGGTTGGAGAAAGTCAATTAACTGGTCCCGAACTAATACACGAGACTACGGAAAAGATCGTTCAAATAAAAATCCGAATGCAAGCGGCCCGTAATTGATAAAAGAGTTACGCAGACAAAAGGCTTATACCCCTTGAATTTCAAGTAGGGGACAGAGTGATGTTAAAGGTCTCGCATTGGAAGGGTGTAATATATTTCGGTAAACATGGAAATTTGAACCTTTGTTACATAGGAACTTTTAAAATCCTCGCTAAGATAGGGCCGGTAGCTTACCGACTCGAACTACCCTCAAAACTCAGCGTTGTGCACAACGTTTTTCACGTTGCAACTTGCAGAAGTGTATTTTCGATGAATCACTTGCTATACCGTTGGAAGAAATCCAAATTGGTGAAAGGTTGAATTTCATCGAAGAGCCAATCGAAATCATGGATCGGTAAGTCCAATGATAGATCAAGTTGGTTGATTTATGCCTTGTCAACAAGTATGACTATCATTACTTGAGGCATAATTCATCAACTGGAATTTTCATGCATTGATCTATTTAGTATTTGAATAAGGAATGTTAAACAATTGTTATAATAAATCAAATACTTGGTATGTTGGATTTTATAATATATTATATCCTATATTTGCATGTTTAATCCGTGAATAAATTTATTTATTCTAAATCGTCCGTTGTCAATTAATGATATGGGAGTATCATTAAATTAAGACAAATCTGAGTAATTTGGTAGAATATACTTAAAAGTATATTGATGAGAAAGCATACCAATTTTAGATGATATTCAATGAATTGAATATAGGAATTATCCCAACTACATAATTACTTTATGGATATTGTTGTTAAGTAAATTATGAATAGTTATCCTCAGACTTGAGATACCAGATAAGTCTCATAAATGTAGTGCATTTCTGTGGAACAACTTAACGCTATACGTAACTGGTAGTCATAAGGGTTGTTTCCAGAAATGTTGCAAAGTTTGTGGGTTAGTCTCGTAGTCAAGATAGAATTTGTTCCTTCAAATTTATTTGGAGTTTAATACTGCTGGGTCCCTCGTAGGGTTGACAAGATGTTTGCGTGGCCACGCCCAAAGATCTCCCCTGAATATATTCAGAAGATTTGGTAATCTTGGTCAATCACTTATAACGAGAAACATAATGGTTGAATAAAGAATGAATTAATTCCATATCTTTATTTAACATGGTATTAGAAACGAAAGGATAATAATAATGAGATATCATTAAAAGGTTTTTCCAGGAGCCTTACTCGAGTTGTGCTAGAGGCATCGAAGTGTTGCTAGACACTAACCGATGTGATCACACTATTAAGATATGTCCAAGTGGGAGCTGTTGGTTTAATGGACAAAATATTAATAGATGCCTGTTAGGATCGAACTCGAGACCACGGGATTGCACACTTTACGTATGAGAATTAAAGTTTAATAATTAATATAAAATGTTATATTTAGTCATTAATTACACAAAACGCATAACGAACGTTACGTAATTAAATGTAATAGACTAACGGTCGTTAAGTATTAAAAGAAAAGGACTAAAGTAAAAATTAGATGTCAGGAAGGATCTGGAAACCCTTTTGGGTTTGTATGGCCGGTTATATGGATTGGGGTTTCCTAATCCTAATCTAACTTGGGCTCTAAGTTTCTACTAGTATATAAACAAGGTTAGGGGTTGATTGTTTTTCACCTTTTGTACACACAATAACCCTAAAACTTGTTTTTCTTTTTCTTTGGTGATAACCGATCAAACTAATCCCTATGTAGGGTCGATCGGATTTTTTTGTTCATCAAACAAATTGTTTTGTGTTTATTTAAACTAGCATTTACTTTAATTCGTTAATAGTACGTGTGTACAAGAACGTGGTACAATCACACTATTGATTATATCTTGGATTGAATTACAAAACGGTAAGGGGTAATTCTTATAATCCTATAAACCATAATTAGGGTTCATCTCATTTGCTAGTTTTGTGGAATTGATTCTTGTTCGGCTAGAATCAAAAAGGTACGCATACTTTATGTTTATGTTAGTTAATTATTCATTATACGTTCGTATACGCTTCCGCATGTTTTTGATGTATTATGTGTTTTTATATATGATTGTTATAGTATATAATTCCAACAAAGGGCATCACGAGCGTGGTTTAATGAGTAATTAATTACTAAACACGTAAAAACGAATATTGTATGTTGTTTGATATGATTATTCTAGGGTTTTGGTTATGATTATGTAAACCCTAATTTTAGGGTTAGGGCTTTTGCCCTAATTTGTTTTAAATTTTTTTATGGATCGAAATTTTTTTTATGGGTCGAATCCCTTAGAAAAAAATTAAAAAAAAAATAATTTAGTCGATTTCTTTAATTTTTTTAGGGTTTATATTAATTGTGATGTTATCAATATCGAAACCTAGAATTAATATATTTGTTACATGATATATTCATGAATAAATTGTTATGTGACATAGAATTGTATGGGATCTTGTGACAACGTGAATAATTGTTATGTTAAATCCATGAAAATGTGCATGTTTGGCATGGATTATTGTCGATATATAAATTTAATTGTTAAGATTGGTTATTCGAAAATTAATTGTTAAGTTTTATAAACATGTTTATTATTTTGATAAAATTTTGAATTGGGGAATACCTCAATAATATTAATGAATCAATTATGTGCAATTTGGTATATTTTAATTATGGCTTACACAATCGATTCATCGATGTATGTGGCTCACTTTCAATTGTGCGAGTGAAAGCCCTAATTAATATATACATTAATTAACCTAGACATTGATTATTAATAGGTTTTATCAAATAAGTTGCATGTGGCTACTTGTTTACACGTATTAATTATTAGTTATGTGCTCATTGTTTTAAGTTATTTACTTTTTATTGTTTACTTGTTTGTTTATTATGTGCGACAACTTTTAAGAAAAGGGTAATTTTGAATAGAAAAATAAATAGGACTAAAAAATGGTGAAAATTGATTTGTTATTGAAGAGTTAAATTTTCAATAAGTTTAATTGATTGATGATTTTGGTACAAATAGTGAGAGCGGCTCACCCCAATTTTTACGGATTATGTGAGGGGTACAAGGAGGGGAGCGCATTAAATTGTGACCCGAAAGAAGGAGGTCATAGCTTCAGCACACCAAATTCTCTCCGCTTTGTGAGTCAAATTGGAGTTACCAAGTAGGCTATGAGTACAAAATCATCTTAAGGGCGAATTAGCTTTAATTCCATGCGCCACTTTTGTGGTAATTATCCGAAACACTAAGTCTTTAGACTTATGCAAAAGTCCGATATAATAGACGATAATTAAAGGTAAATTCCTTGATTGGTGAAACGAATACCTCAATCAAAACTTTGATAATTTGATCTTTATGAATTGGTTAATAAAAATTTTTTTATTAAAATTTATGCTACAAGATGAATGCATGACATCTTTGTACATATTTGATTTGACACCATAAATTAAAACTAGTACCCTTTATAAATTAAGTTAGTTCAATCTAGTTAAAGGAACACTTGAAGATGCAATTTACGTCATGTGGGAACTTGGCGAGATTGTGATGGAAAGGTAAATCTTTATGTAAAGTCAGACCTTACATGAACATATTTGCAGTTCTTTAAGTTAGACGACTTAAATTGAGTAGTAAGTGAGACCTGGACTCAAGGCACAAGATGGGATAAAACATGTTTACATTTTCAATAGCTTTGGAAAATGTAAATCCCATAATGATCTAGGAATTGGAAATGTTTGCCAATTATTGTTCGACAGATTACCCTATTATATGCTTTCGTTACTAGCAGATCAACTGATGTAATGGAACTATGATAATTTGGATCCTAGTTTTTGAGAACATTCTATCGTTATATGAATATTACCTTGGGTATTTTATTTTCTTGAAAAGTTTAATTATCGAAAATACTGAAATTGAATTTTGAAAATTCTTTAAATTTATTAATGCAACATTAAACCGTAAACGTAGGTTATTCTTGTATTGGTAAATTGATCTACACCTGTAAGGGTTTTTGGTAGAGTCAACTTTGCTAAAAGAATAAACCTGGTCCTCTTTTCATAAGAAATAGTGAGATTCAATCATATTCATTTTCATGAATAAGAAATGTATGATAGGACAAATTAGAATTGTCTAAATTCTAAATACATAACTCGTAAGCAAATTTTAATAGTTAAGAAAATTGCATATTTTCTGAGTTATTAAATTAGAAGCTAGACTAATTTACTGTAAAATTGGTAAAAGACAAACTAGCATATTTTATCTAGTTGTTGTGCTTTGACCATTTAAAAGTACTACTTACAATTGTTGGAATACTAGAACTATTAAGAAAGAAATTGCATGCCCAATTTTTCAAGTTAATAGCATTGATGGATAATTCATCATCTACATAGTAGAATACACTCTTTTAGTACATAAGTAATTGTTATGTATGGACTTTCTCAAAGGTGTAGGGAAGTAAATAGAACACTATTTTCTTTCACTGGTTAATGCAACAGTTACAAATGTTGTCAAATCCAGTGGGAGTATTGTGTTCTTATTACTGAATAAGGAATTAATATAATGATCTTTAATTCAGTGGGAGTTACAAGCTTTGTCATCTTGGTAGTGACCCAGATTATCTCTAGAATGTCTTAAGATAATTAAATTCCACTTGTAGACACTTATGTTTTCAAGGATAGTCATGTATGTTTCCTTATTAGACAATGAAGTGGTTCTACATCTACTAGTTATGCTAATATCAATGACACAATCATATTAGTCACATAAACAAACATATGTCATTTTGTTTATCTGCTACATGATGTTGTTTCATGCACAAGTAGGAGAAATCTATATTGTGTGCAAGGTACAACATATAGGTATATGATTTAACGGATTCTCTTGACTGCAAGTAAGAGACTAACATTCTAATATGACTTGTACACATCTAATTCAAGAAACATTTGGTATTGCAATTTACGTCATGTGAAAACTTGGCGAGATTGCAACAACAAAGTAAATCTCCATGTGAAGTCAGACCTTGCATGGACATATTTGCAGTTTCTAAATTAGACAAGTATTTAGAACATGTGTCAAAATGATATATAAGACTACTTCAAATTAAATATTTATGTATTATTAGAATGACATAAATAAATGAAGTAATCTAATACTACTTCAATTTGTTTATTTATGTATTTTGGAATGACATAAATGAAAAATAATGTAGTCCTACATTATTGTGAAGTAAAATTAGTTAACTTGAAATTACTATTGAAACCAAGAGTTGTGCTCATAATTACTTTAGTTAAACATGTTTATGATTCATTGTAAAGACATAAACATAAAGTCTTTTAAGACTTATAATAAAGTAAGACGTTAACTTGTTATGTTTTTTAATTAAGATATATACAAGAAGTCATTGAGTTGATCAATGATTTATAACGTATAATGAATCATATAACAGTTTATGTTTTCTCGATGAGACATGGATATGAAGTGACTTGGTTAAAGAGTACTTGTGTTATAAAGCATGCAATTGGCTTGAAAATTCTATTATACCATTAAGTCGACTTAGTTGGTAAATAGGTAAGTCAAATGGAATATGGTTATCTTATATATTGTTAGATTGTCTTACAATATTAATTCTAATGAATACCACAAGTTGATGGTATGTTCAGTTAGGAGAACCAAACTATATCTGATTTGTTTTTTTGTTTTTTTTTTTGGGTAAAAGGGTTACTTCACCCCAGTAAAATTTATTACACCAAAAAACATTGAAGTACAATTGACATGGGTGAATCCCATGTCCACGGCCCGTTACATAGGCAATTACAACTGCAAAATGCAGAACAAACACACAGCTAACCGCTGGACTAACCAATTACATTTAAAAAATAGAATAAATGTAATAAAACTAGGTACTAATAACCACGTCCATAGTGAACAGCTCTATCTTCAATAATATTCATCGCCTTACACAAGAGAGCAACACCAACATCCACTACCATAAACACCATAGCATCACAAATAATGCTATAAATAAGCGAAAAGTTCCATCACCCAAAACACTAGTTATGAGTGTAAACCAAAAACTACGGATCAGAAACATACGCATAGGGTTATGAACAACCCTAACTTCCAAACGCAACTACGAAAGCTGAATTAAGACTACAGGAACACGTCTAACTCATCCCATACTTGCGTACCAACAATAATAGGTGGCTAAATAAGTAACCACAAGGCTAGAATCACTGCACCACACCCGAATATGAATAGAGATCAAGCACACCGAAATCTGCCATAAACAAACTCTTAGAGTATACGAATCCCTAACATCCAAATAAAGCAACCCCAAGGAATTGGAAATAAGGCGAACACCATGCTCTAACATCATTGCGTACCGATTAAACTTCCAAAACACAACGACCGCATAATGATCATCTACATACAACCAGGTCGTTAGTACAAGTAAATGCATCAAATCAGCCCCAAACAAAACCATTAGAACATTCAACGCTTAGAGACCTGATTTGAATTGAACCTAGGGTTAATTCATAACCCTAACATACATATGATCCCAATACATGATCGAATTGAATAATATCAGGTAAAAACACAACGACCAAGGATCAAACTGAATACCATAATAATAATGGACCTTCATCTCCCTACCCACGTTCAATGATAGAAACACAACAGATAATCATAACAAAACCCTAGAAACGGGTTACTTCCACATGACACCTCAGCCTGTATAGAAAGAATCGTTCCTCAAAGCTTCGTATACATCCAGGAAAACCGATCATCAACCACACACTAGACGACCCCCATATGGCAGATCATTGAGTGATAAATAGGTTGAACCCTAAAATAAGGGTACAAACCTAAGCGCAGTAATAATGATGAAAACCCAAAACACAAATCGCAACCTTGAAAAATTAAAACCTTGAAAGGTTTATTAATCGTTAGTACGCCACCTCTTAGATAAAACACAACCCAATATAATCGATTGCATACCAATGAAACAAATCAGAGATCGTTTAGAGGTAGAGAGGCGATTTTAGAGGTTGTTTTGGCCGGAAAAGAGATGAAGAGGTGACGGCTGCCAATCTCCCCTAGAGAAAGAGAATACTACACATTTGAGGTCAATCTATCTGATTTGTTTGATTCAAGATAACTATAACTTCTTTCTTAAAAAGTAACAAGGTTAGAAAATTGAGTATGGATTGAATATACTCAATATGACTCCAACCTAGAAGATTGATAAAACACCATTTCATTATGGAATGTGATGAATCACATTAAGATTTAAAATTGAAGATTCTGAATTTGTTAAACTACTTATGAATAGGTTATTAACAAACTAAAGTCAGGAATTATCAATGTGTATTTGTAATGTCCCAAAAAGAGAACAATGTAGTTTTGCTCTAAATTGCTAAGTATATATAGACAGTCTATATATTACAAAAGGCAAGTGGGAGTTTTTTTTATCTTGAAAGATAAAATTACAAGATACATAATCTTCTTAATACACTAGTAAATATCATGATGAAGCTAGATATGAAATGTTAATCTCAAGATGATGGAATTTTCATTCATAGATCTGCAAGGATATCTAAGATATTTGATTTATATGCTAAGAAGAACATGAGTTACAGGATTATAGTAAACCTGATAATCAGTATGATGGATTACCAAATATAGAATTGGGTAAATTACTCATACTATGAATGTTAAAGATGTTGTCCATAAAGATAATCAATTTTGGAAAATATAGCTCGTTATCGAATATTATTCCAAGTTTAAAAGACATAGTTAAATACTTATAAGTCATAACATATATGTAATATCCGTTATAAATTATCAATAATAGTTTGTCATACCGTTTTATATGTACTTATTCGTTATTCGATCACGTCTAATATCAGGTATCACGATAATTTTATTCCATTATAGTCGTATAAGTGATTTGTTAGCAATAAAGTTGTTAAGTACATATATATATATATGTATATGTATATAGCTAACCCGTAGACATATATTATTTAAACATTTCGTTAGTAATCGTTAATTCATGTACTTTTAACCCGTCATATAATTTCAATCAGTCAAATATTACCCGTTTCGATATTTTATATTAATAATCGTTTACAACTCATAATTTATCAAGTCTTATTCAAGTTATACTCGTACCCTAATTAACCCGTTTAGACCCGTTAACCCGAAGTTTGACCATCCGGGTCAAGCCCGAGACTTAAATGACACTTACCAAGTCAATATTTATTAACAAACAAGAATTATCACAACAAAGTCAATATTACCAAATCTGAAAATCCAAGGTTTAACCCGACCCGTACATGTTGCCCCAAACCATTCATGCATTTGAAACAGAAATAATCAATCCCACAAACCCCATCTTACCACTCTTTCAATACCATCCTTCTAAGACTAGGGCCAAGAACCAATTTGACAAATGTAAATTTGAGACCCATAGCGCTAACCCGAGATTAAATCAACTACCCAAGATGACTAGGGGTCCGACCCGACCCGAGTGAAACCCAAACGGGTCTGACCCGCACCAGTTTTGTATCCAAAACTGCGACACACACACCTAAGGTTTCATTATACCACACGAACCATCCAAGCGCGTTTTTCAACATACGAATCATTACAAAACGTTTTTAACAAATGTTTAACATCTCGTTTTTAATATCCACAAATTAATACTAATGAAAACGTTTTACATGGGTTTATCCCACACGACATATTTATCAAATGTTTTCATTTTACTAATCCACAAAAACATACACAAATCGTATAAACGTTTTATTAAAAGAAACATAAATTAACGATGTATGAAATGGGTTATGTTAGGTGTTTACCGTGAGAGTGAGGAAGAAAAACGAGGGCTGTGGTGCCTTTCACGAGTACAACTCGTGACCAAGCCAAGCTAGATATCTTTGCAACCCGTTTTACATCAAAACCCTAGTTAACCGAATCTAAAAATCAAGATTTGGAGCGCGTTATTAGGCTAGGAGGCGCCAGACGAGGCATAAATAGGGTCACAAGGACCCGATCTATCATCTAAGAGGGGTGGTGTAATTAGAGGAGGTCGCCAGAATTTTGGCCGGAAAAGTTGACGGCGCTGGAACACTAGAAATGGGGTGGCCGGATTTTCTTAGAGAGAGAAAGAACATTGTGTGTGTTTTTGTAGTGAGAGAAAGTATAGACTGAAAGTGAGGGTGTGTGGAAGGGTTGGGGTATTTATACCCATGGAGGGACCCAACATGTAAATAGAATAAATTTAAGGATGGAAGTGAAACTATTAGAGGGACCCTAGTTTAAACTTTATAAAACTTTTGATACATTAGGTTCGGGACTGGTTTAGCCTAGTAAACGAATTATTCATGACACGGGAGTTACGCCGTTCTTAGAATATTATTTCCATTAAAAAATGATATATAATATGACTCGTATCTCAAATTAGTTAAAACGATCGTTCTAATCGATGTTTCTTCAATTACGGCAAGATCGAGGAAATTACGAGTTGTCACAGCCTCACCTCCTAAAAAGAAATCGCGTCCTCGCGATTCAATTCAAGTTATCCGTTAAAGTTTAGAAGGGGGTGAGTGCAAAACCACGAGGGTTTATCTTCACGTTCCTTACATGAATCTAGGATCTTACTGCGAGTTTCTACGAGCTTCGAAGATAGAGATGCGACTTTACTAAGGTCGCTCGGTTTCATAATCTATGGTTTTGATAGGTCAACAAAGTTTTAAACGTTCAAAGATTAGGATTTCCAAAAGGGATAACAATTGCCTTATCGGTGAGTCTTTTCTTCCTATTACGCACGAAATGTTGGGAACTCTACTGAGTTTTGATGGTAGCTTAAGGCTCTGAACTACAGGTCTCAATCTAGCAAGAATTTTCAGAAAGGTTGATATAGCGGGGATTAAGTTTTCATGTTTACTACTTGCTTCACACAATTTCATGGTGGATTCGTAAGCTTAATTCTAGGTTATCTCGGAGGGTTCAAGAGATTTACGTTGTCTATGTCTCCTAATGGTTTGTGAGCAACTTACATATCCATCTCAACTTAGAACGTTTTCCTTGGTAGTTTCTTAAATAGGTTCAGGGTCGGTAGGTTGGGTATTTCTATTTCTACCCAACAATCAGGATTGGTACTTACGACCATAGAGGATCTCTTACGGTGCCTTTGACGTACTAAAGCGATAGGTATGGTTATAGGAGAAGTTGGCCAATGGAAGGTGTTTGTCCCAACCGTTGCCAAACTTGATAGATACGCGATTGTTCTACTAAGGTTTGAATGGTTTCTTTACTTCGGCCATCAGCCTGAAGATGATACACTGTAAGCGTATCAAGATCTGTTCTCTCGGCTCTAGGAAGTGATAGATGAAAAATGGGTGTGTGGCGATTGCCACAATCCAGAAAGAATAGAAATCAACATTTCCTAAAGCACACGGTTTCCTTTACGTGAGGAGAAGTCTATTTGTGTAACTCAGGTTTTTTGATCCCACTTCTTCCTTAAAGAGTATTAGAGAGATTTGAAGGTTGAAAAAGAAGAATCATATGTGTACTAACCAAATGAATCTTAGATAGAGAAAACGGACCAGGGGGATTCCCTTTCCAATCGGAGTTCCTTAGTGGAAAGAAGGTAGGGAGTTAGAGTTCGAAAGTGAGGACTAGTTTATTAGAGCGAAGCCACTCTACTAGAGGGAGAGGAATTAGTACACTCTCACCTCCTTAAAAGAAGATTAAGGGATTCTCTAGAACTGCAAAAACTATATGAGGAGAGACGAGCAAGGTCGTCCATACTTTCTATCTTGTTAAATAGCGGGAGGTGAATAGGTTGGTAACACTACTAACAACCACTCAGGTAAGGGCGCGGGATCTACTCCCTAGGTTTCGTCTACAGCGTAGCTTGTCGTTTAGTAAGAAGGTATTAAGGATAACAGGTGTGTTTCGAAGGATGAGAGAAACATTAGGTGGTGGTCCTAGGGAACGCGGTTCAGGTTTCTCCTTAGGATTTCAATATTTCTATTGAGCACAGAATTTCTACTGGACGGAAAGTCTAGGAAGTTCAGAGTATGACCCTGTTGGAAATGGTTGATTGCCACTAGCAATCAGTCGGCTGACCTAGCACGATACTTAAGTTAGAGGCGGAAAGTACAACTCCTAAAGAGAGTATTTATTACTAACCGCAATCAGTCAATTGACTCATTGGTGCACTAAATACTTAACGCAGAAAGGTTCAATATTCGAATCTAAAGTCCCAATTCCCAAAAGAGGTTCGACTACCAAACAATATCAAATCAACTCCTAAATACGAGTGAACGCCAATGGCTCTAAGTAGGTATACTAGAGAATTTCTCATCGATGGAGTGTAAGGTTCAACATCGATAGAGCAGTATAAGTAGTACCACAATCGGTGGTATGACGTAGCAGACTATCATCGATAGAATAATATCTACAGGTTAACCTCGGTGAACAATTTCACTAAAATAGATCGTTAGAACGTTATTGATAGGGGTACCCAACTAGAGGATAAGGTACGACATCAACAGCATGTAAGGTACTACCTTAACTGAAAGCTGTTGGCGGAGCAACGTCGACCAAAACATTATCGGATTAGGAAATGAACAACGTCGACTAGATGACGTCGTTTAAAGCAACATCGAGTGAATGGCAAGGTTTCGGAAGTTTAAACAATAATCAACTCGAGACTAGGCTTGAGGTAGAAGTTTCGGTAACAGGGTTACCAACGAAACGAGGCTAAGTGTCAATCCAACGGGATTACTAATGAACCATTGCGGGATGATAATTCCAACAAGATTACTAACAATACACAGCCGAATGACGATTCGAAGTCAAGTACCGATTCGAGGTCGAAGGATGATTTTAACATGGTTAACAATGAAATGGGGCTGAATAATAATTTGAGGCCAAATGATGATTCGAAGTCAAATGATGAGTTAAAACTTGGAACGAGATCAAAATCACAAAATCGAAAACCCAAAAATCAAAATCAAAACCAACTCCAATATAGTCAAGACAAAATCCAAAAGTAGCCCAAAATAATTTCAAACTCTCTAGAGAGATCGACTAGACTTATGACGATAAACAACTCGGATATAGATAGTGCCAATCGGGTCTAACCCGACTTATGGTGAACTACGCTCGATGGCGACAAACAGGAATTCCATATAAATGGAGACTCATAGCGGTGTTAGAAATACTACTGTTCAAGAGGTGTTGCGATGCCAGTGTATCGTGTGTGAGTGCAGGCTTTCGTGATGTTCAGTGAGTGTGAGTGTACGAGTCCACCTAAAGCTCATCATTCTTAAAATTAATCTCTAACCCGAGCATAATTCTGTTATAATTACTCCCAATATTTGAAAAATTCACCTCTGAGACAGACATAGGTAATCAGTCCATGTCCTGCTATCTCTGGCTGAATATAGGTAGAGCTGGCATAACAGATCCGACATACACCGACACGACCGATTACCACACCTAACCTGTTAAGACACGAACCTGCGTTAAGGTCGAACACGAACACGATTACACGATAACAAATCGGTCATTTTTTCGAACACGAACACGATACGAACATTAACAGGTTACATGACACGAACCTGTCAAGGGACCTGTTAACAAAAATACTAAATTTATACATGATCTGTTTCAATAACTTTATCAGTTTCAATAACTTGGTTCAATAAGCTTGAAACACAAACTGATTTCACCCATTTTTGTAACAGGAATAAACAGATTTTGACTAGTCGTTTAATCCCACACAAACCAAAATAAGCAAAAATCAATATTAAGCACTACTTAAGCCAATAAGCCAATCGGTTATAATAAGTAAAATATACCACACAAGTTTTGATTTCTAACATTAGCCAATTCAATCTCGAATATCCTTAATCGATTGGTAACATAAAAAAAATTATAAGTCATCCGATTCATTTATCCAATAATTAAACCAACAGCTTTTATCAAAAATTAATAACATAATAAACCAAAGAATCAAATGGAAACCTTACAACAAGAGGAAGAATTGATCGGTAGGAAAACAAAGCGAAACCAATACAAATCCAACCAAACCCGAATCCAAGCAAGAACCACCAAGACCTCTTTAGGATTTTTGATACAAGTGTGGTGTCATTCCTGTGGATAGATGGTATTTAAAAGAAAATAAATAGATGCTTTGACTCATCCATTCCTGGATCAATTGTGGTGCCTCCCATCTTGGGGAAAAGTAGCTATCCATCCTCCTCTTCTAAGTGGTCTCGTAAACCTTGTAGAAAGAAGGGAAAGCAGAAGAAAATGACAGATCGATCTCTCCTCTTATTTATCTTGTTTGACCTTCTAGTGATGTCAGTCCATGGCTATTCGAAAGTGGATGATGGTGTTTTAGAGGTAAGGAAAGATGGGTGAGACTTTTGCCAGAAGAAGAAGATGAAGGGGGGAGGGAGGCGCAGAAAAGAGTAAAGTGTTGTAGGGTTTATTTTTGAACATATATATGTATAACCTCTTAACATGTCGCTTAACATGTCTTAACAGGTCCGGACCTGTTAAAACACGAAACCAGTTAATTTTATTCGTGTCTTAACAGGTCCGGACCTACCTAAGACACGAAACCTGTTAAGAGCAGGTCGTGTCGTGTCGTGTTAACAGGTCCGTGTCGGAAATTGCCAGCTCTAAATATAGGTGATCAGTCTATATTCATTCGAGGTTCAATGAATTTTTATAAAGCAACGCACAACCAATTACTATAACCAATTCTTAATATATATATTCCCAACTTCAATGTTATCTACCCCAAATGTATTCATTTTCTTATCTCAAAAATATCTCATTGCACCATTTTGTTACTAGCGTTAGGTATCATCGTGTGTGTGTGGTATCGACTCGACAAGACACTATGAATGCACTCAAATAACCACAATGCGACTCATAACAACACAATGAGACGTCTAAGCGATAAGCTTTATAGTTTATTAAGTTTTGAAATAAATAGTTAGATCTTATCGAGTTCGTCAACTGGATAAACTCAACCATTTATCCATGTAGCTTATTATCCCAAAAACCAGTCACATCCTAACGAGTCATAAGGATAATTCGCCCATGAATAATGTTATCCCACGTACATAGCGGGCGCTTATTAGGTTCGTCAACTAAATAATTCCGTTATCCGGAAAAAACCCTAAAGCTCTCTCCCCCATGGAGAAATCCGGCCGCCATCTTCCTTTCACAATCCAGCCATAAACCAACCTGTTCACGTCCTCTCTACTCTTTCTTGGGTATGCAATACGTGTTATGGGTTGTTTTTTTATTATATTTGAAGATGGCGGCTGTTGTTTCTCTTTTGGATATCTTTTATAACTCTTTTGTAGCGATTCATCCCTAATAAACCCTATTGGTCGATCGTGGTTACTTTATCACATCACTAGTTTGGTTTGTATCTTATTCACTAAAGATTTTATATGATCGCTGATTGGTTTTATCTTCCAACATGTGATCATGGGTCGGTGGTGGTGGTATACCATTAATTAACAATCATTGTTACTACTGCCATTAATTGTACCATTTATTCTTCTTGGGTTCATGATGTGCTTTTATTATGAAACCCTCTTTAGGGTTTATTATTTATTTGCTGGCTATGTCTTGATGGTGGTGATCTTGGATTGGGTTGTAAATTTGCATGTTAACTATGTTATTGCTGTTTTTAATCGATTACACGTTCTACATCAGATTTAAGTTTTGTAAGTGGGTTTTGTGGGAGAGTGGAAGTCAAGTTTCTTTGGGTGGCCATTCGTGGTCAATATGGGTGGTGGTTTGGAGGTTAGGGTTGGTCGATATCCCTAGTTTGGTTGTTGTTCGTTCTTTACAATGGATGTTTTTAATTCCAATCAAGTTTATCTTGTTATTTTTATGGGGATCTGCTGTTGTTCGTTATTGCTAGAAGTCAAGGTGTAGGGTTCCTTGTTCAAAAACCCTTATCATCTTTCTAAGACATGGTGCATTTAGTTAAATACTCTGGTCTTGTGATCGATGTTGTTGGATATTATGGAAGTTTGGGTTTGCTATGGTGATTGTTACGTAGGTGGTTCAAGGCCTACTATATTTTTCGACTTCCTTGTTTGCTATTTGGAGGTTCTTTGTGGCGAAGTTAGGGTTTTAATTAACCCTATTAATTCTGAAAGTCGTGTTGTGTGGTGGTTCTGTTGTTGTACAAACAGATTACTACATTTCATGGTGGTCTATTGTTGGTACGTTTCCTGGATAACGCAAGTATGATTCTAAATGATAAATTGCGCATGTTCATACTTGGTGCTTGGGAATTTGAGGCGACACATGATCTACTTGTGGACATTATTCGTCACTTGCTGTATGTTGCTGAATTTGGTGGTTTGTTTTGGATACAATGGAGGTATTTTTGTAAGTCAAGTTTTAGGATATGCTTGTTCAAAAATCCTAGTCACAGATCTGCTTTGTTATTTTTATTTTGTTTGGTCTGTGATCATCGATACTCGTGGTTAGGGTTGTGTACCCTAGTTGACCAATATAAGTTAGGGTTTATTAAAGCCCTATGAGTCGTCTATGGCAGGTTCTTGTCGCGTGTTCAATCTGATTCATTTTTGCGAGTGAATGTTAATGATGTAAAGAATAGTGCCATAGCATGGGGGGTCATTGTAGTCATTTGGTGAGGATGGTGGTTATTATTACCATGGTGTGGGCTGCTCCATGGTTTGCTTTGGACATCTATGACGACTTCTGAAGCATTTATTTTGTTATATTTTTATAGTCGTTGTAGTTTATGTTCAATTATTTGTTATAAGAGTGGTCTATCACTCTTATATTGTGATTACTGGTTGTTTTAGTTTAAGTTATAGGAATGATTTTTCATTCTTATATGAGAGTCTGTAAGTGTCCTAAGGGAATGAGATGAGGGAAGTCACCCTCATCCTTTGTACTTCAATATTTTTGGTGTAATGCATTTTACCAGGGTGAAAAATCCCTTTTACCCAAAAAAATGTCCGTTATCCACGTGGATTGACGCTATTAATGTTAGGTCATCCGTAACCCACGCACAACACATAAATGATATTAAATACTCATAAATGGCACATTTCGATAAACGTGCCCTCGAAACATCAAATGACTCATTAATTACAAAAAATTTCTATTTTTAAGTGTTAGTTCCCTTTTCAAAATGTTGAATAGCAAGGTGAGTCTTGTCATCGAATGTTTAGTACAAAAACCATTTAGCATCTATATTTTCTAGTTTCATTTAGGGGTGAGCAAATGGACCGAGAACCAAACCGGAACCGAGAACCGAACCGAAACAGACCCAAGTCGAACCGAATTTTAGAACCGCGGTCCGGTTCTCGGTTCTTCAATATTGCAATTTTCGGTTCCTGGACTGGACCTGAGAACCCGGACTGGACCCGAACTGGACCCAAGAACCGAACTAGAACCGAAACATGCTCTTCGGTCCGGTTCTCGGTTCCTAAAATATGAATTTTTTAGTTTTCGGTTCTCGCGGTTCCGGTTCGGTTCCATGCGATTCCGGAACCGCGCTCACCCCTAGTTTTATTTACTTGTTTATATATATATATATATTTCGTCGAGTTTCAATATAAGTTTCGAGTCATTATTCGTTTCTAGTTCACAAGTCCGAGTCATGACTCTCGGCTTTTACACGTCATATTGACCAATAAATACTAAAGACCATGTCACGGTGTTGTCGGGGTCGACGTAGCGCAAAGTTGACATAAATATCATTAGGTCCAAAATAAACAATTTCACAACTCCAATTAATCATTCAAACAATCTCATACCAACCACCCCATCTAAACAGACAACCAAACATACTCAACACCGCTAAACACTTCCAATTGACTCTTTCAATTCCCCAAACTTAACCGATTAACGAGTATCAAATCTAATGTTAGTTAATAACTTACAAATTACCCAAATCACCACAATTAACCGCAATCAGTCAATTGACTCATTGGTGCACTAAATACTTAACGCAGATTGGTTCAATATTCGAATCTAAAGTCCCAGTTATCATCCCACAATATTTGCAAAATTCACCTCTGAGACAGACATAGGTGATCAGTCCATGTCCTGCTGTCTCTGGCTGAATATAGGTGATCAATCTATATTCATTCGAGGTTCAATGAATTTTTATAAAGCAAGGCACAACCAATTACTATAACTAATTCTTAATATATATTCCCAACTTCAATGTTATCTACCTCAAATGTATTCATTTTCTTATCTCAAAAATATCTCGTTGCACCATTTTGTTACTAGTGTTAGGTATCATCGTGTGTGTGGTGTCGAGTCGACAAGACACTATGAAAGCACTCAAATAACCACAATGCGACTCATAACGACACAATGAGACGTCTAAGCGATAAGCTTTATAGTTTAATAAGATTGCTTATATGAGAACTGAGCTAGAGCAGAACCTATGAGCTAATCTTAAAGAAACTAAATAATCTAAAAGCAACCTTCTTACACTTAAACAACTTTCCTAATAAGCTATATACTAAATTCAATCAATAAGCAATCCCACAAGTCTGCTGTGACAACAGACTTAAGGGTGTTGAAGGAGGTTTTTTTAACACTAAAATAAGCAAACAAATAAGCTCTAAATACCTAACTAAGGCAAAACAAATAATCACTATACTATAGGCTATACAGGGAATCAAAGATCAAACCATTACTGGTACAGAATAAACAGATAAAAAGCTGTGAATAAGCTATTTTGGACAGAGCATGGACTGTTTATGTGCTTCAACCCAGAAACTTTGCACCACTAGCAGCCCCACCAAATGAATTTTTTGATTTTTTTTCCTTTTGAGAAAATTTAAACAAGCTGGTTAAATTGCTATTTTTATTTTTTAAAAAATTTATGACAAATTAAAATGACTCAAATTGCTGTGCTAAAATTGACAAAATGACTAAATTAAAAACTGAGAATGACCCTATTTGACTTTTAAAAAGACTCAGACTCAAATCCTAAAGGCAAAATTAGATTATAAAAAGATTATAACACTAATTTTAACAACTGGAATAGACTCTATAAGCTAATGACTCAAAAACTTCTATGGACTACCCTACATTAAGCTTAAACTGAGTCTACTTATCAACTTAACTCAAAAGGTTTAAAAAACTGTTGAATCTGATCTAATTAAACTTTTAACATATTCTGAATTCTATATATTTAAACTAACTTCAAAAATCTACTTGACCAAAACTAGCTTTGACTCACAAATATGCTTAAATCAAACACCCTTTAATTTTGCCAAAACAAAATCTAAAACATCTTTTACATTAGAAATTTAATGTTTTCAACTAAAAATGATTTATAAAGACTTAAAAACATATTTGTAACAAAATTTAAGTAGAAATTCTAGGTTTGACTTATGTTGACTTTTGTTGACCTTTGAAATTAAAACATAATTAAGCTATGACAAGCTCAAAATAAGCTATGAAAAGCTTATGTGAGCTTGTAAGTATAGTAAAGTAAGCTTGAAACAAATTATGAATTATGAGAACTTAAAACTGAAATGACAATGAATTTAAAAGAAGAGACAAATTGCACTTAATAAAACAATACTGAAATTACAACTACAATCAAAACTACTAGAAAACAGTAAAACGACACAGAAACTAAATTTGGTAACAATTTCTCTAAAGAAGTGAAAAATTGGACAAAGCTATATGTGAAGAGGAGTCTCTATTTATAGATGAACAAGGGCTTCAATTAGGGTTCCTGGGAAGGTCCTGGATCTCTCATCTCGTCCATCCAATTTAGCTTCCATCTTAAGCACAATTTGGGAGCATTGGATCATGTGCCATACTCTTTCATCCCATTGATTAACAGCGTGTCATTCCTGAAATGATGTCAGGAATGATGTCAGATAGCTTTTGGAAGGATTTTAGCTGGTATGGTGGGTAATTCATGTGGAAAAGATAGATGGATAGTGCTGGGGTTCCTTTGGGAGGGAAGGGTAAAACATGTTTTTTTATTATTGTTCTATTTGTTTGACTGGGTGTGAGGGAGGTTGATCGGGTCAAGGTGGTAAAATGGGTATCCGGTTAGGATTATAAAGGGGATTAGGCTTTTGGGTTTAAGTGGTGAAATGGGGTATTTATTTGGACTTGGATTTTTACATCCGAATATTAACAAGGGCCATTTTATGTTAATTTGTCAATTATAAGGACCAATGGTGTAATCTAGGAAATGGTAAGGGTGTAAAGTGAAACTTGGTTAAATGAGGGGTATGAGGGTATAAAGGGTAAGTATGGGTAGGTGAGGGGTAAAAATGATAAATTGGGTGAATGAGGGGTGTTTTGTGAAAATATGGTAAGGTGAAGGGTTTAAAGTGTGAATTGGTAAACGTGAGGACTTGTTGTGAAAACTTCCCAAA
This sequence comes from Chrysanthemum makinoi, assembly GCA_910596185.1. Taxonomy (NCBI): domain Eukaryota; kingdom Viridiplantae; phylum Streptophyta; class Magnoliopsida; order Asterales; family Asteraceae; genus Chrysanthemum; species Chrysanthemum makinoi. Next base: position 213,583,062 of record OU343223.1, on the reverse strand, counting down.
CATGATCCATGATTTCATAAATTGAACTTTTGAGCATTCAAAACCCTTAAAACTGATTCCCGGCTTCAATTTTGCACTCTCTTCCTTCTCGTGCCCGGTTTTCTTTTGTTTTTTCTTTTGTTTGTTTTAAGATATCCGTACCTGTACATGCATAAACTCAAGAAACACACAAATGTTAATCATTAACGGTTGATTTCTAGTTTATTTGGTTCTAAAAAAAAAAAAAAGAAAAGGAATATGTTTTCACATATACCAAAATCCCCCAAACTAACGTATTGCCGTGTCCTCACGCAATATCATCAACTCACGCTTCTAAAACCAAAGATTCCAACCTCTTTCTACTAAAGCTATAAAAAGTAGCAAAGCTTCCTCAAAAGAGATTTAGAAACCCTTAATTCTAAAAACGCCCCGTTTACCTTTTGTTTCACATATAGTGTAACATTAAGCACTCTTTCTTTTTTGCGTGACGGTTTGTTGAACTTTCATGTCTATCAATAACTCTCACATATTTTTGAAAGACATTTTAGGATCACGGAGTAGGAAACAAAACTCATAAAGAAGTGACCATACGGATAGAATTCATCGTCCTTGATTTTTCACGAGTTCCCAAACTAAGCTTAAAATCGAAATCACTCACTATATACAAATTAGATGCTAACACTACCGATAAATGCTACTTGTGTATGCAAGCCTACTTTTCACTCCGATAATCCTAATTCCTCTAACGATTTTATTTTGAAAATCGATAATTTTTTGTTTTTCTCTTTTCTTGTTGCGATATATATTTATTCCGATAAAAGCATCGAGTTTAGACGCTAAGTAGTTCCCAAACCTTCCCTCGAAAACCGTTGCTCACAAGAATGAGGTCCACATCAAGGTCCTACCTTCACACGATTTATGGGATATCCTTTTTATTTATAACCGAGACATCCCATGTTTGAGACACGAAACAGAAAATTTTTATTAGGATATCCCCGGAGTCGAAGCTTGGCTTAACATTATTTTAGCACATTTTCACATTTGCAATTTTAGCCCTCGGTCTTTTCAACCACTAATTCAACGGGATTACCGTTTTATTACAAGTCTTATTATGACTTTGGAATTTTTCCTCAACCTTTTTGAAGTCCATGGAAACGGGGGTACCGTCAAACATAGAAAACTTTTATGGCTCTGGATTTTCACATTTATACATTTGAGCTTTATTTCCCGTTAATATTTGCCAAAATCCAAGTCCCACGACTTTCATAACAATAGAAAAAATAGCACCTACTATCAAGAATCAGTTGTCTATTACACTGCAACACTGACAGTACCTTGATGTGTACCCAACTCTCATAAGCAAGGATTCTCTCAAGAATGCTTAAAAACTAAGTATCGCCAAAACCAAATACCTTTAATTATTTTGAAATTTTTGTTTTTGGAGTTTATAAGCTGTTGGGAGCAAAAAGCCACAAGTAACCTCTACGAGCTCTAAAGAGATCCATCTACTCCACGCTTAGCATCTAACTTCTATATAACTCTATCATTTCTCGATCTTCGCAAATTTAAAATGTTAAATAATAAGATCCGCGAAAGCTTAGCCGATAATTTAGCTTTTGCAAATTAAAGTCAATCATGGGAACTTGCAAAAATCTTTGATAGAATTCGCGTTTTATAGCTCCTTGTATGAAAAACTAGCGAAAGATTTTAATCATCAATGGTTAAGGGAACAAGCTAGGGCTCAACACGTCCGGTCAAGTCAAAATTCTATTCCTACTTTAACCAGCGGAAAGCCAAAAAGGTGTCAAAGCATATACATTATTTTGTAAATGCTTCGTCAAATAATCTCAAGTCTCGCATTTTTAAAATCACATATTAGAAACTAGCAAATCTTTCAAAGCTTCGCATATTTAAAATCACTTAGGGACGCTTGCAAATTCTTGGCCTTGTGAGCTAGAATTCGCATATTATTGCCTCTTTTCTAAGCAATTAGCAAAGACTTTTTCAAGAAAACGCATATTTAAAGTAACTTCTAAGAGACTCGCAAAGACTTTTCAATCATAAAACTAGCAAAAGCCTACAAAAAATTTAAATTTTCTCACTTTTTTCAACAATTGTTTTGATAAAGATTTAAAAGGTACACTTTTAAGGGGTCATTTAAGCCCTTAATCGACCACTTTTATATCTGTTACTGCTTAATTTCATTCCTTTTCACTTTTTAGGTCTCTTGAAGGCAAAATGCTGAAATGATGCTTATTTGGACAAAAAGGCGTGAATATGTGAAGAAAATGGCTAAAGTCAATATCAAGACACTCAAGCTGCTAGAAATGCACCCGACGGCGTCACAGATAAAGGGCGACGCCGTCCCTATAATTGTGACGGCTCATAAGTGAAATTGCTATTTTGCACCTGACGGCGTCAGGCTTTGAAGAGTAGGGCGTCACGACTCAGATGGCCTAGATCCAGATTCAGACGGCGTCAGAAGTTGAAGCTGACGACGTCACAACCACAACGTGGTGCCGTCCCAAAGTTGACTTGGCCAAGACGAAACCCTAATGGCGGCGATATAACGGCGTCACAATTAAAAGGTGACCTTGTCGCAGTTGTAACTCTATATATAGAATTTGATTTTCAGACTTTTAGGGAGGTAGATTTTTGGAGTAAAAACCTAAAACGATTTTGGTTTGTCTTGGGCAGTATTTTAGGGTTCTCATACCCAATTTTACAACAAGATAAGTTATTTACTTCATTGATTTCATTATGTCTTCGATTGTATGTGTGTATTGTTGGATCGATGTACTCTAACCAAACTAACTTATGTAGCTTGTAAAGGGCTTAGCAACCTTGGATAAATCCTAAGTCACTAACAATGAAACACTGAATTATCTCTATTAAGTATGCGGAATTTACTTGAATAAAGCCAAGAAGAATTAACTTTAACTTTAATAATTATATTAAAACTCTGAACCTGCTTGATACACAGATTCACTAACAATCCCTAACAGCTCTAATATCGATCTTAGTAAACTCTAATAATGCACGTACATTCGTATGCCAATCTAGGGGTCCTTTTATAAGCATAAGGATAACCCTAGTCGGTTTACAATTCTATTTCTTGTACGTCAAATAATTCTAAACTAAACTTAGAACATTCTAGAATTACATTATTATCCTTAACGATTTTGCATAGCAGTCCTTTAACCATGCAGTACTTTGATGAACGAGCAGTACTTTGACTTTCTTCTTTAGCAGTACTTTGACTCTTCAGCACTTTGACTTTCTATATCCCAACAATCCTCCCCTAACTTGAATTCAACTTGCTTGATTTCAAGTTCCTTCGTATATTCATCTTAAATGTCTTTATCTTCAAGGAAAGATTGTGCCTTTATCTTCAAAATTTTATCTTTGTATTCCATGTGCTTGTATTATCATCATCAAAGTAGTCCTTATCAGTAATTCTTTACAGCAACAATCAGCAAGCTCCATCTTTTTCAGCTACTCAGCAACATATGACATATTGTACATCAGTTCATTTAAGTTTCAGTGTATTATCATCACTTCCAGGTGTGTAAACTCCTGTGAGAGGTGAATCAATGAAATTTTAATGGATTTTGATGTCTCTTTAGCAAAACCATTAACTCTGGAGTAGCCAAATGTTTAGGTATGTTAAACCATGGTACATTGATAACCATATGATTTTTAGCAAATCATCAGCTATCAATGGATTTGTTTTGTCTTTACCAAAAGTCGTACTCTTTTGGACTAGTTAGTTCTTGCAACCATGGTGAACTAATTACCATATAAATGGTTTTTCCACAGCCTTTACCACAAGCCATTTTTATTGTGGGCTAGCCAACCCTTCACATTTGTTGATATGGTGAGTTGATTACCATACAACTTATTAGCAAGTTGTCAACTATATAACGGATTTGAGATATCTTTACCAGAGTCGTTTACTCATGGATTAGCCAATCCTTGTGTTAAACATGGTGGATTGATAACCTTTTATAACCATCTCAAAAATCATTTGTTGCTTTTAACCTTTGTTTCAAAATATTTTTCACTTAACAAAAGTTTTCTTTCAAAAATCATTAACTGGTTTTGTGCTGCAAGCAGTACTTTGATTAAAGTACTGTTTGTTCAGCAGTACTTTGAGAAAAGTACTTATTTTTCAAAAATTTATACAATTAAACATCATACCAGTATTTATGCTTCATCATCAGCCATAGTTGTCCATCTGATATACAATTCAATAACCATTAAGGCTGTTTCAGTTTCTTCTTCAACTTCCATTCCATGATCCAGCATCCTTGTCATAAGATCATTAGTCAAAGGATATCTTCTTTCAGCTAACATATGGATCATAGTTCCATCTTCCATTTCCAAAGCATGTACTCCTGATTCTTCAAAGAATCTCCAGCTTGTAATCTCCCATACTTCTTGATTTAGCCAGATTTCCTCAGTGCTTGTTTCCTCAGTTTCCCAGATAATTGTCAGATCTCCTAGCAATACTAAGCCAATTCCAGTTGATGGAATATGTTCAAAGTATTCTTGCACTAATTGATATAGTTGAAACAGATATGCTCTATCTATTATGTGCAGTATATCCCATAGCAAATTGAACACTCTAAAACTTTCATCCTCCCTATGGAACATCAGATAATCTCCAACCTTTGATGTTACCACTTCAAATGTAGTTATTTTAGACTTCTTTACTGCAGCATCTTTGGATTTAGGATGATCAAAGTCGACAACTCTTAAGTAATTTCTCAGTTCATCAACTGTATCTGATCTCAATTATACCTTCTTTGATGACTGTTCTTCTTCAGTTGTTCTTTTCCTCTTTAAGCTTCTTTTTCTATCATCCTCCTTTAGCTTATCATCATCTTTAAAAGAAATAATACTATCAACTTTCTTTTGATAAGCTTCTCTTACCAAGTCATACAACTGTTTCATCTCAAAATATTTTAGCTTCTGTAATCCAGTATACCCTTGACCTTTTAGATAAGCCATCATGGCATTTCTTTCCTTAGCAATACTTGGTTTTCTTGGTATAGCAACTAGCTTCTTTGGTATTTCAACTTCAGCATCCAATTCAGCTTGTAGCTTTTTAGCAGCTTCTTCATTCTTAGCCACTTCAATAGCTCTTATATCAGCCAAAGTGAGCTTTTTCTTCTTCTTTGATTCCACCAGTTTGCCTTTCCCTTTGTCTTTAGGATCTAACATTGGTTGAGAAGCTTGAGGTTGTTCTTCAGCAACTCCTGGAATACTAACACCCCTTGGTTTAGATAAGTTGTGCAATATCTCAGCTACAGTTTCATCATCACTTGCAGTGTGCACTACTTTGGGTGTATCAGCTTCCTCTTCTGGTATGACTGTCGAAGGACCAGCTTCCTCTTCAAAGTCTAGAATCCTTGGTGTGATTAGCTCTTGTCTGTATTTTCCTTGAAGAGCAGCAGCACCTTGATCAGCAGCACCTTGATCATCAGTACTTTGAACACCAGTTCCTTCAGGCTCAGTACTTTGAATGTTTACTTGTGCTTCAGTACTTGATAACATCAAATAGTCCTGAATATTAAGTGTCAATTTCCACCGATAATGCTCGTTATTTATATCATTTATATGGATTTACGCTTGTTTTCCATTGTTTTCCACTTTCAGGTAAATTACGAGCATTGGAGCTAAAGAGACGCGGAAATGGAAACATTACTAAAGATTTATCATAGTATGCCTATTTTGAAGAAGTTACGGCGTAACTCCTCTCTCACATTACGCCATAACTATTGCGTGACCCAGAATACCAACTTATCAAGAGGTTACGGCGTAACTCTTCCCAAAGGTTACGACGTAACTCCATTAGGTCAAAAGAGGTTCCACGCCGCTGATACTTACGCCGTAACTACTGCATCACTTACGACGTAACCACTAATAAGGTTACGCCGTGACTAACAGATCTAGTGCATTTATGAAGAAATAGAAGGTTACGGCGTAACTCCTATATTGGTTACGCCGTAACCCAGATCTGGCCTATAAATACCCCACGAATTCCAGCATTTCTATCCATCCCATTCCACACACAACACTCTGAGAACGTGGGAAAAAGCTCAAGGCAGGTCTAGGGGAGCATACGGAGCTGTTTCCAAGGGAGAAGTCACTCCATTACGATAAGCTTTAGCATTTTATATTTCTTCTACTTTCAATTCATGTATTTCGTACCTTTGAATATTGAATTGATTTAATGATTAATATGAGCGGCTAAGCACCCTTTGGTGCTAGCCTAGTTATGATTCCTTAATTGTTTTGTTTGCGTTTACCTTTACTTCCGTACAATTATTTCTAAGTGTATGCATGCATAGTTCTTTGGTAGTCACCCTTGATTCGGTAGTTTTGAATGGCGGTAGAGGCCAATTTCCTAGGAGATATGACCAACTGACCCTAGGTGAGCGGACCGAGACGGGAAGGGTAAGATATGACCAACCGACAACCCTTTCTACTTGTGCGATTTGACCAACTGATCACCTATCGTTTGGATGAACTTAAGAATTGGGGGGTGTAGTGTCTAAGTTCCTAATGGCCGGGCACTCACTATTTTTAATCTAGTATGTAGCGATACTTAATGACTTGGCTTAGGGGACCAGGAACAACATGACTTATGACGGTGCGCCTGATTTCTCCTGTGGTGGCATCTTTGCTGATAGGTTAGGGCGAATTGACCAAATGTTGTCCTCTCGAATTTGACCCCACCCGAAGTAATTGGAAGTAAGTAGACGTAGACATAACTAGCTAGGAGGATTGACTAGGTTACCTATTTATCTGCTTTTATTTTATTCTGCATTAGTAGTTTAATTAATTAAATCCCTATCGAAACCATTATTATTCTGTGACAATTAGACTTAATAATAATCCAACACACATAGCTCTTGGGACGACCTCGGGTTTACCATTTACTACACTACACGCGACCGGGTACACGCCCGTAGTGCACTAGGGTAGACCATAGGTATAGCGAGACACTATAAATATTAAGTCCTGGTCAGTAAAACCTGCATCAAGTTTTTGGCGCCGCTGCCGGGGAGTTATATTAGGATTGATATTAAGTCTTTCATTTCATTTTTAAACTTTTCTCACGATCATATTTCAAGTTTTCAGGTACCATGGAAGTTGTTAACATCGATGACCTCGCTCTTGAGGAATACTTGGCGTTGACAAGAGCGGAACAAGGGTCGGGTCTCATAAGACCGGCAATCGGAGCGGATGTTCGTTTCATAATTAAAGACCAATTTATGAGGGAGCTTCGCGCTAACCCTTTTCCAGGAAACAGGGACGAAGACGCATATGAGCACGTTGAAAATGTCCTATACATCGCTAGCCTTTTCAACATTCCGGTCGTGTCTCATGATGTGTTATGCTTAGGGTGTTCCCAATGACTCTTACCTGGAGCAGCCGGAAGATGGATCGAAAGGTTGCCCGCCGGAGCAGTTAATACTTGGGCGCTACTAAAGAAACACTTTATTCAAAGATATTGCCCGCCATCGAAGATTTCTAACCAGCTTTTGGAGATCCATAATTTCAAACAAGAAGACGATGAAACTCTGTATCAAGCTTGGGACAGACACAACGATCTTCTATATAAGTTTCCTACCAATGATTTGAATAACCAGCAGAAGGTCAATATTTTCTACAAAGGAATAAACGTAACTACAAGGCAAATGCTAGACTATCAAGGACCTATCCCAAACATGACTCCTACCACTGCAATTGAAGCCATTCAAAAAATGGCGGACCACTCTCAAAAATGGCACGACGGTAGGAGAAAAAGAAACCAAGGCGGAAGTTTTGACGGAATCGCAGCAATAGCTAGTAAAATTGAAAATCTCAGTCGAGATATGCTGAAAGTCAGAGAAACCGTTCATGCCATCCAAGTAGGTTGTGAAATCTATGGAGGAGGACATCTTACGAAAAATTGTCCTCATGTGGACGAAGAGAATATTGAAGAAGCTAAGTATGGAGAAAATCGACCATTTTACGGAGATAATCGAAATAGTAATGGTTATCGTGGAAATTACAACCGTGGGCCTTATGGAGAAAGAAAGCCCAGTCTTGAAGAAACAATTAATAAGTTCCAAGAAAATTCAGCCCAAAGACAAAAGGAGCAAGATGAGTGGTTGAAGGAATTCCAGGAAAACACTGACAGAAACCTTTCCAAGCACGACTCAACTCTGAAAAACCTAGAATCCATGGTGATGAAACTCAGTGAAAAAGTAAGGAGGAATAACGAAAAACCTGAAGGATCTAAACCAGCTATGGAGTGTAAGGTGATTTTTTCTGATGATAACTCAAAGGTTCAGGTCAATGATACGGATTTAGGGGATGATTTCGTCGATAGATCTGAGTTATGCCGTAACATGCCTAATGAGTTACGGCGTAACTATGTGTTTGACAGCGACAACGGGGTTGTGAAGAATACTGAGGAAATCCACTCTAACGAATTACGCCGTAACCAAGAATCTCAGTGACGGTGTAACTGGGATACATGGGCAGACAGCTTCCTTGATATAGGTGAATCAGAGACTCAGAATACTGGTGATTGGTCCCACAATATTAACCTATTTCCTTTATCACCATAAAAAAAAAGATATCACTAGTGCAAGGCCATACCAGTAACTAAGGGGGACTCATTTGACCTATGGGCTTCATGTGATCCTAGAAACAAAACTTGTGATGGAGGTACTGACAAAGAGAGAATCAAGAATAACAAGTTTTATGGACTGCTTACATTGATGATGAAAGACTCGAAAAACTCTCCCTTGAAGATGAAGAAGAGCCACTTATAACTCACTGGTGTGCTCCTGTCATCATAACCGATGAGGAAACCACAAGAGCATGGCCTACATGCAGCCTCTTCCACGAGTATTGTAATGGCGGAGACAATGAAAGTAAGGAAGAATGGACATGCCCTCATGAGCGTGAAAGACATTGTATAAAATTCGGTGATTTAGCCTTTAAAGACTGGTACGCAATTAAATTTGGGGATGCCAAGATCGATCCAAATCTTCTTAAGAAGCTAAAAATTGATTACGAAGAGCACATTCAGAAAAAGGAAGAGGCTAATGATGATATAAACTGCACGGATAAGCATTTAAGTAAAACTGACAACAAGAAATGACGCAGTCACTGGTGTGAAAGAGTAAAATCTCCTGGGGACATTTTATGGGCGTCATGCAACCCGTATGATGACATATGTAACGGGGGAAGCAGCTCTGGAAGAATAGGAAAAGATGAATTCTTTTGGTCCTCGACCAATGATGAGGAGAGAATGAGTTTACCTTGGCTGGACAACCTAGGATTCGATAGTTGGGTGAAGATTAAGTATGGACATGTGGACACATTAACCAAAGAGAAGATTTGGAAGGAATACATGGATCGAGAGAATTCAAACGACGAAAGTCTCAACAACACGAGTGAAATAACAGTTGACAATGACAAAGAGTTGGTTTGTAATGATAAAGAAGAATGCAAGCGCGTTCTAGTAGAGAATCTGCTCGATGAAGAATGGTTCAAGGACACAACTTCTGATGACGATGATATTGAAGGGATCCTAGATTACCTTGAATTGCAAGGAAATGAGGAGTTCACTGATCCCGATGACGAAGCTTACGAACAAAGGAGGTGCAAACTCCTGGGGATTCCCTACAAAAGACCACCTCCAATTATTGTCTAAAAATATGAATTTACTCGCTACCACCTGGGACCGGAAGAGAAATTTTGAAAAGTTCGAAAAATCGAAACCATTGAATACCTCTGAACTGCCTCGAATGTTGCATGGATGAGGCATAATTTGATGAATGATATTGAAGAAGTGGGGCAAGCCCAAAAGCCCCCATAGTAGCCCCGCGGCTCTGAGTCTAACTTAAAGACTCGTAAATAAAGAAAAGCGCTCTTTCGGGAGACAACCTGAATTATCCCTTTCTTTTGTTTTTATTTCCTTTCTGTTGGGTTTTGTGTTTTCTAACCATTTTTGCAGGAAACGAGGAACTAATTGCTGTTGCAGTTGCTGATCTGAACAGAGTTACGGTGTAGCTCATCTTGGTGATTACCAGTAAGCATTTTAGTAGCGTAATTCTTGACGCATTACCAATTACGCGTAATACCATCTCGGTGGTTACACCGTAACTACTCGCTTGACAGCTCATACCAGGTTTTGCCAGTTACGGCGTAACTCTCTCATTGTAGTTACGACGTAACTTTCCTCTGCTTTAATTCTTTCATTTTAAAACACAGTAACCTTGTATTAGTTTTTAAATGAACTTTGTGGGTGTGTTCCCTTTAAACCCTCACGAGACTTCACTCGTCCACTTGGGACACCAAGTGGTTTAAAAGGCTTGTTGCATTCGCTAAATGCAACCGTGATTCCTACGAAAGTGAGTTAGGTTTGTTTTTCATTTTATTTTATCTTTTTAGAATTATGCTTGTCGGTATTGTGATTTCAGGGATTGAAGTTTGTTCATTACGCTTAAACGAAGGCACGGTTCTTTTTCGTGGGCCTTCTTCTTTTTGGAGCACATTTCAGGGAAGTTCTCGCTCTAATTCTACCTTTCTTTTCACCCTTATTTTAATGCCTAGTACAAAAGGGACTTTGTACAATTCAAGTGGGGGGACGGGAGTAGAATTATCTCTTGAACTTTATTTTGCCCTCATTTTTCTAGTTTATTTTGAAAAATTATGCCATTTTTAAAAAATTTTACATGTTTTTCCGAACCTAACTAGATTAGACCTTAGCCGAGCACATACAACCCTTGACATTACATGGTGAGATTAGCTTTATCCGTTTCCAATATTTTACCCCAAATCCACCAAATTATGAGTGTGCCGGTAGCTTGTAAACTTTAGAACTTGGCCTTTGCATCATTTCGAGACCATAGACGAGGTATGTTGAGTTAGCTCGATGTATTTGGACTTTTCAGTTTTAGAAGGCAATATTATAGGATTATCACCCAAACAGCCTACCATTGTGAGTCTATCGATTAGTCACCTCGACTTTTCGACCCCCATGTGAAACCCTTTTGTTGCACTCACCTTTAGTGCAAGATACCCCTAGATACACCCTTCTGAGCCATTCCTTTCATTTTGTCAACCGAATATATTGTTTCGTTACACCTATACACCTTAGCCTACCCTGTAGTCTTTATTTGTGATTGGGAAGTCATCATTTGCCTAAGTTCAAGGTTCGAGTGGGAAGGTTAGGAAATCACGCTTTCATTGACAACATTTATGAAGATCATTGAAGACCCCCCGAATTCCCATTGTTCATCTCAAGTGGGGGGATGTTATGTTATTATGTTATGTTGGAAAAAAAAAAAGGTTGATTGAGTTATGATATTGTAAAGTGCGATGTTATAAGCACTATTGTATGAGCTTTATTGATTAGTATCGAGGAGGCCACCTCGGTCACATTTGAAGATTGGAGTTGGTAATTATGCCAACAGAAGAAGAAAAGGTAGTTTGCCCATCACGACGTCCTCTAATGACACATCTACCTTGCATTTCATGATCCGGTTTCTAGACTTCTAAGCTTGAACTTTGGGCAGACGGTAAGTGGTGATGACTTGGTTATAGATTTAGACTACCTGCTTGTTTTTCATTTTACACCAATTATATATTCCATGTGTTATCCTACCCTTTAGTCATGAAGCGTGTCTAGGTGATGCAGCGAGCAATCTTTGGTGTCTTGGCCATGGATTTGGTCATGTGTCATTGATTTTGTCCACTTCGCCGTGACATGTTAGTAATGATGAGTCACCCCTTAACCTTTGTCGTGTCTACCCATATTGCCTTCGAGAATTGTTTAGCCCTTAACTCTAATGGTGGAGATTTGTGTAACCGCCAAGCTTATGATAGAATACATGCTATGACTGTGCGATTGAGTGATCACCCCGAAATTGACACTTAGAATAGTTGAGAGATTTGAGTGTTTGTTCCCCTTTCGTGAGGTGTTCGGCTTTATTTTATTCTCGCATAAGGGATTTGTAAACTCGTATTTTCTAGGTTTTGGGAGATATCTTTTTAGGAATCTACCTAACAAGGTCTACTTGAGGGCAAGTAGAGTTTAAGTGGGGGGATATTTGATAACATCAAATAGTCCTGAATATTAAGTATCAATTTCCCCCGATAATGCTCATTATTTATATCATTTATATGGATTTACACTTGATTTCCATTGTTTTCCACTTTCAGGTAAATTACGAGGATTGGAGCTAAAGAGACGCGGAAATGGAAACATTACTAAAGATTTATCACAGTATGCCTATTTTGAAGAAGTTATGGCGTAACTCCTCTCTCACATTACGCCGTAACTATTGCGTGACCCAGAATACCAACTTATCAAGAGGTTACGGCGTAACTCTTCCCAAAGGTTACGACGTAACTCTATTAGGTCAAAAGAGGTTCCATGCCGCTGATACTTACGCCGTAACTACTGCATCACTTACGACGTAACCGAGTTTATTGAAGACTACGGCATAACCACTAATAAGGTTACGCCGTAACTAGCAGATCTAGTGCATTTACGAAGAAATATAAGGTTACGGCGTAACTCCTATATTGGTTACGCCGTAACCCAGACCTGGCCTATAACTACCCCACGAATTCCAAAGATTTTTATCCATCCCATTCCACACACAACACTCTGAGAACGTGAGAAAATGTCACACCCCCAAATTACCTGTTTTGCAGTGGAATGGAATTCCTGGGGATTGACTGTCATAGCATCACAGTTGCAGATATATTGAACGACCTAAAGTGTCGTTTGGAAAAAACACATCGTTTGATTTAATAAAACAATCAGAGTTTGCAAAAGATAGGTCCCAAATGAAATCAATTTGTGCGGAAATAAGTTTGTTACAAGTCAAACGATGTTTTAAAGTGCATAAATCCTATGTATGACGCGTCGTCACCACGACTCTGTGATATGTCCACATGCATGCCATGAAGTGAATGCCTTAGATACCTGAGATAAAACATGCTAAAAAGTGTCAACACAAAGGTTGAGTGAGTTCATAGAGTTTGTGTTGAAATGTAAAGCCTTTAAAGAATGTTCATGCAGCAAAGGCATTGCAAATCCACTCAGTTCCAAGTTCCGCCCATACAAAACTTGCAACCTGTGTGTTCACAACCCACTGCCAAAATATATATGGTTTATGTTCAAATGCATGATGTCAAATGAATTCACATAACAGTACATTACTTAATCTATCAATATTCAATTGATATAACACATATGAGTGTTGTTTCAAATAGTTCCAAGACCATTAGTTCATGATTATACCAAGACATTTAGTTCAATGATTATACCAAGACATTTAGCTCAATGATAATACCAAGACATTTAGCTCAATGATAATCCCAAGACATTTAGCTCAATGATTATACCAAGACATTTAGCTCAATGATTATACCAAGACATTTAGCTCAATGATTATACCAAGACATTTAGCTCAATGATTATACCAAGACATTTAGCTCAATGATTATACCAAGACATTTAGCTCAATGATTATACCAAGACATTTAGCTCCGAGATTATACCAAGACATTTAGCTCCGTGATTTATGATATGGAATATGACTAAACATTCAGTTCAGATAAACATATAGTTGCAAATAATCATGAATGTCATAAAAGTTGAGCATGTATCTCCCCCAAAGAGTTGAATAAAAGCATTAAAACAATTGAAAATGGGGCTATGGAACTCACGGAAATCCGTAAATGTTTAGAGTACTTATGAAAATAAATGAAAATATTTGAGCATGTATCTCCCCCAAAAGTAATTCAAAACGTATAAAAGTAGGGGCTATGAAACTCACCTGTTGCAATGATTATGATGACAAAAGTGGATACACCGAAATGTAGCGTGAATCTCTAAAATTGACCTATTATGAATGATATGATATGTAATAAGTCATGATGTAATGTTATGCATGCAATTCGGATGATATCTATACCACTTGTGAATTTCTGAAAATAACACTTATCGACGAAAAATAATCTTAAAATGTCTTGACCATTTTTAAATTACTTTACATGTATTTACGTTGAAATGATATCCTACGATAATCATTTAATGATTTATTATGAAATTATAACTTTTCGTCGTAAAATAATGTCGTTGAAATTTTCATGAAAGTGACTAAACGGCCTCGAAAAGCTAGTCGTAAAATGGTGTACGTCGAGTGTTAAGAAACGAACTCAACGGTTTTGGGAAGCTCGTATCATTATCTCAAAGCTTTAGTGTTTAAGTTTCCATCCTAGAGGTCTCGATCATAAAGAAAATATAGGTAAAGTATGGTACTTGTGCCCAAAATATTGTTTAAGGATGGTTTTCGGCAAAGTTTAAGTGACCGTATTTTATTCGTTACAACTCCGCTTGACAAATGGTTTGAGATTTTGGAAAATATTCTTGGCGAACTTACTATTACTAGAAGGCATCATGTTATACAAAGTACTCCGTCATTGTTAAAAACGACCCTCAACATGGTCCCTCGTTGCCGTAGTATGTGTCTAATAGAAATATATTAGTTTTTCTTATATAATATAGTTACGGCAACTTGTTTAAAATGTGAATAATTTAGTCGTTATAAGTCCGTTTTCTACGTTCTTTATATCCACGAAATCGTGATAACATATACTAATATATTTTTGATAAGTCGACATATTTAACAACGTTTAAGACTCATTTTTTACTCGTAAAAAGTCGAGACAGCATGCTGAATTTTCTGAAACAAATAGTTTTCGTCGTCAAACTTCAAAAATTCATAACTTCTTCGTTATAGCTCCGTTTTAACCCATTCAAGCGGCCACGTTTTCGTTTTAAAGTATATTTTCCAAATATCTAGCCCAAAATATTTTGATTACTGTCGAAAATTCCAGAATTTCAAAATAAGGACAGACCCTTTAGAAAACTTGTCGAAATGAGTTTTTCTCGCGCCCAACCTATTCCAACCAATTCAAAACAACTCCGAAGCTATTCTAATCCTACCATACACCTTCTTAGGGTGTCATGGGTTCCTAGACATCACCAAGAGTGATATATTACCAGGAGTAATTATAGGATGACATAAATATATATAACTCTTAAAAACAAATGAAAAAGTGGTATAAACATCATATGACTTGCATGTTTTCTCACATATGATGAAATGAATATAACAATGAATATGAAATATGATCATGAATATGGATGCTTACTAGTAAACTTGATGAGGTTATAAGAACAAAGGATTTTTCCTAATCACCCAAGGTTTTTATTGCACAACCTTAATCAAGAGTGATACTAGAGTGAATAAATCGTGTCTAGAAAATTTTATGATGATCCTTCCTTGGTCCCTTGGTGTGGCCGGTTGCAAGAGGAGTGGAAGAAGAGAGGTATTTTGATTTTTCACTTTGGATAATATGAAGTGAATGTGTTTATGTTTTAGTATATTGCAATATACTAATGAAGATATTTAACAAACCAAGTGACTCACCCCCCCCCCCTTGTGTCGACAAGGGGGTGTTAGTCATCCTTTAATACATTTTTTTTTTAAATTATTTATAAGTATAATTATATGTAAGTAAATTGAAGACATGTGATAAATTGTATACACATTTGAATATTTAGGGTAGCCTTAGTTAAAAATAAATTTTAACGGGTCAAGATAAAATATATTGAGGTCATAAAAATTATAAAAATACATTTCTTGCAAAATTTGAGTGAAATAATAGTTATCGTGTAGTATTTAATATAACCGTCGTAATTATATAAATATAACAATTTATATACAAAATAAATTTAAAACACCGGGTAAACTCATAATATTATTTTTATAATCTTAATATGAGTATAAAAATATATTGAGATAATTTTTGGAAGTAACGGATCAATTGTTCAAAATAATTAATTACGCGACAGCGTTTATTTAATATGAAATTATACGTTTAATGCAATATGCAAAACAATGCATGAACTAATATGATGATAATGATGGTAATGATATGTAGACTAAACCTAGTCTATATGGAATGTCCTTGATGATAAGTTCATGAATTCACAGCTAAACCATTACGGTTACGTGAATTTGATGCTCGTAAACCTAGTTTACGATAAATGATGAAGCATGAGTAGAAATTTTCTCCGGGAATGAATAGTGTTTCGTGAATAGTAAATTTTGAAATATGTTCTCAAAATATTACTTTGACTCCAAAAACGGTGAATAGTAAAATTTTGAATAGTAACCGGTGAATAGTAAATTCCCGAGATGAATAGTAAATTTTGAAAATGACCTGAAATTGCGAGTTGTCACAGAAAAAGCTCAAGGCAGGTCTAGGGGAGCATACGGAGCTGTTTCCAAGGGAGAAGTCACTCCATTACGATAAGCTTTAGCATTTTATATTTCTTCTACTTTCAATTCATGTATTTCGTACCTTTGAATATTGAAGTCACTCCAAAGGGTGCTTAGCCGCTCATATTAATCAAGCAAATCAATTCAATATTTTTTTTTCTGTTCAAAAAAAAATATTGAATTGATTTGCTTGATTAATATGAGCGGCTAAGCACCCTTTGGTGCTAGCCTAGTTATGATTCCTTAATTATTTTGTTTGCGTTTACCTTTACTTCCGTACAATTATTTCTAAGTGTATGCATGCATAGTTCTTTGGTAGTCACCCTTGATTTGGTAGTTTTGAATGGCGGTAGAGGCCAATTGCCTAGGAGATATGACCAACTGACCCTAGGTGAGCGGACTGAGACGGGAAGGGTAAGATATGACCAACTGACGACCCTTTCTACTTGTGCGATTTGACCAAATGATCACCTATCGTTTGGATGAACTTAAGAATTGGGGGTGTAGTGTCTAAGTTCATAACGACCAGGTACTCACTATTTTGAATCTAGCATGTAGCGGTACTTAATGCCTTGGCTTAGGGGACCAGGAACAACAGGACTTATGACGGTGCGCCTGATTTCTCCTGTGGTGGCATCTTTGCTGATAGGTTAGGGTTAATTGACCAAATGTTGTCCTCTCGAATTTGACCCCACCTGAAGTAATTGGAAGTAAGTAGACGTAGACATAACTAGCTAGGATGATTGACTAGGTTAGCACCACTATTCCTCTATTGATTTCCCTTTACCTATTTATCTGCTTTTATTTTATTCTGCATTAGTAGTTTAATTAATTAAATCCCTATCGAAACCATTATTATTCTGTGACAATTAGACTTAGTAATAATCCAACACACATAGCTCTTGGGATGACCTCGGCTTTACCATTTACTACACTACACGCGACCGGGTACACTGCCCGTTAGTGCACTAATGTAGACCATAGGTATAGCGAGACACTAAAAATATTAAGACCTGGTCAGTAAAACCTGCATCAGTACTTTCAGTTTGAACATCAGTACCTTGAGGTTCAATATCTTTATATGTATGAGGTTGAGCATCTTCATTCAAATTATCTTGCTCCAGATTCCTCCTTAAGTTGAATGAAGACTGCTGTTGAACCTTTTTACCTTTTAAAACTTTCTTAAGTTTCCTCTGAGATTTGACCCACAATCTGTGATGTTGGACCAATGGCCAAACAAACTTCTTTAATCTTCTAAATTTGAGTTTCAACTTTTTAATTTATGCAGCCTGAGTTTCAAAGGCTTTCTTCAATCTTACTAGCTCCCTTGTCAAAGCATAGTTATCCATAACTTCACCCTCAGAAGCCACATCTCCCTCATCTCCTCCAAATGTTTGAATCCCATCTGTGGAAGTATAATCATTGGGAGAGGATGGTGGGTTTACCTCTGGTTCTGAATCACCATGAGTAGATGCATGTGGAGATGGTGAAGACAAAGCTACAGTACCTTCTTGTGTAGCAGTACCTTGTGAAGATGCAATACCTTCTTGTTCTTCACTTGCAGCAGCCTCATCTCGAATGGCTTGAACAATCTCCATCATTGAAGTAGTTAAAGGAGTGTTCCTTCCAGAGAATCTATCACTCTTCTTAGCCATGAAGGTGAAAATCTTTGCAGGTTGTACCACAACTGGTAATAAGCTTGAAGGATTTGGTACATCATGAAGTTGTTTATTCAAGAAAACTTGAATAAATCTTGGATACATTAACCAGGGTGATCCATTAGAAATGTGAGATAGCATACCATCTAGAATGAGTCTTGAAAAATTGAAGATACGATTTGTAGCCAATCCCACTAAAGCAGATGCTATATTGGATCCAAATTGCTCCCATGAAGTACTCTTTGAACTGATACAATGAAGTAGAACATGAACCAGATACTTCCATTGTGGACTAAACAAGGGTTTCTTGAATGTTAATTCATTTAAAGACCCTTCATACCCAAGATCTCTGAAAGTATCACAAATAAGTTGTTTGTCAAAACGTATAGCCCCTTCTTCATCATCAAATATCAAATCTTCTCGAATGGAGGCTTCACTAACTCTAATGATCTTCTCCATGTGAGTTCTAGCAGTCGCCAAAATTGTTGAATCCATGGCTCACTAACATCTGGTTCCACCAAAAGTGCATAACTGATTGGAGATCCAGTGAGAAAATCAATGATGTCATGGAATGCAACATTAGCTTCAGTTTTATCCAGATTAGCCACCATGTTGTGTTTAGAAACTGTGTTTTGATTCGCCATTGTTTGTTGATTACAAAAGAAAGTGATTCGATGAACAGTAAATGTGAAAGAGAGAGAAATATGGAAAAGATTGATAAGTATAAAGATGAGAGGGAAAATCGGAGAGTAGTTATTTATAGGTGAGATTTGAAAAATCACAGCCCATAATAACAAAGTTACCGTTATTTGAATTTTAACCCATCTTTTGACCGTTGGAATAGTACGTTGATAAGACAAGCAGTGCTTTCCACGTGTGCAGTACTTTCCAAAGAAGTACTTTCATAGCAGTACTTTCATATAACCAAAAAGCAGTACTTTTCCATTCTCGTCTTTACAATGACAAACACTTCAAATAGGCATTGGATTTCCTCCCCTCAAACAATGCATAGGACTGTCTAACTAACTAATCAGTCCTCCCCTTAAATGTAGCTTAGTAATTAATCATACCAATGCTCACTACCAAGTGATTGAATCTTGAAACATCAAAACCTTTTGTGAGTAGATCAGCTACATTATCATCTGTGTGAACCTTGACAACATTAATGCGCCTATGCTCATAACAGTCTCTGATAAAGTGATGTCTAATCTGAATGTGCTTGGTTTTGCAGTGATAAACTGTATTCTTGACAATACAAATTGTACTCTCATTATCAATGTTGATAGGAGTACTCTTGAAGTTGAACCCATAATCCAAAAGTTGATTCTGCATCCACAAGACTTGTCCACAACAGCTTGCAGCAGCAACATATTCTACTTTAGTGGAGGATGTTGCTGCAATAGTTTGCTTCTTACATTGCCATGAGACTAATCTTCTTCCAAGATACTGGCATCCACCAGTGGTTGATCTTCTATCATAGTTATCACCTGCATAATCACTATCTGAAAAGGTTTCCAAGTGAAAAGGTGAATCCTTTGGATACCACAACCCTAACTTAGGTTGTTGTTTTAAATAACTAAAAATTCTCTTTACTGCATTCATATGAGAGACCTTAGGTGAGACTTGATGTCTTGCACATAAACAGACAGCAAACATGATATCAGGCCTAGATGCAGTTAAGTACATAAGATAACCAATCATAGATCTGTACAACTTGACTTCAACAGGTTGACCATCTTCATCCTTGCCCAATGAGTTGATAGACTTGATAGGTGTAGAAACTGGCTTCATAGCATCAAAATTGAACTTCTTAAGAATGTCAGAGACATACTTGTCTTGACTTATGAAAATTCCCTCCTTTGACTGTTTAACTTGAAGCCCCAAAAAGAAAGTTAACTCACCCATAGAACTCATTTGAAATTCATGTTGCATCAGCTGCTCAAACTCCTTCACCATGGACTGTTTTGTAGCTCCAAAGATGATATCATCTACATAAAGTTGAACCAGCATGATATCCTTCTTATCTCTCTTGATAAACAAAGTCTTGTCAATTGCTCCTCTCCTATAACAATGTTGCAATAAGAAAGTAGAGAGCCTTTCATACCAAGCTCTAGGTGCTTGATGAAGGCCATAAAGACCCTTAACTACTTTGTAGACTTTGTTTGGATGTGCAGGATCTTCAAAACCAGGAGGTTGTTTAACATAGACCTCCTCTGTTATCTTGCCATAGAGAAAGGCACTCTTAACATCCATTTGATAAACCTGAAATCCCATATATGATGCAAAAGCAAGGAATATTCGAATAGCTTCAATCCTTGCTACAGGAGCAAATACTTCATCATAATCTACTCCTTCTTTTTGTCTATATCCTTGTGCAACTAACCTTGCTTTGTTCTTGATGACATTCCCTCTTTCATCTTTCTTGACTCTGAAAACCCATCGTGTACCAATTACTTTCTTTCCATCTAGTAGATCACATAGTACCCAAACTTCTTGAAGTTTGAATTGAAGAAGTTCTTCTTGCATAGCTTCAACCCAACTCTCTTTAGTTAATGCTTGAGCTATGTTCTTGGGTTCTTCTTGAGAGATAAAGCAAGTGAATAAACGTGTTTGATGATCCTTATGATTCAGCCTGTTTTGTTTATACACAAAGCTAAGTAAAGCATTATGTGGTGTAGAAAAACCTTTAGCTTTGGTTCTTGTGAGCACTCCATGAGTAGAAGGTCCAATGATTTGACCAATAGGATGATCTTTATGAATTCTTAAGATAGGAGTCTGTGGAACTTCAAGATTATCACCCAAATTTGTGAAATCAGCATCTTTATTGGAATCTGAGAAAATACCTTCATCTTCAAACTCATCATCAGTATCTTCTAAGCCAAGCATGTTAGGATCGTCCAAATCATCCAAAGTGCTGTCAACAGGTGCAGCAGTACTTTGATCTAAAGTACTGTCATCCAAAGTACCGTGAGAGGACTCTGCAGTCTTGTTCTTTTTCTTTGCTTCTTCATAAGCTCTTCTTTGATCATCATCATAAAATTGTGCTACTACATCTTGAAAAAGCATCCTATTAAGCTCATCTTGAATAGCCTGATCCTCAGCAGACAATGAGGATTTTGGATCATCAGTACTTTTCTTTGTTTCAACAGTTATGGGTTCTTCATCAAGAACAACATCAGGTCTAATATGGACTCCATGAACAAGGTACTACAAATCTTCTTCTTTGTGGACAGCTTGATTTTCGTCTCTAACAGGTACATAAATCATAGAAGGAGTCAAAATCTCAAGATCGAACATCCAATCAGGACCTTTACCCTTTTGATTTTCTTGATCTTCTAAAAATTCAACATGAAGATAGTCTTGAACCTTCTTGGTGACTCTATTGTACACTCTGAATCCTTTGCTGTTGGTACAATATCCCAATAGATATCCTTCTTCTGACTTGCCGTCAAACTTTCCCAAAACATCGATAGTGTTTAGAATAGACAGAGGACATCCAAAAGGCTTCATAAAACGTATGTTAGGTTTGTTTCCCATAAGCAACTCATAAGGTGTCTTCATCTGAGGTTTGGTGACTGATACTCTATTAAGCACATAGCAAGCAGTACTTACAGCTTCAGCCCAAAATTGAATAGGTAATAATGAATCTGCAAGCATTGTTCTGGCTGCTTCAATCAAAGTTCTGTTCTTTCTTTCTGCAACACCATTTTGCTGTGGAGTTCTAGCAATACTAAACTCTCTCTTGATTCCTTTCTTAGCACAAAATTCATCCAAAAGCTTGTTCTTGAATTCAGTCCCATTGTCACATCTAATAGCTCTTACTTTGAGTATCAATTGGTTTTCCAGGGCTATTATAAGATCATGAATAGCATCAAAAGTTTAATCTTTTAATCTCAAGAAAAATACCCAACTAAATCTACTGCAATCATCTGTCACAACCAGACAGTACTTCTTCTTGTTTAGACTAGCAACAGAAACAGGTCCAAACAAATCCATGTGCAGGAATTCCAAAGGTTCTCTAATAGTTCTTTCCTCAACCTTCTTGCATGATGCTTTGTGTTGTTTACCCTTCTTGCATGCCAAACATGAGTGATCATTCCTGTATGTTTTGGAGGGTAAACCTCGAACTAAATTTCCTTTAACCAACTTGTTGATATTCTTGAAATTTACATGGCCTAATCTTCTATGCCACAGATGTGCTTTTTTAAGTGTTGCCTTAGCTACTAAACATGTAGCTATTTCAGAAGAGAGAAGACTCTTCATATCCAGACTGTACACATCATTTGTTCTTGGTACTCTCAGTACTACCAAGTTATCATCAATAAGCTTGAATTCAGGGGAAAGAATGAGACATTCTATGTCATTGAATAATACAGGGTGCTTCTTGTCACAGATATGAGAGACTGACAAAAGGTTTAATTTTAGCTCCTTCACATAGCGAACATTCTCAAAATCTATGCTTCCTGCCTTGATAGTTCCTTTGCCATTTATTCTTCCTCCACTAGCATCATTCCCAAATGCAACTCTTCCTCCACAATAAGATCTAAAATCTGGCAGAATCTCTTTGTCTCCTGTCATGCTTCCAGAGCAACCACTAACCACAATTAGATGATCTTTAAGCTCCTCTTCTGGGTTGCCCTGCACAAGGATAAAAGAGTTAGTTAATTTTAGGAACCCAAGCCATTACTGACTTGTGTTCCCCTTGTGGAGTTACATACTTAAATTCTTTAAGTATGTAATTTCCACTATCTTTAAACACATGATCAATTATCTTTGGATGTTCAAAAACTTGTGTTGGTTTTTCAATAAAAATCTCTTTTTCATCCAAGTTTTCTTTATTATTTTCAACAAAAATCTCTTTTTCAACCTTATTTGCTAAAAGTACTGTTTGTTCCCCATCAATACTTTCTTTCTCAACCCATTTGGTTTTAAGTTCAGGTGTAGAGTCCTTTGATCTTGCTACTCTTCTTGAGGTGTAACGCCTTCTAGATTGATAGTAATTGGATCTCCTAGGCTTTCCATTCCAAAAAGTGTTAGCAGTACCTTGATTGGGTGAAAATCTAGCAGTACCTTGAGAAGGTACTGGTGATTTTGAAAAAGATCTTCTCTGGTGAGGGTACCTATGGTCTTGTGAGAAATTGTTGTGGTTAACCCTATGTGAATGATTCCAAACTGGTTTATTCTCTCTTGGTTTTTGGTTAGCAGATCTGGTCTTTGGGAATTTGCTTAAGTAAACTGAGTGAAAGTCACAGTCCTTAATCAAATGATCAGGACTATAATAAACAAAACACAATTTTTGACCCATACTCCCAAAATTTCTTCCTCTATGTCTAT
Source organism: Chrysanthemum makinoi (assembly GCA_910596185.1). Lineage (NCBI taxonomy): Eukaryota > Viridiplantae > Streptophyta > Magnoliopsida > Asterales > Asteraceae > Chrysanthemum > Chrysanthemum makinoi. Next base: position 213,559,715 of record OU343223.1, on the reverse strand, counting down.
GATTAAAACTATCCTGTCTTTTTGGTGAATGATGAAAACTATTTTGACCAAAATTATCCCAAAACAGTATTTTGAAAAGGTTTTCTTAAAGGTACTGCTGATCGTGTAGCAGTACTTTGAGTTGAAGGTACTGCTTGACTCTTAACATCATCATCCTTAGGTTTCTCAAATGTTTCTTTTGGGGTTTCAGAACTAGATTGACCAGTAAGCTTTTTTCTAAACTCTAAGTTGTCTATTCCAAAACGAGAAACATATGTCCTAAGGGGTTGAAAACTACCAGTGGGATGTGGGACTGCATGATAACCCTTTTCTTTCTTAAACTTAGGAGGTGTTTGACTAATTGATTCCTCATTACTAGACGTATCTACATAGTTAATGAGTTCATCATCACTAGTTGTTATATCCTTAAAATCAAGTTCATCCTTATCACTAGGTGGGTTTTCTTCTATGTTACTAAAGTCCATACCAAAACCTAGTCCAGTTCTAATGTAAGCTCTTCTCTGTTTTTCAACATAACTAACATGAGAAAGGTCTGATTGTCCCCAAGCAGCAAACTTTTCTAGCAATTCATCCCTTTCTTTTGTCATCTTTTCTAATTCAGCAACCTTACATCCTAACTTCCATTCACTTAACTTTAATTGGTAATCCTGTTGCTCATATTTTTCTGCCCAAGCCATCTCATTATTTTCATGTGTTATTATTTTGGCTTCCATTGACTCTAAAGTAATTTGATAACCAGCTACCTCAGACCTAGCCCTTCTACAGTTATCTCTTTCAGTTACATAATCAGTAAGCACCTTTTGATAAAAATCATGACACTTAGAGCATACCTCAGAGATAAGGGGTGAATTTGGTGAAGTAGCTACCATAGCAAGCAGAACAGGTTCATCTTCACTCTCCATGCTCCAATCAAAGCTTCCAAGACCATCTCTGGACTCCAAAGCAGTGAATCCTTGTTCCTCATCAAAGGCTGTGCTCCAATCAAACTCTTCCACTGATTCTTCCACTGCTAGCATACAATAGGTTACTGGTTCATCATCAAACTCAGCACTCCAGTCAACCTCTGATAGATTTTCTTGAGCAACCAAAGCTTTTGTTTCAGTAATAGGGATTTCCTTTAGTTCAAGCTTGGGTTTCTCAGTCATTCTGTTTGCCTGGTATTTAGCAAACTTGCATTCCCTTCCAAAGTGTCCAGTCCTTTGACAATTAAAACATTCAATCTTGGACTTGTCAAAAGTTATACCCTGTTTAGGCTTGAAGTCAATGCCTCTTCCTGTTTTCTTCATGAACTTCTTGATTCTAGCAGTGATCATAGCAACTTGCCACCTGATATCAATTTCTTCAAGAGCATCCTCTTCAATGTGTGACAAATCCTCTTCATAAGTAACAGGTAAAGCGGCTTGCTGAGCAAAGAATGAGCAAACAACTTCATCAGAATGGATGGTGTTTATTGGTGTGACTTGATGAGCAAAGGTGGGGGTAGAATAAGCAACAATACTTAGAGAAACAATACTTTGAGTAGGAGAAGCAGTACTTTTAGTGGAAGTACTGCCTCTCTTTTCAGAAGACAAAAAGGCAATACTGTGAGATTTTGAACTAGTTTGTGCATTCATCTCATGCTCATACACCTTCAAATGGTTGTAGAGATCATCAAAGTCCATAACATCCAAACCAGGTTGTCCTCTGATCATAGTAGCAATCACATGCCATGTAGATGGCAAACTCCTTAAGAACTTCAGATTTGCATCTTCAACAGATACCTCGGCTTTGTATAACTCCAGCATACTAAGAAGATTTTGGAATCTATCATAGGCAGCATCAAGACCTTCTCTTTCACCAACAGTGAATGTTTCAAACTGTTGCTTCAACAGATTTCTGTGCATCTTCTTGGAAGCATCATTACCTCCAAACCTTGTCTTGAGAGCAGCCCATAGTTGTTTAGCATCTTTAGCATCATGAAACTTGAGTAGGTGACCATAAGGTATAGCAGACAATAGGATGTTGAGAGCCTTTTCTTGATTCCTTATTGTAGCTGCTGGCAAGACCGCCTTAGGTGGTTTAGGTTGTCCAAGAACTTCAATAGGATCTGCAACAACTTCATTACCATTGACAATTACATTCCACAGTGCATGGTATGTAATAGCAATGTACTGCCTCATCTTCATGCTCCAAAGATCATACTCTCCTTTCTTGATGATAGGAATTCTGAGTGAGGTGATGGAAGGGGGTGGTGCAGCTTCAGTCGACATCTTTAGGGTTTTGTTAAATCGGTTTTTAAGGTTTCTTCTTAATCAGAGTTTCCACACAAGCTCTGATACCACTTGTTGGATCGATGTACTCTAACCAAACTAACTTATGTAGCTTGTAAAGGGCTTAGCAACCTTGGATAAATCCTAAGTCACTAACAATGAAACACTGAATTATCTCTATTAAGTATGCGGAATTTACTTGAATAAAGCTAAGAAGAATTAACTTTAACTTTAATAATTATATTAAAACTCTGAACCTGCTTGATACACAGATTCACTAACAATCCCTAACAGCTCTAATATCGATCTTAGTAAACTCTAATAATGCACGTACATTCGTATGCCAATCGAGGGGTCCTTTTATAGGCATAAGGATAACCCTAGTCGGTTTACAATTCTATTTCTTGTACGTCAAATAATTCTAAACTAAACTTAGAACATTCTAGAATTACATTATTATCCTTAACGATTTTGCATAGTAGTCCTTTAACCATGCAGTACTTTGATGAACGAGCAGTACTTTGACTTTCTTCTTTAACAGTACTTTGACTCTTCAAAGACTTTGACTTTCTATATCCCAACATGTATGCTTGCATGTTTACCATGTCCGGCTAATTTACTTGTGTGTTTGCTTAGATCCATGAAACCTAGTTATTGAATATTGATTGGTTGTCTCTTATCTTAATTGTATTTGGCTTAGGATTGCAATAGGCCATCGTTGTGTTTTTAATGCTTGAGTAATCTTTGTGAACATTAGTTTATGATCACCTAGAGTAATTGTAGGCTAAAAATCCAAAGATAACCTTAGAGTTAGTTTATGAATCCTAGAGATTTTGTAGACGATAACCTTAAGGTATTCTCAAAGAGTTAGGGAGAAAAGCATACCCTACGACCTTACAAGACACAACGCGTTAAGAATAAGGACGTGAGAATTCAACCATCAATAAAAGATAACTAGGGAGTAATAGTATCTAGGTAAACACATTTTTAATTATCATACGAGCACACATCAATAGACATAGACTACCCCTTAGCTTAGATAATAGTTGAGTAATCGGTAGAAGTACCACCCCCCAAATCCAAACCACGAGATCGTTCCTTTCAATTTTCTGAAAATTATAAAAAGATAAAAAAATAATCTTCCTCAACCCCAACCTTAGCGTAGTAATTTCTCACTAGAATTCCTATTCCCCTAGAGAACGATATCAATCTCAAGGCTTACCCTAATACTACACTACAACGATTAGGTTCACTGCCTAGGTGGTTGAAAAACTTGCTCGAAGAAAATGAAGTTTCCTTTGACCCCGAACACGTGTTGTACGCGTATCATTTTTTCATTTTTTTTAGGAACAACGGGGTTGCGAGAGTATAAGGCAAAAAACAAGTGCGGTCAAATCAAATCGAATATTACCCCCCCCCCCAAATTAAAAAGAATCATTGTCCTTAGTGTTTAAAGGCAAGGGTTCTTAACGAAAATCTAAAAGTTGTTTATTAATTATGCTAAAAGATAAACATTAGTCGATAAGATTTAGGATATCGGATTTCCATAAGAGCATCGAAACATGAAACTCGAGTGAAGAAAAGACAAAACATCGAGCACGAGAGTCTTCATATATTGAGAAATCCTGGACATAAACATCAAACACCAAACACGAGAAATCAAAGAGGTGAACCCCCTCACATCACTTATTAGAAAGAAAATAGAAAGAAGATAGAAACTGTAACACCCCAACCCGACAAAGGTAGAAGTATCACATCATAGTGTCAAATCAGAACATACATAAAACAATCGCAAGCGGAAGTCTTATAAAATACCAAGTCATAATAGACAAATAACTTACAAGGAAAAATAGAAAATCCAATATGTCCAAAATGGAATGAAATATCAAAACAATTACTCTTTAAAATAAGTCCAAAATGATTAGGGAAAACTAGATTCGGATCACTCAAATACTCCTACTCTCAGCCCAACAAAGCCCAACATCCTACTTGGTACCTGCCGCATGGAAAAGAAAATGTGGCTGACCTTAAAAAGCCCAGTGAACAGATATAACAAAACAAAAGCTAACATAATAAAATATAAAAACAAAACAAAGGAGACTGATAACAAATTCGCAACGAAATGAGCACAATGAATCAATGAGGAATCTGCAGAATAATAATAGAAATCCATAAGAAGGTAGGAATCAAAGGAGACCAAAATAAGTAGCGCATCGATGACATATAGAAGTACAAACAAATAACAAGCATCCAAGTACCGAAACATAATCAAATAGGAGTTGATGAACAGTATCATAATCACGAAAATTAACCAAACCATAATCAAGCATAGCATACAACGTATCAACTAACAAAAATATGACACACAAATAAATTAGGTAATCAGAATACATATAAGCCAAACGGAAATATAAAAGCAGGCGGAAGCAATTAAATAGAATGTAAGCATAGTAATCACACACGCCAGATAACCCACAGTTAATAACATAACAAGTATCATAAACAGCAGAAATACTAACAGAAGTACAAGCATGGTAGTCACAAATAGCAAATAGGAATACTAAATGAAAGTCATAGCCTACAAAAATAATTGAACGAGGGTATAACATGATAAAAGATAAATCAAATGATTACATACTAGCATAAAACGGAAAATCAATTAGTCACGTAATAGCATGGCAAACAGATAGTCACTTATTAATCATATACTAGCAGAGAAAATGGATGAGGTGGTGATATGAAGTATACGCAGCCAAAATGGAAAGAGAGTATGACAAATCAAATGAACTGGAGTATAGTATGGTAGTCTGAATCTGTAACAACTGGCAATTTAGGGAGTCTATTTTTTGTAACCGCATTAGGTTAAACTAAACCGAGTTTTGCCTTTAACACTATTTTTATCAACCGTGACTTGATTTTATCTCGTCTATCGGTTTTTATGGTTTATTTCATTTTTGGACGAGCTATCGTGTGATTTTTAACTCTTTTTGGTTGGCACTATTCGATTCGGCACTAGAAAAGCCTAAAACGAGAAATAATGTAACTTTTAGACCGTAACTCGAAAATTGGCAAATAAATAGTCAAAACTCGTGGAAAAACATAAATAACGATAATAGAAAGTCGAATGAACATCGTGGGACACTCGGGGGACAATATATGAGCTCAAGAATGGGTAAACGGGATAGTTTACGAAAAATGACGCCTTCGGCCCCTCCTCTTTCTCCCTAGCCGGCCACCCCTCCCCCCTTTTTATTTATTTTGAGGTCCCTCCTTCATAAATATAAATACTACATCACCTCCTCATTTCATCTCTTCACTTTCTCTCTATAAAATACACACACTAACACTTTTCTCTCTCTACTCTCTCTCTCTTCCACTAAACATAAACCCTAACCCTAAACCACCATTTGGCCGCCCCCTTTCCGGCCAAATTCCGGCAAGTGGTATCTCACCTCCACTACCATCTTGTAGATCTCTCTTTCCTCTTTCCATCCATATATAAAACTCTCACAAAAGCCTTCATTAAAACCTTCTAATCTTGAAATTAAGATTCGTAAAATTAGGGTTTTCATCAAATATTGTAGATCGGGCTTGAATAAGGTAAATGGAACGTGGGTTAAGCTTGTTTAAGCTTTAATAAGCCACGAATTGCTCTAATTAAATTCGTATATGGGACGAAATAATGGGGCTTTTGGTTTAAACATGGGATTAAATCTAATTAACACTTAAATAAACATCTAGCTAGTGTTTTGGAATCATGTGGTGTATCATATTGTTGGGTTTTTGCATTTTAGGTCTAGTTTCATGTTTTTGATTAGAAATAGTTGATGGGTTGGATGTTTGGTTAATGATTGGAGGTTGATTGATTGTGTTTGGATGTTATGGGAGTGATTTGGGAGGTGTTTGGTTGTGCATATGGGGCGTACAAGCCACCAAACCTACGTATGGGTGTGTTTGGGTGGTGTACATGACCCTCAAGGACCAAGGGTCCGGGTCGAGTTGTTGTGGTAGCTTGTGGGTTGATGTTGTTGGTGTTTAGATGAGACGCGTGGAGCCGAAAAGCTTCTAGAGCTTGTTTGGTTCACGTGGTCTTAACCGTGAACGTGTCATGACCATTAGGGTCACAACATTGGTTTTGGGCATATTTGGTTGGTTGATTGGTAGGCGAGATTGATTGGAGTTGATTTGGGATTGAATTGCGTTATTATGACTTTTATTTGGACTTGATATATAAATTATCAACTTTGAGCAACGTCGGTGTTACTTTGACTTTTTAGTCAATAGTTGACCCCGACAACGCCGTAACATGGACTTTAGTATAGTTTGGACTATTGATTGATTAAAAGCCGAGAAGTCATGACTCGTGCTTGTGGACTCGAAACAAATAACGATATGAAACTAATATTGAAATTTGACGAAATATATATATGAAAATGTTAATAGACTATGAAATATAAATAATAAAAAGGCTTTTATACCAAAAATATCAATAACAAGACTTATCTTGTTATTTACTATTTTATATAGAAACTAACGACTAAAAATGGAAATGTTCATTATAAATAATTAATTAATGTTTTGAGTACACGTTTATCGAAATATGCCAATTATGGGCATTTAATACTAGTTTCTAGTATTTTTTTACTTACGTTGTGTGCATGGGTTACGGATAACCTAACATTAATAGTGTTGATCCACGTGGGTAGCGGACTTATTAGGTTGACGAATCTAATAAGAGCCGGCTAGGTACGTTGGGTAACATTATTAATGGGTGAATTATCCTTATGACTCTTTAGGATGCGACCGGTTTATGGGATAATAAGCGACACGAATAAATAATTGAGTTTATCGAGTTGACGAATTCGATAAGGTCTACTATTTATTCCGAAACTTATTGGACTATGGAGCTTTTCGCTTTGATGTCTCATTGTGTTACATTGAGTCACATATTGGTTGTTTGAGTGCATTCATGGCATCATATTGAGTCGATACACCCACATGAGGATACCAAACACTAGGACTAAACGGTGAAATGAGGCATTTTTGGGAAATATATATTAAAATTGGTTTACATTAATAGGTTGTGCCGAGTCGATAGTTTTTGTGCCGTGATTACCTGTTATCTTCTGCTAGTGTTTATTCGTGCGTTGCTTGCTTGAGGTGAGTTTCATAGCCCCATTTTTATCTACGTTTTTAACTAAATTGGGGTGAGAATCATGCTACTGTTTTTGGACCTTTAAAACTATTTGGATTTGCTTATGTGCTTGACTGTTTAGATAGATGTGTGGTAGTCCTTGACTTAGACTAGGGTAGCAATCCTAATTGCTATAACTGTTGACTAGCTAAGACTAGACTTCTACCTCGACCTAGTCCGGGGTTGGAAATTGTTCTAGACTTTGCCACGACAGTGCTGGACTAGAGTCGCTGGGCCCGAGTGATCCCTGGATGCTGGATATGGATTGTGATTTCCGGTTAGGAAACGGTTTGTGAACGATGTTTATCTATCTTTAGTCTTGCATAGCAAATCAACTCCTCAGGTCCACTACGAATTTTTTGAATTTAAACCTATGAACTCACCAGCGTAAGCTGACCTTTTAGCATGTTTTCTCAGGTATTTAAATGACGTTTGGAATACGTGTTCGGTGGAAGCTTGGCAAGGAGGCATGGTTCAAGGATCATATTTGACTTTGATAAATTATGGGGACCTATTTTATTCAATCATGTTTTGGGCCTAATATTTATACTTTCGGATTATTGTTTTGAATATTTAAATTTGAGATTGGTTTTGAATGAAAATGACTATCTTGTTTGCTATACTTGTGTGAGATACCAATCCAATCGTAACGCCCTGAAAACTTGATTAAGTCTTCCACTGTACCGAGATTTGGGGGTGTTACAGATTGGTATCGGAGCTCAAGGTTATAGAGAACTAGGTATTTTATAAACCCTAAACTATAACCACTTTTTAAGAAAATTGATCCTCGACCGACGCACGCCCGCTTGCCAAGCCGAAGCTTCTTATTTGATTATGGTATGAACTGCGATTTGACTTATGAGATGATATGTTTTGGGATATGATTATTGATCTTAGGTAAACGTGGTACGATTATCAAGATATTACGGATTTGATTTGAGTTATCGATATGTTATGATTTTGGGATTTTGAGCTCGATTGATTTGATATGGGATTATGAGATAGAACTGAACTTACATGTTTTATTTAAAGGAATATTTTGAGTAATGTGGTACCTCTACTTTTAAAACTTTCATTATGTGATACATGTTTTAGTTGAGTTGATGCGCTTATTAAAACTAGTTATTTCGAACACTTATACCTACCCTATACCATTGTCACAGACTATGCCTTCACTAGCTTTTGATGTGTCTCAGGAGGTCCTTACTATTGCTAGTTCCCCAGCATTGACTCTCATGACGATTGCGAAGGGTGATCCCTATGAGATTACCTGTCACTCTAGTTCATCATCATCATCAGATCGCCCTAGCTAATCTAGGCAGCTCACTTTACATCACGTCTTAGCACGAGCCCAGACTCCTAGACTTGCTCATAGTACTGCCCGCATGTCCGTGAGACCACCATCATCACCTATCCGCTTAGCAGCCCACTGTCTTCTGTCATCACCACCAGCATCACCATGTCTTAGAAGACCTAGATCCCCTACTGTACCACCTCAGGATTTACCCGCACAGAGACTCCGACTCATGGACTCTCCCTCTAAGGATGAGGGCAAGGAAGAGCATGAGATTGAGGAGCAGTATGTAGATGAGGATGAGGATCCTTAGGAGGAGGATGGTGAGGATATCCCAGAAGGGGGTACTCCTCCATTGCATAGTCCTGCACATTCTCCAAGACCAGGCTCTCCTTTGCCTGGACCTTATTCTCCTGGACAGCCTTTTGATTTTGATTTACCACCACATTCACATGAGATAGGTAGCCCATTAGGATCTGAGATACCATCGAAGATTGCTTCAGAGCCCGAGGAGTATGGTGAGACGGGTCTGATGTGGGAGAGGATTACATCACAGGGTACTAGGCTTAGTAGGTTGACAGATCGGTTGGTTGGAGTATCGAGGGCTAGTATAGAGGATTTGAGAGCTGATATGGGTACTATAGTCAGGAGGACTACGATTCTGCGTGAGGGTATGTCGGAGCTCCAGGAGCAGGTTGGGGACCTGCTGAGAGAGTTCGCGACAGCTCGAGATGCAGATAGAGCGATTTGGCGTAGGATTGGTGAGTTAGAGAGAGAGGTCGTAGATCTTAAGAGTGATCGCGACGCTCGACGTGTTGAGTTGGCATCTTTGTGGAGAGAGGTTGACGATGTTAGGAGATCAGTTAGTGGTATTCGTGATTGTGGCTAGATAGTGTTAGATTCATGGCTTTGTACCATCTTGAAACTAAGTAGTACTTGGTTCGAGATGTAGGTTTATCCTAGTTATCTTATTAGTATCGTTGTTAGGATCGTTTTTGATTTCCCTGTATCCTTTCATGTATTCCACCTTGAAACCTATGAGTTATGGTTATTGGAACGTGCATCCTTTAGTTATGATTCGGTCTCTGATTGTTTTGTTCTGGTATAGTGTTATCCTTGTTGACCTTGACTATGTATTCGAGCGTTATTTGATGATCCTTGGAACCCAACTCTATCTTTAGAGCGTGAATTGTGAACTTATGAAACTGTTATTCTTGCCTTCAGAATGATGGCAACAAGACGAAACCAGCTTAGGAACAACCGAGCAACTCCTGCTGTTGAGGTTGCCCCTGTCCGTCGAGGTCGTCGTCCGACCCCGACCACTCCACCTGTTGAGAACCCGAACACTAATAACCCAGCCGTAGGAAACCCAAATGTGAACAACCATGCTGAGAATGGTCCTGTTCCACAAAAACCTCCACCTGTGAACCCAGCCCACATTGACCAGCTTGAAACGCAGCGTCTCGCTGAACTGCTAGCTGAGTCAAATCTCTCTAACACCTCTGGTGGAATCCCAATCGAGGTTGTACCTACAAAGAGTTCCGATTCTTTGGTCCCATCGAGTTCAGAGGAACTGAGGGATTAGTTTACCTAACTAGGTGGTTGGAGAAAACTGAATCTGTGTTTACCGTTAGTAATTGTGATGAGGATTGTAAGGTTAAGTATGCAACATTTACCTTGAAGGACGAAGCATTGACCTGGTGGAACAACTATCACAGATCAGTAGGAAGTGATGTAGCTTATAGCATGACTTGGACTCAGTTTAAGACTCTCTTGATCAAGACTTACTGTCCTAGGAATGAAGTTAAGAAGTTAGAGATTGAGTTCTGGAACCATAAGGTTAAGGGTACTGACATGATGACTTACAATCGTCGTTTCCAAGAGTTTTTGTTGCTTTGCCCTGATATGGTTCGCACTGAAGACCTTAAGATTGAAAGATATACTGATGGATTGCCTTTAGCTACTCGAAATGATGTCATCGCCGCGAAGCCAGTTAATTTGCATGAGGTAATTATTGTGGCTTAGCGTTTGATGGACTCTTATGTATTAGAAGTAGGAGACAAGGGTAAGAGTAATAGGAGTGATAAGAGGAAGAGGAATGAAGTTGTTAAAGGGAATGGCAACAAACGGCATGAGACAGCCAGGGTGTTCGCCATAGGAAATGGAGAAAGGAATGGTTATGAAGGTAGTAGACCCATGTTGGGTCGTTGCAACCGACACCACCATGGACTGTGCCCGAATGTGTGTAGGAAGTGCTCTAAGGTAGGACACTTGGCCAAAGACTGTAGGTCCCGACCACTTGATGCAGCTCAAACTGCGTAAGGAGCGGACTGGAAGGCCACTGTCACCTGTTTTGGATGTGGAAAGCCACTGGCACTACAAGAATGAGTGCTGAGAGCTGTGGATGAGAGGAAATCCCGGGAATGTAGGAGGATTTGTTAACCAAGGTGTGGGAGGTAATGGCTTAAACCCTGTGAAGCGTGAGGTTGTGGAGAACCAGGGAAATCATGGTGCTAGGAATCAACAGAGAGACATGGGAACAGTGCGTGTGTATGCTATTGGGAGGGAAGCTGGTGAGGACTCTAACGTAGTTATGGGTACGTTCCTTCTCAATAATCGCTATGCTTCCATACTGTTTGATACTGGTGCGGATATGAGTTTCGTATCCACCAATTTTATGCCACAACTAGGAATCTCCCAAACACCTCTAGGGTTTAGTTACGATGTGGAATTAGCTAATGGGAATAGGGAGAAGATAGACACCGTAGTCCGAGGTTGTACCTTAAGTTTCCTAGACCACCCATTTAGCATAGACCTATTGCCAGTTACCTTGGGAAGTTTTGACGTCATTATCAGAATGGATTGGTTGTCGAAGAATGGTGCACACATCATCTGCGATGAGAAGATCGTGCGTGTACCGTATGGCGGAAAATTTCTGAGTGTACAAGGAGATCGGAGTGACCGTGGAAGTCCTTCCCGGTTGAGCATCATCTCTTGTATTAAGGCCCAGAAGTACATCAATAGAGGAGGTTGTCTTTTCTTGGCTCGAATTTCAGAAAAGAATTAACGATGTACCCGTCGTTAGAGAATTTCCGGATGTGTTTCTTGATGATCTTCCAAGGATTCCACATGTCCGACAAGTGGAATTCCAAATAGAGTTGATACCCGGTGCTACACCCGTAGCCCGGGCACCCTATCGACTTGATCCGAGAGAATTGGAGGAACTGTCTAAACAGTTGGCAGAGTTGTTAGAGAAGGGATTCATTCGACCAAGTTCGTCACCGTGGGGAGCACCGGTGTTGTTTGTGAAGAAGAAGGATGGATCGTTTCGGATGTGTATTGATTATAGGGAGCTGAATAAGTTGACGGTGAAGAATCGTTACCCGCTACCTAGAATAGATGACCTGTTTGACCAACTCCAAGGAGCTAGTGTCTTTTCTAAGATCGACTTACGATCTGGTTATCACCGGTTAGAGTTCGAGAGGAGGATATCCCTAAGACGGCGTTTAGGACTCGTTATGGACACTATGAATTCCAGGTGATGTCGTTTGGTTTGACCAACGCGCCAGCGGTTTTCATGGATCTCATGAACCGAGTACGTAAGCCATATCTAGATAAGTTTGTGATAGTGTTCATAGACGACATCTTGATATACTCCAAGAATAGTGAGGAGCACGAAGAGCATTTGAGGCTCATTTTAGAATTGTTGAGAGAGGAGAAGCTGTATGCCAAGTTCTCTAAGTGTGAATTTTGGATACCGTCCGTACAATTCTTAGGTCACGTGATAGATAGTCAAGGTGTTCATGTTGACCCAGCTAAGATTGAGGCCATTAAGGACTGGGCAGCCCCTAAGAACCCATCAGAAATCCGCCAGTTTCTAGGTTTAGCAGGCTATTATAGGAGATTCATTGAGGGATTTTCCAAAATAGCTAAGTCGCTGACCAAACTGACACAGAAGGACTTAAGTATGAATGGGGAGAAAAGTAAGAAGAAGCATTCCAACTTCTGAAGGAGAAGTTGTGTAGTGCGCCCATCCTAGCTTTTCCTGAAGGAAGCAAAGACTTTGTTGTATACTGCGACGCTTCGCATAAAGGCCTAGGTGCTGTTTTGATGCAACGGGAGAAGGTGATTGCTTATGAATCCTAACAACTTAAGAAGCATGAGAAAAACTACACCACCCACGACCTTGAGTTAGGTGCTGTAGTGTTTGCCCTTAGGATCTGGAGACATTATCTGTATGGAACTAAGTGTGTAGTGTTTACCGACCATAAGAGCTTGAAGCATATCTTGGATCAGAAGGAACTGAATATGAGACAGCGTCGTTGGTTAGAATTTCTTAGTGATTATGACTGTGAGATTCGTTATCATCCTGGTAAGGCTAATGTTGTGGCTGATGCACTTAGTCGTAAGGATAACATTCCGCCATTACTCGTTCGACCCCTAGGAATGACTATTGTTTCGCCTCTACCATCTCAAATCTTAGCTGCCCAGGCTGCAGCATTGACGGAAGAGAACCGTCCTTACGAGAATCTTCATGGAATGGTAGAAAGTGAAAACGGATTATTGAAGCGTTCCGATGGAACCTTATGCTTCAAAGACAGAAGGTGGATACCATTTCATGGTGGAATCCGTGAGTTGATTATGCACGAGTTGCATAAATCAAAATACTCTATTCATCCCGGAGCCGATAGGATGTATCAGGACCTTAAGAAATTCTACTGGTGGCCTAACATGAAAGCCGACATAGCCCAGTATGTCAGTTGGTGCTTGACTTGTTCTAAGGTAAAGGCCGAATACCAGAAACCCTCAGGACTCTTAGTTCAACCCAAACTCCCAGAATGGAAATGGGAGCGAATCGCCATTGACATTATCACCAAATTACCAAGAACAGCTAGCGGCAATGACGCTATCTAGGTAATCGTTGATCGTTTAACTAAGCCTTCTCACTTCTTAGCCATTAGCGAGACAGATAGTCTCGACAAGCTCGCTCGATTGTACCTTAAGGAGATAGTATCGCGTCATGGAGTACCAGTATCTATCATTTTCGATCGAGATATCCGTTTTACATCCCACTTTTGGAGATCCTTACAGTCATCGTTAGGAACAAACTTGGATATGAGCACTGCTTATCACCCTCAAACCGATGGTCAAAGCGAGAGAACCATTCAGACCTTAGAGGATATGCTTAGAGCCTGTGTTATCGATTTCAGAAAAGGTTGGGAGAGACATCTCCCTTTGGCCGAATTCTCTTACAACAATAGTTATCATTCTAGCATTAAGGCTGCTCCATTTGAAGCACTGCATGGTCGAAAATGTCGTTCTCCTGTTTGTTGGGCTGAAGTTGGCGAGAGTAAACATACAGGTCCCGAACTTGTCCTAGAAACCACTGAGAAGATAGTTCAGATTCGTAACCGTTTGCAAACCGCTCGAGATAGACAAAAGACTTATGCCGATAGGAGACGTAAACCTTTAGAATTTCAGGTTGGAGATCGTGTTATGTTAAAGGTTTCTCCTTGGAAAGGAGTGATTCATTTTGGAAAGCGTGGAAAACTCAATTCCCGATATATTGGTCCCTTTCCAATCCTGGAAAGAATCGGACCGGTAGCATACCGCCTGGAGATACCTTCGGAATTGAGCAAAGGTACATAATGTCTTTCATGTTAGTAATCTTAAGAAATGTCTTTCGGAGGAAAACATAGTTGTGCCCTTAAGAGATATCCGTATTGATGAGAAATTGAATTTCGTTGAGGAACCGATTGAGATCATGGATTGTGAGATTAAACGGCTGAAGCATAGCCATATTCCAATTGACAAAGTTCGTTGGAACTCCCGACATGGACCGGAGTTCACTTGGGAACGTGAGGACGTTTTTCGTAGGAAGTATCCTAAACTTTTCATGACATCAATCAACTCGGAGTGAAACCCGGGACGGGTTTCTTCTGAGGCTGGGAGGCTGTGACAACTGGCAATTTAGGGAGTCTATTTTAGGTAACCGCATTACGTTAAACTAAACAAAGTTTTGCCTTTAACACGATTTTTATCAACCGTGACTTGATTTTATATCATCTATTGGTTTTTATGGTTTATTTCATTTTTATACGAGCTATCGTGTGAGTTTTAACTCTTTTTGGTAGGCACTATTCGATTCGGCACTAGAAAAGCCTAAAACGAGAAATAATGTAACTTTTAGACCGTAACTCGAAAATTAGCAAATAAATAGTCAAAACTCGTGGAAAAACATAAATAACGATAATAGAAAGTCGAATGAACGTCATGGGACACTCGGGGGACAATATATGAGCTCGAGAATGGGTAAACGGGGTAGTTTACGAAAAATGACGCCTTCGGCCCCTCCTCTTTCTCCCTAGCCGGCCACCCCTCCCCCTTTTTTATTTATTTTGAGGTCCCTCCTTCATAAATATAAATACTCCATCACCTCCTCATTTCATCTCTTCACTTTCTCTCTCTAAAATACACACACTAACACTTTTCTCTCTCTACTCTCTCTCTCTTCCACCAAACATAAACCTTAACCCTAAACCACCATTTAGCCGCCCCCTTTCCAGCCAAATTCCAGCAAGTGGTATCTCACCTCCACCACCATCTTGTAGATCTCTCTTTCCTCTTTCCATCAATATATAAAACTCTCACAAAAGCCTTCATTAACACCTTCAAATCTTGAAATTAAGATTCGTAAAATTAGGGTTTTCATCAAATATTGTAGATCGGGCTTGAATAAGGTAAATGGAACGTGGGTCAAGCTTGTTTAAGCTTTAATAAGCCATGAATTGCTCTAATTAAATTCGTATATGGGACGAATTTTGGGGCTTTTGGTTTAAACATGGGATTAAATCTAATTAACACTTAGATAAACATGTAGCTAGTGTTTTGGAATCATGTGGTGTATCATATTGTTAGGTTTTTGCATTTTAGGTCTAGTTTCATGTTTTTGATTAGAAATAGTTGATGGGTTGGATGTTTGGTTAATGATTGGTGGTTGATTGATTGTGTATGGATGTTGTGGAAGTGATTTGGGAGGTGTTTGGTTGTGCATATGTAGCGTACAAGCCACCAAACCTACGTATGGGTGTGTTTGGGTGGCGTACGTGACCCTCAAGGACCAAGGGTCTGGGTCGAGTTGTCGTGGTAGCTTGTGGGTTGATGTTGTTGGTGTTTGGATGAGACGCGTGGAGCTGAAAAGCTTCTAGAGCTTGTTTGGTTCACGTAGTCTTAACCGTGACCGTGTCATGACCATTAGGGTCATAACATTGGTTTCGGGCATATTTGGTTGGTTCATTGGTTGGCGAGATTGATTGGAGTTGATTTGGGATTGAATTGCGCCATTATGACTTTTATTTGGACTTGATATATAAATTGTCAACTTTGAGCAACGTCGGTGTTACTTTGACTTTTTAGTCAATAGTTGACCCTGACAACGCCGTAATATGGACTTTAGTATAGTTTGGATTATTGATTGATTAAAAGCCGAGAAGTCATGACTCGTGCTTGTGGACTCGAAACAAATAACGATATGAAACTAATATTGAAATTTGACGAAATATATATTTGAAAATGCTAATAGACTATGAAACATAAATAATAAAAAGGCTTTTATACCAATAATATCAATAACAAGACTTATCTTGTTATTTACTATTTTAAATAAAAACTAACGACTAAAAATGGAAATGTTCATAATAAATAAGTAATTAATGTTTCGAGTACACGTTTATCGAAATATGCCAATTATGGGCATTTAATACTAGTTTCAAGTATTTATTTACTTACGTTTTGTGCATGGGTTACGGATAACCTAACATTAATAGTGTTGATCCACGTGGGTAGCGGACTTATTAGGTTGACGAATCTAATAAGAGCCCGCAAGGTACGTTGGGTAACATTATTAATGGGTGAATTATCATTATGACTCTTTAGGATGCAACTGGTTTATGGGATAATAAGTGACACAAATAAATAATTGAGTTTATCGAGTTGACGAATTCGATAAGGTCTACTATTTATTCCGAAACTTATTAGACTATGGAGCTTTTCGCTTAGATGTCTCATTGTGTTGCATTGAGTCACATATTGGTTGTTTGAGTGGATTCACGGCATCATATTGAGTCGATACACCCACATGAGGATACCAAACACTAGGACTAAACGGTGAAATGAGGCATTGTTGGAAATAACGAAATGGAATACATTGGGGTAGATAACGTTGATTTTGGGAAATATATATTAAAATTGGTTTACATTAATAGGTTGTGCCGAGTCGATAGTTGTTGTGCCGTGATTACCTGTTATCTTCTGCTAGTGTTTATTCATGTGTTGCATGCTTGAGGTGAGTTTCATAGCCCCATTTTTATCTACGTTTTTAACTAAATTGGGGTAAGAATCATGCTACTGTTTTTAGACCTTTAAAACTATTTGGATTTGCTTATGTGCTTGACTGTTTGGATAGATGTGCGGTAGTCGTTGACTTAGACTAGGGTAGCAATCCTAATTGCTATAACTGTTGCCTAGCTAAGAATAGACTTCTACCTCGACCTAGTCCGGGGTTGGCAATTGTTCTAGACTTTGCCACGACAGTGCTGGACTAGAGTCGCTGGGCCCGAGTGATCCCTGGATGCGGGATATGGATTGTGATTTTTGGTTAGGAAACGGTTTGTGAACGATATTTATCTATCTTTAGTCTTGCATAGTAAATCAACTCCTACAGGTCCACTACCATTTTATTGAATTTAAACCTATGAACTCACCAAACGTAGTTTGACACTTTTAGCATGTTTTTCGTATTTAAATGACGTTTGGAATACGTGTTCAGTGGAAGCTTGGCAAGGAGGCATGGTTCAAGGATCATATTTGACTCTGATAAATTATGGGGACCTATTTTATTAAATCATGTTTTGGGCCTAATATTTATACTTTCTGATTATTGTTTTGAATATTTAAATTTGGGATTGGTTTTGAATGAAAATGACTATCTTGTTTGCTATACTTGTGTGAGATACCAATCCAATCGTAACGCCCCAAAAACTTGATTAACTCTTCCGCTGTACCGAGATTTGGGGTTACAGAATCACATAAGGATACTGAATGAATGAGTAATCAATGGAAAACTAAAGATGAGAAATACAGAATATGGTGCATTGTGGAATAACATAAGGTATAAATGAGTGTATCGGAAGTGTAAAGGTTGTTAGAAATCTACCACGAGCCCAGAAACATATTATATCATATCATATCATAAGTAACCATGGAGTAGCTAGCTCCCAGAATGTGAAAGACGTGTATTGCACACAACATCAGTCACCATATAAATCATATTATATCATATCATAACAAATTTAGGATGCATCCATATGCCCCTGCATAAATCATAGTGGCCATAACAAATCATAAAGCGCGCGTATCATATCATATCATAAGGGACGGTGTGGAACATCACTCAAACACACTAGAGTCATGCCATTGGTGCATCAATGACACGGCCATGTTACCTTCATGGCTAGGAAACATATTGACTCGGGTATCAAACTGAAGGGTCAAAGCAAAGTCATAACATAACGGTTCATATCAACGATTCAAAGCAAGGTTCAATATCAATGGTTCACCAATCTAAAGGGTGCATAGCAAAGGTCCAATAAGGCATAATACCAGATCATATAAGAAAGCCATAATAGTAGGGCTCAGAGCAAAGGCATAACAGTTAAAGCTAAAATCAAAAGATGTGTATGAATCATGAGAAACCTCAAGAGATAAGGTCAGAATATATGTACCTTAACGCCAATGAAAGGAAAGCAAATGAATGAATGAACACGAAGACACAACGTCAAGTCTCCCTCAACGAATCTACACGGATTACGATTTGTTTAATACTTATTAGCTCATTTAAGTCATAACGGATTAATCGTATTAATATTTTTAGAGTTATAAGCGTGTTCTCATTTTTAGTAATGGACGGAATTAAAATACTTTAGGGTAATAATCATTAATTAGCCAAACTTTAAGGGTTACAAATGATAAATGGCAAAATTAAATGTTTAATATGACAAATATCAAATATCTCATAGTTTAGGGTTTACAATGTAAATAATTCAAAAATAAAGTTTAAAATGTATTTTATCAATGTTTCAAAGTTTCAAATGCCAAAAAGATAAACTATAGGACTTAATGTTATCAATATAATAGTTTAAGGTGTATTGTGTCATTTCAATATAGTTCAAGGTTTGCGTGCGACAACATTTAAAGATGAGGGTTAAAAATGAAATATTTTAAAAATAATAACGTGCAAAATTATGTAACCATTCTTACAGTAATGTGTTTCCTTTTACTCTTTTTTTTATAACCCGACATGCGAACTTCATGCTTGATCGCGGCTCAAACGACTATCATCAACGACCAAGTAAAAATGCCTTATGAATAACCCCCGACTCGACTCTCCCGATACACTTTCAAAACTCCAAAAGACTCAACCATAAATCCCGCGATCACCCTCGAAGTTACCCCCATAAAACCCATTTTCTTTCATGGCATGATCGACCTATATTCAAGCTTGCTCGTGGGTCCTAATATTAACATTTACGACTAAGTAAACGTGCCAAGGACTAACACCCGACTCATCTTCCCGACGCACTTTCAAAAATAAAAACCGGCTTACCCATTTGCCTCGCAATCGCCCTTGAAAACACATCATTTAACCCATATTTATATGTTTTCCCAACCCATTCGACAAAAAATAAACCACACGAGGCCCTTTTCATTTTAGTAAGCCGTAACCCAAAATTCTACCGCGACCCTCTAGTGTGTACATTTTAGTCGAGACATGTCCCATTCCTCTTTTAATCCATTTGACCACATCAAACCAATTCAAGACATTTAACATAAATCATTAACGAAACAAAAGCCATTTAGTCGAGAAATACATACGTTTCTAGATACCTTATTTTAGCTTGGATCAAAATAAACAAAACATGATTATGCCATGCATATGCATGTCGAGTTTAGGTTCAAAACAGGTTGAATATGGTCTTTCCCATTTGATATCATAGGTGACTTTTATTCATGATATAATGAGACTAACGCTCTGTTCTAGAGTTTTTTTTTAAAGTAATGGAAGGGGAGGGGAAGGGAAATCAAAAAAATGGGCGTTCTTGAGTTTTTTTAAGATGGAAAGGTAGGGGACGGGAAGGTGGGAGAGAGGGAAGGGATGGGCTTTTGAGTGTTATTTTGTTCCGTCCAATTTTGAGCGGATTGGGAAGGGAAACGAATATTAAACATTACAGACATTTGTAAAATTACAATATTAACCTAATTTTAATCGTCACTAGTTACCTTTATCATTATTATCTTGTATAAGCTTACAGACAAATATATATATATAAATATATTCCTTCTTTCACACATACACGTTACTAAAAGCACTAGCTCAATCTTGTACAATTCACAGTTAAAAAAACCTTCACACTAAGGTTGCACTCAGTAGAATTACTAATATTGTTTCATCTGCTATGATAGATATTGAATGAAGAGTGCCTTATGCTATTTTCTTTATCAATTGTTTGATGATGCTATGATGCTATGTGATTCAACCAAAAGTGGTGGTAAAATAGAATTTGACTGATGACAAGTAAAAACACAGTGAGAATCTTAAATTAGTGAGATAATTTGATGTAACTGGTGTTTGTCATTCGGATTATTATATTGACTTTGTCATTCGATATTAATATTGTTTGTAAAATCTGTTTACACATTATGAATATAAGCATAACATTTTTTGTGCAGATTCGTTGGATTAAATATAAGTATATGTATTAGCTTCTTGTTTTTGTGAAGTAGCATATTGGTAATACGATGGTATATTGGTAATTTGTGTAGCTTCATTTCCTTTCCTTGCTACTTAAAAAAAAATCAAGAACACAAAAATAAATAACTACTTTCTTCCCATCCCATCCGCTACTTTGCCCTTCCCATCCCATCCCCTTCCATTTTTTAAATTTTAGACTTGAGAACAGAGCGTAAAGTATTATTTTATGTGAAGACAAACATTTGATTAACATGCATTTTGATGTGATTTCACGACAACATTCAGAAGGAAAAACAAAAGAAGTAAGAGTGAAACAAGAATTAAAATGTTACCCTTGTTGCGAGAACGAAAGAAGAAACAAAGATTAAAACCCACGACCAGGTCTAGACCAACACCGCCCCGCCTTCAACCTAGCATCCACGACCAGCAGCTTTGACCAAACACCCACGATCAGCCACCTTTGATCAAAAATTCACGATCACAGCCACACCTCTGAACCTTGTAACCTACGATCAATCTTCCTTGTACTTGCTTTGCTTTGATCGAATGGAAAAGGAGAAAACAAGTCCAGCTGTCACTTTTTTTTGTATTAGGGTTTAGGAGTGTTTTGAATATGAAAAGGTAAGTAAATTAATGAGATTAATGTGAGATTAAATGGACAAGATATGGGGGCGTGGGATTTGGCAGAGAAAAAAGGAATTCCCTCCGAATATATACTTTCCACATTACTGACACGGGCTTTTGATTTTTAAGTGTTATGGACTTTTATAAACTCAAGTATTATGGGCTTTATTATTTAATTACCATGCATTGTGAACTTAGTAAAAAAAAATTGGCCAATGGAAAGCCTAAGAAAACTTGTGTTCCATATTTTAGACGTAAGGTGCAAACATTCTTAGTGATCTCATATATTTGATTTTTCAATCATTTATAAGTTAGGTTAAATTTACATTTAATGAGCTTGACGGATTCTACGTATTTTATAATTATTAATTTGAGGGGCAAAATAGTCTTTTTACGCGTTTTAGATTTTTCGGGTTTTACAACTCTTCCCCTCTAAAAGAAAATTTTCGTCCTCGAAAATTGAAGTCGCAGAGGTACACGGAGACGTACAAGTTTATGGCAGATGTAGCAATCCATAGTTTCGCACAAATCATAATGATTTCGGCTCCAAAGAGTACAAGACTTATACGTAACAGATGTCAGTGAGAATCTCGCAAGAAGGTACAGAATTTCAAACGAATATGAAAATTGTCAAATAACGGATATGAGTCCTAATACATACCAACCTAAGGCATTTCCCAGGATGTCGTATGATTCCAATAAGTTCAAATTATATGATCTTGGTATTATCACGTTGATCATGCGTCATAATACTTGCATCACATAACAAGTCCTTATTTTCATCATATTCTGTCTCAGGTCATAACGAACCACATAATCAACATCACAACAAAACAGATACACATACAGGTAGCAAGTAATATACCAAAACAAACCAGATTCACATACATGCAGCATATAATACATCAAACCAACTTACCATACCACAAAAGAAAGAAGGCCGCCGACTTGCTCGAGACAGTTCCTCATGACTCATTACTGACGATCCAAAATAGCCTTAGGTTCACAAAAATGACAAAGTGCCGCAAGGTCTAAACTTAAAATACAAATCATATAAAAATAATGGATGAAAATCAAGATTTATCAAAGAGATATAAAACACAACGCGAGGTCATAGTAACACCGAAAAATCAAGCCATAGAAATCCATCATCCAAACGCGCCAATCATATGAAGCAGAAGAATCTTCTCAGCATCTCAATGGTTGGACTGTTGAGCACAATATGCCCGAATCTTAGTAGTAGCTTCTCCTCACATCTAAAGTACGCCGGTCATAGCTCCTCTGCTCACACATCTTCCAAGTATCCACCAGTTGAATCTTGTATCCGTCTTTGCGCCTCTGGTTGATCCGTCTAGCTCCCTCCAGCAGCATCCTGATGTCTCTTGCAGCATTGTAGTCGAGTGCGGCTTCTGCTTCACGAACCTCTAAAGTTTAGGAAACAGATGCAAAGAACACAGGGTCGGTACCATCATCTTTGACTCCACGAGTAGTCTCCATCCAAACGACCGACAAATGAATGCGTGAAGATAAAATAACAAAATCAAATGCAAAAAGAAGAAGGTCGAATCAGCGAAGACAAAAGAATATCGAAGTAAAATCTGGACAAAAATCAAGAGAATCGGAAAGATCAAAACAGACGGAAGCCTAATGTCTACCCAAGTCCTCACAGGTCTATCCTAAGGTCAACAAGACCAAGCCTGGGCTCTGATACCATAATTGTAACACCCCAACCCGGCAAGGGTAGAAGTATCACATCATGGTGTCAAATCAGAACATACATAAAACAATAGCAAGCGGAAGTCATATAAAATAAAATACCAAGTCATAATAAACAAATAACTTACAAGGAAAAATAGAAAATCCAATATGTCCAAAATGGAATGAAATATCAAAACAGTTGCTCTTCAAAATAAGTCCAAAATGATTAGGGAAAATTAGAGTCGGATCACTCAAATACTCCTACTCCCACCCCAACAAAGCCCAGCATCCTACTTGGTACCTGCCGCATGGAAAAGAAAATGTGGCTGAGCTTAAAAAGCCCAGCGAACAGATATAACAAAACAAAAGCTAACATAATAAAATATAAAAATGAAACAAAGGAGACTGATAACAAAGTCGCAACGAAATGAGTACAATGAGTCAATGAGGAATCTGCAGAACACAATAATAATAGAAATCCAGAATAAGGTAGGAATCAAAGGAGACCAAAACAAGTAGCGCATCGATGACATATAGAAGTACAAACAAATAACCAAGCATCCAAGTACCAAAACATAATCAAATGGGAGTTGATGAACAGTATCATAATCACGACAATTAACCAAACCATAATCAAGCATAGCAGACAACGTATCAACTAACAAAAATATGACACACAAATAAATCAGGTAATCAAAATACATATAAGCCAAATGGAAATTTAAAAGCATGCAAAAGCAATTAAATGGAATGTAAGCATAGTAATCACACACGCCAAATAACCCACAGTTAATAACATAAAAAGTATCATAAACAGCAGAAATACTAACAGAAGTACAAGCATGGTAGTCACAAATAGCAAATAGGAATACTAAATGAAAGTCATAGCCTACGAAAACTTGTGTTTCATATTTTAGACGTAAGGTGTAAACATTCTTAGTGATCTCGTATATTTAGTTCTTCAATCATTTATAAGTTAGGTTAAATTTACATTTAATGTGCTTTTCTACGTATTTTATAATTATTAATTTGAGGGGCAAAATAGTCTTTTTACGCATTTTAGATTTTTACGGTTTTACAGAAACGCTCGTTTTGTTATCGAGTCGTTAGCTTGACCCGCCCCGAATTCATTTGTCCTTGGGGGGAGCAAGTGGAAAAGGTAATCTCCGTCGGCCTTTCATTCAAGAGGTTTGGATAAACATTGAAACATAAGAAAGTTCCACTTCGACGAGATACCCACGGTTCTAAATAGTAAAAAATATAAACGGTGATACCGGGGTTAAAGATGGTATCCTCACTCCCGAAAAAGTGAAGAAGAGGAGAATTCACATCATATGTGAGAAATGGAATAAAGATTTTGACAACAATTAGAATCCATTCTTCATCCTCAAAAGTAAATTTCATATTATCCTTAATTTGAATTTGATCATTCAAGCTCATTTGGTAATTTTCAACAAAGACTTCGGGAGGAAGAGGCGGGGTGATGTTATCAATAATGAATCTCTTTTGATAGAGCTGCTCTTCCCCTAAACTAAAATCTTCCTCAAGATCAAAATTGACACGATCATTCTCCAGAGGAGATATGATATGCGAGAGTTCATCGGAGAACTCCTCGTGATAATCATCATTAATCTTACGTGGTGGCTCAATTATCGGATCTTCATTTAATAAACTTTCAATCTTTCTCAAATCGGATTCAAAATCAAAGTCATCGTCCTCACTTCTCGGTGGAAGAGGATCGATGTGAGCGAGTTCATTGGCAAACTCCTCGAGAAGTAAATCAAGAGACGAATCCTTGAGCTCGGGCTTTAAAGGATTTTCTTTAGACGGTTCTACTTTAATTTCTTCAATCGAGACAAATGAAGGTGGGATTTGTGCGGTACTTTGTATGCTATGAACTTGCACCTTTTCCATTATGGTCTCCGTGTTGGACTCATCACTTTCCTCATCAAAGATTTGATTGTCAAAATTTAGAGTACATTCTGAATTGAAGTCAAATAAAGGGTTGGTGATGGTCATTTTGAAATCAAATCGAAAGGTATCTCAGATACCCTTGGGATTGGAACAAGGTCATCAATATTCTCAAGAGGAGTGCATTCAACTTCCTTGTCCCCCATTAACAAGGTATCCGAAGGTTCTTTAATAAGCGGATCGATCTTTAAGTTCTCTTCTACAAATGGTTCATCTTCATCACTATCGTAAGAGTCGGAATAGTAAAATGTGGGTAGATGTCTTGGTCCTTGTTGAAAATGGTGACTGATATATCTTTCTTTCTCGCCAAAGACGTCAATTGGAGCACTCATAACGGAAATTTTCTCTGAATAACGATCACTCAACATAGTGGTAGAGTCGTAAGGAACTTCAGCATCCCACTGATAATGATGTTGTGTCAAATTCTCGATCAAATCGTAAGCTTCTTGAGGGGTCTTCCGCATGAGAGTGCCACCAGCTGCCAACATGATTTTGTCTCGATCAATCGTAGTGATACCATGATAAAAGGTTTGGATTTGATCAAGAAGCAAAATTTAATGATCGGGACATTTCTGTAATAACGTTTTGAATCTTTCCCAAGCTTCAAATACGGATTCCTTGGGTAATTGCTGGAAATTAAGAATTTCTTTCCTCAGCTGCATCGTTTTTGAATATGGAAAGTATTTTGAGAAAGTATTTTGAAAGAAACTTGTGAAACATCTCTTCCCAAGTATGAATTGAATGTTTTTCAAGAGTGTAAAACTAAGATTCAGCTTTATGGGTTAAAGAGAATGGAAAGAGATTCAGTCGGATATTATCTTGAGAAAAGCCGTTTTGTTTCATGGATTGAGTAATAGATAAGAACTTATTCAAGTGCTCATTCGCATCTTCGTCGTGAAATCCATGGAATTGGCAATGTTGCCGAAGTAATCGAACCATATGATTTTTCAATTTAAAATTGGTTCCCGGAACGGATGTCGGAACGATCGGTCCTCCTCGACCGATAAGTGATGGACGATAAAAATCCTCCATGGTCCGAGGATCATGGGGATCGAATGGTGAAAAATCGAGCATTTTGAAGAATTAATCAATAGAGAGGGTAAAGAGATAAGAATTATACATTTAAGAGGATAACGAAGAGTATTTTTGGGTTTTTAAAGATAGAAAACATAAAAGGAAAAATAAATTTTGAAAAGGAAAATATTTTTGGGTTTTTATATTAGAAAACTTTGAAAACATAGTATTTTTGGTAACCGATTCGTCAATCGATAATTGTTTCTTTCAAGACTACTCGCAGAGTGGCGGAAGAGAAGAACGTATCTCTTTACGGTTTGCAATTTAATTTCAAAACATCCTTAAACCCCTTGTATAGGTTGTAATCTTAAAATAATCCGAAAACAATCGACTTCACGATTTATTTTGTTGTTTTTATTTATTTTGGTGTTTTAAACACTCTAGGAAGAATGTTTGTGGTTTTTTAATTTTTTTTTTTGGGTTTTTATAAAAGATATATTTACAAAAACAAACGATAACTTCACGGGGAAGGTTCTTCAAAAACACACGATCGAAACGGAAATCAAAACTCACTTCAAACCTTCTCTGGCAGCGGCGCCATTTTGATTTCTCAAATTATAGTATAGATATTTTCCGAAGAAATACAAAGTCAATATGTATTTCCCGGGTCGTTCTCCCAACGAAGGAATGAATGGAGTTATAAATTCACGTCGCGTTTACGATATTTTGAATAGTGAAATAGGGCAAATAACGGGGATTTATGCTAAAAATAATAAACAATAGCTAAGACGCAAAAGAAACCTAAAAACGAGCACGCTCGTGGAAAACCCGAGCCTAAAAGCGAAAGCAAAGAAATAATGACTCTAGAAACGTAAAACTAATTTTCCTACGTGCTAAATGACAAAATAAAATTTTAAGACAAAGCGGAATATTTTTTTTGACTTTTTAATTAACTATTATGAATTAAAAACTGAAAATTAGAAAATTATATATTAAAAATACCTAAACTATTCGAAAAATTACGAAAATGTTATGAAAAATACTTTGATATATTCTGGACCTAAGAAAAATAAGAACTCAAGATAAGCTACTGAGAATAAGCAGAAATAAGCCAAAGTTGTAATATTAAGCTAAAAGGCTAATATGCGTATAAAAGAAATTAAATAGAAAGATTAGTACGCAACATCATGGGAGCACAGTTGGTAAGGGTGTTGTGTTGTGGGGCGCTTGTGTGTGGAGTGTACTTACCCAGGTACAAACCTGGGCAGTGACACTTTTTATTTTTCTTTTTGTTTTTGAAATTTCTTTAGAGAACTTAATAATAAGCTAAAACGGAGAACTATTAGAAAAGCCAAAGTTTATAAAACACTACAATAAGCTGTATTAAGACACAGGATAACACAGAAATGGGATAAAAAGCTTATACTAATAAATAAGCTAAAACTAACATGGAAATAAGCTAAAAACAGACTTTAACTAAAACATGGGGCAAATAAGCTACCGAGTTACTACTTTAAGCTAATGAAAACTAGGGGGAACATAAAATAAGATGGGTAATCTTATTAATAAGCTAAGATAGAAAAAGGGGAACTAAGGGAAATAAGCTAGATTGCTTATATGAGAACTGAGCTAGAGCAGAACCTATGAGCTAAACTTAAAGAAACTAAATAAGCTAAAAGCAACCTTCTTACACTTAAACAGCTTTCCTAATAAGTTAGATACTAAATTCAATCCATAAGCAATCCCACAAGTATGTTGTGACAACAGACTTAAGGGTGCTGAAGGAGGGTTTTTTAACACTAAAATAAGCACACAAATAAGCTCTAAATACCTAACTAAGGCAAAACAGATAATCACTATACTATAGGCTATACAGGTAATCAAAGATACAGAATAAGCAGATAAAAAGCTGTGAATAAGCTATTTTGGACAGACCAAGGACTGTTCCTATGCTTCAACCCAACAAATTTGCACCACTAGCAGCCCTACCAAATATATTTTTTGATTTTTTTCCTTTTGAGAAAAGTTAAACAAGCTGGTTAAATTGCTATTTTTATTCGTTAAAAAATTTTATGAAAAATTAAAATGACTCAAATTGCTGTGCTAGAATTGACAAAATGACTAAATTAAAAACTGAGAATGACCCTATTTGACTTTTTAAAAGACTCAGACTCAAATCCTAAAGGCAAAATTAGATTATAAAAAGATTATAACACTAATTTTAACAACTAGAATAGACTCTATAAGCTAATGACTCAAAAACTTCTATGGACTGCCCTACATTAAGCTTAAACTGAGACTACTTATCAAATTAACTCAAAAGGTTTAAAAAAACTGTTGAATCTGATCTAATTAAACTTTTAACATATTATGAATTCTAAATCTAAACTAACTTCAAAAATCTACTTGACCAAAGCTAGCTTTGACTCACAAATATGCTTAAATCAAACACCCTTTAATTTTGCCATAACAAAATCTAAAACATCTTTTACATTAGAGATTTAATGTTTTCAACTGAAAATGACTTATAAAGACTTAAAAACAGATTTGTAACAAAATTTAAGCAGAAATTCTAGGTTTGACTTATGTTGACTTTTGTTGACCTTTGAAATTAAAACATAATTAAGCTATGACAAGCTCAAAATAAGCTATGAAAAGCTTATATGAGCTTGTAAGTACAGTAAAGTAAGCTTGAAACAAATTATGAATTATGAGAACTTAAAACTGAAATGACAATGAATTTAAAAGAAGAGACAAATTGCATTAATAAAACAATACTGAAATTACAATTGCAATCAAAACTACTTGAAAACAGTAAAATGACACAGAAACTAAATTTGGTAACAATTTCTCTAAAGAAGTGAAAAATTGGACAAAGCTATCTGTGAAGAGGAGTCTCTATTTATAGATGAACAGGGGCTTCAATTAGGGTTCCTGGGAAGGTCCTGGATCTCTCATCCCGTCCATCCAATTTAGCTTCCATCTTAAGCACAATTTGGGAGCATTGGATCATGTGCCATACTCTTTCATCCTACGGATTGAGAGCGTGTCATTCCTGAAATGATGTCAAGAATGATGTCAGATAGCTTTTGGAAGGATTTTAGATGGTATGTTGGGTAATTCATGTGGAGAAGATAGATGAATAGTGTTGGGGTTCCTTTGGGAGGGAAGGGTAAAACAGGTTTTTTTATTATTGTTTTCTTTGTTTGACTGGGTGTGAGGGAGGTTGATCGGGTCAAGGTGGTAAAATGGGTATCCGGTTAGGATTATAAAGGGGATTGGGCTTTTGGGTTTAAGTGGTGAAATTAGGTATTTATTTGGACTTGGATTTTTACATCCGAATATTAACAGTCAATTATAAGGACCAATGGTGTAATCTAGGAAATGGTAAGGGTGTAAAGTGAAACTTGGTTAAATGAGGGGTATGAGGGTATAAAGGGTAAGTATGGGTAGGTGAGGGGTAAAAATGATAAATTGGGTGAATGAGGGGTGTTTTGTGAAAATATGGTAAGGTGAAGGGTTTAAAGTGTGAATTGGTAAAAGTGAGGAATTGTTGTGAAAACTTCCCAAACATGATCCATGACTTCGTAAATTGAACTTTTGAGCATTCAAAACCCTTAAAACTGATTCCCGGCTTCAATTTTGCACTCTCTTCCTTCTCGTGCCCGGTTTTCTTTTGTTTTATCTTTCTTTTGTTTGTTTTAAGATATTCGTACCTGTACATGCATAAACTCAAGAAACACACAAATGTTAATCATTAACGGCTGATTTCTAGTTTATTTGGGTCAGGTTTGATAAAGAAAATGTATATTTTTTCACATATACCGGTTATGTATGGTATTTGGATTTTGTGTTGGGCTCAGCAGCCCTGCGAAGACTTAGGGCTCGTTTGGTTACAAGTTATGTTGGGTATGATAATCAGTTCGTCGAATTAGGTGACTTGTATATAAAATTGATTCACTTGAACTAACGTGTTTTATTGATGGACTTGGATCATAGGTACGTTTCGGGCATTCGAAATTGTGATTTGGAATTGAATACGGATTATGATTTGAACTTGGTCATTTGGACATTTGGATCGTTATTGGATTTACGATATTGGATGATGGAAATTATTAGACATTTTGGACAAGATGGTATAATATATTAGACTCGATAAGAATTTAATATATTAGACACAGATCGGACACAAAATATTCAATAAAGCCAAAGGCCAATAATTACGCGAATGATAACGATAAACAAGCATATAAAATAATGTAATTAAAATTTGGTTTATTCAAAAGTCCCAATAACTTGGGAACGTTTTATAAATGGGCGCGTCATGCCAAAATTATAAAAACATTCTAAACTTATATTTAAATACAAAACTCTTTTGTTGTTATAAAACCCGACAAGAATCTAAACAAGTATACTTTTTAATTGGTAAAACATTTATTGTTTGAATTACAAAATTCAAGCTTATCATTGATTATAAAGCGTGTTTGTTTTATACGAGCTATTTGGGATTAATGGGCAAATACCGAAACCAGCAATTGACTTATTTATTTAAGTAATTATGTGTCTTTATTGTATTGGCATCTTTTTGGTTATTGTCTTCTCGCCTTGAGTTTGGGTCAATTTTGACTATTCTATCATAAATATATTGGGATATATATTATGTTTTGGCATGAGTTTCACTTGGTGCAAGTCACACTTGGGAACTATAATATACTCTTGGCATAAGTTGTATGTCGAGTCTTCGTTTTCTTACCACCACACGAAACGTTAAAACTAAAATTTTGAGATAGTGATACTGGATTTTTGAAATCTATGATACAAGTACTCCACGAAAACTAAAACACGTTGCCTTTCGAAAATTCAATTGCTTTCCTAGATCTATCTTGAGATAGCAAATTTCTATTAGGTTGTGCCGATGTAGTACCGTTGTGCTTGTACTTTTTGGATATCGTTGTGCTTTTCTTGTGAGACTGTTGTGCTTTGCTCACTGATGCCAGTTGTGATTCTTGCGCTACTCCATCTGAGGTGAGTTCATGGCCCCTAGTTTTACTTGCTTTTAAACTGTTTTGGGGGAGAATACATGCTCGTTTTTACTAAATGCACTGTTTGATTGATTTGAATAAGTGATTGTTACTTGGTTTAGTGAAATGTGTGATTTGATTTGAATATGTTTTTATGTGGACACAAGTGCTTGAAATGTTTTATTTGATCGGGAAATGTTTTGTGAACTACTGCGTAGTTAAGGCTAAGGTTGAGTATCCCATTAATTGCTAGGGATTTTACCCGGATTTGTGAATGCACCAACTTGCCATGACGTAAAACATGTCAGTTTATATATGTGATTAGGGCGTGATGGTTGCTTAAATGTTTATGATTAGCTTGCGTAATGGTTATTTTGATATGATACTAGAATTTAGGCAGTGTGAGCCTACGGTAAATTTTGAATTGTTTGTGAACAATTTTCTGTGTTTGAAAACCTTGTGGTCCACCTCGCTATTTTACGAAAGGTAAACTTTGTTTTTCGCGACATGGTGGGCGTCACAATGATTGAAAGGCTCTTTTGAACTCGCTATACTTTTATGCAAACCTATGAACTCAACAACCTCGTGTTGACACTTTTAGCATGTATTTTCAGGTATTGAGGTGATATTTTACTTTTGGAGGCGCTTGGGCAATGGCTTGGCATGGTCATAGACGACTCTGATAATTGTATTTAGGACCGCTTATTTATTATAGGCATGTATTTCCGCATTAAATTTGATTGTAAACTTTGATTTAAATTGAATAAATGAGTTTTCTTAAGAAAAACCCGTTATTCTATACTTGTGTTGTGATACCAATTAGTAGCACCCGCGACATGAATGCAGCCGCTGAACTCGATTTTTTTTTTGGGTGTTACATAAGCAAACATCAATCAAATCATGCTTCAAAGTACAACTAAGAGCTCTTAAACCAAACCACAAATTAAAAATAGAAAAGATTACTTGGGCTTCCTCTTTCTGCTAAAACATCCCACATTTCTTGGGAATGGGAACTGTTCAACTAGTGTAGCAGGAGCTCTAAGAAAGAGTATACACCCTGTCATGACAATTTTCCTATAACCACTATTAGTTAAAGGTTTTGAAGTTGAAGTTGAAGCTTTTGTGGTTGACGCACTTGAAGCAAAAGCTTTTGTCTTTGAAGCCTTTGAAGCTAAAGGTGTTGACTTTGGAGCCTTTGAAAATAAAGGTTTTGAATTTGAAGACTTCGAAGCTGAAGCTTTTGAATTTGAAGCTAAAGCTTTTGAATTTGAAGCAAAAGATTTTTCCTTTAAAGTCTTTGAAGATGAAGTCTTTGCCTTTGAAGCTAAAGCTTTAGTGTTTGAAGCCTTTGAAGATGAACCTTTTGACTTGGAAGCATATGAAGCTTTTTCCTTTGAGGCTTTTGAAGCTATTGCCTTTGAAGGTTTTGACTTGGAAGCATTTGAAGTTGTTAACTTTGAAGGCTTTGAGGCTATAGACTTAGAGAGTTAGAGGCATTTGAAGCTCTTAACTTTGAAGTTGAAGCTTTTGACTTAGAGGCATTTGAAGCATATGAAGCTTTTGCCTTTGAAGCTTTTGAAGCTATTGCCTTTGAAGGGTTTGACTTGGAAGCATTTGAAGTTGTTAATTTTGAAGGCTTTGAAGCTTTAGACTTAGAAGCATTCGAAGCTCTTGACTTTGAAGTTGAAGCTTTTGACTTTGACAACCAGTCTTTATCACTGGATGAATCACCCATTAGTATACTTTCTTCCTCAGTTGAAGTAAAAATTATGTCATCAGTTGAAACTTCATCATCACTTGATGATATATAGATTATTTCTGCAAAACATCCTGTCATAATAGCAAGACAAACACAATGCAAACTAACCTATCATAATTCCCTTTCCCTTTCCTTTGCAATCTACAAAGATAGAAAAAATGGTCATGGATACATCCTCAAATGCAGAACAAATGCATACCAATTAATAACAGTCTACTTATAGCATAACAAATGTAACGCAATGTAAACTAGCTTATCATACTTCCCTTTCCCCTTCCTTTACAATTTACAAAGATAGAAAAATGCTCATGGATACATCCTCAAATGCATACAAATTAAAATTATGCTAGTAGTATACTAATAGTAGGACAAATGCAACTCCACAATGTAAACAAACTTGTCATAATCCCTTTCCCTTTATCATTCCTTTGTAATCTAAAAAGGTAATAGCAGAATGACATCCATCCTCAATCAGTATGCATTACATGTGTTCATTATCAACTACATTATTATACTCAAAACAAAACCTCTGCCAACTCCTAATATAATAATGCAAATATCTCAGACTAAGACATTAAAACTATCCACTAACCTTTGTTAAACTCTGGTTTTGGCAACTTTTTTAGTTTCTTTGGCATTCTCTGGTTCTTTGGCAACATATGCTTCTTTGTTGAATGTTATATATATATATATATATATATATATATATATATATATATATATATATATATATATGATAACATCAAATAATCCTGATATTCTAAGTGTTAATTTCTCTCTTTATCGTCACATTATTATTAAAATACTATTAGAAACATCCTTATTCCTTATTATTTCATTTCAAGAACTATTTTATGCAAAGAAGCGGTATTTGGACATTTCTAAGCTCAAGGATGATATTCTCTTACAATTTCTGAAGACCACGGCGTAACCAAGTGATGAAGTTACGCCGTAATCAAGTTTATGAAGAATACGGCGTAACAATATGGTGGAGTTACGCCGTAATAAGACTACATAACAGTATATGAAGAATACGGCGTAACTAGATTTACGCCGTAATATGACTACAGATCATGAAGCATCAACTTTACAAAGACTACGGCGTAACCCTCAGCTCAGGTTACACCGTAACCACAGATAAACATCAGTTTTACAAAGACTACGGCGTAATCCTCAGCTCAGGTTAGGCCGTAACCATGGATAAGTACCAGATTATGAAGAGTTATGGCGTAACTAGTTAATAAGTGTTACGCCGTAACTAGTATCCAAGCCTATAAATAGACGAAGTCTTCATCAGTTTTAGGCATCTTTCCTTTCCCAAACCTTTCTAGGGTTTGGGGAGATCAAACATATAAGAAGAATCATGGTTTAGGATTATGAAGAACAAAGTTCTCGTCTAGGATTTCCGTTGTATCCGAGTTTGGATTCCTTTTATATTTTTCTATGGTTTATATTATGGATTCATGTTATTAATTTAAGTTTACATTTATTTTATTGATCTTCTCTTTATTTCTTTATCAATATTTACTAGTCTTGTCATAGATCGTTAGTCTTGGTAATATTATAAGCTTGTTAGTATCTAAAGGGCTGGGAGAATTGACCAACTGACCTCAGCCTAATAGGTTGCGAAGTATGGAAAGAATCGGCCATAGTACAACCACTCTTCGTATGCGAACTGACCAAATGATCACCTATTAAGTGGAGGTATTTAAGAAGCTGGGGGAAACCTAGGTTCCTAACGGCCAGGTTTCCAAAGACTAGATCTAGTAGATTTGGCCCTTAATGACTGCTATTAGGTTACCGAATGATCCTGGGTGACTTGTTCATCTTGGTGATGAATCTAAGAACCATAGGCCATGACGAGTTGACCAAAGGAGTCTGGCGATAATTAACCACTATATTGAACCTTTATATCGAGAATCAGTTCTTATTTGTAATCTTGGTTAAGCTTCACTTTTCTATCTCTTTATCCTAAATTCTTATGTCTGTGTGATTGGAATAATTAAATCTGTCTTATCAATATCATATCATTTCTAATCATCTTAGTTCTTTCAAGGTCACAGCTTTCTTGGGACGACACTCGGATTTACCTAAGGCTTTACTTCATCTGATCGGGTTCCCTGCCAGTTAGCATGTGTTTATCCTAAGTTTATCTCAGTTTTATAAATATTAAAAGCATGATGAAATAGCACATCAGCTTTTTGGCACCGCTGCCGGGGAGCAGTTAATGAAAGATCTAAGGTATGAACTATCATATTGACCTAAGTAAGAGACGTGAATACTTTCAATACCGTATAAGGTACGTATCTCGATCTCTCGTATTGCAATTTTCCACATTCATTATTTGAAGCTATTAGTTACAGCGTAACCTCTATTAAGAGTTACGATGTAACCATTAAATAATAAATAAAAAAATAATAACTAAAAATTAGTTACGGCGTAACTCGGTCTTTCCTATTACGCCGTAACACTTGGGCGGTATAAAACCCAGCTACGGCTGAAAACTAGGTTTTTACTAAATCATAATCTTTTCACCGCCCCTATCTACAGTAAAAAAAATTTCAAAAATTTTCTTGAAGATTTTCTCATTCCTGCAATCGAGCAATGGCTGGTAAGATCTATCACTACTCTTTTTGATTCTTTTCGATCTATTCTTCAATTAGGGTTTATGTGTTCATAATTGGGGATCTTGCTTCTTTCACAATAATTATTGCTATTGACATGATTAATTTATGATTAAAAATGATTCCCCATGTTCTATTGATTCGTGTCATATCATTATTTGTTGTTTGGGTTGTTTTGATCCAGTTTAAGTGGGTTTTGGTCAAACATGAACCTAATAGTTTAGGCGCGGCCCCTCAGCACTAAATAGGTTAAAAACTTAAAATTCTTTTACCCTAAGGATAAAATTGATGGTTGCAGCATAATCTATTGCTGGTCGTAACCATGTGTTGTGCTGAGTTTCTAGGGAGAGTTACGGCGTAATCAGTAGGGGATATTACGCCGTAACCTAGTCTATAGTGTAATTACGGCGTAACCTGTAGCGTTGGTTATGCCGTAACTTGTGATCATCCTACATGAATACTGACTTAAGTTTGTTTTCTTTTCAGTTAACAACAACAACCCCGCTGAATGGGTCAGGTTCTTGGCCTATGAGGATGAAGAAATAAGAAAAATGTGCAGGGATGATGATGCGCGTAGAAGGCGTGTTCGGGGTCAAAGGAAACTTCCTTTTCTTTAAGCAAGTTTTTCAACCTCCTAGGCAAAGGAACCTAATCGTTGTAGTGTAGTATGGGGTAAGCCTCGGGGATTGATATCGTTCTCTAGGGTAATAGGAATGCGAGTAAGAAATATATGACAAGAAGGTGGGGTTGAGGATGATTATTTTTTATCTTTTTATGGTTTT
Organism: Chrysanthemum makinoi; assembly: GCA_910596185.1. NCBI lineage: Eukaryota > Viridiplantae > Streptophyta > Magnoliopsida > Asterales > Asteraceae > Chrysanthemum > Chrysanthemum makinoi. The sequence continues at coordinate 213,523,676 of OU343223.1, read as the reverse complement.
TAAGAAAGCTAAGGTAAAATCTCGGGGCAATTGGTTTGGGGGTGGTACTTCTACCGATTAATCTACTTTTAACTAATTGTCTAATTGTCTAATTACTACGGGTAGCTTATGTCTAATTGAGGTGTGCTCGTATGATGATTAAAGATGTGTTCACCTAGATACTATTACTCCCTAGTTATCTTTTATTGGTCGGTTAAGTTGTCACGTCTTTTATCTTAACGCGTTGTATTCCTAAAGGTCGTAGGGTATGCGTGGTCCCTAGTTCTTTGAGGTTATCTCTCGTATATGACCTACGGAATTGGCAAGCCTAAGCTATTTCATCCATAGATCATATCATCATAAAGCATACTCAAGCATTAAATACAACGAAGATGCCTAGTTGCACTCATAAGCCAATTTCAATTAAGATAAGAAACAACCTAACAATAATCAATAACTAGGTTTCATAGATCTAAGCAAATACACAAGAAATTTAGCTAGACATGATAGACAAGCAAGCATACACACAATCAATCGAATATAAGATAGACATAATGATAATTTGGATTAATAAACTTATCTCGATGTGTAAAATAGGGTATGAGATTCTAAGATATTGTCCAATTCAGACTACAAACTGTTAATACAAATAAGCTGTAAAACGTTTATTTATATTTTACGATCTTCTAATGTTTTGTCGATAACAAACGTAAAATCATTTTAACGAAACAAATAAAATACGTAAATGGTTTGAGCCAATAGTTTTCTAACACACTTACATTTTCACATAAAACACCAAAACAAGTATAAGTGATTTTATGATTTAAATACATATGTACAACAACTAGTGTTTACATATTGGGCAAATATATACATAACTAGTATGTATTATAATGGGTAAAAACTACAACCCATGGAGCATATATATAACCCATGGTATTGACCCATATCCATTTGACTAGATGCATTGCACCTATTAGATACATTGTATTTAAGGAAATACCTATGGACCAACCCATGACCCATGACCCATAACCAAAAAACCCATGGGCAAAAGGGAGCGTCCCACGGATCCTAGTTAATACACTGGATGGATCCCTCAAAGGAGGGATTCGTGGGATCCAGGGAACAGTAACTAGTTTTCTTCTATAAATAGTGTGTCATTTCTTCCTTTTGGGTTGCTATTCCCACACATACTTTCCCCAAGTATTGTAACTCTCTAACCATTGATCCTAAGGGATCTTTCGATGTAGTTTGTCTTTTGTTTTTGTGTGATTCTCTAGGTTCCTCTTAAAGGCGAGATCACCACTTCTTGAAGTCGAGCAAGCTCAAGTCCATGAGTTGCCATGCTTCGTCATCATCAAGACAACTGAGGTTCTCTTGTTGATACTTCTTTATTTCTCCATAGAAGTGTTGTGTCAAAGGCATTAGTGAAGGATGCCAAAAGAGTCAAGATGAAAGCATTGGTGAAAGGTGCTTAACGTCCGTGTCAAAAGCATTAGTGAAAAATGCTAAAGGAGTCAAGACGAAGGCATTAGTGAAACGTGCTGCCGTTCGTGTCAAGGGAATTAGTGAAAGATGCCTAGGAATCAAATCAAGTGGCATTAGTGAAGGATGCCAAGGTCGTATAATCGATGAGGTGCATCGTTATATAAATAGTGATAGTTTGTTTCCAAGGATGTTGATATCCTTGATGGTGTTGTAATAATGAGTGGCTCTCCTTTGGGATTAGGTGTTGTGTAGTGTTGGGTAGTAGTTCCTCCATTGTAATGGAACTCGGTACTTAGCCTAGTACTATATAAAGGGTAGGCAACGTTGTGGTAGGTGTAGTTCACCTTGGTGAAAGAACCCGGTGGTTAGCCTAGTACCGGAAAAAGAGTAGGCGACGTTGTGAACGCTTCTCCGCCATAAGGAGTTGGTGTTGTGTAGTGATTATGAACTCTCGAGTAGGTGACTCGGGGAGTGGAGTAGGGCAAGGAAGGTGTCCTTGTAGCCAAACCACTATAAATACTCGTGTCGTGGTTATATGCTTCTTACTCTTTATCTTTCATTACACTTTTATCAATCTATCTATCAAACGTCCAACATACACATCTAAATAGATTGACATAAGTCGATCTAAATATTTTAAAAAAAGTTTTAATTGGTAAAACTATTCAACCCCCCCTTCTAGTTTTCCACAATTGGCATCAGAGCTTCGTTACCAAGTTTCTTAGAGTATGTTGTACTTTAAAATTTTGATACGATCCGTGTATGTTTGAAATCTACAAAGAAGGATTTTTTTTGTCATGTTTTAAAAATCATTATAGTGTTTATTGTTGGACAATGATAGAAAGTTCTAATATTTTCATTGTTAAAAATTCTCCATACTTGAATGTGGTCATACCAAGAAGATCATGAAGAAACTATCTAAATATTTCTTTTCGTAAAAAGAATGTTTAGCATTGTTTTCCTCACACATGAATCTGGAGATTCTAAGAAGATCACGAAGCATTTTCTCTAAATATTTTTTTCCTTAAAAAGAATATTTAGCAAATGTATGATCGTTAATAATTTACATTTTTTTAATATTATTAAAGCCTTAGTTGTATGATTAATCTTTATTAGTAATTACTTAAGTAGCTATTTATATTAAAACCATCATCAAGAATAGTATTCTTCGATTGACTTATATAGACTACACTACTAATCTGTAATAATGATATCTCGGTGATTCGATAGCCTCAATCATTATTCATCAAAAAAGGATTATTGACACTTAATCTATGTCAATGAATATCCATGTGAAATTTCTTATATTATGATAAAATGGGATTTTATCATAATCTTTGAAAAACCACCCAAGAATTGTGACTAATTCATAAAAAGGGAATCACGTCAAATAGGATTAGTATTAAACCGTCAAAACCCCAAATCACAAGTTATAGAGCTTAAACATCAAACTCTAGGCATTTTACAACTCCCAAACCAAAGTTATCAAGGAATGTTTAAGCTGATTTTTGCAGTCATGCTGGATCCCTGAGCTTGAACTAGCCGGATCCCTAATGAGAGGGATCTGTGGGATCCGTGCAACAGAAGACAGCATAAGTTAGAAATGATCAATGTGAAAGTTCCACAACCACTTTCCCTTCAAAGACTCACGAACAAAAACCCAATTACTGTTCACAGGAGCAATTTGATCATTTCCTTCAAGCATAACAATCTCTTGTGTAAGTATAATCTTTACTACATTGTTAATTTAATTCCTTGATTTCTAGGATTACAATTTCTTCATCTTTAGAAGTTGGGTTCAAATGGGTTTATCATAATTTGTTACCACATTGTTTTCAAAGATAATCTAAATCAAAGAATTAACATTGTTAATACAAATTGAACTCATTTCTTGAATTCAATAAAGATGATTTGAGCAAAATTATGATCAAACCCTTTAGGCTACTATTCACATTTAACACCACATTGTGGTTGTGTTGTTTAGGAACAATCATGCCAAGTAACCGACAACAAGACTATCAAGATACCGCCCATTACATCCCAATGTACCATAGAAAGGATGGACTTAGCCCGGAAGATAGGAAAGCTTTCAAAATGCTCGAAAATAGACTTTTTCATGAAGGTCGTGTAGTAGAACCATCATTTCTTGCCAACACCGACATCCGACAAGTTTTTGGGACTATTGGCTTTGATTGTTTATTGGACATAAACGAACAAATTTGCCCGGTATTCGTACTCGAGTTCTACAAAACAATGAGGATTGTTAGAAATGATGATGGGACCATCTCAATTGTCTTCATCACAAATGAGCATGAGTACACCCTTTCGCTTATGGAGTTTGGAAGAATACTACGGGTTCCATATCAAGGAGTTTGCATGTTTTCCAATGAGTGGTCTTTGGCAGAGATACACGATATGGTTGATCATCATGAAATCTACCACATGAGAATCCCGGAAGCAACCACGGTGAGGGACACCGTGTTCATGCAAAGGGCATACCCATCGAGGGTTACTAGAAATTCAAAAGTGATCTATAGGGATCCTTTCCAAATGGAGCTCTCCGAGATGTATGCCTTGTATAGGAAATGGGAAGTTGTGGTGAGAGAGAATGTATTGTGCTTAGGAGGAAACAAGGATCACCCCAACGCGTGCCTAAGTTTCATGATCTACTGTCTTGTGACCGAGACTCGCTTCAACCTTGCATACTACATGGTTAAGAGAATGGCGAGCGTCAAAAGCATGGACAAAATGGTTCTCCCATATGCAATGCTCCTATCCCGTCTTGCAAACTTCATCTTTGCCTAAGATCCTTCTCCGTACTCCTATGATCATAGCTTTTGCAACAAAGTTATGGTGTCATTGACCGAGGGTAGAACTACAAGGTTTATGGTGGAAGGCAAAAGGCCTCACCCACCCACGGATTCCTCGGATGAACGAGAGAGGCAAAGAGAAGGTGAAGGTAGTAGCAACCCGCTCGGAAACACCGATCTCGACCCTTTGGATTACATCAACCAATTGCCGGACATTCCTAGCCCATCACAAGAATGGCAACAAACCAAGGGGATCTTCAAGTGCTTCGCCAACTTCTTGAAGAAAAAAATTAGAGATGGTGTGATAAAGAGTGGAGGAGGGATGAAGACGGGGAGTGATGAGGAAGTAAGGTAAGGTCATAGGACCTTAATTTTTGTAAACAATTTGAAACAATGGGTTGTAACATCTAAACAATACTTATGTAGAGTAGGTTGTAGTATTTAGGTATTGCCATAACTTGGCATTGAACAATCTTAACTTAGGAACGTGTAGGATGAGATTTTACGACTTTTTGAAATCATTTCAAGTAGTCGTCGTCACTCATCTTTAGCTACCTTTAGTTTTCTCACACTTGCTATGCGTTATACTTGATGTGTTCTTGCATTTAGTCTTTGTAGAAACAACTAGGAGAAGCATTTGCTAAGAGTGCAAGAAATGCACATTTGCTGAAAGCCTTCTGATCTGCAGTAGGTGGATCCCAACATTATAACTAGCCGGATCCTTCCCAAGAGGGAACCGTGGGATCCGGGAAGACAGTTATCTGATACAGATCATCATACACCTAAGTTATCCCCTCAATCACATCATGATGGTTAAACATGATTCTTTAACACTACTTAAGGCTTCCTCAAGCATATTAGGTCTCACATTCATCCGTAGATAACTTAGGAACAAATCCAAAGTACTTTTGATTTTTCAAACTCACCAATATCCACCATTTTTCCGCTCCAACGCTCATACATTATTCCTCACATCTCAATACACTTAGTTTGATATTTCTATCAATTTTAGCAAATTGATTTTTGTCACTTTTTAACTCTAAAATAGGCTTGAATCTAGTTTCTTCTTTTTATTTATTTTTCAAGATTTTATCAAATTTCTCTTGAGCTATCATCTGACTTCTAGGACTAATTACCACCATTTTTCCATTTCAACTCAAATGATATCCTTCTCAAGCACTTAGTTACACTATCTAAAGTCCACTTTCCTACACAAAACCATCATTAAGCATCCTCACTTCTTATGGTTGAGCATTTAAGACATCCATCACTCAAGACATCAAAGGAAAGTCGAAACCTCAAAATACATAGGCACTAGACCTTACAAAAAGCATAATCATTTCATTATATATCTGTCTGACAGACGGATCCCTGGTTTATAACCAGACGGATCCCTGGTGAGAGGGATCCGTGGGATCCGTGTCTAAAGAAAGACCTCAATCAGCTTTTCTCTTCAAATTTTAGCCACTTTTGGTAATCTAAACACTTTTAGCCAACATTTAATGTTATCCTAGAGCTGAACAATATCTCAACTGACCTTAGTGCATGCTTAATCCCATTAGTGGTCATGAATTTAATGTCTTGATTCAAAATCATCCTTTATATATGTGACACACGGTAATTTTTCACTTATTATTAAATAATAAATGGTGATTTATTATTACTAAGCGTAAGTCCTTAAGCATGCATAAGCTTGACTGATCATTTGAGTGGATAACTCGCCTGTTGCATTTCTTTTTCATTCATTGCATAATTTTATATATTGTGAAATAATTGTCTTATGATTGAAATTGTAAGACGAGAGGGTATCTCGTTTCCCACTGTGACCGACACTGCACGCGTACCGACACTATGATAAGGGCAAATAAAACAAATGGTAAACCCCCGGAATGGAAAATATTACCAAGATAATAATAATTCAGAAACGTATTCATAAGATATTACAGTATAAAAATTTATCATACAGTAATACTTCTGTCACGGTTTAATATCGCGGGACACAAAATACTTAATATATATTGGTATTTTACCTACAACATACAATGAATAAAACTTACACCTTATACTAAAATATATCAAAGTAAATATTACAAACTAAGAAAATAAGAGATAAAACTTATCCCACTACCCCAAATAAAACCGCCCCCTCCTCTTATATTTTTATCGTTTTCTGCCTAGACTCATAGCCCCACATCTCTCTCTCTCATAAGAGATAACCACAAGTATTCATCTTCTCAAATAGGATCCTACCTCTTCCTGCTACACCATTTCGTCTAGGTCAATGCAACCCCAAGGAAGAAGGATAAAAATGGCAACTGCTAAAGATCCTTTCTTCGTCACTTTCTTGTACAAACTAATTTGTGATTGTCTTTGTTGGGTCTTCACCAACACATGCGCCGCCGACCACTATCTATCAAGAGGAAGAGTCCAAAGGTAACCATAGGAGCTTCAAGGGTCATTTTCATCTTTCCATTATTCCAATAGGAAACCGACTTGTGGGGAGATGGGTGTAAGAGAAGAATACCTTAAGCTTAATATGGTATCCCACCAAGTCCCAAGGAGAAAAGTGAGGTCAAAGACCCTCTACAAGGCCTTCTATTTCACTAGTTTGAGCCTGGAGACTCTTTCTCTTTCACCATTTGTATAACTCACTCAAAACTACTCCTTTCATTTAAGGCGATAAGCACTCGTTTCTGCTGGGGTTCGTCTCAAGAAGAGTTGGTGTTGGGTTAGTTTTGATCTCGGGTTAGCTTAAATCCTCATCGGTTTCACCTCTTTTCGATAAGGTTTAAACCTTTCTCCTTCCTTGTGATTTTGATGCAATATGAATATTGTTATTGTGATGTTAATTTGGTACCTTGTATCGAAAATGGATTATACTTTTGGTCATGTTAATCACACCATTCATTGTTATTATGTTGGGTATGTCTCGACTGAGAACCCACTCAGGTACTCGATATATTCATCAGTCAATATCGTTGTTGATTGTTTCATGTAGATAAAAATGTTTTACTAAAGGAATCATCTTTTGTCATTATAAGTTGCTTTGAAACCTTAGTCATCTAAAATACTTGCGTTGAATCTGGAAATGGGATTGAGATTATAGCACTTCGTCTAGTTTTAAAAATCTGTGTTGATAAGTTAATCTAGTAAAACCGGATTCATGTCGACCCGGGTGCTTAGTAGTATAGGAACTTTGAGCACCACTTATCAAGCTTTCCTCCCTCTCTAATATGTCGGACTAGAACTGATGTTGTTTATTCATAAGACAAGACGAAACCTCACCGTGGTAGTACCACAATGTCGGGTCATGTTTAGACCAATGTGACATGGAGGTTGCACCTAAACCTTGTGATAATAAGAGTCTAATGTCTCTTTAGCAAAGAGATAAAAACATTTGGGTCGAAATGATAAAAACCCCATTTTGGTTATCACCACGGTGGTACAATCTTGCTTTTCTAAAATGGTTTTAACGAGTTAACGCGGGTCATGTATGCTTACTTCCTAGTCAAGAAGCCTCAACTTCCCGATCTAGAACATATTATGGTCGAATTATGTCGTGAGTACTAAACTGGTTGTTTTGAAATCTTGCGTCAAGTAAAAACCATATCAGTATCAAACTTGTGCAGAATTTATTCTTGTGTTACATTGGGCCGCAGCCCATGTTAACCCCCCAAATAGTTCCTTAAAAGCATCTATGGGCCGAGCCCATTCTTTTATGCAAAACCTTGTTTCGGCTTAAGCCCGATCTTGTACTTAAGCTGGGCCACGACCCATTGTGGTTCGGGGTGTTCGTTTGGATGATTTAAACGAGTCAATAAAAATAAAAATTTGTAACGTATATCGGAATTCAATTATAAAACCAAACTCATTTTTCTGCATAGTCGAAACCTTCTACTTTAGACATAAAAACATATGTAGTGATAACAAAACAATTGTAAAAGTTTTATTACAATGGAACAAGTGATTAACCATATAATATACTTAATAAGGTTTACATCAAAGTTTAACGACAATGTGTAAACAAATTTATATCATGAAGGTTACTAGTCGTAAATTGTATATGCTAAAAACCAATTTTTGATAAACAAATAATGGCTAATATTATCATTATATCATATAATAAATTTGAAAGTCTTCAAATTTAAAATTAATATTTTCTAAAAACAATTGGGAAATAACTCAATTTTATTTAATTTTGACAATACCATTATGTGTCAACGTAAATAATACATTCATATACTTACTAGAAAAATATCGTAATTATTTTTCAACCCAAACTTTGGTTTTAATACCATTATAAAAACAATATAAATTGAACTATCTTAAGTAAGTGATACTTAAAACAATGAACTAAAACATTACTCTTCTTATCTAGGTCGCGTGTCGGTGCAGCTTCACAATAGTCATTGAATCCCACTTTTGGATTGCTTATTTACTAAGGTGAGTTTCATAGCCCCTCTTTTACTTGATAAATTATTTTATACATTTTGGGGTGAGAAAATATGCAAAACCTTTTTATGGACCTGAACTATCGCATGATTACTATTACTTGGTTTAGCCTAAGCCCTTATGTCCCTAGAAATGCCCCTTTTTCATGAACCGTCAGTTCCCTACTGGGAAGCGCGAATGTTATAAATAGATCTATTGAGGGTGACTCCTCCATTCGGTTGGCCATGCTTAGGCCAAGGCGAAACGTGTACCATGTCGGAATCGAGTGTTGAGGGACAAAACACTCGCATTGGGCCTATCTATTGTATGATTTCATTTAGCATATAGAAACTGTCGTAGTATCGGTTGCATGAACTTAGTGCTAACGTTATAGACTTTCATCCATATATCATTATATTCTTTGTAATGATTATATGTCTTTGATTATGGTCCATGCTTAATGTTTTATTATAAACCTATGAACTTACCAGCTTTTAGCTGACCTTTTTAGCATATTTTCTCAGGTGCTTGATTTATGATGTTGGCAAGGCAAGAAGTGGCAAAGGGTCGTAGTAATGCTAAAAGAAGTGTTTTTATACATAACGATGTTTTATTTGGGACCACTAAATTTATGGGATGTGACCATTTTATTTAAACAATGTTTGCAAGATAATGATTTTAAAACTATTTTATGAAATTAAAACGGAGTATGTATTCCGTTCTTTATTACTTGTGTTGTGATCTCCGATTTCGTAGCATCCCCATGACACGTATGCTTCCGCTAAACCAGATTTGGGGGTGTTACAGATTGGCATCAGAGCCTAAGTTATAGAGAACTAGGTACATATAAACCCTAAACTATAACTACTTTTTACAAAAACATCACTTTTCGACCGCCAGTTGCCGCTTGCCTTACTTGCCACTTTACTTAGAGTTCATTTATATATGACTGCATGTTATATTGCCTATTTATTAATTCACTACCCCATATCTATTATAAGTATATTTTTATATATACTTACACATATGCACCATCTTGTCACAGACCATGTCTTCCCCTCACTCTGGAGCTGGATGCGATGACACAACATGAAGGTTTGTCACCGCTAACGCATCCCGCCCCTTCTCAACTCACTCGACACCTGGAAACCCATACATGGTAGTGTATCAAGTTCATCAGGAGGGTACTACCCACACTCCACATGCTCACTTCCAAATCATCACTACTATCAGTACTATAACTACCAGTTCCACTACTCCTACACTCTCACCAAGGCATCAAAGAGATCCACTTCTTAGTTGGGAGATACCTACTGGCAAGAGAATCTGCCTCTCTGCATCATCACCATCGTCTTCTGGTACACCACCTCTTAGTGTGTTCAAAGTTGGAGAAACTCCGGAAGCAGCCACTGCTAGACCACCAACTCTCGACACAGTTATGGCACGCATAACACGTCATGAAGAACAAATAGAAGAAATGTCGGACCATCTGGGAGTATTACCATTAGAAAGGATTGAAGGAATTGAGGAAGTGGTGGAAGAGATACAAGCACTTGGCGAAAGACTCAAAGAATGCAACGACAATATTGGTACAAAGATTGGTGGAAACTCGTGAGAAGTTGAACGAGATAATTGCCCGCCTTGAAGTCCACATTGAAGGGTGTGCTCTGCAAACTCCAGGAGACACCCAGGGACGTCTCACAGAGATTGAGAGTCGGTTGACACAGTTGGAGACCGTTACTACAATATCACTAACTGAGTCGGGGTATCTGGAGGGTGTCATAGAATTTCAAAGACGTACTATGGAGAGTAGGGCAAATGAGGCCAACAACAAATTTGCCAGGATAGAGGCCCAACTCAGAGAGTTAGAGGAATGGAAGGCAACTCAACAAAGTCAACCCGGGGCAGCACCGGTAAGTGCTTAAGTTACACTAGTTATTGTTATAAGCATCGCGATGAGTGGTATCAATAAAAACGCTAGTAGTAGTCTTGTTGTATGACAAACTAGAGCGAGTCAATGAAAGCATGCTATGTATCGGCACTATGAGCAAGGAATCTTCTTAGAATGTAATCAAATTCATGGTGATGAAAAGTCATGCATAATAAAGAACAACGTCTTGTGAGTTATATCCTTATGTTAAACTCACTCCAACCAAGCTCCGTTTTCTTAACGTCATCATAATAGACTAAGTCTACGTGATATCCAGTCAATACAACCTAGAAAATATTTGATTGAGAAGTAGTGCATGTTGTAACTTTATGGATCTCCACCATGGTCCCCATACTCATAGAAAACTCATTGTTGTCATCTCTTGTGGTTGAAGGAAAATGTTTCCAGTAAAGCAGAACATGGACACAACCACCATTGAGAAATCTGTTACCAAACGAATTGCTGCAAGGATTGCCAACTATCAAGTCAATCACAACGTCAACAACATCATCCAGAGGAATAGGGAAGAAGTTGGTTGTAAGACACCTACAACACGAAATTTCACTTACCAAGAATTTAGGAACTGTAAACCACCAGCATTTGAGGGGACTGAAGGAGCCACATGTTTGGCAAAATGGCTAGAAAGGTTAGAGACAATTTTCCGCGAAAAAGCTTGCTGACAATTGTAAGGTCAAGTATGCTACTTGCACCTTTCGGCATCAAGCCCTAACATGGTGGGACACTTATGTCCATTTAGTGGGAATAGACGCTGCTTACTCACTTCAGTGGGATACCCTGAAGAGAATGATGATTGCGGAATACTGCTCAAGAAATGAACTGCGAATGATGGAACAAGAGCTCTGTGGACTAACTATGATAGGGGACGACATTGAAGGATACACCAACCATTTTCGCGAACTGGCCCAACTATGTCCTGACATGATAGGACCTGAGGAAAGGAAACTCGAAGCATACTTTTGGCGATTTTCACCTGAAATTCGGAGGAACGTTGTTGCATCCACACCTACTATTACTCAAGAAGCTACTGGTGCGTCTTCTGGATTGACAGAGTCACTGCCCCAAGGCAAAGCAGTGGGGTATTGTGGTAACAAGAGGAACTGGGAATATGATAGTGAGGAAGATCAAATGCAACAATCCAGCAAGCGTCAATGGACGGCTGGAGTTGGGACTACTAAAACCAAGTGGGAAGTAGGGTATGCTGGGACAAAACCCAAGTGCAATATATGCCCATATTACCACTATGGAAAATGCCCTACACCTTGTGAAATTTGTAAAGGAATTGGGCATAAGATGGAAGATTGTAAGCAACTCTATTGGGAGACAGTGACATGTCATGGGTGTGGAATGAAAGGCCACATTAAAAGCACGTGCCCGGATAGGAAGGATCAGCATGACGACAACAACTGTCAAAACAATTACCTGAAGGAAGTGTGAAGAATTGTTCTGGCTCCCAATGGACACCAAGGAAGAAACTAAGTTAGCTAGAGATGCTGTTTGTAATAAAGCTTAGTTTAAACTTCCAAGTCATAGTCTACTTTAAAGTACTTCTCTATGTAACCTTAATGTACTGAACCCTTCCCTAGTAATGTATCTGTTGTTCTTATCATGTTATCTTAATATATGTCTTCTCCATGACCGTTTTCACCATACCATTAAGGATTTCAACTATCATGTCACGATGACAGGATTCCTCTGAAGTTAAGAGAAAGTCATCTTGGGTATTCGACTAGTCTCTTTGACAAATTAGTATTACCCAAGGAGATGTCTTAGAAAAATCCACATTTCAAAGATTGCGAAGGTATTATTATCGATACCGTTAAGACCCACTCAAACTGTTACCTCGCCGAAAATCACAAATTTAACATCCCATCCCTAACCAAGTTGCCATTGTTTCACACATCTTGGTCAAACGAGCCATAGGTCATGTTGACAGAATTAGTCAGCCTAGCAAATCTTATAAACCATCACACCAAAACTTCGCACATGAACTTTTGCAACATTTCCTCTGACCGAAGAATAAATACACCAAGATTAAGACTATACCGAACAACACGTCACCGGTCCCCAATTATACATAGCCTGATCACCTATGTATAATTCGGGAGGGGTTACGTGCGCTGACATGTATAAATTCTTGAAATTCTTGCCTGGTCATGTTGAAGGGAGTGCTTAACTCACAACCATGAAATGGAAAAATTTGTGTTTATATCTCACATCGACATTCCCTCTTAAAATGCCAGACATTTAACATACACGGGAATAGAATAAACCGTGCCACCTGAGGGAAGAAATCCTCTACCAAGGAAACAAATGTGAAACGTTTGGACCCTCGACAAAGATTCAAAGACCCTGTCTCACATTGGACACAGAAATTGGCACCTCGGATACGCCTATTCATACTTAGTATCCTATCATCTATGCTGAACAAAGAAAGGAATAGATTGTCATACACTATAGGTCAACCCAACAAGCACCCACACACACGACGCAAGGAAAAATCGTGTAGTGCACCTGTTTTAGACATACCGAAGTATGACAGAGACTCTACCATATAAAGGAAACGCTTTACACTAGAGCTGGAAGCTATCCTGATCCAAAGAGGAAAATAATGGTATAGAATACTCAACACCCAAAGATTCATGAGGAGCACTACGCAGTGCACCGATTAGAGTTAGGACCTAACATGATCACACCAGGAAAACCTAGAAATGTTATCCTTACTACGTCAAGGGAGTACAGTGTACACTGACCACAAGGTCCTACGGAATGTATGGAATCAAAAGGAAGTTGACCATGTGACGACACCAATAATTAGAGTCACAACGTAAGTTCAATTACAACATTCGTACTCACCCAGGGCAAAACGGTCATAACCGCATATACTCTAAGCAACATTTAGCAGACTAAACCTTTTAAAGCCAGATCAGTGGGGAAACAAAAGATCTAGTTCACCCTTTCCATTTAAAGTCTTGAGGCTCAAGTAGTAACACTCAAAGGAAGAACCGAAAAAATAAAACTCTTACAACATACCCGAAGGTGAAATGGAGTTCGTAAAAGACCAAAGGGAATCTTATCCCCAAGGACCAACGTTGAGACCCACGCCATGAAGGGATTTGTAATCCCATTATGTGTGAACCTCATTAAGGCCGGGAGTTATACTCATCTAGTGTCAGGCAAAGATGCACCTTGATCCAGAAAGCTATTCTGAGTATCAAACATGAAGACTGGTAATTGACCTATGTCAAACAATACTTAGCATGTTCGAAAAGAAAATCCAAACAATTAGAAACCATCAAATCTCCCTCAGACAAACCAAAATTTCCAGATAGAAATGGGAATGCATAACAACGGACTCTAGTACCAAGTCACCAAAGATCTCTATCGATTATAACACTACTTGGGTAATAATTGATCATCTCACCAAATCCACCTATCTCTACCAAACAAAGAGAACGACAACATGGACAAACTCGCACGGTTTTGCTTGAACCAAAAGAGCTACAAGTCATAGTGTTTCGATTCTCCTCATTTCAAATAGCGATAACCATTCACATCAAACTTTCGAGGACCACTCCAAAGTTCTTGAGAATCCATCTGGAAATGAGTACCACCTACCGTCTTCCGACTAATGGACTAAATGGAAGGACCATTCAAGCTATAGAAGTTATACTATGAACATGAGTAACTTTTTTGAAAAGTGGATGGAGCAGGAAAGTTGCCTCAACCGAATTCCCTTGCGACAACATGCCACCACATAAGGCACTGTATGGTCAAAAGCGCAAATCAATCGTGTTCATAACAGAGACCGGCAAGGAACCAGCCCAATGGCTCCAAGCTTTATCGAGAACCATTGATAATAATGTGCAGACCAGAGGCCGAATGCAAACAACCTAATCATCAAAATAAATACATAAAGGACTAAATGCCGCTTGAAGCGCAAGCCGACGAGAAAAATAGGTTGAGGTTTCGCCTCCGAAAAGCATAACCCATTTCAATAGAACGCAAGGGGCAAGACCTTAATTCGTAAGATTAATCAGATACTCTCCAAGGGCGAGCTAGTAGTTTTCCAACTCGGATTACCATCAGGACTATACGTTATGCACAGACATTCTAGTACGAAGAACTCGGAGAAAGCCAACTCACTGGTCCGGAACTAATTCGAGAATCTATTGAAGATTGTGCTAATCCAGGACCGCCTGCCAGTAGCACGTGGTCGTTAAAAGATCTACGTGGACAAAAGACGAAAGCAACTTGAGTTTCAAGTGGGAGATAAAGTCATGATAAAAGTTTTGCCACGGAAAGGCAAAGTCCGTTTCGGAAAACGTGGAAAGTTGAATCCTCGTTACATTGGACCTTTCAAAATTCTCGCAAGAATCGGGGCGGTAGCCTACCGACTCGAATTACCACGAGAACTCAACTCCAGGCATAACGTGTTTCACATATGCAACTCGAAGAATTGTCTTTCCGACGAAACTCTCGCCATTCCATTGGAAGAAATCCAAAATCGACGAAAGATTGAAATTTCGTCGAGGAACCCATTGAAATAATGGATCAAGAAATCAAATGGCTTAAACAAAGCCGCATTCCTATCGTTAAGATCCGTTGGAACTCTCAAAGAGGTCCAGAATACATGTGGGAACGTGAAGATGAATTCAAGCGTAAATACCCACATCTTTTCTCAACTTCAGCAAGTAACTCTAACTAAAAACCGAGGACGGTTTTCCTTCTAAGGCGGGGAGGATGTGACACACGGTAATTTTTCACTTATTATTAAATAATAAATGGTGATTTATTATTACTAAGCATAAGTCCTTAAGCATGCATAAGCTTGACTGATCATTTAAGTGGATAACTCGCCTGTTGTATTTCTTTTGCATTCATTGCATAATTTTATATATTGTGAAATAATTGTCTTATGATTGAAATTGTAATACGAGAGGGTATCTCGTTTCCCACTGTGACCGACACTGCACGCGTACCGACACTATGATAAGGGCAGATAAAACAAATGGTAAACCACCGGAATGGAAAATATTACCAAGATAATAATAATTCAGAAACGTATTCATAAGATATTATAGTATAAAAATTTATCATACAGTAATACTTCTGTCACGGTTTAATATCGCGGGACACAAAATACTTAATATAAATTGGTATTTTACCTACAACATACAATGAATAAAACTTACACCTTATACTAAAATATATCAAAGTAAATATTACAACCTAAGAAAATAAAATATAAAACTTATCCCACTACCCCAAATAAAACCGCCGCCCCCTCCTCTTATATTTTTATCGTTTTCTGCCTAGTCTCATAGCCCCCGTCTCTCTCTCTCTCTCATAAGAGATAACCACAAGTATTCATCTTCTCAAATAGGATCCTACCTCTTCCTGCTACACCATTTCATCTAGGTCAACGCAACCCCAAGGAAGAAGGATAAAAATGGCAACTGCTAAAGATCCTTTCTTCATCACTTTCTTGTACAAACTAATTTGTGATTGTCTTTGTTGGGTCTTCACCAACACATGCGCCGCCGACCACTATCTATCAAGAGGAAGAGTCCAAAGGTAACCATAGGAGCTTCAAGGGTCATTTTCATCTTTTCATTATTCCAATAGGAAACTGACTTGTGGGGAGATGGGTGTAAGAGAAGAAGATCTTAAGCTTAATATGGTATCCCACCAAGTCCCAAGGAGAAAAGTGAGGTCAAAGACCCTCTACAAGGCCTTCTATTTCACTAGTTTGAGCCTGGAGACTCTTTCTCTTTCACCATTTGTATAACTCACTCAAAACTACTCCTTTCATTTAAGGCGATAAGCACTCGTTTCTGCTGGGGTTCGTGTCAAGAAGAGTTGGTGTTGGGTTAGTTTTGATCTCGGGTTTGCTTAAATCCTCATCGTTTTCACATTTTTTCGATAAGGTTTAAACCTTTCTCATTCCTTGTGATTTTGATGTAATATGAATATTGTTATTGTGATGTTAATTTGGTACCTTGTATCGAAAATGGATTATACTTTTGGTCATGTTAATCACACCATTCATTGTTATTATGTTGGGTATGTCTCGACTGAGAACCCACTCAGGTACTCGATATATTCATCAGTCAATATCGTTGTTGATTGTTTCATGTAGATAAAAATGTTATACTAAAGGAATCATCTTTTGTCATTATAAGTTGCTTTGAAACCTTAGTCATCTAAAATACTTGCGTTGAATCTGGAAATGGGATTGAGATTATAGCACTTCATCTAGTTTTAAAAATCTTTGTTGATAAGTTAATCTAGTAAAACCGGAGTCATGTCGACCCAGGTGCTTAGTAGTATAGGAACTTTGAGCACCACTTGTCAAGCTTTCCTCCTTCTCTAGTATGTCGGACTAGAGTTGATGTTGTTCATTCATAGGATAAGACAAAACCTCACCGTGGTAGTAACACAATGTCGGGTCATGTTTAGACCAATGTGACATGGAGGTTGCGCCTAAACCTTGTGATAATAAGATTCTAATATCTCTTTAGCAAAGCGATAAAAACGTTTGGGTCGAAATGATAAAAACCCCACTATGGTTATCACCACGGTGGTACAATCTTGATTTTCTAAAATGGTTTTAATGAGTTAACGCGGGTAATGTATGCTTACTTCCTAGTCGAGAAGCCTCGACTTCCCGATCTAGAACATATTATGGTCGAATTATGTCGTGAGTCCTAAACCGGTTGTTTTGAAATCTTGCGTCAAGTAAAAACCATATCAGTATCAAACTTGTGCAGAATTTATTCTTGTGTTACATTGGGCCGCAGCCCATGTTAACCCCCCAAATAGTTCCTTAAAAGCATCTATGGGCCGAGCCCATTCTTTTATGTAAAACCTTGTTTCGGGCTTAAGCCCAGATCTTGTACTTCGACGCTGGGCCACAGCCCATTGTGGTTCGGGGTGTTCGTTTGGATGATTTAAACGAGTCAATAAAAATAAAAATTTGTAACGTATATCGGAATTCAATTATAAAACCAAACTCATTTTTCCGCATAGTCGAAACCTTCTACTTTAGACATAAAAACATATGTAGTGATAACAAAACAATTGTAAAAGTTTTATTACAATGGAACAAGTGATTAACCATATAATATACTTAATAAGGTTTACATCAAAGTTTAACGGCAATGTGTAAACAAATTTATGTCATGAAGGTTACTAGTCATAAATTGTATATGCTAAAAACCAATTTTTGATAAACAAATAATGGCTAATATTATCATTATATCATTTAATAAATTTGAAAGTCTTCAAATTTAAAATAAATATTTTCTAAAAACAATTGGGAAATAACTCAATTTTATTTAATTTTGACAATACCATTATGTGTCAACATAAATAAGTATATATACATTCATATAATTACTAGAAAAATATCGTAATTATTTTTCAAACCAAACTTTGGTTTTAATACCATTATAAAAACAATATAAATTGAACTATTTTAAGTAAGTGATACTTAAAAAAATGAACTAAAACATTACCCTCCTTATCTAGGTCGCGTGTCGGTGCAGCTTCACAATATTCACTGAATCCCACTTTTGGATTGCTTATTTACTAAGGTGTGTTTCATAGCCCCTCTTTTACTTGATAAATTGTTTTATACATTTTGGGGTGAGAAAATATGCAAAACCTTTTTATGGACCTGAACTATTGCATGATTACTATTACGTGGTTTAGCCTAAGCCCTTATGTCCTTAGAAATGCCCCTTTTTCATGAACCGTCAGTTCCATGCTGGGAAGCGCGAATGTTATAAATAGATCTATTGAGGGTGATTCCTCCATTCATTTGGCCATGCTTAGGCCAAGGCGAAACGTAGACCATGTCGGAATCGAGTGTTGCGGGACAAAACACTCGCATTGGGCCTATATATTGTATGATTTCATTTAGCATACAGAAACTGTCGTAGTATAGGTTGCATGAACTTAGTGCTAACGTAATAGACTTTCATCCATATATCATTATATTCTTTGTAATGATTATATGTCTTTGATTATGGTCCATGCTTAATGTTTTATTATAAACCTATGAACTCACCAGCTTTTAGCTGACCTTTTTAGCATATTTTCTCAGGTGCTTGATTTATGATGTTGGCAAGGCAAGAAGTGGCAAAGGGTCGTAGTAATGCTAAAAGAAGTGTTTTTATACATAACGATGTTTTATTTGGGACCACTAATTTATGGGATGTGCCCATTTTATTTAAACAATATTTGTAAGATAATGATTTTAAAACTATTTTATGAAATTAAAACGGAGTATGTATTCCGTTCTTTATTACTTGTGTTGTGATCTCCGATTTCGTAGCATCCCCATGACACGTATGCTTTCGCTAAACCAGATTTGGGGGTGTTATAATAAACCAAACACTCTTGAGGCTAAGTCATCACTCTTACCTAGTACTCAAAAATCAACAATTAGAAGCTCATATTGCATCCTCGCCATCACCATGACTAAACCACTTGGCAACAACTCTTCAACCAAAGGTTCATCCAAAAGGAATGGTTATATGATTCATGAGATTTCATCCACCAAATCATCTCCCGTAAGAGATAACAATGCTAGAATCCCACCTCAACAAACCCATTCAACAATTGCTAAGAAAACCGCAAGAATTAGCATTAAACCTTTTGGGCTATAAAAGGGTTCATCTAGCTCTAAACCAAACATAGCTAGCTCTAGCAAGCCGTCTAAGCCTTTATTCATAGAGCATGGACTACACTCTTTCATCGAGCCTATCTCTCATCCAAATCTCTATTCATTAGAGCATTCACCACCAAGAACTTCCCAATCACCAACTTTCTCGTTAAATAAGGAACCACCTACAACACCATCAAGTCCATCATTGGAAACAAGGAACCACCAAGGACTTGATCATATGGAGGAATTTCCATTATCACCACCCTCACTTTTAGTAGAACCTCATCCTACATCTCTCAATGAAACCCCAACATCATTCGTAGAGCCTCCTCAAAACATCCAATTTCCTCCGGTTCCATATCAAGACAATAATTGCTCAAATTGTCTAATCACCCAAGGACTTGTTCAAGAAGTACGAAATGAGTTACATTTCATGTTTAATCATCTTCTTGAAAGATTAGACAAAATCAACAGGTCTACTCATCCTTAGACTCAAGCACATTGTTGCTTCTTAAATTTTAGTAACTTACTAGTATTAGTAGATTATGTATTACGTGGCTAAGTCATACTCTTATTTTTAGAGATTTGTTGATTATCTCTTATATTTTATTGAATGATAGTTTATATGCCATATTGGTTTGAGAATATGTGTGTTGCTTGAATATACATCTCACTTTGATATTTCCATTATTTGTTATATCATCATTGTTGTATTCTGTCATCAGATAGACGGATCTCTGGAAATTGCCTAGATGGATCCCTCAAAGGAGGGAACTGTGGGATCCGTGCAACAGAAGACCAATTCTCTACTAACTTGAGTCTTATTTGCAGGAAATTATGCACTATACACTTGTTTTTCTAACCTTTATTTTGTAGATTTTCAAAATACACATGAAGACTTTGACACACTAAGCTAGGGGGAGCTTTGTGTCAAACCATACATTGCAAAACCATTTACAATACAATCCTCATATGGATTACATTTTGTTACGCCCCCTTGCAAAGTTGCAATCATTGAGGGGGAACGTTATCGTCACTTCGATGAAACCATTTGCAACCATAGTTGCAATACATTAGCTTAGTAGTTTTTATTTACTTGACGCCCGCACAAAGGGATAGACTCGTCAAGGGGGAGTTAAGAAGAGAACTCTTCCTGTCACTTGCTCTCTATATTTTTTTCCTTTTACATGTTTTTCTTAAAACATTTTGTTAGTTTCTTTTCGACGCTCTTTTTGTTTCGACAAAAAGGGGGAGAAGATAGTAAAAACTCCAATTCAAACTTTTATGAATTTTAGTTTTTCCTTAAAATAATTTTATGTTTTTTCATCAACAAAAAGGGGGAGATTGTTAATACAAATAAGCCGTAAAAACGTTTATTTATATTTTACGATCTTCTAATGTTTTGTCGATAACAAACGTAAAATCATTTTAACGAAACAAATAAAATACGTAAATGGTTTGAGCCAATAGTTTTCTAACACACTTACGTTTTCACATAAAACACCAAAACAAGTATAAGTGATTTTATGATTTAAATACATATGTACAACAACTAGTGTTTACATATTGGGCAAATATATACATAACTAGTATGTATTATAATGGGTAAAAACTACAACCCATGGATCATATTCATAACCCATGGTATTGACCCATATCCATTTGACTAGATGCATTGCACCTATTAGATACATTGTATCTAAGGAAATACCCATGGACCAACCCATGACCCATAACCCATGACCCATGACCCATAACCAAAAAACCCATGGGCAAAAGGGAGCGTCCCACGGATCCCAGTTAATACACTGGACGGATCCCTCAAGGGAGGGATCCGTGGAATCAGATACGCGTACAACGCGCGTTCGGGGTCAGAGGAACTTCCTTTTCGTCGAGCAAGTTTTTCAACACCCTAGGCAGTGAACCTAATCGTTGTAGTGTAGTATTAGGGTAAGCCGCGGGAATTGATATCGTTCTCTAGGGGAATAGGAATGCTAGTGAGAAAATACTACGTTAAGGTTGGGGTTGAGGAAGATTATTTTTTATATTTTTTTAGAAAATTGAAAGGTACGAATCTCGGGGTATTGGATTTGGGTGGGGGGTTGGTATTTCTACCAATTACTCTACTATTCTAATTATCTAAACTAAGGTGAGTGTAGTCTATGTCTATTGTTGTGTGCTCTTATGATGATTAAAAATGTGTTTACTTAGATGATATTACTCCCTAGTTATCTCCTATTGATGGTTGAATTGTCACGTCCTTATTCTTAACGCGTTGTGTTTTCTAAGGTCGTAGGGTGTGCTTTTATCCCTAACTCTTTGAAGCTACCTAAGGTTAATGACTACGAAATCTCTAGGATTCATAAACTTAACACTAAGGTTATCTTTGGATATCTAGCCTACAATTCCACTAGTAACTATAAGCTAAGGTTCAACAAAGATTAATCAAGCATTAAAAATACAACGATGACTTTAAGCACTCCTAAGCCAATTACAATTAAGATAAAAGACAACCAATCAATATTCAATACCTAGGTTTCATAGATCTAAGCAAACAAACAAGTAAATTAGCCGGACACGGAAAACATGCAAGCATACACACAAACAATTGAAGACATAATTGAATTAATGAAGTAAATCACTTATCTTGTTGTAAAATAGGGTATGGAACCCTAAGATACGGCCCAAGACAGCTTATGTTCGGTTTAGGTTTTACTCCACAAGACTACCTCTCTAAAATACTGAAAATTCGAATTCTATATATAGAGTTACAATATGCGACGGCGTCACTCTTCAATTGTGACGTCGCCGGTCGCCGCCATTAGGGTTTCGTCTTGGCCACGTCAACTCTGTGACGGCTTCACCTTATGCTTGTGACGTCGTCGGCTTCAACCTCGACGCCATCGGATCCAAATCTAGGCCGTCTGAGTTGTGACGCCCTACTCTTTAAACCGATGCCGCCACTTGTAAAATAGCAATTTTCTCTCTGAGTCGTCTCAAGGTGTGTCGCGACGGCGTCGCAATTAAGCCGTGACGCCGTCCCCTTCAGTTTCAGCAGCTTGAATGTCTCGATTCTTGACTTTGGCCATTTTCTTCGTATATTCGCGCCTTTTCGTCAGAATAAGTGTCATTCCAGCAATTTTCCTTTAAGAGACCTAAAAGTGAAAAAGGAACGAAATTAAGTAGTAACGGATACAAAAGTGATCAATTAAGGGCTTAAATGACCCCTAAAAAGTGTACCTTTTAAATCCTTATCAAATATCCCTACACTTGGTATTTGCTTGTCCTCAAGCAAATGTGCTTTTAGCCAATTAATTTATAAGTTAGGGGTCATGAAGCATTAGTTTAGAAAAATTCACAACACATGTAAGCCCCGCAAAAGTCATAACAAGCACGGAAATTACATACTAGCACCTCACAAGTGGTGTTTGGATACTCTCATCTCTCGGGTGTATATGAAATATATCAAGTTGGAAATGGAAGATAAACACTCTTTAACCGGTCCTAGTACATAGATTACCATAGGCTTGAGACTAGATCAAACCTCCATCGCTTTGGCGTAAGCACCTAAGAAAAACTATCCAAGAGGTCTTTTAAAGGGTTGTAACGTTAGGCTTACGGTAAGGAAACAAAGGGTTTGGTGGGATAGGCGATTTAGTGGTGGCAAGTCAAAAATCTTTATGTTACAAGCATGAGAAGAATGGCATTGCTAAGCCAAGACTCGACACTCTAAACTCTAGATAAATTGAAAGAAACGAATATAATTTTAAAGATAGATGTAGGATGGTAGCCCGTATGTTTTTTTTTTCACTCTATTTTTTTTTTCTTTTTCTATTTTTTTTTTCATACACTTTTACTCTACCATCCTCTGTGATAACATCAAAATAATAGGGATTTATAGGCACATCCTCACACTTGAGTTTTTAGTACTCTAACACTAATTTGACCCGAATTGAAAAGATCAAAACACTTGGAGTACATTATTACGCAAATAAAGGGAATTTGAATTTAACGTTCCCTTCCCATCATTTCATAAAATTTAACTTTTCCCAAGAGTCCCAATCATCCCAAAACTGTGTACAAAGGATATGACTCGACTTAGCAACGTATGCAAGCAACTAGATAATTGAACTAAGGGTTTAATATGATAACAATAACGCACTAAAAGTGAGTGCATACAAGGTAGGCTAAGGCGATTTGGGTGTACATTTGGGGGTGGATTGTAAACAATGCTCTTCATTGATATTCCAGAAAACCGAAACATCACGAGAACCGCGAAAAGGATAGGCTCTGAGGGGTTAACTAGGGGTATCGTGTACTAAAGATGAGTACAACGCAAGGGTGTGGGGGAATTACTCAACCGATGTGGAAGAAGTAATTATAATACGAGTATCAAACAAGGGTTATCCTAATGTCTCTTATCATTTAGTTATTCCTAACTACACACATGTAGTCTCACTAGCGATCTCGGAATGCATCACAAAACAAGTTCTCGAATCTATTATACTACCGGTACACACTCGAAGCATTAAAGTGGAATGCTTTAATTCCTATAAATCTAAAGGCGATCCTCACATTTTGGGTGGAATTTAAGTGGTAAAGGGTTTTGTGTTAGTCATATAACTTCCTATCCATGAGACGCTTTATTAAGACTAATGGCCCACTCCTACATGTCATGAAAAATTTTAAATTTGGTGCCAAAATTACCCTAACCGATATTTCTCATGGTTTATTACACAAATGAAATTGGACAAGGCAAATAGTCAAGGATAAGCATAGTTTCAAAGTTCCCGTTTTATTTTCCCTCCCTACACTTAAACTGAACATTGTCCCCAATGTTCCCCGAAAGTATCAAAGTTATGATAATGGAAGGTAATTGAAAATGAAAGAAACTAGTACTCCCCTGATTAGCTCAGTAGGATCCGTGTGAAGTAGCGGTTAAATCTTTCTTCAAGAAGAATGTATGCGTGAAAAACTCCTTCCAATCTTATGTATCTTCTTCTTGATAAATAAAACCTGCACACTTGAAGAAAACAAACGACACCTTCGCATAAAATCGGCGGTAACAATATATATATGACTCTACTAAACTAGGATATAATGCTTGTGGAATGGATGTTTACAGATTTTCTGGAAAATTAAGACCTGGAAAATTCCAAAAATTTATAAGTAGCTCAGAAAACAAGAAAACTTAGTAAGCTGTTTCTACTCCTCCTGACGCTGTCAGGTTGCGACCCTGACGCCGTCAGGTTATCCTGACAGAAACTGGTATGCGATTTTCTGGAAAATTTATATCTTTAGAATCTGGAAAAATTTCCTGCAAAACATCCATTATGACTCGATACAAGCATTTGACTCGAACAAACACACATGTATATCTTTTAAATAATCGTAATTCTAATGTTCACGTTCTTTTTGAAAACGTGTGTAATCCTCCCTACACTTATCCCTTTTGTAAAATACCTTTATATGTAATTAAGACGAGGTTAAAGACAAAATAAAGCATTTTTACAAATTTAAACATGAGAATAAACAATCAATAAAAGATATACGACACACAAACAAGCAAAAAATTAAGTATGAGTTGCCTCCCACGAAGCGCTTTTCTTTATTTATGAGTCTTGTAGCTAGACTCAAAGTCGTGCCCCCTACGTGACTTCATTACCGTCACCTTCTTCCTCGTGATGGTTTCTATTGGGGTTTTCCATGTTATAGTAATGCCCTATTATGCATCTTTCTAAGAAGTCGTCTTCTCCCCAATCCATTCTATATTCCGGTCCTAGTTTCAAGCAATCCTTATAGAACCCGAAAATCTTATTCATCATATAATCAACTCCCTTCTCCTTATCTTCCTCATTCCTATAGTAGACTAATAGCTTAAGTTCTTTTTCATCATTGGATAGTGATAAAAATTTCTCAATCTAAAAGAGCATTTGGTAGGCTATATCATCGTTCTCATCCTTGAATCTCACTATTCCTAACGACGGATCATAAGTCATCCCAGTGTTTTCTATGAAAGGCTTTCCTAGAATAACGTGGGACAAGCTAGGATCTATGGCCGTACTAATATTATCCAAAACTATGAAATCCGTAGGAAAAGTGAAGCTTCCTAAATAGACGGGCAATCCCTTAACTCTACCAAGAAAATTGCAACTAACCCTAGGATTATCGGGATCTTGCCTAGTTGGGATAGGCTTCTTCATTACCCAATTATAGTAGGTGCTAGTCATGATATTTATTTGGGACTTGCGATCAATGTAGGCCTTTGCCACAAAAAGGTGTCCTATGCAACATGGTATGTTAAGATTCCAAGGGTTCCCAAACTTGATCCTAGGGCTTCTCCTAACATACATGTGGCAGAGATCTCGTACTAAGTGTGGGTGGTGAGAGAGTTCTTCTTCCGTAGGAAACTTATTGAAATAGTCATTGCCTACTTCATCTAATTCCTCGGTTGTTTCATTCACTAACCTCAAGTACCGTCTCATGGTTCGCTTCGTCATTTGTTCTATTAGGTTTCACTAAGGTGATGGTATTGACGAATTGAACGTGCTTAGCTAACTTACTTGGGTCCTTAATCTCTACACTGAAAGCTTTGGGACTTGAGATAGCGTTAACCTTCCTATCACTATTGGTCATGGCTTTCAAGAGGTTATCTATCTTCCTATCCATCTCGACTTGTTGTTGGTTAAAATGGTCCGAGAGCTTAGCTATTTGAGCTTCTTGGAATGTGACTAGGTGTTGCAACATCCCTTCTATGTTTTGTTGGTTAGGGCCGTGAGATGGGGGCCATGAGAAATCATTAGATGTGAATTCTTTGGTTTGTCCCCAATAAAAGTCGGGCTTGCCCTTCCATGCTTCTCGGGCGTCATTAAAAGTCCTAGGTCTGGGTGTTGTAGGGCCCGTTCCATTGGTACGCGAGGATGCGTAGTCAACGGAAGCTTGTTCGGGGAGTCTTGTGCAAGTGCGAGTGTTATGAGGACCACTACATGGCTCACACAAGGAAGAAACTTTGTTCACTTGGCGTGAAGACTTAGGATTTTCGTAGGAGCTCATTAGGAATTTAACTTGATCTTCAAGCTCGAGCATCCTATGGTCGGAAGATTATGAGTCAATGGGAGGCAAGGAGATTTCCTTTATGGTTTTGGGCAACTCACGGGGTTCATTCCAACTTTCGTTGTCATAGAGAGCAAGGTCCTCTATTATACCCCACGATTCTTTCGCGGCGAGATCACTAAGTTTTCCACAGGCCGCTTGGTCAATGGATCGCTTAGTAAGGAAGTTTACATGATCATAGAAGAGTTGGACTTGAAGCCAAAGATCAATGCCATGATGAGGGACTCTATGGAGTAAGTCCTTGAATCAAGATTTCATTCCTAAGCTTAGTGGTTCTCCCCGGTGGGAAAAATTGAGCAAGGAAACGAGAGGTGACATCATCCCAACTTAGGATGGAGCCGGCAGGAAGTCGCTCAAGCAAATTACTAGCTTGGTCCCGTAGAGAGAATTGGAAGAGACGCAAGCGCGTGGTCTCCCGAGTAGTAGCTTCGAGGTCGATGGAATCGACGATTTTAAGGAAATCCTTAAGATGCTGATTAGGATCTTCGAAACGAAATCCATGGAATGCACATCCGTTTTGCACAAACCGGATGGTGTCGGATCGAAGGGCCGTATTTTGGGCTTGGTCGGGAAGCTCAATGGTGTTTCTATAGCCTAGGTGGCTTGGTCTTGAGTATTCACCAAGAGTACGGCCTCTTGGCTGGTCATTTGGTGGTGGGTTGATGAGTGGTGGTTGGTTATCACCTTCCATGATGAAAAGTGATGGGGTTACTAACAAAGGTCACGAAGAAGGGGGATAGACTACGAGGAAGCTAAAAATGGGAAAAAAATCTTACTTGATAGGAATCAAGAAAGGAAACCTAAACGAGGTGAAAATCTAACTAGTTATTCTATTCCCCGGTAGCGGCGCCAAAAACTTGATACGCGTACAATGCGCGTTCGGGGTCAAAGGAACTTCCTTTTCGTCGAGCAAGTTTTTCAACACCCTAAGCAGTGAACCTAATCTTTGTAGTGTAGTATTAGGGTAAGCCTCGGGAATTGATATCGTTCTCTAGGGGAATAGGAATGCTAGTGAGAAATTACTACGCAAAGGTTGGGGTTGAGGAAGATTATTTTCTATCTTTTTTTATATTTTTTTAGAAAATTGAAAGATACGAATCTTGGGGTATTGGATTTGGGGGGGGGAGTTGGTATTTCTACCGATTACTCTACTATTCTAATTATCTAATTATCTAAACTAAGGTGAGTGTAGTCTATGTCTATTGTTGTATGCTCTTATGATGATTAAAAATGTGTTTACTTAGATGCTATTACTCCCTAGTTATCTCCTATTGATGGTTAAATTGTCACGTCCTTATTCTTAACGCGTTGTATTTTCTAAGGTCGTAGGGTATGCTTTTATCCCTAACTCTTTGAAGCTACCTAAGGTTAATGACTACGAAATCTCTAGGATTCATAAACTTAACACTAAGGTTATCTTTGGATATCTAGCCTACAATTCCATTAGTAACTATAAGCTAAGGTTCAACAAAGATTAATCAAGCATTAAAAACACAACGATGACTTTAAGCACTCCTAAGCCAATTACAATTAAGATAAAAGACAACCAATCGATATTCAATACCTAGGTTTCATAGATCTAAGCAAACACACAAGTGAATTAGCCGGACATGGAAAACATGCAAGCATAAGCACAAACAATTAAAGACATAATTGAATCAATGAAGTAAATCACTTATCTTGTTGTAAAATAGGGTATGGAACCCTGAGATAGTGCCCAAGACAGCTTATGTTCTGTTTAGGTTTTACTCCATAAAACTACCTCTCTAAAATACTGAAAATTCGAATTCTATATATAGAGTTACAATATGCGACGGCGTCACTCTTTAATTGTGACGCCGTCGGGTCGCCGCCATTAGGGTTTCGTCTTGGCCACGTCAACTTTGTGACGGCGTCACCTTATGCTTGTGACGCCGTTGGCTTCAACCTCTGACGCCGTCGGGAACCAAATCTAGGCCGTCTGAGTTGTGACGCCCTACTCTTTTAAACCTGATGTCGTCACTCGTAAAATAGCAATTTGCTCTCTGAGTCGTCTCAAGGTGTGTCGCGACGGTGTTGCAATTAAGCCGTGATGCCATCCCCTTCAGTTTCTGCAGCTTGAGTGTCTCGATTCTTGACTTTGGCCATTTTCTTCATATATTCGCGCCTTTTCGTCCGAATAAGTGTCATTCCAGCAATTTGCCTTCAAGAGACCTAAAAAGTGAAAAGGAACGAAATTAAGTAGTAACGGATACAAAAGTGATCAATTAAGGGCTTAAATGACCCCTCTAAAGTGTACCTTTTAAATCCTTATCAGGATCCTGGGAACAGTAACTAGTTTTCTTCTATAAATAGTGAGCCATTTCTTCCTTTTGGGATGCCATTCCCACACATACTTTCCCCAAGTATTGTAACTCTCTAACCACTGATCCTAAGGGATCTTTCTATTTAGTTTGTCTTTTGTTTCTGTGTGATTCTCTAGGTTCCTCTTAAAGGCGAGATCACCACTTCTTGAAGTCGAGCAAGCTCAATTCCATGAGTTGCCATGCTTCATCATCATCAAGACTACTGAGCTTCTTTTGTTGATACTTCTTTCTTTCTCCATAGAAGTGTTGTGTGTAAGGCATTAGTGAAGGATGCCGAAAGAGTCAAGACGAAAGCATTAGTGAAAGGTGCTTAACGTCCGTGTCAAAAGCATTAGTGAAGAATGCTAAAGGAGTCAAGACGAAGGCATTAGTGAAAGGTACCAAGCGTTCGTGTCAAGGGCATTCGTGAAAGATGCCTAGGAATCAAATCAAGTGGCATTAGTGAAGGATGCCAAGGTCGTATAATCGATGAGGTGCATCGTTATACAAATAGTGATAGTTTGTTTCCAAGGATGTTGATATCCTTGATGGTGTTGTAATAAGGAGTGGGTCTCCTTTGGGATTAGGTGTTGTGTAGTAGTTCCTCCATTGTAATGGAACTCGGTACTTAGCCTAGTACCGGATAAAGGGTAGGCAACGTTGTGGTAGGTGTGATTCACCTTGGTGAAAGAACCCGGTGGTTAGCCTAGTACCGGAAAAAGAGTAGGCGACGTTGTGAAGGCTTCTCCGCCATAAGGAGTTGGTGTCGTGTAGTGATTATGAACTCTCGAGTAGGTGACTCGGGGAGTGGAGTAGGGCAAGGAAGGTGTCCTTGTAGCCGAACCACTATAAATACTCGTGTCGTGGTTATGTGCTTCTTACTCTTTATCTTTCATTACACTTTTATCTATCTATCTATCAAACGTCCAACATACACATCTAAATAGATTGACATAAGTCGATCTAAATATTTTAAAACGAAGTTTTAATTGGTAAAACTATTCAACCCCCCCTTCTAGTTTTCCACACAAACGATTTAGGGTTTTTCCTCCAAAAGTCTACCTCTCAAAATACAGAAAAATGGAACTCTATATATAGATTTACAACCGCGACAGCGTCACCTTTTGCATGGGACGCCGTCAGCTCGCCGTCATTAGAGTTTCTTCTGGGCCAAGTCATCGATAGGACGGCGTCACCTTAGAGTTGTGACACCGTCGGTCTTCAGTTGGGACGTCGTCTTGATTCTAGATCTGGGTCGTCTGAGTTGAAAATTATGAGTGACGCTCTCCATCTTTAAAGCTTGACGCCGTCAGGTAATGTGACAAGAATTTCCATTGAACCATCGCGTGCATGTTTTGATCAAGTCTTCATAGAGGGACGGCTTCGCCCTTTGGTTTGGACGTGTCAGGGTACTGTTGATCAGTCTTGTGAGGTTTGATCTTAACTTTGCCATTTTCTTCATGTATTTGCTCCTTTTCGTCCAAATGTGCTTCATTCCAGCATTTTGCTTCCAAAAGACCTAAAAAGTAAAAAGGAACGAAATTAAGCAGTAACGGATATAAAATGTGTCGAAATAGGGCTTAAATGACCCCTTAAAAGCGTACGTTTTAAATCCTTATCAAACATCCCTACACTTGGTATTTGCTTGTCCTCGAGCAAATGTGCTTTTGACGAATCAATTTATAAGTTAGGGGGCATAAAGCATTAGTTTAAAATAGTTTACAACAAGTAAAAGCACCGCAATAGTCATAACAAGCATGGAAATTATACACTAGCACCTCACAAGTGGTGTTTGGATTCTCTCATCTCTCGGGTTTATATGAAATATAATATGAATGGAAATGGAAGATAAACACTCATTACCTGGCATAGTACATAGATTACCATAAGCTTGAGCCTAGATCAAACCTCCACCGCTTTGGCATAAGCACCTAGGAACAACTATCTAAGAGGTGTTTAAAAGGGTTGTAACGTTAGGCTTAGGGTAGGGAAACAAAGGGTTTTGTTGGATAGGGGATATTTAGTGGTGACAAGTCAAAATTCTTATGTTACAAGCATGAAAAGTGTGGCGTTGCTAAGCTAAGACTCGACTCACTAACTCTAGATAACTTGAAACAAAACAAACATAAATTTAAAAACATAAACATAAAGATAGATGTAGGAAAATAACCCGTATGTTTTTATTCAATTTTTCATATTTTCTTTAGACATACATTTTTACTCTACCATCCTCTACGATAACATCAAAATATAAGGGATTTATAGGAGCCTACACTTGAGTTTTTATTTCTCTAACACTAACTGACCCGATTTGAAAAGATCAAAACACTTGGAGTATTTAATTACGTAGACAAAGGAAATTTGAATTTATCGTTCTTTCCCGTTACTCTATAAAATATTAATTTTTACCCATGAGTCCCAATCGTCCCAAAACTGTGTACAAAAGATATGACTCGACTTAGCAACCATGCAAGTAACTAGATATTTGAACTAAGGGTTTAGTAATGATAACAATAATGCACTAAAGATGAGTGCATTCAAGGTAGGCTAAGGCGATTTGGGTGTACATTTGGGGGTGGATTGTAAACAATGCTCTTCATTGATATTCCGGAAAACCGAAACATCATGAGAACCACGAAAAGGATAGGCTCTGAGGGGTTAACTAGGGGTATCGTGTACTAAAGATGAGTACATCGCAAAGGTGTGGGGTAATTACTCAACCGAATAGTACAAGTTTCAAACAAGGGTTATTCTAATGCCTCTTTTCACTTAGTTATTCCTAACTACACAAGTGTAGTCTCACTAACGATCTCGGAATCCATCATAAAACAAGTTCTAGAATCTATTATACTACCGGTACACTCTCTAAGCATTAAAGGTGAATGCTTTTATTCCTAAAGATCTAGGGGTGAACCTCACATTTTTGGGGTGGAATTTTAGTGGTAAACGGTTTTTGTGCTAGTCGTATAATTCCTATCCATGAGACGCTTTATTAAGACTAAAGTTTAGCTCGTACATGTCATAAAAATTTTAAATTTGGCGCTAAAATTGCCCTAACAAATATTTCTCATAGTTTATTACAAAAATTACCAAGGACAAGACAAATGATCAAGTGAGTGAATAGTTTCTAAGTTCCCGTTTTATTCTCCCTCCCTACACTTAAACTGAACATTGTCCCAATGTTCCCTTAAAGTATTAAAGTTATGATAAAGGAAGGTAAGTAAGGAAAAGAAACTAGTACTGCCCTGATTAGCTCGGTAGGATATGTACGAAGTTGCGGTTAAATTCTTTTCCAAGAAAAATGCATGAGTAATAAGCTTCATCCAATGAGTGTTTCTTCATCTTGCCAAATATAACCTGCACACTTATAAGAAAATAAACGAAACCTTCGCGTAAAATCGGCAGTAAAACTATATATGACAAACAACTACACTAGAAAGCAAGTAAGATATAATGCTTGTGGAATGGATGTTTGCAGTTTTTCTGGAAAATTAAGACATGGGAATTTCTAAAAATTTATAAGTTGCACAGAAAACGAAAAACTGTATAATCTGTTTCTATATAGCCTGACGTCGGCAGGCTTTAATCCTGACACCGTCAGGTTGTCCTGAAAGAAAGTGGTCTGCTGCATTTTTCTGGAAAAATTACATCTTTAAAACCTGGAAAAATTCCTGCAAAATATTCATTATGACTCGATACAAGCATTTGACTCTAACAAACACACATATATATCAATTTCACTAATTGTAATTCTCATGTTCATGTTCTTTAAAAACGTATGTGATATGTTAATACAAATAAGCCGTAAAAACGTTTATTTATATTTTACGATCTTCTAATGTTTTATCGATAACAAACGTAAAATCATTTTAACTGTGACAACTCGCAATTTCAGGTCATTTTCAAAATTTACTATTCATCTCAGGAATTTACTATTCACCGGTTACTATTCAAAATTTTACTATTCACCGTTTTAGGAGTCAAAGTAATATTTTGAGAACATATTTCAAAATTTACTATTCACAAAACACTATTCATTCCCAGAGAAAATTTCTACTCATGCTTCATCATTTATCATTTATTGTAAACTAGGTTTACGAGCATCAAATTCACGTAACCGTAATGGTTTAGCTGTGAATTCATGAACAATCATCAAAGACATTCCATATAGACTAGGTTTAGTCTACATATCATTTGCATCATTATCATCATATTAGTTCATGCATGGTTTTGCATTTTACATTAAACGTATAATTTCATATTAAATAAACGCTATCGCGTAATTAATTATTTTGAACAATTGATCCGTTACTTCCAAAAATTATCCAAATATATTTTTATACTCATATTAAGATTATAAAAATAATATTATGAGTTTACCTCGTGTTTTAAATTTATTTTGTATATAAATTGTTATATTTATATAATTACGACGGTTATATTAAATACTACATGATAGTTATTATTTCACTCAAATTTTGCAAGAAATGTATTTTTATGACCTCAATATATTTTATCTTGACCCGTTAAAATTTATTTTTAACTAACGCTACCCTAAATATTCAAATGTGTATACAATTTATCACATGTCTTCAATTTACTTACATATAATTATACTTATACATAATTTAAAAAAAAATGTATTAAAGGATGACTAACACCCCCTTGTCGACACAAGGGGGGGGGGGTGAGTCATTTTGTTACCAAATATCTACAAGTTTAATCTTATTATACTAAACATAGCACATTCACTTCATTATCTTCAAAGTAAAAAGATCAAAACCATATTTCCTTCCTCTCTTCTCTCTAGAACCGGCAACCACAAGGACCAAGGAAAGGATCATCATAAATTTTTCTAGACAAGATTTTTACACTCTAGTATCACTCTTGATTAAGGTTTTGCAATAAAAACCTTGGGTGATTAGGAAAAATCCTTTGTTCTTATAACCTCATCAAGTTAACTAGTAAGCATCCATATTCATGATCATATTTCATATTCATTGTTATATTCATTTCATCATATTTGAGAAAACATGCAAGTCTCATGGATGTTTATATCACTTTTTCATTGATTTTAAGAGTTATATATATATTTGTCATCCTATAATTACTCCTTGTTATATATTATTTTTGGTGATGTCTAGAAACCCATGACACCCTAAGAAGGTGTATGGTAGGATTAGAATAGCTTCGGAGTTGTTTTGAATTGGTTAGAATAGGTTTGGCGCAAGAAAAACTCATTTCGACAAGTTTTCTTAAGGGTCTGTCCATATTTTTGAAATCTGGAAATTTCGACAGTAGGTAAAAAATTTTGGCCTAGATATTTAGAAAATACACTTTAAAACGAAAACGTGGCCGCTTGAAAGGATTAAAACGGAGCTATACTTGAGAAGAAGTTATGGATTTTTGAAGTTTGACGACGAAAACTATTTGTTTCAGAAAATTCAGCATGCTGTCTCGACTTTTTACGAGTCAAAAATGAGTCTTAAGCGTTGTTAAATGTGTCGACTTATCAAAAATATATTAGTATATGTTATCACGATTCCGTGGATATAAAGAACGTAGAAAACGGACTTATAACGACTAAGTTATTCACATTTTAAACAAGTTGCCATAACTTTATTATATAAGAAAAATTAGTATATTTCTATTAGACAAACTTTACGTCTACAAGGGACCATGTTGAGGGTCGTTTTTAACATGGATGTAGTACTTTTTACAAAATGATGTCTTCTAGTAAAAGTAAGTTCGCATAGCCTCTTTTCCAAAATGTCCAACTGTTCGTCAAGCGGAGTTGTAACGAATAAAATACGGTCACTTAAACTTTGCCGAAAACCACCCTTAAACTATATTTTGGGCAAAAGTACCATACTTTAGCTATATTTTTCTCTATGATCGGAACCTCTATGATGAAAATTCAAAAGCTAAGACTTTTAGATAATGCTACAAGCTTTCCAAAACTATTGAGTTTGTTTCCTAACGCTCGACGTGCACCATTTTACGACTAGCTTTTAGAGGCCGTTTAGTCACTTTCATGAAAATTTTCAACGGCATTATTTTACGACGAAAAGTTATAATTTCATAATAAATCGCTAAATGATTAATGTCGGATATCATTTCAACGTAATAACAAGTAAAGTAATTTAAAAATGGTCAAGACGTTATAAGCTTATTTTTCGACTATAAGTGTTATTTTCAAAAATTCACAAGTGGTATAGATATCATCCGAATTGCATGCATAACATTACATCATAACTTATTATGTATCATATCATTCATAATAGGTCAAGTTTAGAGATTCACGCTACATTTCGGTGTATCCACTTTTGTCATCATAATCATTGCAACAGGTGAGTTTCATAGCCCATACTCTTTTAATTGTTTTGAACTACTTTTGGGGGAGATACATGCTCATCAACTTTTATGACATTCATGATTATTTGCAACTATATGTTTATCTGAACTGAATGTTTAGTCATATTCTATATCATAAATCACGGAGCTAAATAATATAGAAAGGATATGCGGGGAGATTTCCGGCCGCCACCCTTCTAATTTTTCGGCTAAAATCCCATTCTGATCCGTCCTCTCTACCTCTTCTTGGGTATGCAATACGTGTTATCAGTTTGGGTATCTTACTAAGGGTGGCTGGTTATGCAATCATTATCATATATAATTGAAATCTCCTCCTGGTCGAAACCCTAATATTCTTTTACTCAGCCGATTCCCTTTTCTTAGGGTATTGTTTTCTTTTAGGGTTTTGTTCCTTGGCTTTGTGGTAATCGTATATGGTTTTCAACTCATGTCGGTTTAATGATCTCTTTGAGTTATTAAATCGATTTATCTTGCTTGATACGATCTGGTTGTGTTGGGATCTGCTGTGCTTATTGTTTTCAAACCCTAAATTTTTAGGGTTTCGTATCTTATCTATATCGGTGTGCTTGCGGTGACGATGGATCTGGTTTGTTGCTTTGACGACGTTAACTTTTTTTTGGGTAAGGTTAATTCACCCCTGTAAAGTATATTCGCCAAAAACATTGAAGTACAAGATGAGGGTGAATCCTCATCTCATCCTGGACACTTTCGACTCTTCTATAGGAATGCACATCATTCCTATAGCGACAATATAAGTGTGACATACCACACTTATAACTAAACAGGACTACAATGATAAAAAGAATAAAACTACATACACGCTAAGTAAAATACTTGAATCTTCAAATCACCATAGTAGTCCAAACTTCCAAATCTCCAAATATACAATATCATGGTCCTCAATCATTGAAGTATTGTCCACAAGTTTCACAGCATTGGTGGGGACTCTAAAACCACGGATAGAGCGGCAAGCTAACTCGCTCCAAAGTGTATGTTGAGATGCAAACGAAAACCAAAAAGAAAACCCAACAAATACGATAAAACCAGCGCACATCAATCAATCATGATCATGTAACTGAAAAGAGTAATCGGCAAAAGAGTCGATTAACAAATTTCGCACAACATTGATGGAAGACTCTAAAACCACGGACTGGATACAAAGCGGCAAGCATAAAACTTCGCTCCAAAATTGTGCGTTGATGCTAAACCAACAACCCCAATGTGATACCGAGCATAGTAAAAGAACTGTGTTCAAAAGAACCACTTCCATAGTGAGCACCTGTCTTCAATGTCATCATTGCTTGACCCGGAGTGACACCAACTTTCATTAACCGTAGTCAAGAGTTGTATCTGCTTGACACCCCCTAGAGCATACATCAACTGGTATCCTAACTCCCATCAAATCGATCACAAAGACCAAGATAAACCATTATTAGGATGTCTTTGATAATCGGATACGATAGGTTTTCAAAACCCTAACTTCCAATGCAACATCCTCTCTCCATAACCCACTTTCAAACCGGCAAGATCCATATGGAGCGAACCAATAACCAAACCCTAAAGAGGGTTACATGAAAAAGATGATATCGAGAAACTATCGAATATACAATACAATTCAATATATGACACTAAAGGATATCACAGTAAAACATGTTAGGTTTAGGCAACGAAGATAGACGACCCTAAATAAGTTAGGGAATCGATCCAACCATGTACAAACCAGCGGATAAGTATAAAAATAAGATTGTTTAAATAACAATCATTAAGCGACATAAGGAAGATACGATTGCAATAACCATACAACGAAACCCTGAGAATAATACGATACCCTCAAGGGATCGATTGAATAAATAATAGTTAGGGTTTCTAGAAGATTTCAAATAGATTAGGTGAAAAAGCATAACCAACCACCCTAAGAAGAAACCCATACGATAACCCGTATTGCATACCAAAGAGGTAGAGGGGCGGTCGAGGATAAGTGTTTGGCCGGAAAAAGAATGAGGGTGGCGGCCGGAAATCCCCTCTAGGGAGAGAATCGACTTAGGGTTTTTTAATTAATGTTTTCTTAAAACAACGTTAACCTGTTTAAGAGGTTGTTTGTTGATTATATGTTCTAAATCAGACATTTGTTAGATGTATGTGGGTTGTTGAGAGAAGAAAGTTAAGTTTTAGGGCTCTTATTCAAAACCCTACTGCTTGTCTTTGATCCCGATGTTATTGAGTATTATCTTTTGGATATCTTGTGTATGTTAGGGTTTATTAAAACCCTATTGGTCTACATGGGTTTCGAATTTATTTCATTATCCATTCATGTAAGTCGCGTTGCTTTGGAAGTTGGGGTTTGTATAAACCCTTATCACCATGGTGTCGTACTAT
Source organism: Chrysanthemum makinoi (assembly GCA_910596185.1). Taxonomy (NCBI): domain Eukaryota; kingdom Viridiplantae; phylum Streptophyta; class Magnoliopsida; order Asterales; family Asteraceae; genus Chrysanthemum; species Chrysanthemum makinoi. The sequence continues at coordinate 213,486,155 of OU343223.1, read as the reverse complement.
GGTGTTTGTGTGGTTAAGTGTTAGTTGTGTTGTGGGGTTTTGTAAGCATGATGATTTTCTGGATGAACCAAACCATATAAACACTTTATGTATTGATGATCTGAATCTTTGGTGTTTTTAGGGTTGTGTTTCTAAACCCTTGCTCGTGACGGTCTGTTTTGATTTGTTTGCTGGTAATGGGGACAAGTTGAATGCTTGTTAGGGTTTGGTTTACCATTCCGTTATGTTGAATGGTACCCTGATGTGTGTTGGTCATTAGGGTACGGTATATTCATGGAAGTGGTGATCTCGGCTTGTTAATTGCAGTTCGCTGCAATGTGCTCTTGTTCATCTGGGGTTAATTTTTGCATGAAAATTACCATGTAAGTACGTTGGTCTTCTACATTTGAATTGGTTATTATTATTGGTGTTCGGTTTTGCATCTAAACATACACTTTTGGAGCGAGTTTTGTGCTTGCTGCTCTATCCGTGGTTTTAGAGTCTTCCACCAACCGTTGTGTGAAATTTGTGAACTGAACTTAATTTGATGATCCATGAGTGTAGAGGTTATCATATGTGGTAAGTTGATTGGTGACCATGGCTGTTCTTGGCATTTTGGCAGCTTTTGGTTCTTCAAATCATGTCATAGTGTTGGAATGTTCTTTGCTACTACAAACTGATTTTATGTTGAAGATCGCTTGGATGTTTCTACGTGATTTCTTCATGGATGTTAAGATGGACCGCCATAGTGATATTGAAGGCTCAAGTGTTCTCTTGAGTAGTATTGTAAATTTTTATGTACTTTGTCATTATTGGTAGGTTCATTTTATTGTAAGTTATAGGAATGGTGTGTCATTCTTATATTGGAGTCTGTAAGTGTCCTCAGGGACTGAGGTGAGGGATATCACCCTCATCCTATGTACTTCAACGTTTTTGGTGTAATGCATTTTACCGGGGTGAATTAACCCTTTTACCCAAAAAAAATCACAGAGCTAAATGTCTTGGTATAATCATTGAGCTAAATGTCTTGGTATTATCATTGAGCTAAATGTCTTGGTATAATCATTGAACTAAATGTCTTGGTATAAACATGAACTAATGGTCTTGGAATTATTTGAAACAACACTTATATGTGTTATATCGATTGAATATTGATAGATTAAGTTATGAACTGTTATGTGAATTCATTTGACATCATGCGTTTGAACATAAACTATACATATTTTGGCAATGGGTTGTAAACACACAAGTTGCAAGTTTTGTATGGGCGGAACTTGGAACTGAGTGGATTTACAATGCCTTTGCTGCATGAACATTCTTTAAAGGCTTTACATTTCAACACAAAATCTATGAACTCACTCAACCTTTGTGTTGACACTTTTAGCATGTTTTATCTCAGGTATCTAAGGCATTATCATAGAGTCGCGGTGACGACGCGTCTCACTTGGGTTTTATGAACTTTGAAACATCGTTTGGATTGTAACAAATTTAATTCCGTACATGTCTAATTTCATTTGGGACCTATCTTTTGTAAACTCTGAATGTTTTATTAAATCAAACGATGTATTTTCCAAATGACACTTTAGGTCGTTCAATATATCTCTAACTTGTGATGCTATGACAGTCAATCCCGTGAATTCCATTCCACGCAAAAAGTAATTTGGGGTGTGACAGATTGGCATCGAGCTTCAGATTATAGAGAACTAGGTTGCATCATTGACCCTAGACTATAACTACATCATCATAGCATCTTATCATTTCATCATAAGTGCATGTTTACTTTACATGCGGTTTATATTACATTTTTTCAAGTTATTTACTTTCATTTCAAATCGATTGTCACATAGATGCCTTTAAATACCCATCCCATTATCATTTCCTCCTACTCCAATGTGGAGAATGCCTTGTCATTCCCTATCACAATTTTAATATCAGCTGATTCATCACCGATAACGTCGAATGCCGAGATAAACCTTTAAGTAGGGCAAAGTCACTCTCACTCCTTTGTTTCACCACTAACATGTCGAGTTACACGTTATTCACACATTATGTCACTAGACCATCATACATTTGAAGCACTTATGACACCTCATAACCCATCTTTTGGGAACCCGTCGATCATTTTGAAACATAACCTCAAACTTATCACCTCCTATCACATCTCTTTAGAGCGCTTATTATTAACATAGGACTTTGCTACGTCTCACCTTTCCTCTTATTTTGGAAAGTTATGGCGCCGAAGAAAGCTGCACCATAAATGACACCAGCTACTATCCAAAGGTATATAGAGGATAGTATAGCCGAGGCACTAAGGAAAGAACGAGCAATGGTAGTTTCGCTGCTGCTTTTGCAGGGCCACGCGGTTTGCTTTGCGAAGCTGTAGACTTATTGTTCTTTCCGCCACGGGCTGCGAGGAGGGTCAGAGTTGAAATTGTACATACAAGGACTTTAAGACTGTGATCCCACAAAGTTCAAAGGCACCAAGAAGGAGCCACTTTTATGATCCGTTGGTTTGAGAAGATGGAGTCGTGTTTCTTTTATGCAATTGCGGATGACTACAAGGTAAAGTTTGCCCTGGTACACTCTTAGATGGCGCAATGTCATGGTGGAATTAGATATAGCAACCTATTGGTATCAAAATGAATACAAGCTCCGCGTGGGATCAATTCAAGAGGTTGTTGACAAAGAAGTATTATCCGCGGAGGTGAAGAAATTTGAAACGGAATTTTATGAGTTAGTGACTGTTGGTTATGACATCGAGACCTACATTAGGAGGTTTCAAGAATTGGCTGCACTATGTCCATCAATGGTTTCGGACAATGAGAAACTACTAGAAAATTTCATTGGAGGACTTCCACAATGTATTCAAGGAGATGTAACTTCTTCCGATCCACAAACAATTGAAGAGACTATTAGGATAACTCAAAAACTCGTGGCTCAAGTTGTGAAAGGGGAAAACATTATCAACAATAACCAAAACAACAACAACAACGACGATAACCAAATCAACAACAAAAAAAGGAAATGGGAATATGACCCAAGAGGTTATAATAACAACAACCAAAACCGTAACACTAACCATCATCAACAACAGAATAGAAGGCAAGAAGCTGCAATGGTTTATGTTGCTGCACCAATAGAAGGCAGAGGTTATGTTGGAACCTACCCACTATGTAATCGATGTAAGTATCATCACTGGGGTCTTTGCCTGTTAAGTGCTACAAGTGTCAAAAAATAGGACACCATGCCAGGAATTGTAGAGGCAAGACCATAGTTACATGTTTCGGATGTGGGGAGCAAGGACACTATCGGAATCAATGTCCTCAAAACCAAGGTCAACAAGTTGAAGGTGCTCTTGGGAAAGCATACATGTTAGAAGGAGGAAGCTCAACAGATTTCAACAAGCGCGGAAGGGAAGAAGTTCGAAACTAACAGTCTTATTTTTCCTTATGTACTATGTCGTACTAAGTTTATGTCTTCCATCGTATTCGGATCTTATGACTTAAGATGTACTACTTTTGATAAACCACTCGTTGTAAAATATTCTCATCTATCGTACCTCATTTTCTTTTCGATTTGTTATCACCTACGAGAATTTTTCTTCCTTTTTCTTTAACGACCATTTTAACAACACGGTTTAAATCTTTGTAAACATTGAGAGTTATAACAACTAAACCGAATGTCACATTATCGTTCCTTAATTATACATAGCCTAGCTAACTATGTCTAATTCTGGAGGGATATCGTTCCTTAATTATACATAGCCTAGCTAACTATGTTTAATTCAGGAGGATCGTGTTATGTTGGGAGCGATTATTTATAAGTCTTAGTGCAGCGAGGTTTTACATATTCATAAAAGTCAAAGTGTTATTCATGGGAGATTCATCCAATATTTTCTTTACTATGATGTTTTGTACGCTCTAAATCATCGATAACCGTAACGACACCTCTTCATGTCTTCTTTCCTCGATATTCATCATAAACTCAAAAATTCGATAGACTAACAACGTTAGAATTCGGTGAATTCCTTTTTGGATGGACGAATGTGACAACTCGCAATTTCAGGTCATTTTCAAAATTTACTATTCATCTAGGGAATTTACTATTCACTAGTTACTATTCAAAATTTTACTATTCACCGTTTTTGGAGTCAAAGTAATATTTTGAGAACATATTTCAAAATTTACTATTCACGAAACACTATTTATTCCCGGAGAAAATTTCTACTCATGCTTCATCATTTATCATTTATCGTAAACTAGGTTTACGAGCATCAAATTCACGTAACTGTAATGGTTTAGCTGTGAATTCATGAACAATCATCAAAGACATTCCATATATACTAGGTTTAGTCTACATATCATTAGCATCATTATCATCATATTAGTTCATACATGGTTTTGCATTTTACATTAAACGTATAATTTCATATTAAATAAACGCTATCGCGTAATTAATTATTTTGAACAATTGATCCGTTACTTCCAAAAATTATCCCAATATATTTTTATACTCATATTAAGATTATAAAAATAATATTATGAGTTTACCTGGTGTTTTAAATTTATTTTGTATATAAATTGTTATATTTATATAATTACGACGGTTATATTAAATACTACACGATAATTATTATTTCACTCAAATTTTGCAAGAAATGTATTTTTATAATTTTTATGACCTCAATATATTTTATCTTGACCTGTTAAAATTTATTTTTAACTAACGCTACCCTAAATATTCAAATGTGTATACAATTTATCACATGTCTTCAATTAACTTACATATAATTATACTTATACATAATTTTAAAAAAAAATGTATTAAAGGATGACTAACACCCCCTTGTCGACACAAGGGGGGGGTGAGTCATTTTGTTACCAAATATCTACAAGTTTAATCTTATTATACTAAACATAGCACATTCACTTCATTATCTTCAAAGTAAAAAGATCAAAACCATATTTCCTTCCTCTCTTCTCTCTAGAACCGGCAACCACAAGGACCAAGGAAAGGATCATCATAAATTTTTCTAGACAAGATTTTTACACTCTAGTATCACTCTTGATTAAGGTTTTGCAATAAAAACCTTGGGTGATTAGGAAAAATCCTTTGTTCTTATAACCTCATCAAGTTAACTAGTAAGCATCCATATTCATGATCATATTTCATATTCATTATTATATTCATTTCATCATATTTGAGAAAACATGCAAGTCTCATGGATGTTTATACCACTTTTTCATTGATTTTAAGAGTTATATATATATTTGTCATCCTATAATTACTCCTTGTTATATATTATTTTTGGTGATGTCTAGGAACCCATGACACCCTAAGAAGGTGTATGGTAGGATTAGAATAGCTTCGGAGTTGTTTTGAATTGGTTAGAATAGGTTTGGCGCGAGAAAAACTCATTTTGACAAGTTTTCTTAAGGGTCTGTCCATATTTTTGAAATCTGGAAATTTCGACAGTAGGTAAAAATTTTTGGCCTAGATATTTAGAAAATACACTTTAAAACGAAAACGTGGCCGCTTGAATGGGTTAAAATGGAGCTATAACGAAGAAGTTATGAATTTTTGAAGTTTGACGACGAAAACTATTTGTTTCAGAAAATTCAGCATGTTGTCTCGACTTTTTACGAGTCAAAAATGAGTCTTAAGCGTTGTTAAATGTGTCGACTTATCAAAAATATATTAGTATATGTTATCACGATTCCGTGGATATAAAGAACGTAGAAAACGGACTTATAACGACTAAGTTATTCACATTTTAAACAAGTTGCCGTAACTTTATTATATAAGAAAAATTAGTATATTTCTATTAGACAAACTTTACGTCTACAAGGGACCATGTTGAGGGTCGTTTTTAACATGGATGTAGTACTTTTTACAAAATGATGTCTTCTAGTAAAAGTAAGTTCGCATAGCCTATTTTCCAAACTGTCCAACTGTTCGTCAAGCGGAGTTGTAACGAATAAAATACGGTCACTTAAACTTTGTCGAAAACCACCCTTAAACTATATTTTGGGCAAAAGTACCATACTTTAGCTATATTTTTCTCTATGATCGGAACCTCTATGATGAAAATTCAAAAGCTAAGACTTTTAGATAATGCTACAAGCTTTCCAAAACTATTGAGTTTGTTTCCTAACGCTCGACGTGCACCATTTTACGACTAGCTTTTAGAGGCCGTTTAGTCACTTTCATGAAAATTTCAACGACATTATTTTACGACGAAAAGTTATAATTTCATAATAAATCACTAAATGATTATCGTCGGATATCATTTCAACGTAATAACATGTAAAGTAATTTAAAAATGGTCAAGACGTTATAAGATTATTATTCGACTATAAGTGTTATTTTCAAAAATTCACAAGTGGTATAGATATCATCCGAATTGCATGCATAACATTACATCATAACTTATTATGTATCATATCATTCATAATAGGTCAAGTTTAGAGATTCACGCTACATTTCGGTGTATCCACTTTTGTCATCATAATCATTGCAACAGGTGAGTTTCATAGCCCCTACTCTTTTAATTGTTTTGAACTACTTTTGGGGGAGATACATGCTCATCAACTTTTATGACATTCATGATTATTTGCAACTATATGTTTATCTGAACTGAATGTTTAGTCATATTCTATATCATAAATCACGGAGCTAAATGTCTTGGTATAATCATTGAGCTAAATGTCTTGGTATTATCATTGAGCTAAATGTCTTGGTATAATCATTGAACTAAATGTCTTGGTATAAACATGAACTAATGGTCTTGGAATTATTTGAAACAACACTTATATGTGTTATATCGATTGAATATTGATAGATTAAGTTATGAACTGTTATGTGAATTCATTTGACATCATGCGTTTGAACATAAACTATACATATTTTGGCAATGGGTTGTAAACACACAAGTTGCAAGTTTTGTATGGGCGGAACTTGGAACTGAGTGGATTTGCAATGCCTTTGCTGCATGAACATTCTTTAAAGGCTTTACATTTCAACACAAACTCTATGAACTCACTCAACCTTTGTGTTGACACTTTTAGCATATTTTTTCTCAGGTATCTAAGGCATTATCATAGAGTCGCGGTGACGACGTGTCTCACTTGGGTTTTATGAACTTTGAAACATCGTTTGGATTGTAACAAATTTAATTCCGTACATGTCTAATTTCATTTGGGACCTATCTTTTGTAAACTCTGAATGTTTTATTAAATCAAACGATGTATTTTCCAAACGACACTTTATGTCGTTCAATATATCTCAGAATGTGATGCTATGACAAATCAATCCCGAGAATTCCATTCATTTGCAAAAGCAATGTAATTTGGGGTGTGACATTAACGAAACAAATAGAGTACGTAAATAGTTTGAACTAATAGTTTTCTAGCACACTTACGCTCTCACATAAAACACTAAAACAAGTATAAGTGATTTTATGATTTAGATACATATGTACAAACAACTAGTGTTTACATATTGGGTTAAACATATACTTAAACTAAGTATACTAAAATGGGTAAAAACTAAGTGAATGCTAAAATGGGTAAATACAAGTATATACTAAATGGGTAAATACTAGCAAATGGTTTTGACCCATAACCCATGGTTTTATATATACCACTTAACCAAGTTCATTGTATCCTTAAGATACATTGTATCTAGAAAGAAAACCATGGATCAACCCATAACCCATGACCCACCCATAACCAAAAATACCCATGGGCAAAGAGGAGCGGACCACGGATCCCTAGCTTTGTGCTAGCCGGATCCCTTGTGGTAGGGATCCGTGGGATCCGGTGAACAGTAGAGAATTTTCTCTATAAATAGAGAGCCATTTCTACCTCTCTAGACATGACTTCACACACATACTTCCCCAAAGTATTCTAACCTTCTAACCTCATATCTAAGTGATCTATGTAGTTTGTCTTTTGTTTTTGTGTGATCTTCTAGGTTCCTCTTACAGGAGAGATCACCACTTCTTGAAGACGTGCAAGCTCAAGTCCATGAGTTGCCATGCTTCGTCATCATCAAGATAACTAAGGTTCTCTTGTTGATAGTTCTTCCTTTCTCCATAGATGTTGGGTTGAAGGCATTAGTAAAGAATGCCAAAAGTGTCAAGATGAAAGCATTAGTGAAAGGTGCTCATCATCCGTGTCAAATCATTAGTGAAGGATGCTAAAGGTGTCAAGACGAAGGCATTAGTGAAGGGTGCCAAGCGTTGTGTCAAAGGCATTAGTGAAGGATGCCTAAGAATCAAATCAAGTTGCATTTAGGAAGAATGCCTAGGTCGTATAATCGATGAGGTGCATTGTTATACATATAAGTATTTGTTTATTTGTTTCCAAGGATGGTGATATCCTTAATGAAGGTGTAACAAGGAATTGATCTCCTTGATATTAGGTGTTGTGTCGTGAAGGGTAGTAGTTCCTCCATAATGGAACTAGGTGCTTAGCCTAGTACCTAATAAAGGGTAGGCGACGTTGTGATAGGAATAGTTCTCCTAAGGTGTGAAAGAACTCGGTGGTTAGCCTAGCACCGTATAAAGGGTAGGTGACGTTGTGTTAGGTGTGGTTCACCTTGGTGTGAAAGAACTTCGGTATTTAGCTTAGTACCGGGGAAAAGGTTAAGCGGCGTTGTGAAGGCTTCTCCACAAGGAGTTGGTGTAGTGCTTACGAACTCTCGAGTAGGTGACTCGGGGAGTGGAGTAGGGCAAGGAAGGTGTCCTTGTAGCCGAACCACTATAAATAACTTGTGTCGTGGTGATGTGCTTCTTACTCTTTATATTTCTTTACACGTTTATATATCTATCTATCAACGTCCAACATAAACAATCAAATAGATTGACATAAGTCGATCTAAATATTTAAAAGGAAGTTTTAAATTGTTAAAACTATTCAACCCCCCGTTCTAGTTTTCCACAATTGGCATCAGAGCTTCGTTACCAAGTTTCTTAAAGTATGTTTTACTTTAAAAACTTGATACGATCCGTGTATGTTTGAAAACTACAAAGAAGGATTTTCTTTCATTGGTCATATTTTCTTTTAAATCATTTTGTTGGACATTGATAGATGATTCTAACCACTTTTGCTTTTAAGAAATCTTCATGCTAGAATCTCTCCAAAATCTTCATTAAAAAAACGAAGTCAACATTTAAGGAAGGATCTAAAAAGTAATCACAACTTACGTACACCAAGTACAAAGGATTACTTTAAAAGCTCATGAAGTATTTTTGGTATTATGCCAAACCAAGAAGCATAGAGGCATGTCTTACTTTTCATTAGATAGGTTACATGAGTTCTATTTATTTTCATAAGTTCTCTTTGTTTATTAATCACTAACATCATTAGAAGTTTCTTTCGTCACCTTTCCGCTTTTCAACATGGGAATGATATTCTTTTGATTCATCAAACTAACATCATCGCATATGAACCCTCGATATGTGATTCATCTAAAGCCGTCATTCAAAAACAATCTTCATCTAATACCTCCTAACTAGCCTTTAACAAGCTAATTTATAAGTCTACTACAAAAATAATGCCAAACAACTCATTCTCTGTCCACAAGAGCGGATCCCTCTAGTTGTACTAGCCGGATCCCAAATACAAAGGATCCGGGAACCGTGGACAGAACTCAGCTATACGCTTTCAAAAATTCACCATTGATCTTTTTCCCTCTATTCACATAACACAAAAACGACTAAGCTACTGAATCCATCCTCATTGGCTCCCATACTCTCAAATATTCCTTCCTAAAACATCATTATAAGTAATTACATTAACTTATTCTAATCTTCATCATCCTCATCCTAGGGTTTATGGGTTCTTAATTTTTTAATCAATTAATTTAATTAGGGCTTTTTAAATTAATCATGAAAAGGGGCTTTTAACAAAATCACATTGTGTTCACAACATTGTTAATACAAATCAAAACCATAAACCCATCCCAACTAATTTTACCTAATTGGAAAATTTGTATTTTAGGACCAACCATGCCCAAAGCTACTCAACAAGATCATCATGACACCGTTCACTACCTTACTCATTACTATCGTAAAAGGGATTGACCAAAACCGACCGTAAAATATTCAAAAGCCTTGTAAAACGACTTATCCACGACGGTCGTGTAGTCAAGGAATGTTTCCTTGAAGATACCGACATTCGTCAAGTTTTCTCAACAATCAACTTTGATTGTCTCCTTGACATAGATGAACAAATTTGTCCGGTTTTCATTTTTGAATTTTACAAAAGCTTTAGGATCATTCTAAACGTCGATGATAGCATTTCAATCACTTTCATCATCAATAAACAAAACTTCACTCTTCCTCTCAGCACCTTTGCTCAAATTCTTTGCATTCCTTGTGAAGGAATTTGTATGTACTCTCAAGATTGGGCAATTAACGCTCAAAACCTTGCACTTGATCCTAAGCCTCTCTATAACACTCCTATTGATGAACCTGAAACCATCCGAGACACTATCTTCAAAATAAGAGCCGACCAATCCCGCTTCCACCGAAACAAGAAGCTCATTCACCGTAATCCCTTTCAAATGGAACTTTTTGAAATGCATCCCATGTTTAGAAAATGGGAAGAAATCCTTAGGGAAAATTTCATTAGCCTAGTTGGAAACAAAGATCATCCAAACGCATGCCTTGTGCAAATGATCTATTGTCTTATCCACCAAAGGCCATTTAATCTTGCCTATTACATGGTAAGGAGAATGGTTGGGGTATTCAAAGCTTCCAACATGGTACTTCCGTATGGTATGCTTCTAACACGACTTTGTAAGTATGTTGGTACATTGCAACCATCTCCTATCAACGATGATCATTATCTTTCCGATCAAGTCATGGTACCTCTTACCAAACGACCCTCTAAACGGTTCATGGTCAATGGAGAGCAACGGAAGCTCTCGGACTCCTCGGTCGGTGAAGAAGAAGAAGATGAAGAAGATGTCGACCCCGTAGCCAACATCAAATTAGAAATCCTTGAATACCACAAACAACTTCCAACCATTCCAAACGAGACCGCGGAATTTAAGCAATTGAGGGGCATGATTCAAAACCTCGAATACAACCTCACTAAGCCGTCAAAAAGGAAAAGAAAGGATTGACGAAAGAGACAATAGGATTGTGCTTGTTTTCTTTGTCTTATCTTTGGATGATTACATTTTAGCACTTTCGGTTTATGGTTACTTGGATATTGTCTTTTCATCATGGTTCTTTAACAAGTGTTTTGTGATAAACATGCTTGTTTATATTGTTTGTCTTTGAATTTACTAGTGTGCATAAACTAGCATCATTTCGTGTTGGTTCTGACTGCGGATGCGGATCCCTAGGATTAGCTAGCGGATCCCTCCCTTGAAGGAACCGTGGGATCCGTGACATCGATCAAGCAATACAACATTCACTACATCAAAATAGCTTTCTAGAAACATCACATTAGCTTAGCATATGATTTTAGAACCCAACTAAGTCCACCTCAAGGATGAGAAAGGCTTAGACTCACTAAAGGCTTACTTAAGATATTAGTCTAATTTTATCAACAAATCTAAACTCACCATATTTCCGCTTCAACTACTCACAAACTATTTCTCATCTCTCAAAACACTTAAAGAGGACAAGTGAAACAGTTTTAGGAAATTGCTTCTAGTTATTTCTATCTCAAAGTAAGACAAAAATTAGTTTTTCAATTCTTGCGATTTTTAAGAACTTTTCTTAATATCACCTCAAGCTTAAATATTATCACTAGGATCATTTATTATAACTTGACACCTCCATAACTCCTAGTGTTATCCTTGGACATCCATTGGTAGTCATCTTGTCCCATCACCCTTCCATAAAAAGCAATCATTTGCTATAACACTTATTACCTTTAATCATTCAAGTGCCCTTTCATCCTAAACACTTAGGAGAACTAAAAAATTCAAAATGAGATAGGCTTTAGCTCCTAGAAACCTCATTTCAAACTTGTCATAATCTGCTTCGAGAGCGGATCCTAGGATTAGCCTAGCCGGATCCCTTCAAGGAGGGAACCGTGGGATCCGGGTGACAGTTTATGTCAAACATTGCTAAAACAATCATTTCAACTCATCTTCCTAACTCAAACACTCCATCTCATCTTAAATGAGTTCCTAGATCAGTGAAACTCTGAATCTCAACCTTGTGCATGTTAATCATCACATTTCCAAGAATATTAGTGGATTAAGTCTTAAATGCAATTGCAAAGTTCTTCCCTTTATAACCCACATTGCCAAGAACACTTTAGTCATCAAACACAAACATAATTATCAGCAATTGCAACCATCCTCCTTAGTCATCTCATCATGAGAAAAGCTCCTAGTGCTTACTCATCCACTCAAGAACCACCTAAGAAACTTGCTAGAATCATACACGAAGTTTCCTCAACCGAATCATCTCCGGTTAAGTCCACCTATGCTAGGATTTCTCCTACACCAAGGAAACCAATCAAACTAATCCCCAAGAAGAGTGTTCCCACTAAGATTTCATCACCAATTTCTACTATACCAAACATACCCTCCACAACTCAACCAACATCATTAGTACCTAGAGCCACCTCCCAATCATCTCCACACTCTCACAATGTAGAAGATTTACCTTCTTGGCCATCTCATCTTTCACCATTACCAACTAATTAACTTGAAAAGATTGAGCAACAAAATCAAAGTGTTGAATCAACACTTGATCCAAAAGCAAACTCTATTATTCCTCCCAATAGTCCATTTTGGATTATGAGAAGACATCAAAGGCAACCACCCGACCAAATGGAAGTTGATGCTTCTTTACCTCTACCCTCAAACATTGTAGAGCCACCACTTAATGAGCCTCCACCAAATCCTCCTTCATTTGAAGATCCTCAACCCACTTCACTTGAACTTTCACTTCAAGAAACCCAAAACCATGACAAGGATTGCTATCATTGTAAACATGTTGAAAGGTTGATACATGAACTACGTAAAGAGCAACGTTTCATGTTTTATCACCTCCTCGAACGTTTTGAAGAGGTTAACAAGCCTAAACTACAATGAGCATCATATTCAAAAGCTCAAACTTAGAACGTTTAGGAAACCTTTCTCATCCTTGATCATCATTTAGTTTTAGTTGAACCTCAAATTTGGGTAACTCTTTAGCATTAGTAGCACTTGTTTGGCTAGTTCATTCTCTTAGTTTTTAGAGATTTGGTTGTGTATCTCTTGTTTTATTGAATGAATACTTATATGCTATGATTATTTTGTGTGTTGTGCTTGTTATATTGTACATATATCTCATTTCCTCACATAGCATTCTTTGACATTTCTTCACTGCCTTTGAAACAGAATGATAGCCGGATCCCTCCCAAATACCTAGACGGATCCCTCCTTGAAGGGAACCGTGGGATCCGTGGTACAAGAGCACAAATTTCTACTAACTTGAGTCTCATTTGCAGGAAATTATGCACTATACTCTTGTTTTCTAACCTTTGTTTTGTAGTTATTCAAAATAGACATGAAGATATTGACACCATAAAGCTAGGGGAGCTTTGTGTCAAATGACATTGCAAAATCATTTGCAACTTAATCCAATTTTGGATTACACTTCATGACACCCCATTGCAACATTGCAATATTTAAAGGGGAGCACGCTTTCACTTAGACGAACCATTTGCAAACTCAATTGCAAACACAATTAGTTTATCTTACGTTATGTCCTTGACGCCCTTTCAAAGGGATGGACTCGTCAAGGGGAGTTAAGACGAGTACCATTCCCGTCACTTGCTCTCTTTACATTTTTTTTTAAATTGTGTTAGTTTCTTTTAACACTTTTTGTTTCGACCAAAAGGGGAGAAGAAAGTAAAAACTACAAATTCAAACTTTTACGAATTTTAGATTTTTCCTTTAAATAATTTTATGTTTTGTCATCAACAAAAAGGGGGAGATTGTTAATACAAATAAGCCGTAAAACGTTTATTTATATTTTACGATCTTCTAATGTTTTGTCGATAACAAACGTAAAATCATTTTAACGAAACAAATAGAGTACATAAATAGTTTGAACTAATAGTTTTCTAACACACTTACGCTCTCACATAAAACACTAAAACAAGTATAAGTGATTTTATGATTTAGATACATATGTACAAACAACTAGTGTTTACATATTGGGTTAAACATATACTTAAACTAAGTATACTAAAATGGGTAAAAACTAAGTGTATGCTAAAATGGGTAAATACAAGTATATACTAAATGGGTAAATACTAGCAAATGGTTTTGACCCATAACCCATGGTTTTATATATACCACTTAACCAAGTTCATTGTATCCTTAAGATACATTGTATCTAGAAAGAAAACCATGGATCAACCCATAACCCATGACCCTTGACCCATAACCAAAAATACCCATGGGCAAAGAGGAGCGGACCATGGATCCCTAGCTTTGTGCTAGCCGGATCCCTTGTGGTAGGGATCCGTGGGATTCGGGGAACAGTAGAGAATTTTCTCTATAAATAGAGAGCCATTTCTACCTCTCTAGACATGACTTCACACACATACTTCCCCAAAGTATTCTAACCTTCTAACCTCAGATCTAAGTGATCTATGTAGTTTGTCTTTTGTTTTTGTGTGATCTTCTAGGTTCCTCTTAAAGGAGAGATCACCACTTCTTGAAGATGTGCAAGCTCAAGTCCATGAGTTGCCATGCTTCGTCATCATCAAGACAACTAAGGTTCTCTTGTTGATAGTTCTTCCTTTCTCCATAGATGTTGGGTTGAAGGCATTAGTAAAGAATGCCAAAAGTGTCAAGATGAAAGCATTAGTGAAAGGTGCTCATCATCCGTGTCAAAGCATTAGTGAAGGATGCTAAAGGTGTCAAGACAAAGGCATTAGTGAAGGGTGCCAAGCGTTGTGTCAAAGGCATTAGTGAAGGATGCCTAAGAATCAAATCAAGTTGCATTTGGGAAGAATGCCTAGATCGTATAATCGATGAGGTGCATCGTTATACATATAAGTATTTGTTTATTTGTTTCCAAGGATGGTGATATCCTTGATGAAGGTGTAACAAGGAATTGATCTCCTTGATATTAGGTGTTGTGTCGTGAAGGGTGGTAGTTCCTCCATAATGGAACTAGGTGCTTAGCCTAGTACCTAATAAAGGGTAGGTGACGTTGTGATAGGAATAGTTCTCCTAAGGTGTGAAAGAACTCGGTGGTTAGCCTAGCACCGTATAAAGGGTAGGCGATGTTGTGTTAGGTGTGGTTCGCCTTGGTGTGAAAGAGCTCGGTATTTAGCTTAGTACCGAAAAATGTTAGCGGTTGTGAAGGCTTCTCCGCCACAAGGAGTTGGTGTAGTGCTTACGAACTCTCAAGTAGGTGACTCGGGGAGTGGAGTAAGGCAAGGAAGGTGTCCTTGTAGCCGAACCACTATAAATAACTTGTGTCGTGGTGATGTGCTTCTTACTCTTTATATTTCTTTACACGTTTATATATCTATCTATCAACGTCCAACATAAACAATCAAATAGATTGACATAAGTCGATCTAAATATTTAAAAGGAAGTTTTAAATTGTTAAAACTATTCAACCCCCCCCCCCCTTCTAGTTTTCCACATGATCTTCCCTACACTTCTCTTTTTGTAAAATACCTTTATATGTAATTAAGACGAGGTTAAAGACAAAATAAAGCATTTTTACAAAATCAAACATGAGAATAAACAACAATAAAAAATATATAAGACACGCAAAAATTGAAAAACAAAACAAGCAAACAGTTAAGCATGGGTTGCCTCCCACGAAGCGCTTTTCTTTATTTATGATTCTTGTAGCTAGACTCGAAGTCGTGCTCCTACGTGACTTCCTTACCGTCATCTTCTTCCTCATGACGATCTCTATTGGGGTTTTTCATGGTATAGTTATGTCCTATCGTGCATCTTTCTAAGAAGTCATCTTGCCCCCAATTGGTTCTATATTCTGGTCCAAGTTTCAAACAATTCTTATAGAACCCAAATATCTTATTCATCACATAATCCACTCCTCTCTTCTTATCCTCCTCATTCCTATAGTAGACCGATAGTTTAAGTTCCTTTTCGTCATTGGATAGTGATGAAAATTTCTCAATCTTAAATTGCATTTGGTAAGCAATGTCATTGGTCTCATCCTTGAATCTGACTATCCCTAACGACGGATCATAAGTCATCCCGGTGTTTTCTATGAAGGGCTTTCCTAGAACTACATGGTACAAGCTAGGATCTATAGCCGTACTAATATCCACCACAATGACGAAATCCGTAAGGTACGTGAAGCTACCTACATAGACGGGCAATCCCTTAACTCTACCAAGGAAATTACAACCAACTCTAGGATCGTTGGGGTCTTTCCTATTTGGGATAGGTTTTTTCATCACCCAATTATAGTATGTGCTAGTCATGATGTTTCTTGGGGATTTGCGATCAATGTAGGCCCTTGCCACAAAAATATGTCCTATGCAACATGGTATGTTGAGATTTCTTGGATTTCCAAAGGTGATTCGTGGGCATCTCCTAATATACATGTGACGAAGGTCGCGCACTAGGTGTGGGTGGCATGAAAGTTCCTCTTTCGTAGAAAACTTATTGAAGTATTCATCACCTACTTCATCTAATTCGTTGGTTGATTCATCCTTAGGAGTCACTAACCTTAAGTACCGTCTCATAGTTCGCTTCTTCACTATTCCCATTTGGTTTCACTAGGGTGATGGCATTGACGAATTGAACATGCTTTGATGAAGATGGATCCCTAGTTTTAAAGTACTTGCTCGGGTCCTTAATCTTAACACCGGAAGCTTCGGAAGAATGAGTCGAGATGGCATTAACCTTTCCGGTGATCTTCCTATCACTATTGGTCATGGCTTTCAAAAGGTTATCTATCTTCCTATCCATCTCGGCTTGTTGTTGGTTAAAGCGGTCTGAAAGCTTGGCTATTTGGGCTTCTTGGGATGTAACTAGGTGTTGCATCATCCCTTCTAGGTTTTATTGACTAGGGCCGTGAGAGCTTTGGTTGTGTTGTTGGGGCCATGGGGAGTCGTTAGAGGTGAATTCTTTGGTTTGACCCCAATTATAGTCGGGTTTGCCCCTCCATGCTTCTCGGGCTTCGTTGAAAGTCCTAGGTCCGGGTGTTGTGGGGAATCTCCCTCCCATTCCATTGGTACGCGAGGATGCTTAGTCCACGGAAGCTTATTCGGGGAGTCTCGTGCAAGTACGAGTGTCATGGGGACCACTACATATCTCACACAAGGAGGAGACCTTGTTCACTTGGCGTGAGGGCTTAGGGGTTTCGTAGGAGCTCATTAGGAATTTGACTTGATCTTCAAGTTCGAGCATCCTACGATTGGAAGGTTGTGAGTTAATGGGGGGTAAGGAGATTGCCTTGACAGTTTTGGGCAACTCACAGGGGTCATTTCAACATTCATTGTCATAGAGGGCAAGGTCCTCTATTGTACCCCACTATTCTTCCGCGGTGAGTTCACTAAGTTTGCTACCGTCCGCTTGGTCGATGGTTTGCCTAGTTGAGAAATTGACATGATCATAAAAGATTTGGACTTAAAGCCAAAGATCGATGCCGTGATAAGGGACTTTGTGGAGCAAGTCCTTGAATAGAGTCCACGCCTCGTAGAGAGTTTCGCCTTGACGTTGTTGGAACATCAATATGTCGTTCCTTAGTTTGGTAGTTCTCCCCGGTGGGAAAAATTGGGCGAGGAAACGAGTGGTGATATCATCCCAACTTGAGATGGATCCGGCGGAAAGTCGCTCAAGCCAATTACTAGGTTGGTCCCATAGAGAGAATTGGAAGAGATGCAAGCTCGTGGTCTCCCGTGTGGTAGCATCAAGGTCGATAGAGTCAATGATTTTAAGGAAGTCCTTAAGATGCTGATTAGGATCTTCGGAACGAATTCCATGGAATGCACATCCGTTTTGCACCAACCGGATGGTGTCGGATCGTAGAGCCGTAGTTTGAGCTTGATCGGGGAGCTCAATGGTGTTCCTATAGCCTTGATGGCTCGGTCTAGAGTATTCACCAAGAGTACGGCCTCTTGGCTAGTCAATTGGTGGTGGGTTGATGGGAAGTGGTTAATTTGGTGGGTTATCACCTTCCATAATGAAAAGTCACAAAGTTTACAAATAAAAACACGAAGAAGGGGGATAGACTACAAGGAAGCTAATGACAATGAGAAAAAATCTTACTTGATAGGAATCAAGCAAGGGAACCTAAACGAGATATAAATCTAACTAGCTATTCTATTCCCCGGCAGCGACGCGAAAAACTTGATGCGCGCGGAAGGCGCGTTCGGGGTCAAAGGAAACTTCCTTTTCTTCGAGCAAGTTTTTCAACCTCCTAGGCAGTGAACCTAATCGTTGTAGTGTAGTATGGGGTAAGCCTCGGGGATTGATATCGTTCTCTAGGGGAATAGGAATGCTAGTAAGAAATATATGACGAGAAGGTGGGGTTGAGGATGATTATTTTTTATCTTTTTATGGTTTTTAAGAAAGCTAAGGTAAAATCTCGGGGCAATTGGTTTGGGGGTGGTACTTCTACCGATTACTCTACTTTTAACTAATTGTCTAATTATCTAATTACTACGGGTAGCTTATATCTAATTGAGGTGTGCTCGTATGATGATTAAAGATGTATTCACCTAGATACTATTACTCCCTAGTTATCTTTTATTGGTCGGTTGAGTTGTCACGTCCTTTATCTTAACGCGTTGTATTCCTAAAGGTCGTAGGGTATGTGTGGTCCCTAGTTCTTTGAGGTTATCTCTCGTATATGACCTACGAAATCAGCAAGCCTAAGCTATTTCATCCATAGACCATATCATCATAAAGTATACTCAAGCATTAAATACAACGAATATGCCTAGTTGCACTCCTAAGCCAATTTCAATTAAGATAAGAAACAACCTAACAATAATCAATAACTAGGTTTCATAGATCTAAGCAAACACACAAGAAATTTAGCTAGACATGATAGACAAGCAAGCATACACACAATCAATCGAATATAGGATAGACATAATGATAATTTGGATTGGTAAACTTATCTCGATGTGTAAAATAGGGTATGGGACCCTAAGATACTGTCCAATTCGGACTACAAATGATTTAGGGTTTTTTCTCCAAAAGTCTAACTCTCAAAATATAGAAAAATCAAATTCTATATATAGATTTACAACTGCGACGGCGTCACCTTTTGCATGGGACGCCGTCAGCTCGCCATCGTTAGGGTTTTCGTCTGGGCCAAGTCATCGATGGGACGGCGTCACCTTAGAGTTGTGACGCCGTCGGTCATCAGTTGGGACATCGTCTTGATTCTAGATTTGGGCCGTCTGAGTTGAAAACTATGAGTGACGCTCTCCATCTTTAAAGCGTGACGCCGTCAGGTTATGTGACCAGAATTTCCACTGAGCCGTCGCGTGCATGTTTTGATCAAGTCTTCATAGAGGGACGGCGTCGCCCTTTGGTTGGGATGCCGTCAGGTACTGTTGATCAGTCTTGTGAGGCTTTGATCTTGACTTTGCCATTTTCTTCATGTATTTGCTCATTTTCGTCCAAATGTGCTTCATTCCAAAGATTTTGCTTCCAAAAGACCTAAAAAGTAAAAAGGAACGAAATTAAGCAGTAGCGGATATAAAATGTGTCGAAATAGGGCTTAATGACCCCCTAAAAGCCTACGTTTTAAATCCTTATCAGATGACTACGTGATGCTATCAAATAAAGAAATCGATCAACCTGAAGCCCTTGACTTTGATGCATTTGATGAAGTCAACGAAGGCTCTGCTAGCAGGAAACTAAGGAAGTTTTGCAAGATCAAGTTCACGGTTCGTAGGCATTCGTTTACCTGCAATGCATGGCTGAGACTCTTCATGATCAATGAGCCAGTAATCCCCGAGTATGTTAGGGAGTTTCTGGTAACCGTCGAGTTCAAGCATTAGATTAACAACGATGATGTGGTTGCGATGTGGTTTCAGCTAGGAGGGGTTAAAAGAGAGTTGACTTTGAATTAGTTCATGGTAAGAATGGGATTGTATACGGAGGATGAGTTGAAGACCGACGTTTTTGATGAGTTTTATAGGACTTGTTGGAGGCACAGGCCCGAGACTTACAACCCCACCGACTATTTCAAAAGCATATCTGCAGTACCGGGGTACAACTCAAGGCACCCCCTTCATACACCCTTGTTAGGAGCCCGATTCGTCGGCTTGTTCACAGATTGATTGCGTGTTCTCTGAAAGCAAGGCATTCGGCAAAGGAGAAGATGACCATGGATGACCTTTACCTCCTGCATGGTATGGACGGAGGGAATCATATTTATGTCCCACATTTCTTGGCGAGGTTTATGGCTAATGGGGTCAAGGGTTTCTCCTCAAAAAGTCCGATTCAGGGGGCTCATTTCATTGGTAGGTTGGCAAGGAGCTACAGATTGATGTCTGATGAGGCATTAGCTTGGGTAACCCGTGGTAGGGAGACCAGTTTGATTGGGAAAAATAAGCTGGTTGAATTCGGTATTTGTACCCTTAATGTGCTAGGTAGGCTTGAGTTGATGCCAACATCCCCAATGAGAGAAGCAGGGGAAGCTAGTGGTAGTGGTGCTAGACCAAGTGGGAGCCAAGTGGAGGCTGAGGAGCAAGTTCCTAGGGGCCGACGTAGGGCACATGTGAACATTAGGGACAGATTACAGTTAATTGACGAGAGGCTTGACGGGATAGAAAGCCACTTCAATGAGGAAATTGATGGCCTTACTGTAGGCTTGTATGGACTTAGTAACCAATTTGAAGGTTTTTCAGGTACTCTTGATCAAGTGCAGCAGCTTCAACAGGACTTCTTCAGCTGGAGCGTAGACAGGACTAGCCAAATGCTCCAAGAGATGCACCTGAGCCATCCCCGTTGGCATGGAGCTCCCTTTGTGTACCAGCCAGACATCCCGGACATTGGCGTCCAACAAGGAGTGGCGTATATACATGCACAGCTGACTCCTGGAAGTACTACCAGCACCCCATATGACCCGACTCAATACCAATCGATGGAGCACGATCAAGATAGGGATGAATGATTCCCCTGTAATTTGAACAATCTTTAAAACATTTTCAAAACAGTTCATGTCTGTAATAACGTTACTACTAGGATATTTATGTTGCTTTTAATCGATAGTACCAATAGGTACAAATTTTCCTAGTGTTTCTATGCAGGTTTTGGAACTGTGATGCAGTTACGGCGTAACCATGTAGTTTAGTTACACCGTAACAGTTATGTAGAAAGAATAGGCTGAGGACAATATAGTTAAGGCGTAGTCACCAGATAAGATACGCGTTAGCAACCTTCCTACCCTTAATGAGACATCTTGGGCAAGCATTTGAAAGGTGAGTTTATTTCTTTCTCGGTTCTTTTTCATTTCTATTTTCTTTTTCTTTTTATTTTTTGTACAAATAGGACTTTGTACACTTCAAGTAGGGGGATAGGAATAGAAATGAAGTGTATGTTACTTAGCCTACTTGCCCTAATTTTCTAGCTGGTTTTAAAAATTTTGAGCTCTTTTGATTTTTTTTTTGTGTTTTTAACCAATCTAGAATTACATATAGCCTAGCACACTATAACCCTTAATGTCATTGGTGAGATTTAGCCTTTTCATTTCCCCTATTTTACCCAAATCTACCAAAAATTGAGTGTGCCGATAGTATTGTAGACTTTAGAACTTGGCTTTTACATCACTTCAAGACCATAAACGAGTAGTGTATCAAGTTATCTTGGTTCATTTGGAAACGGCAATTCGAAGAGGAAAATGTTTTAGGATTAAACCCAAATAGCCTATATGTGTTCACTTGTGTGCGTTTATCGATTAGTCGCATTGACTTTTCGACCTCCGTGATAACCCTTTTTGTTGCACTCACCCTTAGTGCAAGATACCCCTAGTTACACCAATTTGAGCCTATCCTTTCATTTTCTAACCCTTATTTTCGTTACACCTTAGCCTACCGTGTAGTCTATCTTACGATCTTGAAGTAATTGTTCGCCCTAGTTCAAGGTTTGAGTGAAAGTTTCAAAAAGCGCGTTAAATCGAAGACATCCTATTGAAGATCATTGAAGATCTTCCTATATTCTCCTTATGTTCATCTTAAGTGGGGGGATAAGTTATCATTATCATTAAAAAAACAAAAAAAAAAACAAAAAAAGCACTATGATAAAAAGAGCGAATTAATCCTTGTTGATAAAAGTGCAAATTATTGTATCACTATGATATGTGGTTATAAGATATTAGCATCAAGAAAAATACCTCGATCACATTCGAAGATTGGAAGTTAGTCAAGACACCATCAGTTCTCGGAAAAGGAAATATATTCAAATGGTGCATTCCCCTGATGCATAATGATCCTGTTTCCGTATCTTGAAGTTGAACCTTGAATGAACGGTGGGGCGATGGTGACTTGGTTTTAAGCTAAGACTATTTGTTTTCTTTTTCTTTACACCCATTAAAATATCTCATGCCTTACCTTACACTTTTTGTCGTGAAGCATGTCTAGGTGATGCAACGAGCAATCTTTGATGTCTTGGCCATGGATTTGGTCATGTATCATTGATTTTGTCCACTTCCTCGTGACACGTTAGTAACGACACTACCACCTAAACCTTTGAAACACTTCAACCCAACATTGCCTTCTAAGATTGTCTTGACCTTAGCTCTAGTGGTGGAGACGTGTGTAATTGCCAAGCTTATGATAGAATACTTGCTATGTCCGTACAATTGAGTGATCACCCCGAAAATAACACTTATATTAGGATGAGCGTGAGAGTGTTTTCGTTCCCATTTCGTGAGGTGTTCGGCTCTTATAATTATTCTAGTATGGAACTCTTAACTGCACATTCCCTGGTCTACTCCAGGGATGTATCTTTTACAAAAAAGTCTACTTGAGGGCAAGTAGAGTTCAAGTGGGGGGATATTTAATAACATCAAATAATCCTGATATTCTAAGTGTTAATTTCCCCCTTTATCATCACATTATGATTAAAATGCTATTAGAAACATCCTTATTCCTTATTATTTCATTTCAGGAACTATTTTATGCAAAGAAGCGGTATTTGGACATTTCTAAGCTCAAGGATGATTTTCTCTCACAATTTCTGAAGACCACGGCGTAACCAAGTGATGAAGTTACGTCGTAATAAAGTTTATGAAGAATACGACGTAACAATATGGTGGAGTTACGCCGTAACAAGACTACAGAACAGTTTATGAAGAATACGGCGTAACAATAGAGTGGAGTTACGCCGTAATATGACTACAGATCATGAAGCATCAACTTTACAAAGACTACGAATTAACCCTCAGCTCAGGTTACGCCGTAACCATGGATAAGTACCAGATTATGAAGAGTTACGGCGTAACTAGTTAATAAGTGTTACGCCTTAACTAGTATCCAAGCCTATAAATAGACGAAGTTTTCATTAGTTTTAGGCATCTCTCCTTTACCAAACCTTTCTAGGGTTTGGGGAGATCAAACACAGAAGAAGAATCATGGTTTAGGAGTATGAAGAACGAAGTTCGCGTCTACGATTTCCGTTGTATTCGAGTTTGGATTCCTTTTATATTTTTCTAGGGTTTATATTATGGATTCAGGTTATTAATTTAAGTTTACATTTATTTTATTGATCTTCTCTTTATTTCTTTATAGACATTTACTAGTCTTATCATAGATCGCTAGTCTTGGTAATATTATAAGCTTGTTAGTATCTAAAAGGCTGGGAGAATTGACCAACTGACCTCAGCCTAATAGGTTGCGAAGTATGGAAGGAATTGGCCATAGTACAACCACTTTTCGTGTGCGAACTGACCAAATGATCACCTATCAAGTGGAGGTATTTAAGAAGCTGGGGGAAACCTAGGTCCTAACGGTCAGGTTTCCAAAGACTAGATCTAGTAGATTTGGCCCTTAATGACTGCTATTAGGTTACCGAATGATCCTGGGTGACCTGTTCATCTTGGTGAGGAATCTAAGAACCATAGGCCATGACGAATTGACCAAAGTAGTCTGGCAATAATTAACCACTATATTGAACCTTTACATCGAGAATCTGTTCTTATTTGTAATCTTGGTTAAGCTTCACTTTTCTATCTCTTTATCCTAAATTCTTATGTCTGTGTGATTGGAATAATTAAATATATCTTATCAATATCATATCATTTCTAATCATCTTAGTTCTTTCAAGGTCACAGCTTTCTTGGGATGACACTCGGATTTACCTAAGGCTTTACTTTATCTGATCGGGTTCTCTGCCCGCTAGCATGTGTTTATCCTAAGTTTATCTCAGTTTTATAAATGCTAAAATCAGGATGAAATAGCACATCAATATATCATCGAGCATGATATCAGACCATGAATCATCTTCTTTCTAATTCGCATTCGCATATTCAAGCATAATATAGTCCATTATTTCATTAGTAATTTTAACTTGGCCCTAATCAATGTCCTTTGGAGATTCTGTCATTTTTGTATCTAACAAACAACAAATTAGGGAAAAAAAATTAAGGCAAACAAAAATATGAAATTGGGACAACAACACACATTCAAAAAGAGGATAGACACTCACTTTAGTTGATTGCAATGTGGCAAAACCGACGTCTTCGAGAAAGGAAACAAGAATGATCGAGGTATTTTGTACGTGAAGTATAACTATTTATTGCATACTATGAAGTGTCCCAATAAATTTAAAAAGTGTGTCAATCACTTCCCATACCAAAAGCATACACACCCCTTAACAAAGGTGTTTGAAAGTTATTAGAATTTTGTTTAAAGTGTTTAGGGTTGGTTATTTAAGATCAAAAGAATTACTACTAGTATTTATCATTACTAAAGATTAACACTAGCTAAGAAAACTTGCTAAGCTAAATTTGAATGACAGATAATCCAATCATTGTGTTAGTTGTTGTACTAAAGGCGGGAGTTAATGAAGGGAGCGAAATAAAAAAGGAGTTTCAAGTATGGTCCTTGGGGTATTTATCCTAAATTCTTATGTCTGTGTGATTGGAATAATTAAATCTATCTTATCAATATCATATCATTTCTAATCATTTTAGTTCTTTCAAGGTCACAGCTTTCTTGGGACGACACTCGGATTTACCTAAGGCTTTACTTTATCTGATCGGGTTCTCTGCCCGCTAGCATGTGTTTATCTCAGTTTTATAAATATTAAAATCAGGATGAAATAGCACATCAATATATCATCGAGCATGATATCAGACCATGAATCATCTTCTTTCTAATTCGCATTCGCATATTCAAGCATAATATAGTCCATTATTTCATTAGTAATTTTAACTTGGCCCTAATCAATGTCCTTTGGAGATTCTGTCATTTTTGTATCTAACAAACAACAAATTAGGGCAAACAAAAATTAAGGCAAACAAAAATATGAAATTAGGACAACAACACACATTCAAAAAGAGGATAGACACTCACTTTAGTTGATTGCAATGTGGCAAAACCTACGTCTTCGAGAGATGAAACAAGAATGATCGAGGTATTTTGTACGTGAAGTGTGACAAACAAGAATGATCGAGAGTGTTAGTTGTTGTACTAAAGGCGGGAGTTAATGAAGGGGGCGAAATAAAAACGGTGTTTCAAGTATGGTCCTTGGGGTATTATTGTATGTGAAGTGACAAAAATGCCCCTGACGTTAACATCGAATTGGATGGAAAATTGGCTAACCACAAGGACCATTTATGTAACTGACATTTGAACAGGCGGAACTGCAAACATTAACCCATCTTTAATTAATTTGTTGATGACCGATTAACTCAGAAACTATGGAAATCGATGATAAAAATTCTAATTCTAAAGGTTCTTCATACTTAATTTCATGAACTTTGAATCTTGTAACAAGCCCATCTTCTAATTTATTTATTTATTCATACAGGGGAAGGGGATGATACAAAACCCATTGTTGTAATACTTGTGGGTGCACCTGGAAGTGGGAAATCCACATTTTGTGACCACGTTATGCGCCTTTCGACCAGACCTTGGGTTCGGGTTTGTCAGGTTTCTTTCATACCAACTGTTTGATCAAATGTTTCAATGGTGCTTACTGTTCGTTGCTACCTTTGTAATGGTTTTTTACATGGGTTAGAGCTTAGAGTTGATCAAATGTGGGTTGTATTATATGATATTGTTTTGGTACTACCTTTGTAATGGTTTTGATCTTTAGGGTATTATGTATAACCAGATGGATTGCAGCTTAGAATAACTTTTTACATTACATCCTTAGCAAACTAGGGGGGGTTAGGTTAATACACACAAAAGTCATCTTTTCCAAGTTTTCTCAGCCTCAAAGAAAAAAAAAATTAGGTTTTGCTTTTCATTTGTTTTATAGTTTGACACATTGATATATTTGGCCGCATCATCTAACTTTAACCTCTAAATAAAGGTATTAGCTGGTTTCGTTAGTACAATGAGGATAATAGGCGGTTTCCATAGCATTGTGAGCTAAAAACCCGTAAAATCATTTCGTATCTTGAAGAAAGTCGAGCGGGAATAGATGGCCTGCCCCTAGTTCTAACTAATATCTCTACTTAGATAGCACAGGAGTGCTTTCATTCCCTGCCACCCGCTTCTATAACTGGCTATTCCTTATCGGCTAAATTGAGTTGCTTCCCCCCCTTCCTTTTCCCTCACCCTACCCTTTCATTTCCGCTTAAGCTTCCCCGGTTTAGGGGGATTAATTGATTGGATAACTCGAGAACCATAATCTTTCCTAGGAACAGCTTCTACGATGATAGATAGGGGTCAGGTTTGTTTGGCATCTATACCCCCTGCCCTCCAAACAGTATGGGAGCCTTTCAGCTTGTACTGCTTACACTCCTAGATCTTCACTGCACCTCCTCCACCATAGTGTGAGCTGGGAGCTGCTCCGAAAGGCGAGGCCTCGTTAAATAAGTAATGAGCTTTCAACAACGTTAACAACACTACGAAGTGCAGTGACTCAAGTTAACAAAACTTTGAAGTACAATGACCTATTTATGTATTAACCCACAAAACTAGTGATCCCTGTAATTTTCTTTTGGTAAGCATGGTTTCAAATTTTTGGCCGACTAATTCACGGGGCTGAGTCAACTGCACACAGACTCAAAACGCATAAAGTCCTCCCTTTCCGGGAGGCTGGCGTGGCCCTTTAGGTTTGTTTGTACCAACTCGTGTTGTGATGGTAGTCATAACCACTTGCCAACTCGGCCACACCTAGTGGTTGGTGGCATCATTATTGGTCATTGAAAGACCAAATGGTGATTAATAGTAACTGGGGAATGTCATCTGTCCCACACTACTGTATGAATTAGTTTGCTGATTTTTGGGTGGTTAATAGTAACTTTGGCTTTTGGGTGATTCTTGGACCACATATGTGAGTGAGTGTGTGTATTGAACCAGCATGAATACTGACCTGAGGGAAGATGATCATCATAATCCACATTCCATATCCATTCTGAGTTTAACTTCAAAATTCGTTCATATGGCGAGACTAGATAGCCAAACCAGAGCCCTGTCATTAGAGTAGCTGTGACGTCCTATGGTACTTTTCTTGAGTCTTAAATTGATTAACCATTTTATTCACTTTACAATCTCCTTTAGGGCATTTTTGCATAGAAGTTCTGAAAGGATCATCAAATTGACAGTATAGATATGGTTATCATCCTCGCATCGTATATGCATCCTTTTTAGACAATTCTTGATTAATCTATTGTACTTACCAATGGTGAGATCTATAAATGGTATTTTTCTTATATCAAGAAACTTTTAAACTCCGATTCGTGATTCTTACCTGTTATCTTTTACAGTATGCAATCTTTGTATATTAATCATTTAGAAAGGGCGATGAGTGACAATCTTTTGCTGAAAAATAATTTGATGTAAGCTGTCGCTTTATTCTACTTTCTTTAATGGCTAACCAGTGGATGCGCCGGAGCACCACCATAACTAATTTTTGTTACTACAAATTCTATTATCAAGTTTACACAAAGTCCAAATCCAAGATATATGTGTGCATAGTTGCATTCTTGGCTTGCATGTAGATCCACCCATAGGGAGGGGTAGTCGGAAGATGTTTCCCAAAGACATACTTTTTCAGTCTTTCTTATTTTTATACTCTTTGGGGGTGTTTGTTTAAGCTTATATGTGGCTTATGAGCTTATTTGTGTTTTGGCTTATACATCATGCCCCAATTTTCTGGCTTATTTTGAGACTTGCGGGCTTATATAAGTCTATTATAATATGATAAACTTATATAAGCTGGAAAATTGGGGCTTATGAAATATAAGCCGAAATCAAATAAGCTCATAAGCCTACATATACGCTTAAACAAACACCCCCTTATCTCACTCCAGCTAATCTTTCTCTCTCACTATGCTTCCTTCATCAAAAAATATCTTATAAATCACATAACATAATACTTTGGTTCTGAATGTAATTGTTAATTTTTACATGCATTAGATCATACTAAATGTAGTCTAATACAGGATACAATTGGGAATGGCAAAGCCGGGACAAAAGCACAATGTCTATCGATGTCTGTGACGTCATTAAAAGATGGGAAAAGCATACTAATTGACAGGTGTGATCTTGATAAAGAACAAAGGGCCGATTTTGTTAAGCTTGGAGAGTATCACAAAGTAGATATCCATGCTGTGGTTCTTGATCTTCCTGCAAAACTTTGTATATCTCGGTCTGTAAAGCGAACTGGACATGAAGGGAATTTACAAGGTGGAAAAGCTGCCGCTGTTGTGAATCGAATGCTGCAAAAGAAAGAACTTCCTAAGTTGAATGAAGGGTTTAGTCGAATAACAGTTTGTCAGAATGAAAATGATGTTCAAGCTGCCATGGATACATATGGAGCACTTTCTTCCTCGGATACCCTTCCATCTGGTTATTTTGGAGAGAAAAAAACTGATAATAAGGTCCAAGTTGGAATTATGAAGTTTTTGAAAAAAGTAGATGCTCCAAGTAAAGTTTCATCTGATAAAACTATCCTGGGGCCATCAAGCGGAGCTACCAAAGAAAATCTTACTGTTAATAAAGGTCAAGAGCAAAGTTGGACCCGTCCTTTAGATAGTATTCCAACTTTAGCATTTCCTTCTATATCCACAGCAGATTTCCAGTTTAATATTGAAAAGGCTTCTGAAATAATAGTTGAGACGGTTGAGGAGTTTGTAAACAAGATTGGGAATGCAAGGCTAGTTCTAGTGGACTTGTCTCATGGATCAAAGATATTGTCCTTGGTGAGGACTAAGGCTGCTACAAAGAATATTGACCCACAAAAGTTTTTCACCTTTGTGGGGGATATTACGAAGCTCCGCTCGGGAGGTCTGCTCTGCAATGTGATAGCCAATGCTGCCAATTGGTAAATTTTCACATCTTGACTTTTGTATCTTTTTGGTTATTAGAGATGCTTGATGGATGACCCCTCTTCACTTGCTATTCAATAATGATGTCAATTTTGATCCATTTACTCAAGAATGAGTTAATTTTGGATTTTTCCCTATTTTATCTCAAATGTTTTGAAGCATAAATTTATCTAAAATGGAACAGTTTTAATAGGTCATACAGGGTGCAAAGTGTCCAAAATCATATTCATGCATACAAACTTCTAAATCTTTTGTATTCAAAGATTTTGTATGTTAGTCCATTATTGTAATTACATTTTTTTTGTAATTGTACCTGACATCTTATCTACTAATGTAATTTTTTTGAAATGGAAAAACTATGTGTTTGTGGGGCAACTCAGTCCGACCCATATGATAAAATGGTCATGTAGTGCTTCCGGTGTACCCCATGAAAGTCACTTGTACTGGGCTGGCTAATTTGAAGTAATTTAGCATTATCATTTGATTTTCTGACTAAGAAAATGATATTTAATCTGTGCAGGAGATTAAAACCTGGTGGTGGAGGTGTAAACGCTGCTATATTTGATGCTGCAGGTCCAGAACTAGATACTGCAACCAAGAAACGAGCTGGATCTCTTTCTCCTGGAAAAACAGTTACTGTTTCTCTCCCTTCAACTTCTCCCTTGTTTTCTAAAGAAGGGGTAACACATGTCATACACGTGCTTGGCCCAAATATGAACCCAAAGAGACCAAATTGTCTGAAAGATGACTATAACATGGGCTGCAAAATTCTCCGTGAAGCTTACTCGTCCCTTTTTGAAAATTTTGCATCTATTGTGAGAAATCAGGAGAAATTATCTGATTCAAGCTGTGTAGAACCTGATGCAATTCCACACTGTGATCAAAAGGTTAGGAGAGAAGAGGGGGCCTCTGTTGCCGAGAAAAACAAGAAATTTAAAGGGTTTATAGAAGTTGCTGAATCTAAAAAGTTGAGTGCACTAGATGGGAAGCAGAATGCAACCGATAACGGAAACACGGGTGAACAAGTGAAAAAGGATTGGGGCACATGGTCTCAAGCTCTTTACAGGATGGCAATGCATCCTGAAAAACATAAGAATGACGTCCTTGAAGTTACAGATGATGTTGTGGTTCTTAATGACGTTTACCCAAAGGTTCTCCTCATCTTTTAATACTTACGTGGAAAAGGGTCGGGTTTGGTAATGGGGTCATAATTGTTGCCTTGTTTGTTTATTGGTATGATTCGAAATGGTTTTGGTTGGTTTACATTTCGTCTGCTGTTTTATATAATGCAATAATGATTATATTTATGTAAAACAGAATGTATTTTTTGAATAAGTTTGTTAAATAAGTTTTATGCATTAAAATCTGCTTTGGACGAGTTTCGGTTCATTTGACATGTTTCCTTGAATTTATTCTTTTTTCAATTTTACTCGTTAGATTTCTTAGCTATAATATACAGAGATTCTATTATAGATAAAAGGGTCCAAATAGCCACCTAGACATAACTCAGCCCCACACTCCCTCCATAAGTTAGTTGTGTATATATGCTTAAAATGTCTCCACATTTTGGTTTCAGGCACAAAAGCATCTTTTGGTGCTTGCACGGGCTGAAGGTCTTGATCGCCTTGCAGATGTAGGTCGAGAACACCTGCCTATATTAAGGACATTGCATGCTGTGGGTTTGAAGTGGGCTGAAGCATTTATAAAGGAAAACGAATCATTGATATTCCGGCTTGGATACCATTCGGTGAGTGGTTCTTTCTTGTTTGTACGCAACTATCAATAGTTCATATTACCATCAGCATTTCATGGTTCTTTCTTGTTAAATATTGGGTTCTACTTGTGATTACCCCTTTAATGTAGTTATTTAGACTTCCGTTCCAGTCAGGGGCAGAACTTCTTTGGGGCAGGGAAGGTTCATGGCCCCCCCAAAAATCTTAGTGGCAGTTATTATTTTTACTTCCTCGGCTCCGAATAAAAAGTATACGTGTTTGATCTTTTGGTACTTCAATAAGTGAACTGTAATATGAAAAAGCATGTTGAAAAAGTCACAGTTTCAGAAACGTTCTATATACTCATTCTCCTAATTTGTAGGAGGTATCAAACTGAGTCTATTCTAGTCCTCTACTAATCCATGAATAGTTAGATTTCTTATATGATTGTGTGGCTTGTTAAACTTTGTTGATAAATCTAAGTATTTAGGTTCGACTCTCAATTCTTGCCCACCTTCAGCCTCTAGGGACCTTTTAATTTGTCGTCGAGCTTTGTTGCAACTCGCAATTTATGATCATTTTAGCGCTAAGTTCTCCTCTTTTCTCTGCATTTACCCAGGTGGGTGCTTTTTGTACATAGTTATTAACACGTTACGTTAGAATGATTTCGGCCCCCCTAACGAAATGGTTCAAGTTCCGCCACTGGTTCCAGTCTCTTATAAAGTCTTAACCTTGGTAATAGAAAATGAAGGTTTTTTATAATCATAATAGTAGTTTCTTAAGGGTGAAAGCTGAAGATTGCCAACATACTTATTAAAAAACACGTCTTTCATATTTATCAATGTGATTAACCTACTTTATTTTAGCTTAAAACATATTGCATAATTTTTCTAAACTTTGGTTTTGCTGATAATTTTGTCATCTGGAAAAACAATGCCCTAAACACTTTATATTTGAATTCTTCATTTTGCTGATATGAATAAGTTTGCTGATGTGGCAAGGGTATTTTTGTAAGTTTTTTGGTGTTTTTAAACTTGTTTGGTGCTGCACGCCAGATAAATTTGATCATATTGGTACGCTGAATTAAAGTAGGTTACTCATATTGATATATATGAAAGTACATTATTCAAAACGGCGTTCTTTAATTGGCAATCTTCAACTTTCGCCCTTTCTTAAATAAGCAGAATCTTCTTAACACATTATTTGCTGATTATTTGGTTATTTATTATATATCGAACAGTAGAATCACACCCAGACTAAGCTGTTTTATTACCATTGTTTTTTTTTTTTACTGTTTTCGTATACTCGCTCATAAAGCGCACATCTATACCCTCCTTTAATATATGTTAGCAAATAATAGATGTGTGCTTTCTTTCTTGTTAGGCACCCTCAATGAGACAGCTTCACCTCCATGTCATAAGCCAGGATTTCAGTTCAAAAGGTATGAGAAACAAGAAGCATTGGAATTCATTCACTTCTCCATTTTTCCTGGACTCGGTAGACGTAATTCAAGAAGTCAGTGAACAGGGGAAGGCTACACTAAAAGATGATGGCAAATTATTGTCAATGGAGCTGAGATGCAACCGCTGTAGAAGCGCACATCCCAACATTCCTAGGCTTAAATCACATATCAGCATTTGCAAAACTCCCTTTCCTGCTCATTTGCTGCAGAATAACCGTTTACTGCATGCACCTATTAAAGATGACACTTGCTAGCTTGTAGTTTAATATTTTTCCTGGTGGCATTGTAATGCTTGAGCTCTATTGGTTGCTAGAAAGTGGAGTTGGATGTTCCTAAGGTGGTTAGGAGTTTTTGGAAGTAAAGGGATTATCGAGTGTTATTGTGTACGAAGTGTGATATTGTGAAGCTTAATTCAAGTTCCTTAGCTCATGTTGTAGTATAACATTCCTTTTTAGGCGGTCTTCCTTGCTTCGTATCAGAGTGAGAATACCACCCTTGTTCTGTAGAGCTCGCAAGGGCTTGCAGTGACAGAATTAAAGCACATAAAAAGAGAGGGAACTACCTTTTTTTTTTTTTTTTTTTTTTTTTTGACTAGAGGGAATTAGTTATCAATGAGCCTGGTCATTGTCGCAGCTAAAATTCAAAGCAAATAATCAGCTGTATATAACAGAAAGTCATTGCGCTATAATCACATTTAATTTAACAGAATTAGCTAATTCAGTGTCATTTACCTAAAAAATAAAACCCAAAACATCATTTTATTTTATCGTTTTAAGTTCTGAGCCTGACAAAATGATTTGGTCTCGACGACTGGGCCGTGATATTTTTGTATGAGAGCGATCAGGTTAATCCCCTCCAAGGCTAAGACCTTTTTGATAGCTCATAGTTCGCTCATGCATTTTTAAAAGCTCCTCGAGGTTCATTTTCGTTTGCATGTTGATGGGCAAGATAAAGTGTCCAAGTTCATGTTTACTTGCACATTATGTTTCAACAATAAGCATATTCACTTGATCAGACATTAAATAGATATCAAGCAGTGTTGTCCCTGGAAGAGAGATTGTTTTAAAAGCTATAAGGAATAACAATACTAGTGGCTGAAATTGTCAAGTTTATATATAGAATGTATATTTGTGATTGCACTCAATCTGTCACCTTAGAATAGATCAGTAGATTGCTCCTCTAATTTAGCTCTTTCCTTGTTGTAAATGTTCTATATTAAGCCTTGTATATTCTGTAATGAATCAATCAACAACAACAATTATTCACACCTTAACATGGTAATCAGAGCCTTCTCACTACTCCTCTGAGTTTTTCGATCCAAAAAGCATTCACAGTTTCTTCTTCCATTTTTTTTTTCACGATGACCACCTCCAAGATTGTTGAGCTATCAACCCACACCCACTTCCCAATCAAACTAACAGCCAACAATTTTCCCTCATGGCGTAAACAAGTCTTATCCACACTCATGGGTCTCGAACTTGAACAATTTGTCGATGGCCAAACTAAAGAACCGCCAAAAACCCTTGAAGGAAAACCTAATCCAGCCCTACCGTCTCGGTTTCGACAGACCAGATCCTCCTTGGGGCTCCTTGAAGTGTTCAGATACGATTCAACCGATCGTATCCTCGGCTGAAACATCCCAGCAGCTCTTCAAACGCCTAACCGATAGCTATGCCAGCGTCTCGCGATCCCGGATTATCTCTCTCCGATCCAAACTCGCCACAAACAGTAAAGGAACCAAACCTGTTGCAGAATATCTCAACGAGATGAAAACAATAGCCGATGAATTAGCATTGGCACAAAAGCCGATTGATGATGACGATCTCATTGTTCACATACTCACCCACCTAGGTGACGATTACAAACAGATTACTGCAGCCCTGAAAATACGAGACACACCAATTACCTTCTCTGATTTGTATGAGAAATTGGTAGATCATGAGCGCTCGATTCAAGAGTCTCAACCTGCAACCCTAATTGCTACGGTTAACAACACCCAAAGGCAAGGGCCACGCCAATATTCACGAACCAATACAACAGCTCGCAACTCAAACAGACCCAACTCCTTTGGGCCAAGGAACACTCAATCTCCAAATCACAACAGTGGACACATGACACATTTCCGTACTAATCGTAATAATCTTTTTTGTCAATTTTGTTCCATTCCAGGACATGACACTAAAGATTGTCGGAAGCTCGCACGGTTTTTACAAGACAACAACATTGCTATCTCGTCGACACCATCTACCAACCCAACTGTGAACTCCTCGATGGCAAGCTCATCATCATCATTAATGTTTGATAGTGGGGCATCTCATCACGCCACACATGACCGGTCCTTTTTGCACAACCTCTCAGAATATGGTGGGCCTGATGAGATCGTATTAGGCAACGGTAAAACTCTTTCCATCTCTCATACCGGTCATACATCCATCCCTACTCTATCTCGCTCATTAAACTTAAAAAACGTTTTGCTTGTCCCTCAATTACGTAACCATCTTGTCTCAGTAGCGAAACTATGCAGAACTAACAATGTTTCTGTTGAATTTTTTCCTTTTCATTTTTTTGTTAAGGATCTTCGCACGGGGGCGCGACTCATGCGGGGAGTGAACATTAATGACGTATATTATGCATCCACCATTCCCTGCCATTCTCTTATGCAACTCAATTCAAGCACCAAGACATCTGGATCGCTTCTCTCTTGGCATCACAAATTTGGACACCCATCAATCAAAGTCCTAAAACTTTTACTTAATCACTTAGGACTTGATTATAATAAATTGTCAAATGATTTATTTCATTGTGATGCTTGCTCGTTAAATAAAATCCATAAAATGCCTTTTGGCGAAAATTCATTCAAAGCAACTAAACCCCTTGAACTCATCTATTCGGATGTTTGGGGTCCGGTCCAAACCTCTAACGATGGATATGCGTACTATGTCATTTTTGTTGATTTCTATTCCAAATACACATGGCTATATCCAATCAAAAGAAAATCAGATGTCTCCATCTTATTTCCACAATTTAAAATACTAGTTGAAAAATTCTTTCACACACCACTAGTATCACTTTTTTCAGATAATGGAGGAGAATATGTTGGGCTCATCCCTTATCTTCAAAAAAACGGAATTTCCCACTTCACCACTCCTCCACACACCCCAGAACAAAACGGTGTTGCCGAACGGCGTCATAGACATATTGTTGAAACCGGGTTATCCCTTCTACATCATGCCAACTTGCCACTAAGTTTTTGGTCACATGCGTTTCAAACCGCCGTCCATCTCATTAATCGCCTTCCAACACAAATCCTAAATTTCAAATCGCCTTATGAGCGCTTGTATAAAATTCAACCAACTTATACAAGACTAAAACCCTTCGGTTGTTTATGTTTTCCATGGTTGCGCCCCTATGCCCAGTCTAAAATTCATGCTCGCTCAGTCAAATGTATCTTTCTCGGCTACTCCTCCTCTAAATCGGCCTACAAATGCTATGACCCCGCATCTCATCGCCTTTATCACTCACGTCATGTGGAATTTATTGATCACATTTATCCTTTCAAAGTAGATAGTGCTCCTTCACACTCTCTTCCTACACCTGACACCTTCATTCCTCCACCTACTTTTACAACTCCAACTTCCCCAAACCACACTACCCATGATCATGAACCAAACAGCATGCACCACCCTTCTCCATCCACCTCGCAACCTGCTCCATCCAATTCAAACTCTTCTCCCGATGCCTCACCGCCCTCCACCACATTTACTCCTCCTTCCGAAACTACAAATGCCACTGACACATCACCACCTTTCACCTCCCATTTCGACTCTCCCACCGACACATCCTCACCTTCCACCCGCGTTCTCGCTTCTCCCAATGACACATCACCACCTTCCACCTCACATTCTGCCTCTCCCACCGACACTTCCCCACCATCCACTGCCCCTCCCCTGCTACCCTCTCATACTCGTCCACAACGACATCGAAAACGCAATACTAAATATTACAATCCAAACCTTGTGAATACCACCACTCTACACCCTTTACCACTTACCCTTGAACCCACCACTCATACTCAAGCTTCAAAAGACCCACAATGGAGAAAAGCCATGGATTCAGAGTTTAACGCACTTATCCAGAATCAAACATGGGAACTTGTACCCTCCACCTCCCACCAACCGATTGGTTGTAAATGGGTCTTCCGAATCAAACGCAATCCCGATGGTTCCATTGAAAAATATAAAGCTCGTCTCGTGGCAAAAGGTTTTCTCCAACAACATGGGAAGGATTACTCGATCACGCTTCAGCCCGTTACTAAACCTATCACCATTCGCACCATTCTATCCATTGCACTCTCGAAAAATTGGTCATTGCGTCAACTTGATGTTAACAACGCCTTTCTTCATGGCACCCTTCATGAGGATGTCTTCATGACACAACCACCAGGCTACATACATCCTCAATACCCTCATCACATTTGTAAGCTCAAAAAGGCATTATATGGTCTAAAACAAGCTCCCCGTGCTTGGTACCTTGAGCTAACAACCTTTCTTCTTCACTGATTTTCGTAAATCCTTAGCCGATGCTTCCCTTTTCATTTACCAAGCTCCAAAAGTCACTTGCTACCTCTTGGTTTACGTGGATGATATTGTCCTTCGCGCAATGATTCCCGTTCCTTGACCACTTCGTCAATGCCTTAAGCCAAAAATTCTCCATCAAAGACCTCGGTCCACTTCACCATTTCCTAGGCGTTGAAGTCATTCCTACACCAACAGGTCTCTTCTTGTCTCAACACCGTTACATCGGGACATTCTTCACCGATTTAAAATGGATGGCGCGAAAGATGTCACCACACCTCTTAGCGCCACTGCGCCCTTGTCTTCCATCGACTCATCTCCTTCGGTTGATGCCACTCCTTATAGGAAACTTGTTGGCTCTCTCCAATACCTTGCCTTTACTGCCGGGATATTTCCTTCGCCATAAACAAGTCAGTCTCAATTCATGCATAGTCCGCGTCAAACCCATTGGCAAGCTCTTAAACGAGTTCTTCGATACTTAAAAGGAACAATTCATCATGGTGCGTTTCTATCGAAATTCCTCTCTTAATCTCTCGGCCTTTTCGATTCGATTGGGGAGGTGTAAATGATGCCGGGTCGGTCAACCACTTTGCCTACATACTCTATCTTGGCACAAACATTATTTCATGGAAGTCCACTCGTCAAAAGTCGGTCTCGTTCCTCTACGGAGAGTACAAAGCCTTAGCGAATGCCTCACCGAAATCATGGACTAAACATTTACTACGTGGAGCTGGGCATTCCTCGCAAATCACACGCCAACCTTATTCTCGTGACAATACAGGTCGCGACATATCTCGTGCCAATCCGTTTACCATTCCCGAATGAAGCATGTTGCACTAGATTATCACTTCGTGGGGAACAAGTTTCATTTGGTCAATTCACGAGTTCTACACATCATTCACAAGACCAACTTGCGAGATATGCTCACCAAACCACTTACGAGCACCATTTCTATAATCGGTCCAAGATCGGTGTATCCGACGGATCCTCCATCTTGCGGGGGCGTATAAGGAATAACAATACTAGTGGCTGAAATTGTCAAGTTTATATATAGAATGTATATTTGTGATTGCACTCAATCTGTCACCTTAGAATAGATCAGTAGATTGCTCCTCTAATTTAGCTCTTTCCTTGTTGTAAATGTTCTATATTAAGCCTTGTATATTCTGTAATGAATCAATCAACAACAACAATTATTCACACCTTAACAAAAGCATCTGCAAGGCGCGTTCTTCTCATGTTAGCACCAATGAGAAACATATAAAGCCTTAAACATTGCAAAAGTAAGATGTGTAAAAGCAGAGGTTTATGAATACTTACTTTACTCGTAATTGAAGCTTTAAACACACACATATGAATTTATAGCATATGATCGGACGTCTTTTCTGTAACGCGTTATATGAAGTTCAGCTCGAAAGAAAAAAAAAAAAAGACTTGGGTCAGAAATAACTAATCTTGCCATTTCATACGTTGATTCATAAAGGCTAGTTACTAAACTTAACTAGA
Organism: Chrysanthemum makinoi; assembly: GCA_910596185.1. Classification (NCBI taxonomy): domain Eukaryota; kingdom Viridiplantae; phylum Streptophyta; class Magnoliopsida; order Asterales; family Asteraceae; genus Chrysanthemum; species Chrysanthemum makinoi. The sequence continues at coordinate 213,447,494 of OU343223.1, read as the reverse complement.
GTATCTCACTGTCATTTTTTATCAAACCAAATCGAATTTTTTATATAACAAATATATATATGTTTGATACTTTTGATATAATATAATATATAACTAAACAAACAAATTTTCAACAATTCATAATCTTTTTGTAAGAGGATTTAAAATATGTTTGCCTTCACATTTATGTGACGTGAATGTGTGTTTACCTCACAATATATCAATAGTTTTGGACAATGACCTGCATATGTATGTGTTTCATCTTTATACATGCACTATGCACGTGTAGATATTGGAGATAGCATTATTAGACTTATAAAAAGAAAATAAAGAAAAAATAAACAATTTATTGTGAAAATAATGAACAAGTGAAAGATGTAGGAGAAGTAATAACTGTTATGATTAATGAATACCAAGAGGTTACAAGAAGATGTATTCATAAGGCTAATAGTCTAAACACTAACTTGTTCCTAAAGATTAGATGAATAGACATAAAACCCATAAGCCCATATTAATTTACAATACTCCTCCTTGGATATTCATCGTTCATTACACGCCATAAACTGCCTCATTAAAAACCTTACCAAGAAAAAACCCAATGGGATAAAAACTTAATGAAGGAAAAGAGTGCAGATCGCATAATGCTTCCTCCTCAAATTAATGCATATCTTTTAAGTAAGGCCAATCTTCCGAACCAATTGCTCAAAAACTTTTGTTGGCAAAGATTTTGTAAATAAATCTGCCAAATTGTTACTTGATCGAATTTGACAAACATCAATAACTCCATCATTTTGTAGATCATATGTAAAGAAAAACTTCGGAGAAATGTGTTTTGTTTTGTCTCCTTTGATATACCCTTCCTTGATTTGAGCTATACATGCCGCGTTGTCTTCACATAACATGGTTGGATTTCCTTTAATAGACTCGAGCCCACATTCTTCTTGGATGTTTTGAATCATCGATCTTAACCACGCGCACTCTCAACCAGCTTCATAAAGTGCAATAAGTTCATCATGATTTGATGATGTTGCAGTTAAAGATTGCTTTGTCGACCTCCAAGAAATTGCAGTGTCTCCATATGTGAAAACATACCCTGTTTGAGACCGTGCTTATGTGGATCGACATAAGTAACCGACATCGGCATATCCAACCAACTTTGATTTTGAATTATTTTGGTAAAATAATCCCATATCACGGGTACCACAAAGATAACGAAAAATGTGTTTGATTCCATTCCAATGTCGTGTTGGCTCGAACTATATCTTGCAAGTAAGTTTGAAAAAGCAATATACAGTGTATTACTAGCAAGGTACATCAAAGCCCCGATTGCACTTAGATATCGTATTTCGGGACCAAGAATGTTTTCATCGTGTTCTTTCGGGCGAAATGGATCAAGGTCTCGGTCAATGACGGCCAGACCATTGGTGAGCTTAGTGGATGAGCTTTATCCATATTGAATCGTTTCAATATTTTTTCTGTATAGTTTGATTGATGGACATATATTCCATTTGATAAATGCTCAATTTGCAAGCCGAGACAAAATTTAGTCACACCAAGGTCTTTCATTTCAAATTCGTTCTTTAATAAATTTGCAGTATGTTCAATCTCATCGAGAGTTCCAATGATATTTAAATCATCAACATACAATGCAATGATTGTGAAACCTGCCTTTGATCTTTTAATAAAAACACACGGACTTATTTGATTACTTTTATACCCTTCTTTTGAAAGATATTCACTCGAGCATTATACCACATTCGATCCGATTGTTTTAATCAGTATAAAGATCTTTTTAGTTTGATTGAGAACATTTCACGGGGTTTAGATCCACAAGCTTCCGGCATTTTTAATCCTTCCGGTATTTTCATGTAAATATCACTATCAAGTGATCCATACAGTAAGCGTGACAACGTCCATAAAGAGCATTTAAAGCCTTTCCATATTTGCAAGACTTATTAAAAATCTGAGAGTTGTTGCACCCACAACAGGTGAATACGTTTCCTCATAATCTACCCCGGGTATTTGTGAGAAACCTTGTGCTACAAGTCTTGCTTTGTATCTCACAATTTCATTTTTCTCATTTCTTTTTATTGCAAATACCCATTTATAGCCTACCGGCTTCACACTATTTGGGGTTAATATCACAGGGCCAAAAACTTGGCTTTTCGTGAACCTAGTTCAGCTTGTATGGCATCTTGCCATTTTTGCCAATCTATTCTTTGTCGACATTCTCCAATAGATTTTGGCACAAAAACTTCATCATTTATTATTTCACTTGCTATAGCATATGCAAAGATTTCATCAACACATGTTTCATTTCGATTCCATTTGGTACCATTTTGTACAAAGTTTATTGAGATCTCATAGTCATTTGGTACATGGTCATCTTCAAGAGATTTATCCACATTTTTTGTGTTATCATTAATCTCTTTTGGGATTTTATTGATAACAACTTCTTGGACTTTGCCAGTTGTATTATGCTCTTTCCTTTTTCGTGGATTTGTATCCTTAGAACCCATTGGTCTTCCACGCTTTCTGCGTACATTTGACTCATTCAGAGTTTCAGGAATATCAATTGAGAAGGCATTTAAAGCTGGAATATATGATTTTGTAACTCTTTTTGTATCCGTAAATGCATCAGGCAATTCATTTGCTATTCTTTGCAAGTGAATGAGCTTTTGAACCTCCAATTCACATTGACCACTCCGAGGGTCGAGAAAAGATATTTGTGATGCATTCCAAGTTACATCTTGTTTGTCCAACTTTTTATTTTCTCCTCCTAAGATTGGGAACATTGTTTCATCAAACCGGCAATCACCAAAAGCGTCTTTGTAAAACATCTCCAGTTAATGGTTCCAAGTATTTTATGATTGATGGAGAATTAAAATCAACATAAATTCCCAATCTTCTTTGAGGTCCCATCTTTGTACGTTGTGGTGGTGAAATTGGGACATAGACACCACAACCAAATATCTTAAGATGAGACAAACTTGGTTCTCTTCCGAGAGACCGGTTGGAGTGGAGAATACTTATGAGATGCTTGGTCTTAATCTAAGAAAGCGGCAAGACATGTAAGATAGCATGTCCCCATGCAGAGGATGACAATTTTGATTTCATAAGTAGTGGTCTAGCAATTAGTTGTAATCTTTTTATTAATGATTCAGCTAGACCATTTTGTGTATGCACATGTGCTACAGATGCTCAACCATAATCCGAATTGACATACAAAAATCATTAAATGATTGAGATGTAAATTCTCTGCATTATCAAGCTGATCTTTTTATTTGATAATGGGAAATGTGCTCTTAATTGAATTATTTGGGCTAATAGCCTCTAAAAGCAACATTTCTTGATGCTAAGCAGCAGGACATTAGACCATCGGGATGATGCATCAATTAATACCATAAAGTATCGAAATGGTCCACATGGAGGAGTAATTGGCCCACAAATGTCTTATTGAATTCTTTCCAAAACAAAGGGATTCATTTTCAAGCTTATTGATTGAGGGCCTAGTAATCATTTTTCCAAGAGAGCATGCTCCACATAATAAATCTTTGAAAAAGGATCTTAGGTCCTTTAGTGGATGCCCATTTGAGCTCTCAATTATTCTCCTCATCATTATATCACCCGGATGACCCAATCGATCATGCCAAAGGGTAAATATTTTGGGATCTACACCTTTTCAGGTAGAAACCATATTTATTTCTGTCTGATTTATGTATGTGACATACAATCCGAAAACATCTTTCATTCTTTCCATTATGGACTTTTGTCCATTTTTAATGGATGTAATTTGGAGATACTCAATATTATTTTCAGTCATGGTTTCAAGATGATAACCATTAGTCTTATATCTTTAAAACTTAGTAGATTTCTCCTGGATCTACTAGAATATAACGCATCATTTATTATTAACTTTGTACCCTTAGGTAACAAAATGCAGGCTTTGCTAGAGCCTTCAATCAAGTTGCTAGTACCACAAATTGTGTTGACATCTGTATTTGCTATATAAAATTCATAAAAGTATTTTTTGTTTTTCAAAATGGTATTTGTTGTTCCACTATCTACTAGACACTCGTCTTCACCATTTTCCAAAATGCTTTTCATATCCTTGAACATAAAATATATATATATATATATATATATATATATATATATATATATATATATAAGCATTTAAAAGTAAAAAAAAAACGTTAAGGAAAAGAAATAAATACTTCATTAATTTAAATTCAAAACATGAGTTACAATGCTAGAACAAATCTAGCTTATTCGACACAAAATTTAAACTTAAAACACTTATTGCGGAAAAATAAAAATGCAACTAGATAGCTAGTTATTATTTCCATCGTTGGAAAATGAAGCAACAACATCTTCGACATCATCAAAGAAATCTGAGGAGTCGAAGCGCACATTAGCATTTGGCTCATAATCATTGAAATTATCAATGAAATTTGTTTCATTGTCATCATTGAAATTGTCAATGAAATTTGTTTCAATCTTTTTTTCTTTGTTTTTGAGTGATGCTTGATAAAGGTCAACAAAGTGTTTGGAGGTACGACACTGTTTCGCCCAATGAGTGTTCATACCACACCTGTGGCAAGCATTTCCTGAATTCTTAGGAGCTTGATGCTGCATCTTTTTGCCTTTATCATTTTTTTTTCTTAAAATCATATGGCTTGGGATTGAAACCATCACGGTGCCAAACATTATTTCGAACACGTCCCACGGCCTCGCCTTGTTCATTACCGCGGTTGTTACCGCGTTCACGATCAGCACTTTTGATGTTGCATTCACTTCAGGCAACGCAGTGGAACCAATGGGGCGTGCTTGATGATTTTTCATCAAAAGCTCATTATTTTGTTCAGCAACAAGGAGAACGGATATTAGTTCATGGTATTTTTTGAAACCACGTTCTCTATATTATTGTTGTAAAAGCATATTTGAAGCATGGAAAGTAGAGAAAGTTTTCTCTAGCATGTCTTCATCAGTAATTTTTTCACCGCACAATGTTAGTTTAGATGTGATACTAAACATTGCGGAATTGTACTCGCTTACACTTTTAAAATCTTGCAACCGGAGGTGCATACAATCATAGCGAGCTTTTGGAAGAATGACTTGCTTTTGATGATCAAATATATTTTTTAAACTTTGCCATAATTCTAACGGGTCTTTCACCGTTAAATATTCCTTTTTAAGGTCCTCATGAAGATGATGACGGAGGAATATCATGGCTTTTGCCTTTCTTGTCTGAGAGGCCGTATTTCCGTTTGATTGTTTCTCCCAAATCTTTTGCAGTTAAATGGATCTCAGCATCAAGAGTCCAAGGGAGATTGTATTTTCCAGAGATGTCAAAACAATAAGCAAAATCAATATTTGAAAGCTTTGAGTTTGACATTATAACTACATAAAAAAAACAAGTATATTATTTAACAAAATGTCCTTTTTTTCAAATATCATAAACATCGTTATATATATATATATATATATATATATATATATATATATATATATATATATATATATATATATATATATATGCAACAAGTAAAAAAAAATTAACAACAATAAAACATGAGGCTATAACAAAATATATAACAATAACATAAATTATGTTATTTTTTGATTCTCTTGAAGGAATCATATATTTTTTTCAAAAACATAACATAAAGTTATGCTAGTGATTCTATTAATTGAATCATGTTAGAACACGAGGTTCTAATCTTTTTTTTCATCATCATAACATAAGGTTATGATATTGATCCTTATGAAAAGATCATATTAGAACATGAGGTTCTATGTTTTTTTTTTACTTCATAACATGAGGTTATGATATTGATCTTTATAAAAAGATCATATTAGAACATGAGGTTCTAATATATATATATATATATATATATATATATAGATTTTAGATCAAATGAGATCATTGTTAAAGTTCAAAAAATAAGACCACTTCAATAACCAATAGAATGAGAGCAAGTGTGATGAATTTAAAACACTAAAAAGAAAAACAGAAAATTAATAATATACTTAAAAGGGTAAAATAGGTATTTATCACTCTCCTTATATTTTAACACTAATAAAAATCTTCTCCCTCACAATATTCTTTGTAGGTGAACACAATTCCAAAAATTGCTCCTGCTCCAACCAATTTCTCCTTTCTCTCTCATAAAAAAGACAACTCATTCATTTTCATACTCTTCCATTAATTTTCAAGATATGGTATTCTTTAATTGCTTCCTTTAATTCTCTAAAACCCGGTCAATACTATATCATCTTTCTCCGAAGATGATGCTATCAACTTGTCATGGTCAGTTTTAGCAACAAACCAAGAAAAAAGGTAACAACCAAGACCTGTTGTGGTTTGTTTCAAACAAAACAAGAAAAAAAGTAAAAACCAAGATTTGTTGATGTATGTGGGTATCGAACGGATCTGTTGATCTTTTCTGAACGGATCAGAATAAATGATAGATCTATCATTTACTCCGTCGGGGTGTATGTGGGTCTCGAACGGAGCGTGTCACAGATCTACCATTTATTCCGGCAAGGCTTCGTTATCTCGATTTTTTAAGATTTGTTGATGTAGTTTTTGTTTTCGGCGTTGTGTGACAGAGATCTGATGCATCTGGTTTTTCCGGCGAGACTCGTGATACTGGCAAGGCTTCCTTATCCCGCCGGATGTTGGGTGAAACATGTATCTGGTTTTTTTATGTATCTGATTTGATACACATATCTATATATGTATCTGATCGGTTTATGTACCGGAATCGACTGTTCATTTTTGGTTTTGAAGATTTATTATAGCAATGTAGTAATTTTTGGTACATAGATATGTATATGTATCTCATATGTTTATGGATCGGATATCGGATTCCGGTGTACCGGAATCTGCTGTTGTTCGTATTTGGTTTGAAGATTCATCGTAGTAGTGTAGCAGTTTTTTAGATAGGTTTTGGTACACAGATCTGTATATGTATCTCATATGTTTATGTATGGGATTCTTTGTAAAACACACGGATTCCGGTGTACCGGAATATTTATATGTATCACACCTGTTTTGGATTCTGGGTAAAAATGAACGGATTCTGGTGTACCGGAAGCTGCTGTTAGTTTTTTTTGTTGATACATCTTGTCTTTCTAGTTGCGTATCAGTTTATTATACAAAAAATGTTGGACCAAATTTTTGTAAAAAAAATAAAATAAAAACACATAAAATTTGAAAAAATATTGACCACATTTGGATTTGAATTCTCCAAAATACCCTTGAAACCATATTCAATTACAATAATGTCACTCATTTAATGTTAATCTAATCCAACACAAAAACAATGATCCAATGGTCAATATTGGGCCTTTACAACTTAAGACTTTAAGCGTCACATTAACCTCCCTTATATATATATATATATATATATATATATATATATATATATATATATATTTTAACTTCATAACATGAGGTTATGATATTGATCTTTATAAAAAGATCATATTAGAACTTGAGGTTCTAATTGTATATTTTTTTTCTTCCACAACAATATAAGAGAGTTTAAGATAATAACATGAAAGATAAAAAAAACATAATTCTCTTTATATATACTTGTCTGACAAAAAAATGGAAACAAATTGTTGCAAATCATGATCTAATAAAAAGAAACCAAGGTTACGGTGAAGGAAACACAAAATAGTTAAGTTCTGCATAATGCAAAAAACCTATTGATAAACTTACATTTAATTGGACCAACAAAAAATATAATTGTATTCAAGCATTCAAGTACGTTCATCTTTAACAACACTAGCGATTTGTTTGCTATTCTCGACGTATTAAATAAATTAAAGTATACACACCAGTACATCATTATAATGGTTTTAATGTTCCTTTTTCAATAGAGACTAAGGTAAACAAATAAAGAAGGCATAATAAAGCGGCATGGATATAACATCAATATATAAATCATAGTTGTCAGGATCCCGATCCTGATTTTAGGATCTTACAATTTTACGATACTGCAAAGCGAAAACGATCCGGATCCTACATAGGATCTTTGCAAGCTTAAGATCTTATAGGATCCCGATCTTGACCATACAATCTTACGATCTAATCCGATCCGATCTTACTTCCGGTTACAAACTAAAAAACTACAAATTTATGGGTTGTTTGTTCGTAGAATTCAAAAAACAACATGCTAATCTTTTTAAACATTTTATAATCATAATTTAGGACAACATTTATATGAAACATTCATAGTATTTTGTTGTTATAATGTATTAGAATTTGTAGATTTGTATAAAATTACATAAACTATTAAGAAATAACATTAGAGTAGGATCTTAAGATCCCGATCCGATCTTACGATCACGATCTTGCAAAGACGAAAACGATCCTGGGTAAGATCCCGATCTTGACAACCTTGATATAAACTTCGAAATCATAAACATCAATATAATAAAGAACTTAACCAATATTATAAACCTCAATATAACATCAATATTATAAAGCGGCATGTTTATGATATTTATGCCATCTGTACAAGGTATTAAACTTGCACATAAACCTTTAGATCTATATGATAGGTTATATTGCACTATGAAAAAAATAAATAATAGACGTCGAATGAATAATATCTTTTTTTCTTTACCTCTTTTTGCTTAGAGCAAAGATCGTGCTGATAACGTATTGTGAAAATAATGAACAAGTGAAAGATGTAGGAGAAGTAATAATTGTTATGATTAATGAATACCAAGAGGTTACAAGAAGATGTATTTATAAGGCTAATAGTCTAAACCCTAACTTGTTCCTAAAGATTAGATGAATAGACATAAAACCCATAAGCCCATATTAATTTACAATACAATTTTCTTAAGTAAAATAAGCTTATCGGCACAAATTGTTAAGCCAAAAATATAAATGATTAAAATCCGACAAAAACCGATCGTTTTGGATTCGGCTTTTATAAAAACCTATGTTTCGGTTTTGGCACAAAATTAACCCAAACCGAATCGTACTCATCCCTATGAATAATCAAAGAATTCGAATAATTTTGAGCATTTGATCGGTGGGTTAGCAAATGCAAATACAACGATCAAGGTGGAAAATCAAATTATATAAACCGGTTTTCTTTTATAACATTACACCCTCCAAGGTTCCAACCATTTTAAGTATTTACAAACAAGTTTTTTCGGTTTGTGTTGAGCATAACAAATGTAGACCCAAGTGATCAAACTGTCATTTTTATTTATGCATTTAATACCTCAGTTAAATGTGATTTTTTTTTTCTTTTTTTTTTTTTTGGGCTAAACTAAAATTAAACGTGCGATAAAAAGAGTATAAAAAGTGTATCAGGGAGAAGGTAGTATTCACTACGCGAAGTCCGATAATAAAGAAAATAAGAAATAGAAGACCAATACATTGTATTTATTTTGTTTTCCTTTACCAAATTTAACTACGTAGTATATAGTTATTGTTGTCATAATTATTCTCAATGTTGCAAAAATGGCGAATCGATAGACGGTCAACTCTCTTGTAGCTTGTAATCGATATAGACAAGATTAATCGGATCAATATTTCTGACAAAATTTTGGGTATTTCAGTAAGTTATGAATATTCTTGACACGATTTTCCTTAAAGAAAATTTTATAATAGATATAAACAGCGACTATAATTGATTCTAGTTTACGGCTACTTTTGCCTGTATCCGGCAATATTTGCAAGTTTCCAGTTTGACTACCATTGACAATCGTCGACAAAAAAAGGTTGATGACCGAGTAACACCTAAACAGCACTTAATCGGCCTTGCAGACAATTATTTTTTTCAACACTGCTTATTCTTATTACTATCATGATATCGTTCGGTGGTAACTAAAAGACATCCAAAAGAGTGAAACATAATTAGGTTCAAGAGACAAAACCATAACCCATTACAGTTTAGACTACATATTTTTTGCACTATGTTTCAACTTTCAAGCACGTAGATAAGAATGTTAACTTCCAGATCTTCAATACCAATTTATTCATAGCACACTCATTACACCTCGCTTAGTGACATCTAAGAGTGCGAGAAAGCCCGGAGGTGACTGCAAAGGGCAGAAATCTCACTCACCGGCCTAAACAACGAGATAAACTTGTATCAGATTTTCCCCACCACATAGTTAAGGCTCCTTCGAAAATATATCAAACTATAACCATTTCAAAGGTTCAACGAGTTCAGCTTGTTTTTGTTTCTTCGTTATGGCCCCAACAATTGTGATATTGTTCTATGAACAAAAATCACCATCACTTTCTGTAGCTTTTCATCAAGTAAAATGCAAGATGGGTTTACTCTTGAATCTACATCCATATTTCAAAACTAAACTACATATATTCACTTCATTGTGGGTTTTTGCCTAGTCTTACTAAATTGTACATCACCATTAAGAACTGAACCAATAAAATTTTCAACTTCCTCTGAAGTGATATCCCCAGTAAGTGCTGAATACTTTGACTTACGGGGTTTGTAGGCTATCAAAAAAGTGTCTGACGATTTGAACCCTGATTTGTCAAATGCGTTTAAGAAAGAAGATTGCTTTGAACCGTCCAAAATAGCATAAGAAACTGAATCCCTTTGACCAGAAGCTAAGTTCTGTCTCCTTACTAGTGACTTCTGAGACACCTGAACTCACAAATACAAAAAAGAGATATTAGAACATCGGGAAGAGCAGTCCGATGTCAAACCTGTCCATTTGACATCAATTATGTAACAAGTTAATAATAAATGTCATTCAATCTAAGGGGGCAATTTGGATTTGATTTTAGCGATTCGTTTACCTTACATGACCAATTTCGTGATAGCTTGTATAGACCTGTCTGATAATTAGAAACAATAATTGTTGATCGATGTACGAGAAACTGATTGATTAGTAACCAGTTCTAAACACCAAGTCAAACAACCCCCTAAATTTCTTTCTATGATACACACTATAAATCATCTAATGCAAATGTATTCAACAGTTCACAATATAAAGACCATTACATATGGCAGTTTGACACATTTAAATATGAATGGGTGGGTTATGTTTTATCTATGAAAGGTCAAATAAATGATTTATTAGCTAAATAGAAAATGGGTTGAATGGATGAACAGCGTAAGTGTATTTTTAAGCATACATCCTTCTAAATTGTTGAATTCTAATAATATATATATAAAAAAGAGTTAATTGCATTTTTGGTCCTTGTGGTTTGGCCAAATTGCATGTTTGGTCTCCAAAACTTTGAAAGTGCAACGATAGTCCCCATTTTAAAGTTTGGGTTGCATTTTTGGTCCTTATCGATGTGAAATGACCAAATTACCTGTCTTTTTCTAAACAAGACAAAGGGTATTTTATTCATTTAGCTTTATCCAGGGACCAAAAATGCAATCCAAACTTCAAAATGAGGACTATCGCTGCACTTTCAAAGTTTTAGGGACCAAACCTGCAATTTGGCCAAACCACAAGGACCAAAAATGCAATTAACTCTAAAAATAAAATAAATAAATAAAATAATTGGACTAGTAAGTGTGTCAGGACCATGCCAAAAACTATTTGTCTTGACTCAACTTGAACCAGTTTAACTTTTAATAAGAGCAATTAATTGCATTTTTGGTCCTTGTGGTTTGGCCAAATTGCAGGTTTGGTCCCTACAACTTTGAAAGTGCAGCGATAGTCCCCATTTTGAAGTTTGAATTGCATTTTTGGTCCTTGGATAAAGTTAAATGACTAAAATACCCTTTGTCTTCTTCAGAAAAAAACAAGGGTAATTTGGTCATTTCACACCAAAAAGGACCAAAAATGCAACCCAAACTTCAAAATGGGGACTATCGCTGACTTAGTTTTGGGGACCAAACCTGCAATTTGGCCAAACCACAAGGACTAAAAATGCAATTAACTCTTTTAAATAATACGGAGTACAACCAGAAAAGAATGAACAGGCGAAAATAACTTACCGATGAGAGTATAGTATGAAGCTTTTCCTTTCCTTTAGAGGATTTAAAGACGCCAACTATGCAAACAGGTGTTTGCTCCCCACAGATGGCATCAAAATTTGTGGCTGTCAACAGAGGTACCGATTCTTTATTTAAATCAGCCCTCGACTTCGTACTCTGGCTTGAAGCTATCTTCTTATTCTTTTTCTCAAAACCATCTAACAAAGAACTAAGATCCCTAATTGCCGATTTCATATCCTTTACATGAATTCCAGTTTTCAGAATCTGCTTATCTCCATTTGATAGCCAGCCAATTACAGCTGGAAGTTGATCAACACCTAGTTTCTTCACTGATGGATCAGAAACATCTTGGACCTACAAGGACACATTGTTTTGGTATTAGTTGAACAAAATGTGGTTCTCCAATACAGCAAACTGTTAACTCTTTTTTTTTTTTTTTTTTTTTTTTTGGGTAAAAGGGTTAATTCACCCCGGTAAAATTCATTACTCCAAAAAACGTTGAGGTACATAGGATGAGGGTGATATCCCTCACCTCAGTCCCTTAGGACACTTACAGAACGCTAATATAAGAATGACACACCATTCCTATAACTTACAAAAAATGAACCTACTAATAATGACAAAACAACATAAAACATTATAAACCCTTTACCCAAAAAAAACATAAAACATTACATTTTATGTTGTTTTGTCATTATTGGTAGGTTCATTTTTTGTAAGTTATAGGAATGGTGTGTCATTCTTATATTAGCGTCTGTAAGTGTCCTAAGGGACTGAGGTGAGGGATATCACCCTCATCCTATGTACCTCAACGTTTCTTGGAGTAATGAATTTTACTGGGGTGAATTAACTGTTTTGCATCAACTCACCAAAGAATATAATAACAATTCTTTAATCCGCAATTCGATGACTATAGGAAAGGTAGGCAGTCAGAAAGTGTCCCAATTAAGGTTAAAAGAAGAGGGATAAATAAGTTAATTTTATTTCGAATTTAAATGAAAAGATAATCAGAAGCAGAATCTGTATTCCAAACATTAAAACTGACTATTGCGACCCCGTAACAAATTGTAATCATCTTGGGAAAGTTCATGCTTGCAATTAAAATGGATTGAGAGTCCAAGTTGGTATATTACCTGTGTATCATAGAAAATGAAACGTTTGCGATACAAGCCACTAAGTGCACGCCATATAACGGGAGTATCTTTTTTAGTAGAAAGAAGCATCACTTTCGGTAACGATTCCAATTTCCCAGAATTGGCCTCAAACTGGGCCAATGTAACACGCTTTGAGAACTTCGGCAGATGATCTTGAAAAAATGACTTCAACTCTTTAACAGTTACGTCACCAGTGTACTCGAGCAACGAACCAGTATCGCCTGCTTTGTATGAATAAACATACACTCGAGGCGTAGTTCTAAGGCGAATTCCAAGCTCTTTGCAGAAAGACGATTCTGCTTCACAATTTAGACTTCCAACCTAGTAAATTTTAAATGGCACCAATGTTACTATAAACACAATAAAATTATATATATAAAAAATAAATTGGTACATGGGGTGTGTACAATGTGTGTTAGATAATTAGAATCAGAATAGAATGACGCGTAAAGGATAATGTTTGATGCGCTTCCGCTCTAAAAACAGTAAAATCAGAAAGCTAGAGGTTTTCATAAAATGACCATATTGTCGAAATAGATATTTTGCTAGCTGGAGAAATATAATATTGGAATCGAAGACATAAATAATCAGTTTTGTTGTAGCCGACGTGAAACTATTTATTTGACCACTGAAACAGTATCTGTTTATCTGAACACTCAAAACTAGAGGTATGGGGGAGGTGAGATGTAGACAATCACACCCATACCCGAGGGTAAAGGGACCAGAAAGAAATCGGACAAGTGTGTGTGCAAGCTAAAATAGACTGTGTGAGGTGTGAGAGGATAGGAAGACAGTGACATAAAAGAAAGCATATAAAGCAACACCATAAAAGCTTGCAGAGACATAAACACATACGGACAATTTATAAAGCATATCAAAGCACCCCCCCCTCCCCCTCCCCCCTAAATGACAAAGTAACAACATAATCACCTCCAACGCTCCTTTCAGCGAGCTAGCAACTTCCTCTATGGTGGATTCATAGTGTTGCAACCCTTTCATAGATGGTGTGTAAGATAACAAAAGCCACGTGAACCCTTTCTCAACTACCTCTTTCTTGTAAACCCCGGAATTAACTGAAACCAGGCTCTTCTTAGGAGAACCCCCAAAACCAGAATGTGATGACCTTCCGGAATCACCCCTAGACTGACTCCCACCGAAATTTCCACCAAAAAAGTTTGAAAAAAGATCACCCATATCAAAACCAAACGAATTCCCACCACTATTCCCACCAAAAGAAAACGAGTATGATTTTGAACCGCCACTTTGACCACCCGTTGTTTGCCAATCATCAGGCGAGAAACTAAACCCACTTTGTCCTCCTGGCCCACCACCGCTTCTGAAAAATGTATGACCACCATGGTTTCCACTACTCCCACTATCAAATCCAGGACTTCCCCTTGCGTCCCCATACATATCATAATTCTTCCTCTTTTCTTCATCTGACAATATCTCGTACGCTGACAAAAGGCAAACATCCGGAATTAGACTAAAAGACCAACATATAATGGATCCATACGCGTTGTAAATTAGGATTATGAGATAGAAATTAGTAACTTTGATATGATAGTCTTGGCATCTAGGGTTACGTTAAAAATCATTTGAATTTCGATAAAACCCAACTCCCGGAAATAGGTCAACAACAGACCAATGGATCTATCATAGACATGTCATGGTGTGCGCAGACATACAATTCAATAAAATACAAGATATACAGACTTGTTAAACTTTATGATAGTAAGTTATTGAAGGGAGAGACTGAGCATTCACCATACCGTTATTTATCTCAGCGAACTTCTCCTGAGCCCCCTTGTTTTTGTTCTTATCAGGATGATACTGAAGAGAAAGCCTACAAAAGCATAACAAGACAACATGTAAGTTTCCAAAACTGGCAAAAACCACCAAAAATCACAATAGGAAATAAAATCATCCACTCGATAAAGTTTTTTCAATGTATATCAGAACTGAGTGGTCATGGATATATGTAGTAAAAAAAAGGGGGGGACATACTTGTGGAAAGCTTTCTGAATTTGTCTCTGACTTGCATCCTTTTCGACTCCTAACACCTGTTCATTTTAAGTCAAGAAACATATGCAAGGCTAAATTTTCAAGACATAATGTTTCAAGAATCAGACAAATTTTACTACTTGATGCTAGATTATTACAGTAGTAAATTATATGCTAAAAACAGATTTTGGATATCTGACAAGTAGTAAAATCTAAATTGTGGGTCATCTTATTATTAGAAAAACGAACACTTTGTAGAATATAAGATATCAAAATCACAAAGCAAATCGGAAGCTAAAGCAATGTTGGATCTAGAAATCTTACAAAAACTGAGCACATTCTTTTTCAAAAGTGCAAATTTAGTGTTAAAAGTTTTAAAAAAAACCATTATCATCAATCAAGATTTCCAGATTATTCATTTTCATCTATAACTTTGATCAGTAGCTATATAGCCAAAATTAAAAGCCCTATATATCATAAACCATAATTCAACAATTTTATTACAAATAAGAAGCCAGCTAATTAAAATACATATTTATACCATACAAGAAAGAAAAGGTGCAATGAAGGAATTAAATTTACCTTATAAGGATCAAGGGATTTCGATTCAATGGACACGTAAAACAACAACAAACAACATATCATCAATTTCATATCATTCTTATTCATCGATTCAGATAATACAAATTCCAAACTGAATTTTATTTAAATTTAACAAGATTGAATATATAGGTTGGTTGGTATTTAAGAGGGGGTTCCAGAGGTTTCGAATAAGTTGGAATTACGTGGCCTCTTCAGGCTGTTATACGAGTATCCACCAATAGGATTTCAGTATTTTATGTCACAAAACGTCATCACCTTTCTTTTTTCTTCTTTTTCTTTTTCGTTTTTACAATATTTTTTAAACCCAAAATTACACACTTTGGGAGTAGCTTTATTGATTACTCAACCTACCCGACTAGGCGTATATAGCAACATAATTTTCTAGCGCCAAACAACTATTGTTGCGATATTGTGATAAGTATTTTGTGTAAATTTTAAACATAAAACATGAAAATATCAAAATGTAATTGCAAAATTTTGTAACTTGCGATACTTCAACTCAAACAATAATTCTTGACATTTATCAAAAGACATATAAAAATATTTATTGAGGTGTAGACTCTTCATTGACCGAACTCTTTTATGGGTTTCACTAATACATTTGCTACATAATTATAACATGCAACAATAGATCCATAAAAAGTGAGAGTTTCTATTCAAATATTGATCAACAACAAATCTGTTTACATGTAAGCTTTTATTTTTGTTGACGCTAATAGAATAATACCAACTGATCAAGAATTATACAAATGCAATACAACTACTCCGTATAATGGTTTCTAGAAGAGATTAAAATATTAATACATTGAAATAGCATTGTTTTAATGATTGCCTATAAAAAAATTTCATTGCATATCTTCGAAAGCGATCGATAGTCGGGATTTTTAAACGTTTTATGGCATTTCTTTAAATGCTACTTCCATCTGAAAAAAATGTAAAGAAACGCATGTTAGTTTAATGAAGAGAATAATAATAAAAATGAGTAAGGCAACCCGCGCGCTCTGGAGGGGTTTTTAACTCTCGTTTTTTGTTTTTCAGTCCAGTTATAGGGGCATCGGTTTTTGTATCCTAATGTGAGACTACTTTTTGTGATTTTTGTTAATACTCATGCAAGCAATCACTACACAATTTGCACATCAAAATGCCACTGTTAAGTGAGAGCATATAACTATGATCTTGATAAAGTCGTAAAATATTTTGTACAGTGGAACAAACATTCAGTGACTTAAAAGTTTCAAATTACAATATCATGGTTCATCTAAACATTGAACACCCTGTTGTCATCATCGGAAAGATCATCCAAACCAATGGTTTTACTTCACTTGTTTTCAATGTTTCAAGACTACGAAGCTCTAAGTTCAATTCAAGATCTGCTTTCTTATCTTATCTTCCTTGTTTGTTAACCTTCCCAGTGTATTCTGTATGAATCACACAAACAAAAAAATTTCACAAGAAGATAAACAAAGATTCAAATGGTAAATACGAAATACTAATGGTACATAAAATGTAATTCCAAACACCCATATAAGTAGTTATGCCAATAAGTAATCCCGACACCAACTAAAAGTAGTCTCGATAAGAATTCCAAAACAGAATTATGCGTCCAAATTAAAACAGATAAAAACTCAATAAGTTAATTTTTCAATTTCCATCACCTAGAAAAAAATCATTTTGAAATTCAAATGCCTCAAGTGACGAAATTTGGCAAACATGGAATCGTATAGACTATGCGACTTCTTTTGCTGATCTTTATTCCTATTTGAAACTATTGTATATATATCTTTTGGCCAAAATTATTTTACACAGAAACATATAAGCTTGTCAAACTTTTGTTTTTTGCAACTTAATCATGCCCATGCAATTCCGGGTCTGCAAATGTCTCACTGTATCGATGATTCAATCTGCCCAAAGTGGCCAAATTAACATACATATTTCCAAATAAATTTTATTGACAACCAAAAGTTTATGAATTATGTATGGTAACATATCTTCCAATGCTAATGTGTCCACAGAAGCAACCTTTAAGTCGAGAACAAACCTAATGGCATTCACAATACTTTTTGCTGCACATTGATTTCTTACAGCTGCAACCTTTTCTGTGTTTTAACTCAATTGGTATATGTTGATTTTCACCCTCCTAATAACAAATAACCAACCGTTATGGCTAAAAATGTATCCGCTACGTAGCAAGTGAACAAATGGTGTTTAGTATGCATACCCATTAAGTGACTCATAAGCATGGTCCTGCCCTTCATAGAGTTAGCCATGAAGAATTATCCATCCACAGTATAAAAGATAGATTGTGGATAGTAATAGGGACAGTAGTATGCTTGGATATGGGTATGGATGGCGACTCACATGGTGCCAATAAGGGTATACCACTCAAAGATGACAACAATGATGGTTGTTAGCCTAAGAGGAACATCTTCAACGCTTATGACCAGTATATCCAATGACAACAGCGCCATACATGCGTCGTTTTGGTACACGGATGGCTTTGTTGTGATTCAATCTACCAGTCGTAAGCATATGAGGTCTTTCTCTCAACCTAACAAAGATCAATGTTGTGTACGTTAAGTGGTATAGCGTCATTACCAGCATGTGAGGCATCATGCATACCCCTATCCATATGCATACCACTATCCCTATATTTATCCACAACCTTGCCTTGCAAACAAATATAATAAAAAAGTTAAGTTGTGTGACTATTGTGAAAGTATAGTGCAAACCATGGGGAATAAATGTTTAACATTGTATGTAAATATTAGCAAATGAAGAACGCATTGGGTTTAGAGTCAAAAGAGTCTAATCGATGACACCATAATCTTCAAACATGATTTCTCTTGCAGTGTCATAAAAGACACTGATTTCATTAAGTCACTGTTACACGTAGATGTTGACATAATCGAGCCCTTCTAATCTCCCCTTCAAATTCCTTTTGCCATTCCAAGACCGTTTGCGCAAAGTTCTGCACCAGACATATTGCTAGACCATTGAAATAACAAAAATAATTCAAGGGGAAGATTAGAGCGAGGTACTATGTTAAACATCGTGTGTCAATATTAGCAGATCAAGAATATAGTGACTTAAATAACCATGGAAATTGGTGGTAGCACACAATTATGAAAAACTAGGAAAACAATATAAAGTTTCACTGGAATTCCTGATAGAGGTGGGAATGCAATCAACGTTCTATCTTTTTCTCACTTTTTTGTCTTCGATGCCGAGTTTCCTAGTTGAACATGATGCACTGATAAGGTAGGCTTATATAGCGAGAGATAAGAAGGAAAAAGAGGATATGGCAAAATGATTTGCACTAAATACACTTGTACAACATTCTCTATTTCTCTCGTATCGCTCGTTATTAAGTATACTTTATGAACGATATTGTTTTGTTTCTCAATACTCACTTATTTCATTAAACAATTGTAATAGACAGACTGCAACATAGGCGTACACTCTGAGCTCCCCCTCAAATTCTTTTTGCTATTTCAACATCCTTTGCGCAAAGGTCTACACCACAAGTATTGCTAGACTGTTGAGATAACAAATAAAATTCGAGGGGAAGATCAGAGCAAGACGCGATGCTAAACATCGCATGTCAATATTAGCAAATGAAGAACGTGTTGGACTTTAACCCAATCGTTACACCAGAATTTGATTGTTTAACATCTTGATTTTGGTACCATGTTTTTTAACAATACTCCAGGTCTAGCGACCAAGAAAAACTTAAAACCCAAAATGACCTGATTAAGTAGAAGATGTTATCGATTGGAATCTTTGCACTATAAAGCCCAAGGCGTTCTTTATTTGCCAATATTGACATTCGATGTTCCATGTCTATTACAATCTATGTTCTATGTCAAGTGTGCAGTACAATATATGTAAATAGGGAATAGAATAACATACAATTTCTTTTGCGTCTCGTCTCATATTTCAAGATAGTTGACCCCTCAAAACATGGCTAATTCTCCTGCGCAACATAAAGAAGAAGGAAGCAGAAAAACATCTCAACTGCTTCACATCATGCCCACATGCTGGTGTGCAAGTCTTTAAGTGCACCAAATGTTGTATCCTTAAGGAAACAAAAAAATATTTTAATGAAAAGCAAAGATGCAAGAATTGTATATATAACCTTGAGTGACGATATGTGTAACAAGATGATATAAGCAACACCAGAGCTGCTCGTATCTTTTGCCACCATTTGGAATCACCTCAAAGGTTTCTGTAGGACCAGGTGTCCTATTGAGCTCAACCTTCCATTAGAGAAGGGCGCTTAATAGGAAAAAAGGATCCTACAATAATCGTGAGACGAAAATAATGCGCAATACATTTGGTATTCCATCTTTGATATTCTGTCTACTTTTGATATTTAATTTGTGTCCATAGCAAGCAACAAACATCTGAGTATACACGCCAAGGTGGTGGTTTAAGTCTACAAATCAAGGATATCATAAATACACATATACAAATACAGAAACTGGACATACATGTATGGCATATCAAACAAAAATAATACTTATCTGTTCCATGTCATAGTTGTTTAGTAACACGGTAAACAAACTCAAAGATAGCCACAAATAAGGTTTAGTGCTGACAATAAAGTAGCCGAAGTTCCAAATTCTTCTTCACATAAAAAATAACAAAGCATTAACAATGGATGAACAAACACCAAGGCAACCTAGTATTACTTGGCTCTGGTCTCTGTTCATCCATCATTGTTGCTTCATCATTTTTTTAATGCATGAAGGTTTGTCACAGAGTCATCATTCGCGGTTGATTCTATTAGGCTACATATCAGACTTGTTATAGGATTTTTGTAGTTTACCTTCAATTTTTTTTTCATTGCTACATTTCCTTACTCGGTAAATAGTTTTAAGATAATTAGGGAGGAGATTTTATATACATACATACATACACACACACACACACACACACACACACACATATATATATATATATATATATATGTTGGGTTTTAAGGATACTACTGCTCTTGGGAGAATCAACTGCTCATGGAATTCCTGAAGAAATGTTCTAAGTCTTAACTACTGCTGGTATGAATGAAACTGCTGCTAGTGTATTATATCTACTGCTAGGTGTTGTTGAAAAGAATTAAAGGAATACACTAAGTAGTAACTACTGATAGACTTTGACAAACTACTGCTAGTGTAAAGTTTCTACTGCTGAAGAGTAAGTACTGCCAGAGTAATTGTATCTACTACTAATGCATTTTAATCTGCTGCTGGAGTATTAGAGTCTGTTTGTATTTATGGAATGACGTGTTCCTATTATATAGTATTAGATAAGTATAGAAAAGATACAATTGTGGTATACATTGTATAGGAAGTCATTGTAACTGATTAGGACTCTTTAGTCTATAAAAGGGAATCCTAGGTCATTTATTTAGACATAAGTTTAAGGCGGCTTCAAGGTTGTAAACCTTAGTAATATTAAGATCACTAGTATTATTATTCTAATAATATTGAAGCTTTTGATTGTTTAATCATTGTGTTCTTCTTATTCATCAAGTATTATATTTCGCGTAATACTTTGTGATTCAGACAGTTTCTTAACAGAAGCTAAACATGATCTATATTTACAAGGTAAACTAAGATCAACAAGTGGTATAAGAGCTTGTGTGATCAAGAAGCTGTTATACCTAGAAGAATACTACTGAAAAACTGTGAATGATGGACTCTACACACGCCGTGACACATAACAGGGTACCCATGCTCAAGCCTGATGAGTATGAGATGTGGAAGATGAGAATAAAACAGCACATTCAAATGATTGATATTGGTCTCTGGGAAATCATTGAATCTGGCAATACAATTTTAAGATCTGGAACAGATGGGAAGGTTATTCCACTCACTGCTACAGAGGGCGCATAACAAAAAGAAGACTAGAGATGAAGGCCAAAACTATTCTCATGATGTCCATTCCAGATGAATATCAATTGTCTTTCAACTTCATTAAAGATGCTAAGCTATTAATGGAAGCTTTAGAGAAGAAGTTTGGAGGAAATGAGGCTACAAAGAAGAGCAAGAAGAATCTTCTGAAGCAGCAATATGCAAAATTTTCTGCCTCAAGCACTGAATCTCTTGATGAAATCTGCAATAGGCTGCAAAAGCTTGTAAGCCAATTAGAGCTCGTGGGAGTGGTGACAAAACAAGAAGACTTGAACCAAAAGTTGCTAGCAAGTCTTCCATCTGAATGGAACACACATGCTATTGTGTGGAGGAACAAGCCTGAAATGGAGAAGTCAAGCTTGGATGATCTTCTCAACAATCTTAAGGTCTATGAGGTTGAAATGAAACAAAAGTCAAGTTCAAGCTCCGGTTCAGCTAACTTGGCATTCGTTTCATCAAATAGAATTAGCAGCACTATGGTCGAAGTTCCTACTGCTAAGGAAGGAAGTGCTGCTAGTACACAGGGAAGTGCTGCTGGAAGTGAAAACTTGAATGATTCTGCAGTATGCTCTTTCTTTGCCAGTCAAAGTTCTGTTACTCAACTGGCAAATGAGGACATTTAATAGATCCATCCTGATGATGTGGAAGAGATGGATCTTAGGTGGCAAATGGCTATGCTCACTATGAGGGCAAAAAGGTTTCTTCAAAGGATTGGAAGGAGCTTGCAAATGACTGGTATTGATAAGGTGGGCTTTCACAAGTCCAAAGTAGAGTGCTATAACTGCAAAAAGAAGGGTCATTTTGCAAGGGAGTGCAGATTCCCAAGGTCTCAAGAGAACAAGACAAGGGAGGTGGAGAGAAGGACTATTCCAGTTCAGAAGACTTCAACAACTGCCTTGGTGTCTTGTGATGGGCTTGGAGGCTATGACTGGAGTGACCAAGCTGCAGAAGGCGCTACTAACTATGCTCTTATGGCACACTCATCAACCTCCGGCTCTTTAGGATCAGATTCTAAGGTATCATTTGCATCATGTTGTTTAGATCCATTTTTTTATAAAGATGAATATAATAAAGTAACTAAAGAACTTGAAGATGCTAAATTATTACTTTTAGGCTATAAGGAAGGTTTGAAAGGTGTTGAAGTTAGATTAGAATTCTTCAAATCTAAAGAACTTCTTTTATGTGAAAAGATTAGAACATTAGAGGTTGAAGTATATCTGAGAGATCAAACCATAAATGAGGTTAAAAATAAATTAGATCAAGTTCAAACAGAAAAAGAAAATGTTCAGATAGAAAAAGATAGCATGGAATTACCTGTTGATAGACATGAATATCAGTCTAAGGAAGTCAACAAAATGATAGACACTCAGATTTATAATAGGATGAAAGGTATAGGATATAAAAAGGGAATAAGTTATAATGAAGCTGCTCCTCATGTAACTTGTAATTTTTGTCCCCCTATGCCTGATTTGTCTTTTATAGGGGAAGAAAAACATAGTGATACCTGTAAAGAAAAGGTATCTAAGACCCCTAGAGATAAGAGTGTTGATGGAGGAGAGTCTAAGCAGGCTAGAAGAGAGTCTGAGGCACCAGTGATTGAGGATTAGGTGTCAGATGATGAGGATGAAGCTAGTGTCAAACCTAGAGTCCTAAATAAAACTGTTTCTACACTTGTTGCTAGAGAAAATGTAGAGACAGTAGAGTCATGTAATAAAAGCACTGCTAGTCGTAGAGGGAATCAAAGATGTTGGAACAAATTGATGTTTGATAGACTAGGAAGTGATTTTGTTATGAATAATAAACCTTGCTTTACTTGTGAAACTTTTGATCACTTGCATTATACATGTAAGAATAATTTAAAAGAAAAAGTAACAAAACCAGTATGGAACTATGCTAAAAGGGTGAATCATTATAATTTTGCTAATACAACTCACCCTAATGCTCAAAATTCTTTTGTTCCAAAAGCAGTTTTAATGAGATCAGGATTGAAAAGTGTAAATGTTGCTAGATCTGTTACTACTGCTACTACAAAACCAATAGTTAATGCTGCCCATTCAAAGACATGTTTTTCAAAAAGAGCACATTCAACTATATATAGACCCATTCAAATAAGAACAACATTACTAAACAACAGGGATAAACAAAAAGTAAATACTGCTTTCAGAAAACCTGTAACTACTACTTGGCGAAAAGTAAATACTGCTAAGCCAAAATTAACTAATAATGTTGTTATGGGTAAGGGGGTCAATGTCAAAGGCCTCAAAGATGTTGGATTTGGAGACCAAAGACTTCTGATTTAAACCATGTCTCCAAAGACAAGAGTGCATCATATTTACTTAAAAAAATTAATTACATGGATGCACAAGGCAGACTCAAGTCTATCATGGCTTGGGTCCCCAAGAGAAACTAATTCTCTTATTTTATGTGCAGCGCAATCCACAGGTGGACTTATTGGACCGAGGTGTTATTGACAGTGGATGCTCTAGGCACATGACAGGAAACATGTCCTATCTTTCTGACTATGTGCCAGTTGATGAATGATATGTTGCCTTTGGTAGCAACCCAAGGGGTGGTAAGATCACTGGGAAGGGAAAGATTAAAACCAATACTCTGGACTTTGAATATGTGTACTTTGTCAAAGAACTCAAGTTTAATCTCCTTAGTGTGTCACAAATGTGTGACAAAAAGAATAATGTCCTTTTTACTGACACTGAATGTATAATCTTGTCTCCAAACTTTAAGTTGGTTGATGAAAGTCAAATCCTACTTAAAGTTCCAAGGACAGAAAATATATACAGTTTTGATCTAAAGAACATGGTTCCTAAGGGTGGTTTGACTTGTCTATTTGCTAAGGCTACATCTGATGAGTCTAGACTTTGGCATAGAAGGCTTGGCCACTTGAACTTTATAACTATGAACAAACTTGTGAAGGGAAATCTTGTCAGGGGACGACCTTCCATGCTTTTTGACATAAATGAAAACTATGTTGCTTGTTAGAAGGGAAAGTAGCACAGAGCCTCTTGTAAGACCAAGACTGTGAGCTTAATCAGCCAACCTTTACAAATTCTTCATATGGACTTATTTGGACCCACTTTTGTTAAGAGTTTAATGAAGAAAATGTACTGCCTAGTTGTCATAGATGACTATAGTAGATTCACTTGGGTTTTCTTTTTACCAACTAAGGATGAAACTAGTGGAATCCTTAAGGCTTTTATAACCAGAATAGAAAACCTAATAGATCTAAAAGTTAAGGTGATAAGATGTGACAATGGGACTGAGTTTAAGAATAAAGATATGAACCAGTTATGTGAAGTGAAGGGTATTCAAAGACAGTTTAGTGTAGCTAGAACTCCTCAACAAAATAGTGTTGTAGAGAGGAGGAATAGGACACTTATTGAGGCTGTTAGGACTATGCTTGCAGATTCCAAATTACCAACAACCTTTTGGGCAGAAGTAGTTAATACTGCTTGTTATGTACAGAATAGAGTTTTGGTAGTGAAGCCTCATAACAAGACCCCCTATGAGTTATTTCATGGTAGAACTCCAACCCTAGACTTTTTGAAACTATTTGGGTGTCCTGTAACTATCCTTAACACCATAGATCACCTAGACAAGTTTGATGGGAAGGCTGATGAGGGATTCTTTGTTGGGTACTCTCTAAATAGTAAAGCATTTAGGGTATTTAATAGTAGAACCAGATTTGTTGAGGAGAACCTACATATTAGGTTTGATGAAAATAAACCCAATGTTGTAGGAAAAGGTCCTAATTGGCTGTTTAATATTGATGTGCTAACAAAATCCATGAATTATGAGCCAGTCATTGTAGGGAATCAATCTAACAAATGTGCAGGTACCAAAGAAAATGTTGCTGCAGTTCAAACTAGAGTGGAGAAAGAATCTACAGCAGACCCTACTGCTGCCAATTTTGACTGGTGATACTCTCCTCTCCTCAATATTAAAGAGTTCACAAAATGACAAGGAGCAAGCTTCCAGTGAAGATGTGATATATGCTGAACCAGGGAACAAAGGTGTTGTAAATGTAGAGGTTCCTGGTGGTTATTTTGGAGGTGATGAACCTCAATTGGATGATCTTGTGTCAGAAAACAACACTGGCAAGCCTAGCAGTAGTTCTCCTAAACCTACTGCTAAGCCTAGTGTTCCTACTGCTGAAGCTTATTCTGATAAAATTAACACTGACAGTAGTTATCCCAAACCTACTGCTATGCCTGGTGTTAATACTGCAGGAGGAGGGTTGGATGAATTTAACACTAGCAGTAGTTACCATGAACCTATTGCTACATCTAGTGTTAATACCGTTGGAGGCAATTCCATTTTCTATGATGATGAGCACAACATCCCTCCTTTGGTTGATATGTATGCTGACACAGATGATGATTTGCTTGATGGTGTTGATGAAGAGGCTGACATGACTAACCTAGAAGAAATCATTCCTGTCAGTCCTATTGTTACTACCAGAATTCACAGAGATCATCCAAAAGATCAAATTATTAGAGAATTACAATCTACTGTTCAAACCAAAACAAAGTCAAAGGGTTTGAAGGACTTAACTGATCAAGGGTTCTTTGCTAGATCATTTCATAAAAGAAACAGCCATAAAGATCTCCAAAACTGTTTATTTTCCTATTCTCTATCTCAAGTTGAACCCAAGAAAGTACATCAAGCTTTGACTGAAGAAAGTTGGGTTGAAGCCATGCAGGAAGAGTTGTTGCAGTTCAAATTGCAAGAAGTCTGGACTTTGGTGGATCTACCTAATGGGAAAACTGCTATTGGTACTAAGTGGGTGTTTAGGAATAAAAAGGATGAAAGAGGGATAGTGGTTAAGAACAAGGCAAGATTGGTTGCTCTGGGATACACACAAGCAGAAGGTCTTGATTATGATGAAGTATTTGCTCCAGTTTCTAGGATTGAAGCCATTAGATTATTTTTGGCATATGCTTCTTTCAAGGACTTTCCTGTGTATCAGATGGATGTAAAAAGTTCCTTCTTGTATGGGAAAATAGAAGAGGAGGTATATGTGTGTCAGCCTCCTAGTTTTAAAGATCATGATTTCCCAAACAAAGTTTACAAGGTAGAGAAGGCAATGTATGGTCTGCACTAAGCTCCAAGGGCCTGGTATGAAACCTTGTCCACTTACTTAATGGAAAATTGGTTTCACAGGGGCACCATTGATAAGACTTTGTTTATACTAAGATCAAAAGGTGATATTTTGCTGGTTCAAATCTATGTTGATGCCATCATCTTTGGGTCTATTAACAAAGAGTTGTGTGTGGAGTTTGAGAAACTTATGCATGATAAGTTTCAGATGAGCTCAATGGGAGAGCTTACCTTCTTTTTTGGACTGTAAGTGAAGCAGAAGAAGGAGGGTATCTTTGTTAGCCAAGAGAAATATGTGGCTAAGATTCTGAATAAGTTTGGGTTTAAAGATGTCAAAAGTGCAAGCACTCCTATGGAAACACTCAAGCCATCGCTCCCAAATGATGGAAGTGAAGCTGTGGATGTACATCTCTATAGATTCATGATTGGGTCTCTAATTTTAACAATTCATATTTTCAGGTTACTAACCAATCTCGAATTTTACTATTCACTTTTACTATTCATATCATAAATGTTTTACGAGTCACATTTTTCTTTTTCTATTTCTATGGAAACATTGTACGATTAATATTCCATGTAATCCCGAACCTACAAGTTTAGGTTTTAGCAACATCTACGAGTTCAAATAAATGTATCTATCATTTAATATACTAAGTTATAGTATATTGGCGAGTTTCAACATTTTCAAGAATCCTAGATTTTTACCTCGACCGGTTTTCAATTTTATAATTTAATTAGTTAACAAATAATAATATCCGGAATAAAAAACTACACTCTAAATACTAGACAAGAAAACATTTAGTTTTCTTGTTTCCACCTCATCATTTCCCCCCCCCTCCTCTCATATGTGGTGTTTACTTAAGGAAACACCAAGACAATTTTGTCTTGATGTAGAGTAACTAAACACATGTCTTCATCAAATCAAACCCTTAGTTCCCAAGATTACTTAGTAATATGTATTACACCTCAACATTAGAGGAGGTATCCAATTTGACTACTCAAAACACATGGCTTGTTATGCTTCAATCCAACACAAGATCTTGACACTTAACTTTCCTTAGCTAGTAAGCATGATGACTCTTGCAATTGTAACATCCTCATAAGGCTATAAATACCCCCTCCCTCTTGGTCATTTAGACACCAACACACACAACACACATATACACACTCTTCAAACTGCTCTCTACTTCAAGTATTATCCAAGAGATTCATGTTACAAGTAAACTACATCAATTCCTTGCAAGTTTAAGTGATCCTCTTGAGTTTAAATCTACTCAAGTCACCTAAGATCTCATCACAAGCCCTTCAAGAATACAAGAAGTGTAGAAGGTTGCTAAAGTGTGGGAGATTGCTTAAAGTCCTAGTTCTAGCCCTTATTGTTATTCCTTTCTTTTGAAAGCCAAAAGTTGTACGAAAACCTAGCTAAAATTCTTGATCAATACCATTTACATGTTTAATCTATGCTATATATGTTTAGTTATATTGATCAAATGATGTATAAATCCTTAGAAATCAAGCTTACACTTATATGTTAACTTATGTAAGTAAAACAAGTAAATTTAAATGGTTTTATGCTATGAAAAATGACCAAAATAAATAACCATGACCTTTGGAAATTACTTAATGTTAAATAGTATTTTACAAGAAAAACTTAGCAATTTAAATCACCTAAAACGAGTACACGAGTCAAAAGTTATGATCAAAAGAAGTTAACGAAACCAGAAAACTGAAAACTGTCAACAAACATACTGCATGAAATCCGAATACTTTTGAGGCACTACTGGTCCGATTCATCAAAAAGTTAAAGCACTAAAGTTGTCCGAAATGATGTTTTACGTTCGCAAGGAAACTCGGCCTGAAAGTAGCAAACAAGGGCATTTTTCTGCCTCAAATTGTAAAAACAGTTTTCGGCGTCAAGAAAATTAGTTTCACTAGACAAGTAATTAGGAACCATGTTATTTTCAAAACTAAATACCTAATAGACATAATAAACTTTATAAAATAACAATCTTCTTTGAAAATAATCTTTCATAAGTTTATTCGACCTCCGAAATAGTGTTTTTCACATGTGAAACTATACTCATAAACTTATAGACCCGTATAACTATTATAAGCTTCATGTTTTCCATATTGAACACTAAAAAACTAAGGAGCTTCATGAGAGGGGTTTCATTTGGGTAAACGGGTCGACGAGTTGCTGGATTTACGATTTAAAGTGTCCTAGCTCCTCGAACGTTTACTACATGACCTCTGAATTGTGATGGACCGAACGGTAGTACGAGATATATAAACTAAAAAAAAGTTTCATAAACTGTTTCTATAAAACGACATACACAACCTACCAAGTACTATATCATGATCAATATAAGGATGTATATAGGCTCGTTTATACTTTCACATTGATATTTCAAAACCTAAGACACGATATCATATTTCTAGGTTATACGTAGAGACTTCCCGGCTTATCCATCAATTCCGTTATACGATTTGATATCAGTAGTTCACGGTGAGTTCGTAGCCTCATTTTCTATCGTTTAAATATTTTGTAAACTCTTTAGAGGAGATACATGCTCACCTATTTTTATTAACAATCATGATTATTTGCAAACTGTACGTTTATCTGAATACATGCTCAACTACTTTTATTAACAATCACTATTATTTGCAAACTGTACGTTTTTCTGAATGCATGCTCAACTACTTTTATTAACAATCACGATTATTTGCAAACTGTACGTTTATCTAAACTGAATGTTGTATTAGCACTAAGTAACACTATTGTTACACTTAAGTCCCTATATCACAAACTACTAATCACTAGTTGAGTGAGCGCGAATACTATGAATAGGACTATTGGAATTGATAAACCTTGTTAGTGTTGACCCAGTCAAGGAAAAGATACACACTATATTTGAGAACACTAGGTATAACAAAGAAATCATGAATCATTTATTAAACTAATGTACTTGGTACTATAACGATCTAATAGACTTGGTATGATCACGATCTTATGGACTTGGTATGATCACGATCTAATGGACTTGGTATGACCACAATCTAATGGACTTGGTATGATCACAATCTAATGGACTTGGTATGATCATGATCTAATGGACTTGGTATAATCTCGATCTAATAGAATTATTATAATAATGAACCAAAAGACTTGGTACGATTGTGAAGAAACTAGAAACAGAAACTTAAAGTTTCAATGTCAAGAACTTAGTGCAACGGAAACACTACCTATATGTGATATTGTATTTAGTACAATAGTCATACACTCGGAATATTTGAAGTTTGCTTTTAACGGGAATTATTTGTAAAGTCTTACACAATATTTACTTATAAACCTATGAACTCACTCAACCTCTGTGTTGACACTTTTAGTATGTTTATCTCAGGTCCGTAAGGCACGAGGCTGGCAAGGATGAAAAGGAAGGGCACGAGTACACAAGATGACTATAAATTTGATTATCATTTGAAAACTTATTTGTAAACCATGAAACTATTGGGACCTCATTTTGGTAAACTCTGATATTTATATAATTTGAATGATAAATGTTTTAAAACGACTCAACTAGAGTTCATTATCTATTGTTATAATTGTTGTGCCATGAAGTAACACCCAATTTGAATTCCGCTACGTTCACGAAATTGGGGGTGTTACACTAATGTATCTCACTTCATCAAGGCCAAATATTATGTTTGTAGTCTGTGTGTGTGAAAGATTTCAAGTCACTCCTAGGACTTCACATCTCAATGCAGTGAAGAGGATCTTTAGATACTTGAAGGGGCAACCTAAATTAGGCCTTTGGTATCCTAAAGATTTACCATTTGACTTGATAACATATACAGACAGTGACTATGCAGGAGCTAGCTTGGATAGAAAGTCTACATCAGGTGGATGTCAGTTTTTGGGTTGTAGACTTATCTCATGGCAATGTAAGAAGCAGACTGTGATGGCCAATTCCACAACTGAAGCAGAGTATGTGGCTGCTGCTAGTTGTTGTGGTCAAGTGCTTTGGATTCAGAACCAATTCTTTGGACTATGGGTACAACTTTTTGCATACTAAAATCTTCATTGATAATAACAGTACAATCTGCATCATTAAAAATCCTGTTTTGCATTCTAAAACAAAATATATTGAGATTAGACATCACTTTATTAGATATTGTAATGAAAAGAAATTAATTCAAATGGTTAAAATCCATACTGATAAGAATGTTGCAGATCTACTTACCAAAGCTTTTGATGTAGGTAGGTTTCAATATTTGATTGCCAATATTGGAATTTTAAATCTCTAAATGTTTGATCTCATTATGTTTTTGTAAAGTTTTGTATGGATTTGTACTGTTATTCAAGTCAAAAAGTAAGTCTGCTGCCATGTGTTTCTTAATACTGCTCGTTTTACTTAGTCCTGCTGGAATCTACTGCTACGTTGATTTCCAGTTACTAAGTATAAGTCAATGTTGTGATTAGTGTGTAATGTTTTTGTTTGTGTTTTTGTGGTCTTGGATTAACATTTTGCAGGATTAAGCAAAAAGAGATTGATTGGTTTGATGAAAAGTTGGAGTGTATACTGCTACAACAAACTTAGTGGTGCTAGGAAAAAAGTTAGTGCTGTTAGGCCACAAGGTTTACCACACAAGCTTATATAAGAGATAGAGAGGCGATTGAACAAGATACCAAACACACACACACGATATAGTGAACACGGTTATGCGTAGAGCATATGTGAAAGGAATAACTTGAACAACCAACCTTCAAATGAAGGTTTACATAAGGTATTTATAGGCAAGGAGCTAGGGCAACACACCTACTCCTTCCCTTTCTCCTATGGGCTTGGGCCTAAGCTCATGGGCCTTCTACATAAGCTTAAGGCTAATAACAAACATAAAGGCCATACTAAGCTAACTATTACATATGAGTAACTAACACTTGAATAAGGTTTAGGAGTGATTCCAACAATCTCCCCTCAAGTGTTATTACATATGAGTAACAAACACTCAAGTGTTGGTGATGAAAACGGTGAAGGCGTTGATGTAATAGTAGCTTTGACGCCTTCGACATTCTTCTTTCTTGTGAGAAGAATTGCCTTGATTTGAACAATCTCCCAGTAGTAGAGATAGTTTACTTTGAACGGTTATGCTTTGACGTCATCATTAACCTTGTTCTTTGATCATTGTTCTTTGTGGTGAAAGTAATAGTATGTTGTTGTGCGCATCAAGTTCCGCCTCAGTGCGCCCGCTTTCGCCGATGTCTCCACGCCGTTCTTCAACATGCTCACACGCTCTTTGACGTTGGAATTCATCGATGGAGTTCTTTAAGTCTTTAACTTTGTAGATTCTCAGTGATTGACAAAGAATCATTTCGACCGTTGTGTTGCTTTAGGATAGAACTTCCATTAGTGATGATGTTGGCGTGAGTATGAGAAGAATATGCACGATCATTCCGGCCCGAGCTTCCATAAGAAGAAAACATTTAAACGGTTAGTAATAAGCGGATTCCGACTCTTACAAGTTTGAACTTCAAGAGTGTTAACAAAGATAGTGTGAAAACACAACTCTAATTTTACAAAGGCCGCTCCGAATCGAGTCCCACAAGTGAGATAACACGATGTACCGGTACACCTACGATTCGATGAGTCGTGAGGTACACCAAGCATCACCTCACGATCAGACCGCTTGAGACCACTAAGCGCAATCCACGGGAGTTGCCGGGCTTAACGTAAGGGCTGTTTAATGTTGACCCGGCAGAGTTTCCATTCATTCACCGAGGATCACAAATGTGAACCTCTCATAAATGTTCTCGACAGATTGCTAAGATCCGTGAAGGACTCGATATGAACCACTGATAACCTTATTATTGAGCATCAAGTGATTAAATGTCAAGTGTACCTAAGAGATCTTTTGATGAATCTCGTGGCTCTAGACTCAATAGTGCGTTTTGGTTTTCCTGAGCGGAGACTAGGGAGAGGGTCTCCTTCTTCAATACCAGCAATCTCTAAGAGAAAGCCGATATATTATGTAGGGTTCCCAAAGGAGAATGAAACAAGCTTCTATTAAGAGAAACTTGAGTGGATAAGAAGGTTTAGTGCATGCGTCACTGGGTCCATGATGAATTTTAATCTTCAATACCGGCCACAAATTGACAACCAAGAGCATATGAATTGAACCCCTGCCGCCCCTAAGTTGAATAATCTGGAGGGCTATTTCTTTTCACCCTTTTCTTTGCATTTCTTTTAATTCTTCAACTCCTTCTTTCTCCGATTCTCATTTTCTCCTTTTTACAATCATACCTAAGGACTTCTAAATACTAACTATTTGTGGTGTCTTTGGGTAGATCCCTCCGCTCCTGGCGGATCATAGGACGGTTATTCCTAACCTTAGTCACCTTATAACTCCATGACTAACCTATGTTGCCATAAAACCACTGTTGTGAAAAATCTCTCAAAGTGTTTGTGAATGAAAACATTTTAGTACCACTGTTGAGATAAGATTTTGCATAAATACTCCCCTCCACATGTGCTTAAGTGTTTTAACGGTTAAAATGCATAGTGAGGAAAGAGCGCACACATTTTGAATTGATTCACTCAAGATAGACAATCCCCGAGACACGTTACGTGGCATAGTTAAAGAGTTGCATTGTCCGCTTTTAGGTGACAACTAGCTCTAATAACTACCTTGAAGGTGTAGACAATCCTCGAAAGGTCGTCAAACCCGTCCGAGTTCATGTTTATCAAGAGTTTCTCGAATGGTACATTCTACTCAGACAAGTCCTTTGCGAGACACGCTTACATCACTAGCGAACTAGCTTGAAATTATTACCCGTCCCGGACAAGTCTTTTCGAGTTACTAACAGCTAAGCATCGTCAATTCGTTGGTTAAGTCCGAAGCACACAGATTCATTTGCATTTTACACAACATATTTCTTATCACATATTTTCTCCCCCTCAAAATGGCATATTAAAGTGTTATTTTTGAAACGCTTGAGAATAAATATGACCATTTCGAGTGTTGTGGGAAGAATGACCATCGAGAACAATTTTTGAACAAAGTTTTAATTCAAGTACCCTCAACGAAAGTGATATAAACGGTTGAGGTTTTGAAAATCATAAGGGAAAGTACTTGTTCTTTTGAGCAAAACCTTGAAAAGTGAAAGGTTTGATAGGTTTTACTCAAAAGTAAGAAGCTTTCGCCCCTTTTATAAGGATTGTGGCACCGGCGTACCACGTGGTCCTTTATTTACAAGTACGGGTTGTAATCGTAATGTGTGCACAAGCCATTGACATAATTAATCAAACATCCAAAATGATATGAAGAAAACAACGTCAAGGGGTACCGTGAAGTGCGTGATGTTCCCGAGTGTGCATTGTGGCTGAAATCCGGTTATGTTTCTCCGGTTCGACCACCGACATAACTCTCCAATCGCCTCAATCGATCCCTTCAAACAACCGCTCATCAATCATTGTGATGATCCGCCCTACATCCCTCCTTTCCGAGAATTCCAGGCTTAGAGACCCAATTTTCTCGGCGTATATCCTTCAACCTGTATGCCAATCCATCCCTAACCAGCTTCAAAGTATGATCCCCTAACTTGTGGAGTTCGCTACACGCCATTAAGCAGTTTCTTTGAAGTTCACTACGGTAAACAACGCCGAAAGGTTTGCCGATGAGTGTATATTGAGATAGCCGGTTGATATCGAGAAGATCAAGCTTTGGAGGAGTGAAGTTGACACGCGTCTGATAAGATTCAAAGCCAACCGGAGATCTTCTACACGCCCTTGATGACAATCCGCCTTATGAAGATGAGAAGTGACTTGATAAATTCACGCGTAATCGCAGCTTGAGAATTGTCTCATGCACCTCGCACCTTGGCAAGGTACATGTCTTCATGTCATTGAGAGACAAATTCTCAAAGTCACCTCGTGAGAAAGCATAGTCCCTTTCATCTTGTCGTTTGACTACGATCTTCTTTAGGAATGTGTAGTCCCACTTAGACTAAAGGTCAACGTGTATGATGGCAACGATATCTTTAGAACTATGCACGGCATGTTGAGACTTCAACCGACGCTTCTATAGTAGATTCGTCGGCGCTCGGCTGATGAATCCCATACAATGCATCTCGGTGTATGCCTTCACCGTGTTGGAGAACAAGTGATTGGCACGTTCCTCAATGGCTATGCAGTTTGAGTAGACAGCTTCTGGGAATGGAAGTGTCAACGATGTAGCGTATTTTCTTGAATCATCGCCACCGTAGAAGAAAATCCGTGTCTTTGTTGAAGAAGTATCCGAAAGGAATCCTTGGTTCAAATTGTTTGTCCAAGTGTTGGTAGAGGTTTGGTCCAATCGGTGTAGTATGGAGGGTTGTCCCTTTGTGTGAAGTCAATGTTTGCTTCCCGGTTGAGCCAATCCATGTTGTTAGACATAGCTCGAGCAATGTTTTCAAGGTGATATTCGATCTCGAGGGCACTTTCGTGAGTCTGCCTTTTAGAAGTTGAAATGCTTCATTCTTGATTCGCTTCAGCTCAGATTTCGCCATTTTCTTCACATGGAACTTTTCTTGCAGAATTTTTGCATGCTCCAATGTAGAGCCGTCTACCAAATTCGACCTTCTTCGTGGTAGGGAGTGTTGTTAACAAGATTAGCAAACCATTCAAATTCCTCTGTTTTATCGTCATCAAGCCATGATACGACGCCGGTTTGAGGCGTTTCTTCTTCTTCTTTTCAAGGCCTAGATGATGATTCCGTTTCGAACTTGTTTGGGAGAGGTGGGTTGTTGTTAGGGCTCAAGGACCTCTTCATCGTCACCACCCGTATACTCAAAGTGATCATCGGTTTTCTGAGTCAGGGTTGGTAACTCGGAATCGCCCCGAGGTTTTTCAAGAGAAGAACGAGGAGGAGATTTTTGTTGAGCAGGAGGCCGTTGGAGAGGAGGTTGCATCAAAGAAGATTCACCGATCGCTTCGACGCGTTTAGGTGCGAGTCTTTATCCTTATCTTTGTCTTCATCGCCTCTAGGACGCTTAGACTTTTCCGAATCTACAAGCTTCTTGAAGTTGGTAGTCCAAGAATGCTTGAAACAACTTTCCTTCATCGAAGTAAATGTCCCATCGTGCATACATTTGTGTAACAAGCTTGGCCACCAATTCATTATTCGAGAAAACAACCGGATCGGTTGGATTGATTGTCACGGTTAAGGGCGTTGATCGAATAGTTTGCTTGGCGATCCGATAAGATTTGGATAAAGTTGTTTGGTGAACAACTCCTTTGTGACTTTAGGAACGCATACTTAAGGTACTTTTTCGTGTAGCCTTCGATCATTTCGTTCAGTTCCTCTTGACGGTGATTTTTCATGAATTCTTGAACAAACTTCCTTTCTCCTTTGATCTTTTCATGCTCGCCATACATATGTCTTGTATGTGATCAAAGAAAGAAATTTAGCTTTTGTTGAGCACGCTTTTTCTTTCGACTTGTTTGATGCCTTTGGTAATCCGCTCATGAGCTTGAGAAATCCAAGATTTAGATGGTTTCTTCATGGATTTGGATGATGATTTGGTTGACTTCTTTGATGGTGGTGGCGAGGAGTGAGAAGACTAATCTGATGATGAAGAGATATGAGGAGACTCTGGATCCTTCGGAGGTTCAGAGGTTTCTTCCTTTGATCGCGCAGTACTATCTAGAAGAAACGATCATAATCAACATCTTGATCTTTTCGACTTCTCGTTCGTTCCTCGAACTCATATTCGATATTATCCTCCACAAGCTTTTGTTGTTGCATAAGAGTGGTGGCACCAGCTCCCTTATCGGGTTGATTAACCGCATCGAGAAGGTTCTGAGTGGGCAAAGACCACTTGATCCTCCGGACCACCCATTTGGTCTTTAGCAAATTCTTGAGCCTTTTGAAGGTGTCTAACGATATTAAACTTCTTCCTGTATGATATATCCAGTTGCTCTTCTTCATGATCCGAGCTTTCATCATACGGTACAAGTACAGGAGTCTTTCCTTTTCCTTTGTCGCCAGGTGGACTTGGAGGTTTAGCATCAAGGAGGTGTTATGGTTGCGATTCAGTAGGTAATCTCTTCATCGCGGTGCACGCAGAGCTTTCGCCCACAAGTTTCTTTGCGGTTCAGATGTGGGAATAGGTTCACTTCCTTACGGAACAATCCTTTTACGAGGAGGATTCCTTTTGGGAAGCTTCTTATAAAGATCGGTACTTGTAACACTTCCAAAGATCGCCTTTTCTCGGTCCTCCGAGTAGGTGTACGTAAGATTTTTCATCAAGATGACCAACTTTGCCTTCTTTACGCTAACCGATACCTTTTGTATGTTTCAAGCTTTTTGATTTCGAAGTCGAAGGTGATCGTAATACCGCACTCGTTTCTTTGTTGACGATTCTTTGATTCGATGATAATATGGGTTCACCAATATGTCGTGATTATCCGGTCATTGAGCCTCATGGGGATGTCGATGAAGTCCAAGTGCTCTCGATCAACAGCTTGGTGTATTCGACATAGGAATCTTGGAGCCAAGCTTCTTGTGAAATACCATCATGTCCTCCCATATCGCTGCTTCGATTTCAATGTCCTTTTGTTGATCAACCACGTAAAATTTGTAGTTCCATGAGCTTGGGATGCTCATAGCCACCGCCACGACCGAGACCGATGGTGATGATCATGTAGAGTGTTCTCCATGGTTGAGGAATATACTTCAGCTCCACGTGAGAGTGCTTAGTAATAATTCTTGAAGCTTCATCATAACCAATATCTATCAAGAATTTCGTGACTGCCTCTTCAAGAGGGGTAGCAAAGAAGTCGGTTGGAGCGATGTCGAATGATGAGAACGACGTAAGTCAGCAGGAGTGATAGTGACTTGTTTGTGATTAAGTGTCACATTCATGACTTTGACCAGTGATCCTCCGCATAGAATCCCTAATTGTTGAATGTAGACCTCGAACGTGGCAGAGTGTGAGAGCATGTTCGGTAGGGATGATTCCCGAGAATATCCACAAAGAATCAAGCAGAAGATTCTCGAGCAAGTGAGGGTATCAAAGTCAACCCTAAGGTTGTTCTTTCCAATCTTTCTGATAACCTTGGGAAGATATCGCAATGGTGAGAATCTCGAGTGCATCCACATTCATTTGTTCACCATGTCGCGGATTCAAATAACATTAGCCAAAAGAACCAACATATCGAAAGACATAGTGTTAGTCAACGGAAGGTCTTTTTGTCTAGTTATTGAATGTGCAAAGGTCAATGATTGTTACGAGTCCTAAGTCACTTGTTTGTTCAATAGTCCAATGACGCCGGAAATGTTTTCGTGAGTTAGTTAACTTTAAGTTTTAAAGTTTATGTTATCACTTATTGTTCACAACATATCAAACGATTAAGTTTATTAGTGACATTATTGGATTCGTGACGCTATGATTAGTTTATTTACAAGTTTGTACACGTAACAATTCATTATGAAGGTCAATCCAGCTTAAGCGTAGTTTTGGCAAAGTTAAGCGTAACAGAGATGATATACGCAGATCGAAAGCTTACGCGTAGGATCCTAACTTACGCGTAAGAAATGTTACGCGTAGGAAAGGGACCTTATGCGTAGGGCTTACGCCAGAGGCGATATATATACCTTACGCGTAAGGCTTACTCGTAAGAGTAGACCTTATCGCGAGAGGTCATTTGTTTACGCATATCCTTCACAGATACGCGTAGTCCCATTGTAGAACCTTACTGCAATAGTTATGCGTGAGGATTGTTACGCGATAACTTGACTACGCCGTAGGGTAATCCTTATGCGAGAGTTGCAAATGACCTTGATTCTGAATATTTAAGCCGTAGCAAAGCCCGAATAAATTCATCAACTCATCAAAATTAACACAATACTTCAGTTTAACAACAAGTTATGGCAAGAACACTAATGGAATTGTTATGCGTAGAAAGTCATACGCGTAGGTCAAAACCCTAAGGGTTATGATTTACGCGTATGAAATTTAACCATGGGATTGGCACAAGACTTTTTCCGTAGTTTAAGAGTGTTGTGGAGTCTTTGTACCAAGTTATAACACTCTAATTGCAGAATCAAAAGTTACCAAATATTATGAACTTTAAACCCTAATTACAAATTGTTCACCAATTTCGTTTCGGGTGGTTAATAACAATGGGAATCATTAATTCAACAACTTAAGACCATAACCCAACAATCTTTTATACCAAAACACTTTACATTTGGAAAAACCCAAATCGACACATAAACCCTAATTTTCAAAAATCATTGATACGTGTTTCGGGTGGGTTTGATGGTTGAAATGGTATCCTTGATGTATAAACAACGTTTTGACATTATCCATTTAACCAAAAATACACACACAATGATTGTGTGTTCATACGCTATGCGAGAACACATAATCACGCTTAACATGATTTTTAACCGTTGGATTTGAATAAAATTCAAGACCTTATCTTAAAACATGTTTAGATCATGAAAAACACTTACAAATGATGATCAAATCAAGGATATCTTGAACGATTATAAGGCGAGGATGTTAGGTTTTGTGTATTAAATGTGAAGAAGAAAAGTAGGTGGGAGGTATTTTTATTAAAATAACTTTAACATTTTGACAGATTTAGTCCCTCCACCTTTTCCTTTTTCAAACAAAGCCATTTAACTTCCATTTTGGTTACCAAACAAAGTTTTAGGAAAGAAGCTTTGACGACACTCCTCCTAACTTAAGAAAATAATGAAAGGTTATAAATTTAGTCCGAGGAGTGTCATTTTACCGTAAAATTTACCACCATTTGTTAAAAGAAACAACCAAGATATGATAACATGCAAGTACACAGATGTTATGAAGCAGTTAAGTGATATTATTTTTCTCCCCTCAACACTTGATCGAAAAAAATTGAATTTTGAAAGATTATAGTGTTGACTGAAGAAACGTACTTGCAATGTTGAAAGAAAATAGATAGAAGAATATTTTTGTTGTTTTATCTGATTTTATATTTTTGTATTTTGTTTTTGAAAAATTATTTACAAAAGAGATTTATTTTGGTGTTTGATGTGTTTTAAGACTGTTTTAGGAGGTCATCCAATTCCTCTTGAGTCAAACACCTCATACCAATCCGGTGGACCAACTCATTAAACCTAGTGGTAGGCAAGGCTTTGGTGAGAAGATCTGCCAATTGGTATTCTACTCCACAAAATATAATTCAACAATACTGCTCCACGGATCCTTGATGAAATGATATCGAAGATCGATGTGCTTTGATTTCGAAAGTGAATCGAGTTGCACGAGATTGCAATGGCACTCCGATTGTCGCAGACATCGGGATTCTCAAATACGTAACCATAGTCTTTGAGTTGTGTTCTCATCCAGATGACTTGAGCACAACACGCGGACATGGCTACATATTCTGCTCGTTGAGGACAATGATGTACAATCCTCGCTTCTTCGATTGCCATGACACCAGCTTTATCACCAAGAAATTGTAAAGCTCCCAAGTACTTTTCCGTGAGTCTAAGCATCCCGCGTGGTCGCCCCCAAAAGCGATTAGTTCAAAACCGTAATCCTTCGGATACCGGATCCCCAAGTTAATGGTTCCCTTTATGTATCGGAGGATTCTTTTAGCCACAGAGAGGTGGGTTTCAGCTTGGTCGCGATCGATAACGGTAGAGCAAAGATATACGCAAAGACAATATCAGTCCGCTAGCTGTTAGATACATGAGAGACCCAATAATACTACGGTATTTTGTAGGGTCCACCAATTTCCCATGTAAATCAGCGCCTAGCTTCTTGGTATGAGCCATTGGTGTGGCATAGGTGTCACAGGTTTTCATTCCAAATTTGTTTAACAATTCAAGGGCATATTTGACTCAAGAAAATACCACGGGTGATTGATGAACTTGCGTCCTAGAAAGAACGTGAGTTCACCCATCATGGACATTTCAAAATTTTTCTTCATTAGTTTTGCAAAAGCGATTGAAAACTTTTTATGTGTAGACCCAAAATGATGTCATCCACGTAAATTTGAACAATTAAGATATGTGCCCCGTGATATTGTATAAAAAGAGTTGGGTCAACCGAACCTTTGGTGAAATTATTAGCAATGAGGAAGGATGATAGCTTATCGTACCATGCCCGAGGAGATTGTTTGAGACCATACGAGCTTTGTTCGCTTTGTAGACGTGATTCGAAACTCGTGATCAACGTAATCCATCCGGTTGGTCGACATAAACCGCTTCTTTAAGTTGTCCATTGAGAAACGCCGTTTTGACATCCATCTGATAGACCGTCATATTCATATGAGCCGCTAACGCTAGAAATATCCAACGCCTCAAGACGAGCAACCGGAGCAAAAGATTCTTCAAAGTCTATTCCCTCTTCCTGACGATAACCCTTAGCCACCGGACGTGACTTATTTCGATAACATTTCCTTCAAAGATCCAATTTGTTTTTCCAAATCCATTTTAGACCAATGACGTAGACTCCTGTTGGTCTTTCAACCAGTTCCCATACTTCAAGACGCTTGAATTGGTTGAGTTCTTCTTGCATGGATTCAATCCAGTTGTCTTTTGTCATTGCACCTTTGATGTTTTTAGGTTCGATTGGCGCATGCGGTGAGTGCATAAATGCAATGTTCACCGTCTGTGTGAAGACGCTTGTCTCGTAACGATCGGTTGATTCGGGTTGCCAATAATGTTTTCCTGAGGATGGTCTTTCGTCCATCTATGTGTGGAGGGTTGATGTTGG
The DNA here is from genome assembly GCA_910596185.1 of Chrysanthemum makinoi. NCBI lineage: Eukaryota > Viridiplantae > Streptophyta > Magnoliopsida > Asterales > Asteraceae > Chrysanthemum > Chrysanthemum makinoi. Next base: position 213,406,015 of record OU343223.1, on the reverse strand, counting down.
TATACATTGTGCAGATTCCGAGGATTCAAATGGTTTGTGGAAGATTCCGCGACATCCGTGCAGCAGCCTCATTAGCAAACGGGTGAAGAACGATTTGGATCAAAATCGCAGTGGGGGTACTTCATTCGTAATATCATCGCCACTTCATCATTGTTGGAAGCGGTTTGTTCAACTGCTGTGGTGGAGTCAATCGGTGTAGGTGCATCGCAAAAGTAGTTGTTGTAGCAGTGTATCGGTAAAAGAGTATTATCGTTGAGCGGCGGAAACAATGGATACACTCGAGCACGCTCATCAATATCATCACCAAATGGAGCAAATAACCTTTCCATTTGTTGACGAGTAAGTCGGGGCTTTGTTCACCGATGATGGGGTTTGGGGAAGTTTAAGCGGTTGTGACCGGTTCTAAGTCAGTTATACTCGTGGCCATTTCCGTAAGTTCATCAAAATGAGCATGAATCGCTTCCATCACCGCTTTGTACGACGATTCCGATTCGAAACCTTTGGAATTATCACAAGATCCATAAAGACTCCAATGTCGGCTTTGGCTTTGAGCTTTCCAAAGTCATCACGATCATTATTCGGATAGCAAAGAGATCCAAATACATGAAAATTTTTTAGATTCGGTTTTTCGTATGGACAAGCTCGAAAGGTGTTTTGGTGTGGCGTTTTGTAATCATAGAACGGTTTTGAGTATAGCATGCGAGATACGCCCATAAGTAACTGGAAGTTTAGCATTGATTAACATTGTTCTTGCGGCCTTCCACTAACGCTCGGTTTCGTCTTTCGACAACTCCGCTTTTGTTCCGTGTACGGCAATAGATGTCCGATCTTTGTCAATTCCCACTTTCTCATAGAATTCACGAAGAGTTTGATTAACAAATTCAAGGCCTTTATCTGTTTCGATTAGTCGAACGGTGTTTCAGAGTGAACTTGTATTTTGTGAGAAAGGTGATGATCATTTGTGGAGCTTGATCTTTGCATCAAAGAAAGTAGACCCAAGTCCAGCGTGAATAGTCATCAACAATTACTAAGATGTAGCTTGCCATTGATCGCTTGCACACAAGATCGGGCCACACAAATCCATGTGAAGAAGATGAAGCACATGCCGAGAGTCGTGGTTCCACCTTTGAAGGAAAATGAGCACGAGTGCTTTTGCCTTGTTCACAAGCCGAGCAAAGGTGATCTTTAGAATACCAAAACCGTGGGAGTCCTTCAACTAGTTTGTGTCGAGCAAGGTTGGTGATGGTTTGAAAGTTTAGATGTGAGAGACGACCGTGCCATAGCCGTGGATTTTGTTGATGTTGCCTTTGAAAGTAAACATATGGGAGATGAAGCAACCATGTCTTTCATAGAGATAGTGTAGGGAATAGAATTACGCGATCCGCATATAAGGTCATTTCCTTGTAGATCACTTAATGAAACAAGTTTTCTCCCGAAAGCAACCTCCAAATCTCCATCACAAACCGACCCACGAAACAGATTATGACCGAGGCCTTCCACATAGTAAACCCTTCTAATTTCGATGTTCCCATTGACATAGTCTCCGTGAGCCCATGATAGTCGCTGAGTGATCATTCCCAAACCGGCGGTTGCCAATGAACTTTGCAATAAAGTTTGATAACAGTTTAAGATTGCCCGTCATGTGTCGGGAACATCCGCTATCAACAATCCAGAGAATGATCAGACACCTGCATTACACACGCACATAATGTGATGGAATAGAAGTAGATTTGGAACCCAAATGTTAGAGGGTTCCGTAGCACTTATAGTAGATATACACACATCAATAGCTTTAGGTATCCACTTAAATCCTAGTGTGTTATATATCCATTTCTGCCATCTATAACTACTTTTGCTTTAGTCTTAGTGAATGCACTAGGTGGTACTACATTCCTAGGAGGTGAAAATGGAGCTACAGGGACAGCAATGCGTTTCTTAGAATCTAAAGATGGCGGTCTACCAAGCACTGACTTAGAAAGATTAGTGGGCCTAGAGGTATTCCGGTTCTTAGGATTCCTTAAACGAGAGATGATAGCTTTAGCAACACATTTATCATGACAATCAGAATTCATACTTTTACCACAAATATCACAAGGTGCATCGATCAATATCAAAAGTACTTAACGGTTTAGCATTCGTTACATCACTATTTCTATTACATTTGCCGGACGCAATATCTATAGTGGAGGCAACGTGAGTCTTATTCATAGTCCTAGGGTGTTCTTCTACTTTAGCATTCTTGATTGATCTTTTCTTAGGTCGCAACTTCCTATTCTTCGATTTAGTGCTCCTAGGTCGTGAAGTGCGGATTTGGAAAAGATGCAACTATTCCTGTTTCAAGAGAAGGAGGCACGTTAGCACTTGTGATTTGGCAGTAGGGATTCTATGTGCATGAGTACTAAGTGTTACTCGGGCTAATCTCTTAATGATGGTTGGCGGAAGTTGTTCATACTTTCCTAACATTTCTCTTAACTTGAGGATAGTGTGAATCGATCTTGATTTTCGACCAACATTTCAAAGAAAATGCATAACTTCTTTAGTGTGTGCAAGATAATGATCAAGTTCATTTGATGCTTCATCACGAATCTTTTTGAGTAAATCAAATATGACACCATATTCATTTTTAACTTTTAAAGTTCTTGTTCATATTTTGAGATTTGACACTTAAAAGACACGTTTTGATCATCCAATTGCTCAAATTTAGGATCGAAGATTTTGCACGAATCGGCGATTTTGTGTTGAAAAGCAATTTGTTGATCGTGAATATCTTTTTGACACCAATTAAGGACGACGTAATTGCATTTGAAAGTTCGCTTGACAATCGCTTGTTTTCAACTTTTAAGGACTCGACCAAGCACATTATCGTGTTCTCAACATTTATCACGATTCAACAAAGATATCGCAGAGGTATGATCAAATGCATATGACAAAGAATTCATTAGCACAACATTATGGACATCAGCACGGATGACATCTTCCAAGAGTCGATCTACATCTTTTCTCAACAGGTTCTTTTACGCTTAGTATTAGAAATAGATGTTTCGTTTTCTAAAACGACCTTCATCACTCCAAGTTCCTTATGAAAATCCTTTTCCCAGGCTAATGCACAATTTTTCAAATTTTTAACATTAGGTAAAAGATTTTTCCGAAAAATGTCTCTTTGTTCTCGCGCCAGAGGCGATTGAAAATGATCAATTTTGATTTCTGAACGATATTCTATCTCATGTTGTAAAATTTTGAGGTCAGCCATGAAGATGTCAAAATATCTAAGAATTTTTCGATTTTCATGTTTTGAATTTACTTCACTGATGGAAGGTAAAGGACCATAAATTTGTGCATAATCCGGTTGGGGATTAACATTAGAAGACTCAGGTGTTTTGATGATAAAACTTGGTGTGTTAGAAGAATCCGTTGGTGTGACGAAAGTGACCGCTTTTGAATAGTTAAAAGGTTTGTTGTAAACAACTTTTTATTATTTTGATCGACTCTCGCCTCTTCGCATCTAATTCCTCTTGACGATGATATTCAACAACATTCATAAATGTAATTATCAACTTTATATTCTCGACCGGAAACTTGGGATTTGGTTTGAATGCTTTGGTTGAAAGCTTAGGTTTGTAATCAAGCAAGATTCGGTCCATATCCATTTGGATTGGGTTTTAAAGTAAACTTTTCAATGGCCGTGACCGACTCGCCATGTTTGTAAACAACACTTTTAAACTCTTTAAGTTTGTTTTGCAAGCCGATGATTTCTTCAAGATGATCATCTATTCGTTTTGTTGAATGCTTTTTGTATGCAGAGAACTGTTTTTGACAAGTTAACAACTCAGCCTTAGCTTTTGATTTTCCAAGGTGAGAGCGTTAATTTGCTTTTTATGTTCATGTTTCAGCTTGTTCTATTTCGACAACAAAGCATTCTTCGCGGCTAGATCACGATCTGTCTTTCTAAATATTTTTCGCTTTGATAAGATTTGGCAAAGGTCGCTTCAAAACCGTTTCACGCTTTTCTTGAGTTTTGAAAAAGTTGAGTTGCTTTTGTAAACATTCAAAATCCTTGGTTAACAGTGCATTTTTGCATTTCAAGTCCCGATTAATGGCATGACATTTTTCCACTATGGTTTGTTGGTCTTGTATTAAACGAGCAAAATCCGGATGAGGCAAAAGTTCGGCGTGTTCAACGTGAGTCTCAACATGATCATTCCTGAGATCCTCAAGTATAACCACCGAGTCAATTTGATTATCAAGGGAAACCGGTTGGTCATCTTGATCGTCAAATATAACTACGGGTCTAGTTGAAAATCGTCGGAATGAGATGTGGATGACTCATTTTGAACATTCTGAGCCTTGCCGGATGCGATGTTGGCGAGATATGAGATCGAGATAAATATGGTTTGTTCGGTACCTGAGACAAGCCATCGATGTCATACTTGGGCTGTGTCACTCATGTGTAACTCATGCATATTAGCCATCAACATAATGTTGCATTGGCCCGCAAGTCCTCCATATCATCATCCGAGTCAAGATTTGCCATAAAGCTCGTTTTGTCCGTGAGAGTTCCACCAGCTTCATCCTTAAGAGCCAAAAGAAGAGCCTCTTTGAAATAAGCACCGCCCTTAGTCCTTTGCTTTGGGCATGCATTAGCAGTGTCCCTTCTCATTGCGGCTTGTAGCATCAAGACCATTCAACCCATTCTGAGCATTTCCCTGCTCCACCACTTGAGCTCTATTGTTATTCCTACCCACAACATTAAACCCTTGACCACCGTCCATCTGACGACCATAACCACGATTCAACTTCAACTCGCCCATTGTTTACAAATACCTTGATTCCTTGTATTAGATGAGGAACTAATACGGTTGTTGGATTTGTTGGTATAACGGCTAAAGGCATTAGCAATCATAGCAAATCATTGTTGCAATGCTTCAACGGATCGATTCCTCATTAGCTGCAGCTTGAGCATTGTTGTTGTTGTATGGAACCAATTGAGTTTGTTGAGATGGATGTTGTGAAGGATCATGTGGTGTGATTGTAGCGAGCTTGGTTGAGGAGAATAACTGCTTGGAGCATATAAGGCAAGTTGTTGATTTTCCCGATGTGTCGGTGGAGCAATTTGAGCACGGAGAATCCTTTCCCTATCAACTTCCTTTTCATGAGGCTTCAAGTAATCGTACAACAATCCGTAGGTATACTGATGCATGTTTTTGCTTGACGGAGAAAAATGACATACTTCTCCCATTCAGGACCAAGACTACTTAGGAACTTAGTATTCACCGCAATTCTTGGCATGTGGATGTTGTGTTTATCCAAATCATTGATGATTTCTGAAAATCGGTGATGATAAGACTCTAGTGTCTCTCCGTGTTCAATCATGAAGTGTTCATAAGCCAAGTAAATTTTGGATTCCAAATCTTCGATTGAGTACGAGCATCCTTCCATAAGAAGACTAATATGATCCCACATTTTCTTTGCGCCTTTTGAGCATCAACACTACTAAGAATTAGGTTTGGTAATCCTAGGAGGATATATTCCATTGCAAGCTCATCTGCCTCATAGTGTAGAAGTTCTTGAGGATTCAAGTCTGATAAAGAGCAATGTTCGTTTGTTCATCTCTTGGTGGAATGGCATTTGGATCTCCGGGTACAATGACAGTAGGCATCTCAAATGGACCTTCCAAGATAACCTTCTTTAAGAACTTTCCATGTGGCTTCTTTAGATCACAAAATCTAAAGAACCTTATCACCAATTGATCGTAGTTTCTCGGAGTGAGCATTGAGGTCTATCAAGTGATCCACCTCATGAATTGATTGTTGGTCGCTTAAAGTTTCAAACATCTTTGAAAACCAAGTGGGTTCCCTCATAGTGATCCTTGATGGATGTTGATTGAAGTCATTTGTGTATGGTTGAGCTTGAAGACTTGGTGGTGGTTGAACCATTTGAGGTTGTGGATTTGCAGCAAGTTGTGGAGTATGTTGTTGGTTAAATTGTTGTTGATAAATTGCTTGTTGTTGATTCCATTGTTGATGTTGTGTAGTTAGTTGTTGTTGACACGTTGAGGATGAGGATAAGTGTAAGGGAAATAGTTAGAGTATGGTGGTTGTGACATGTTGATAAACTTGTGTTGGTAAAAATGGATCTTTGTAGTCGAATGAACCTTTGTTGATGAAGTATCCTTAGGCGTAGAAAAGACAAGAACCAAGTAGCACTTATGCGTAGAAACACCAAAGTTACGCTGTGAACAATAATGAGTTACGCGAGGATTTTAGCTTACGCGTAAGTAGGAAAAAGCACTAAAGTTAAGCGTAGACAAAAGTTAGGCGTAGAAAGTTAGGCGTAGGATTTTCTTAAGCGTAAGACTAAGCTTAGCGTAAGAAGATCTTAGGCGTAGGATTTCTACGCGTAAGCTTATGCTTATGCGTAATTTTAGGGTTTTGCCCAAATGATCTTTACACTATCACAATGCAAAAGATATCCAAAGTCGATTTATTTTCGGACTTATCCAAGTAAGAAAAAACGGAATAAACCACGAAAATGAAGATCAAACCAAGGAGGCACTTACGCGTAGTTTTAGGGTTTTACTACTCGTAGGTTTACTCGTAATTTTGATTTGCCCAAAAGTGTTTCTAAACCGGTTTTTGTGTGATAAAATAGCTTCAATAACACCAAAATGCACAAAAGTGTGAAACTGAACACCCCGCGAATAAAACTAAGCTCAAAAACAATGATCCACGCATAAAGTTTGAAACTTTTTGCCAAAAACAAGTATTTTAACACCTTAAAAGTTGAAAGTACAAGAATCTTGGATTAAAAAGTGTAAAAACCAAGTTTTAAGCGAACCAAAGAATCACGGTAACTTTACGCGTAAGACCAAAAAAAAACTTCAAAACAAACTTGTTCACCCAACTATTTGGCGATTGATACCACCTTTGTTAGGTCACAAGGTTTACCACACAAGCTTATATAAGAGATAGAGAGGCGATTGAACAAGATACCAAACACACACACACGATATAGTGAACACGGTTATACGTAGAGAATATGTGAAAGGAATAACTTGAACAACCAACCTTCAAATGAAGGTTTACATAAGGTATTTATAGGCAAGGAGCTAGGGCAACACTCCTACTCCTTCCCTTTCTCCTATGGGCTTGGGCCTAAGCTCATGGGCCTTCTACATAAGCTTAAGGCTAATAACAAACATAAAGGCCATAATAAGCTAACTATTACATATGAGTAACTAACACTTGAATAAGGTTTAGGAGTGATTCCAACAAGTGCTGTTGGGCCAAAGTTACTACTGCTTGGAAAATGCTGCTAGGTTTGAAAGTGAAGGGACGAAATCATAACATTTGGTGTATAATCCCATTGTCTAATGGATTTGTGTGCTCAAAAGTATCTCTCATCATAAACCCTACCAATTCTATTATTAACATCCCACTTGATCATTCTCACCCTACATTCCATCTACAATGTCACAAGATCCTTTGCTTTAAAATCACAACTTGGTCGCTATACCGTTAAACTCATACAAGAATCGAAGGGTTTACTGAAATCACGATTTTAATGCTTGCCCTATAAGGTATGCATTATCAAGATCCCTACTATATATCTTCCATCATTAAGCAGCCACAACCTAAGTCCAAACTATTAATGGGAAAGCACAAATTCAAGCTTTTGTGGATAATCGGAAAGATAGTCAATACCAGTCTTCGCTAGAAATTCCTTTGGAATTAGCGGATGACAATGGTGTTGTCTGTCTCCCTACTCCTCAAATTTTTGAAGGTTTGGAAAAGATGGGGTATAAAGAAGCCAACACGCTTTAAATTTTTTCAAAAGGCTGTTCTCACCCCAATGGAAATTCTTAATTCATACCATCTTACATTACATTAGTCCTAAAACAACTGGCTGGAATGATTTTAGCACTAATATAGCTTCTTCTATTGTGTGTTTGACTCAAAGACAGTCTTTAATTTTTCTAAAATGATTTTAGATGGTATGATTAAAAACTGTGAGGATTCAAGTAATTACTTTTTGTATCCAAGGTTTGTCCAAATTTTTGTTGACAACCAACTTACAAGGAAAAGAACTCATAAAGGCACCTTGGATACACCCCTGCTCTCAAAGAAAGTTTTTACTTTTATGAAAAAGAATAGACTTGGATTTTCTGGCAAGGTTACACCTCTTTTTGATAACATGGGAAACCTACAACAAACTAAGGATGAAGGTGCAACAATCTCAGCTGTTACCCAACCCAAATCTACCATTTTAACATCTTCCTCTGAACCACAAAGAAAAACCTATAAACGTAGGAAATCACAAAAGGGTGCCTTACCATCTCAGCCGCAAGTATGGATCCGTATGAGGCTATCATGCTAGGGGAGAGTGACATGTTAGTGATACGCCATCATCGCTTCTAGCTTAGCAACAGAGCAGGATAGTGGTAACTAAGTAAGACCCAAACCAAGGCAACTTGAAGTAAAAGGGCCTAAGGAACCTTAATGCATGAGGGAAACCCCGTACCGACGGTGAAAATATGGGCTCGGATGCTCAAACTGGGTGAGGACTGGTTTACATCCTATGATTCACCTCTTAGGGAAGGTAACACATCCCGAAGTGATGAGGATAGACCAGAAAATGAGGAATTAATGGACCAACATGTACACCATGATAATTCCTGTGGATCCACTCTCCTGGTAGCATGTTTCAAGGGTGAGGATAGTAATGGACTTATTCACGAATTGATGGAAAATGTGCTAAAATCAGAATAAGCGATTCTGACTCCCTGGCAATCACTTATACACTCAACCTCGGTGCTAAAATCAAGAGTTTGAAGAAAAGAGTAAGGTATTTGGAAGGCATACAGAGGTCAAGAACTCATGCATCTGAGGTTAAAGAGGGCTGGGACTGCACATAGGGTTAGTTCCTCTCGTGAGTCAAGTTTGGGGGAGGATGTAACACCCCCCGTGATCATAATGACAAATGGTGACTAATCGGGTGTTACTGGATGGGGATCACAACATAATCATAGAAAACTACTTGGAAGAGACGCTTTTAAGAAAAATAGTTATCATTCAATCAAAACCTATTGTTGTTACAAAAATATTCCAAATTGTTTCAAATGTTTCCCCAAAATATTGAGCATGAGTTTGAAAGAAATGACAACTTTATGATTACACCACAAGAAAAGGTCGATGCCTGACTCCGCTTCTTGAATATATAATTCCCATTGATTACCTTGAGATAACATATGTTTAAAAGGTCAACAAAATGTTGAGTGAAATTCGCTGTGTTTACATTAAAGTTGAACACAAGAATATGACCATGATAATTGTAAACTAACAATATCATAAAGAAAATCACAGACATTATGCGCTTAAGCCTATGCAACCAAGACTTCAACTACATACACCAATTACCGTGAACGTAAGTTTGCCCCTAAGGAGGTAATAGTCAATTACCTAATGCAATTCAAATATGGTGCACCCCGGTTATTTCCTATAACTAGATCGGTTTGCTTCCCCATAGTACTATTCTACGATATACGCGCTCACACTGTGACTAATGGTTCATGATACAGGGGACTTATGGCTAAATACTTGGGCAATTCCAATAATCAAGAAGTCAACATCTACGAAAAACCTTGTGTTCTAGTTTAGAGCATGTATCTCCCTCGTGGGGTTTGCAAATAAAAGTAAAAGCGAGGCTATAAACTCACCTTGATGAAAATTGTGGAAAACTAGAAGGGGGGTTGAATAGTTTTGCCAATTAAAACTTTCTTTTAATTATTTAGATCGACTTATGTCAATCTATTTGGATGTGTGTATTGGATGTTGATAAACAAACATATAAAGGTATGTAATGAAAGATAAGAGTAAGAAGCACAAAACCACAACGCGAGTATTTATAGTGGTTCGGCTACAAGGACACCTTCCTTGCCCTACTCCACGAGTCACCTACTCGAAAGTTCAGAACACTACACCAATCTCCTTATGGCGGAGAAGCCTTCCCAACGTCGCCTACCCTTTTTCCGGTGCTAGGCTAACCACCGGGTTCTTTTACTCCAAGGTGAACCACACCTACACAACGTCACCTTTATAAGGTACTAGGCTAAGTACCTAGTTCTTTCTCACCAAGGTGAACCACACCTACACAACGTCGCCTACCCTTTATTAGGTACTAGGCTAAGCACCTAGTTCCATTGCAATGGAGGAACTACTACCCAACACTACACCAACGACTAATCCCAAAGGAGATCTACTCCTTTACAACATCATCAAGGATATCAATATCCTTGGATCTAGTACTAATCTATCTTGTACATCGAAACACACCATATCAAATGTACATCTAAGGCACCTTTCACTAATGCCTTTGACTAGATCTTCAAGACACCCTTCACTAATGTCTTGTGTCTTGACTTCTAAGCACCCTTCACTAATGCTTCTAGTCTTGACTTCTAAGCACCTACCACAAGTGCTTATGATACAGACGATAGATACCCTTCACTAATATCTCCATTTTGACACTTGAGACACCTTTCACTAATGTTTTCAACACTTCTTAGAAAAGAAAAACAATCATCAACAAGAAGACTTCAATAGTCTTGATGATGAGGAAGCATGGCAACTCATGGACTTGAGTTTGCTCGACTTCAAAGGTGGTGATCTTGCCTTTAAGAGGAACCTAGAAGATCACACAAAAAAAAATACAAACATAGATCTCTTGGATATGAGGTTAGAGAGTTTTTAACTCTTGGGGAAAGTATGTTAGAAAGGGGTGAGAAACAATGAAGAAATGGCTCACTATTTATAGAAGAAAAATTCTCTGTTCCCGGATCCCACGGATCCCTTCCACAAGGGATCCGTCTAGCGTTAAGCTAGGGATCCGTGGGACGCCCCCTTTTACCCATGGGTATTTGGTTATGGGTCATGGGTCATGGGTTGATCCATGGGTCTTTAGCTAGATACAATGTATCTCTTGAGTGCAATGCACCTAGTCACATGTGTATGGGTCAAAACCATGGGTTATGGATATTATCCATATATGATATAAGCATGATGTCATGCAATGGGTTATGGGTCAAGCTCCATGGGTCATGGGCTTTGGGTTGTACCCAACTACATTCAATGTATTTGCCTAATGGGTTATGATACTTAAGTTTCTACCCATTTATATTACCTAATATACTACATACTAGTTATGTGTATATTTTACCCAAATATGTAAACACTAGTTGTTGTACATATGTAATATCAAATCATAAAATCACTTATACTTGTTTTAGTGTTTTATGTGAAAATGTGAATATGTTAGAAACTACTAGTTCAAACCATTTACGTATTTTATTTGTTTCGTTAAAATGATTGTACGTTTGTTATCGACAAAACATCAGAAGATCGTAAAATATAAATAAATGTTTTTACGGCTTATTTGTATTAACAAAAATGAACAAGCACAATAAGGTCAAGCACGATGTAGTGGAGGTTCCAAACCGAAACCTAAAAATGAGATGGAAAGCCTCAGAATATGATAAACTTTTGGTTCGTGACCAAAGTAATAGAGCATTGAATATACTTATTCAATAGATCATTGAATTATCCAATTCAATAGGGTGTTATGTGTGCTTAATGTTTTAAGTTTAATTTGCGTGCTACATCGACTTAGGTTGATATTTATCAAACATCCTCACTTACGCATAAGTGAAATGTTCTCCGTTGTGATCTTGTGGAAATAATGATGTTATGGAGTGTTTTAGTTCGTTTATATCCCATGTGCATTATTACCGAATTACGATTTTTATATAATTATACGTTTATAACTATATATATTTATAAGTTAAAATGGATTATCGAATTAAAATACTTGTTATACACTTTAAATTGTCAAAATACTCATTTTTATGAAGTCGTGATAAATTTATAAGTTTTCTAAACTTTTTCCTAAATTTACACTTTTTACCCTCAAGTTTCAAAATATACAAGTTTAGTCCCTCAACTTTGAGAAAATGACAGCTTATACCCCAAAACACTTTTTATTCCAAACTTTACAAAAATGACAGTTTCAGTCCCTGCATGAAACTGTTTTGATAAAATATTCCAAAATTCAATTTTTACACCTTTAGCCCTTAGCTTCCAAAATTTACAATTTTAACCCAACAGTTTATATTTCACTTTTATAACTAGTTTAACATACTTACATTTTCGCCCCTTGGACTTTCCATGCATACACGTGCATTGCGTATATCAACCCTTTAACTTTCGAAACTTTACAAAATTTACCCCATACTTTTCATGCATCCAAAATACGTATAAATACACCCATTAACTTTCAGAAAAGTTACATTTTCTACCTTATGTTCACATGTTTTGCATCCGAAATCCAAAGTACAACAAAACTTATTTGGTTTCTTCCAAAACTTAGTTCTAGCTTATTTTTAGCTTAATGTGAGCTTATGGCTTATTATATTTTACTTTGGGCAGGGTAAAATGACATTGGGCCATGATTTTTTGTGTGTTGGGCCTTAAGGCCCATTCGAATGTTTATTTAGTTTTAAGAGGGAACGAGGCATGCGGGGGGGGGGGGGGGGGTTAGAGGGTCTTTAGTTCAAATATTAGTGTTGTGTTTGTAGTGTGAGGTGTTTATGACAGATGATTAGTAATATAGAGTGTCGAGTGTATTTAAGGTCAAAAGTAGTCAAATGTCACTTAGGTAATATTTAAATTAGTTTAGGGTGGCTAAGTTGGGTGCTTTGTCCCCTCTTTCTCACTTATACACGCAAGGGGTTAGGGACAAGGGGGATGTATTTGGTTTATCCTTGCTTCATGATAATATTGTTGTGTGGCCCTTTGTTTCTCTCGACCGGTTACAAAAAAAAAGAAAACAAAACAAATGTAAATTGACAAATATTAGTGGGGTTTGGGGTAGCAGGAGTCGAGGCCCAAAAGAGAAAAATGGGTGGGCTTGGGTCGAATGTGAGGTGAGGCCCAAAGGTTAAATGGCTGAGTTTGGGCTCGGGTGCAAGACGAGGCCCAATAGAGTTGGGTGTGAGTTGGGCTTTTAGGCTCGGTCCAAGATAAATATAATTTATTTTTATTCATTATATATTTTTATATAATTTTATTTATATACTTTAAATATTTAAGGATATCGGGATCGAGGAGAATTTCGTTCTGATCACCACGATATAATTTAGAACGCTTAGGTCGCGTTGATCATGCATATGCGAAATGATATGCAAATATGATGAGTGGAAAATTTCATGATGTTTTAAGTCGTGCTTTATTCATGAGTAAGATGTTAATTACAATGAAATTTTCCGGGAGCTTAAAGTACCTACCCCTTAAGAGAACCACGTCCCGCAGTTTAACTCGCAGAGGTTGTCATAGGTGATTAGGTGAACATGTGGTATACTTGCAACACATTACATCCTCGCGCTCCCAGGTGAACTCGGCACCTCTTTTCTTATGATTCTATCGAACTTTAACGATAGGAATGCGGCTTTGATTTAGCCTCTTAACTTCCCTGTCCATGATTTGAACGGGTTCTTCTATGAAGCTAAGTTTATCATTGAGCTGTATGTCCTTTACCGGAACAACAAGGGTTTCATCGGATAGACACTTCTTAGGGTTTGAAACATAAAAAGTATCATGTACATGACTGAGCTCTTGTGGAAGCTCGAGCTTATACGCTACTGGACCAACTCTTTGTAGAATTTTGAATGGTCCTACGTATCGGGGTTTGAGTTTTCCTCTTTTTCCAAATCGAACCATTCCCTTCTAGGGTGATACTTTGAGCATTAATCGATCTCCCACTTGGAATTCCATTGATTTTCTTCTGACATCTGCATAGCTCTTTTGTCTATCTCGAGCTACTTGTAGCCGTTGCTTGATTTGCATTATCTTTTCAGTTGTCTCCTGGACAATCTCAGGGCCAGTAAGTTGTACTTCTCCAACTTCCACCCAACAAACGGGTGATCGGTATTTTCTTCCATAAAGCACTTCAAATGGAGCGGCTTTAATGCTGGCGTGATAACTGTTATTGTAGGAGAATTCTGCCAGAGGTAAGTGCTTATCCCATCCTTTTCTGAAATCGATCACACATGCTCTCAGCATGTCTTCCAGAGTTTGGATCGTTCTTTTAATTTGTCCATCTGTTTGAGGATGGTATGCGGTACTCATATCCAATTGGGTACCCATGGCGTTTTGGAGTGTTTGCCAAAATCTTGAGGTGAATCGGCTATCACGATCAGATATGATAGAGATTGGTACACTGTGGCGAGAAACAATCTCCTTAATGTACAACCGAGCGAGTGTAATCATCTCGTCGTTCTCTTTGATAGGCAGAAAATGAGCTGATTTCGTGAGACGGTCAACAATGACCCAGATGGTGTCAAAACCATTAGAAGTTCTCGGCAACTTAGTGATGAAGTCCATTGTAATTCTTTCCCATTTCCAAACAGGAAGTTATGGCTGAGTTAACAATCCTGATGGTTTCTGATGCTCTGCCTTGACTCTTAGACATGTCAAGCATTTGCTAGCATACTCGGCGATATCGGCCTTCATGTTTGGCCACCAATATAGAAGTTTTAGATCTTGATACATCTTTTTGGGGCTGGGGTGGATGGAATACTTAGATTTATGTGATTCATGCATGATGAGTTCACGAATACCTCCGTAAAGTGGAATTCAACTTCGATCCTTGAAACATAATGTTCCTTCTAATCTTTTAATGAATCCATTTTCGTTCTCCGGCATGCCATAAATCTTCTCATTCGGCCTGTTTTCTTCTTTAAGAGCTTCGATCTGATCTTCAAGAATTTTCGATGTGGGGGTGAATTGATTACCATTCCCAACGATCTCACTGTAAGTGGCTTAGGGCGGTATTTTCTGCTCAAGGCGTCAGCAAGAACATTCGCCTTTCTGGGATGGTAGCGGATCTCACAGTCATAATCACCGAGCAATTCTAGCCAGCGGCATTGACGCATGTTCAATTCCTTTTGATCCAAGATGTGTTGAAGGCTTTTGTGATCAGTGTACACTGTTAATACAAATAAGTCGTAAAAACATTTATTTATATTTCTGATCTTCTAATGTTTTGTCGATAACAAACGTAAAATCATTTTAACGAAACAAATAAAATACGTAAATGGTTTGAGCCAATAGTTTTCTAACACACTTACGTTTTCACATAAAACACTAAAACAAGTATAAGTGATTTTATGATTTAGTAATACATATGTACAACAACTAGTGTTTACATATTGGGCAAATATATACATAACTAGTATGTATTATAAATGGGTAAAAACTACAACCCATGGTATTGACCCATACCCATTTGACTAGATGCATTGCATCTATTAGATACATTGTATCTAATGAAATACCCATGGATCAACCCATAACCCATGACCCATGACCCATAACCAAAATACCCATGGGCAAAGAGGATCATCCCACGGATCCCTAGCTTTACACTAGACGGATCCTTTAAGGGAGGGATCCGTGGAACAGTAGACATTTTCTCTCTATAAATAGTAAGCCATTTCTTCATTGTTTCTGGCCCCTTTCTCACATACTTTCTCCTTGAGTTGAAAACTCTCTAACCCCAGATCCAAGTGATCTATGTATGTAGTTTTGTTTTTGTGTGATCCTCTAGGTTCCTCTTAAAGGCGAGATCACCACCTTTGAAGTCAAGCAAGCTCAAGTCCATGAGTTGCCATCCTTCCTCATCATCAAGACTACTGATTTTATCTTGTTGATGGTTCTTTCTCTAAGAAGTGTAGTGTTGAAGACATTAGTGAAAGATGTCTCAAGTGTCAAGACGAAGACATTAGTGAAGGATGTCGATCGTCCGTATTGTAGGCATTAGTGAAGGATGCCTAGAAGTCAAGTCACAAGACATTAGTGAAAGGTGCTTAACGTCCGAGTCAAAGGAATTAGTGAAAGGTGCCTAAGGTGTACATTCGATATGGTGTGATTCGATGTACAAGATAGATTAGTATTGGGTCAAAGGACATTGTTATCCTTGTTGATATTATTATAAGGAGTGGATCTCCTTTGGGGCTAGGTGATTGGTGTAGTGTTGGGTAGTAGTTCGTCCATTGTAATGGAACTCGGTATCTAGCCTAGTACCGGATAAAGGGTTGGTGACGTTGTGATAGGATTGGTTCTCCTTGGTGAAAAGGACCCGATATCTAGCCTTGTACCGGATAAAGTGTAGGAAACATTGTGAAGGTTTCTCCACCATAAGGAGTCGGTGTTGTGTAGTGATTACGAACTCTCGAGTAAGCGACTCGGGGAGTGGAGTAGGGCAAGGAAGGTGTCCTTATAGCCGAACCACGATAAATACTCGCGTTGTGGTTTTGCGCTTCTTACTCTTTATATTTTCATTACATATTTATATTTCTATATGTTTGTTTATCAACATCCAACATACATCTAAATTGTTCAACATCCAACCCCCCCTTCTAGTTTTCCACAATTGGCATCAGAGCTTCGTTACCAAGTTTCTTAAAGTATATTGTACTTTAAAAACTTGATACGATCCGTGGTTAATTGAAAACTACAAAGAAGGTTTTTCATAAAAACAAACACCATATTTTCTTTAAAAACTCTTTGTTTGGATGTTGATTAGATGACAACATTTTTTTTATTATTTACTATTCATTTAATTGCACTAATCTTCTTTGTCATGTTGCTTAGTTAAAGCTCATATCTACCAAGCCATTGGAATCGCTTGGTAACAAGAATACCTTCCCTAAGAAGGTATCTTAAACACAAAGGAGCCGGAATTATCTACATTTGTTGTGTCATTTGTAAAGACATTCCTAAGTGCATTAGAGGTATGACTTTCCACTTATCTCTAAATGACATTAGCTTGTTAAATAAGTATGCTTACATAGGTATTTATATGATTATCTTTTGTGCATATTCATGTATTACATGTAGCTTCATTAGGAAGCCCTTTTCGCATACGTGTTACTTTTTCTTCTAAAGTCGAGGCTTATAAAATTTGTGTTTTATTTCATTTAATCCAAAAATCATATCCTTCTAATAATAAAACAAAACACAAATCTCAAAAAATCCTCCTTCCCCATAAAAACCCCTTCCGTCGTCCACTCAATCAAATCCCCACTTTTTCAAATCTTCCACTTTCAAAAATTAACTCTCATTCAAAACTCCATCTTCCTCTTCATCTCATCTCATCTCATCTCAAACCAAAACCAAGAAGGTTCGTCATCAACATGGTTTACATCGCTCTCGTGCTCATCGCCTTAACGCTCATCGCTCTTGTGTTCCCTATGAAGAAGTTCTCATACGGAGACATATACTTTGTGTTGTTAATCTACATTGGGGTTATATACCCAATCCTTTGTATCATTCTTAGCATTGAAATGAAATATTACTAATATTCTAGCTTATCTAGGTTATTATTATCATAATGTGTTTGTCATTTCTTTTGATTTTTATCTTTTGTATTCTTTCGTGATACATTAGAAACCATTAATGCATGCTAAAAGAAAATGTAGGCTAATACACAAATCTTGGTATAAAACTATAAGATCTAAAAACCTATGTTTTTATCAAAAATCTATTTCCGTTACTACAGATCCACGGATCCCTGTAGTTATACTAGGCGGATCCCTGATAGGAGGGAACCGTCCTTCTGGATAACAGATTTTCCATGCAAAATAAAAACCGCTTTCTTCCTAAAAGAAATGTTCTACTAGAATGTCAAACATTAAGTGAGTTAAATGTCATTGTTAATAAACATCTTGTAAAAAACGTTAGGTAATCATTGTTTTACCCATAATACGTCACATCCTATTAACTTCTCTTTCCTATAGGTTTCGCTATGTTGCATGAATATGAGTTTGATTTTTCACTCACTAGCTTCTACACTCCTAACATCTCCCTTGAGCCCAACACACCTGGCAATTATGTCTGTGGGTTCAATAATCTCGAAACCCGTCACTTCCACGAAGGACGTATTGTCGACACCCCTCTACAATTCGAAGAAGGTATCAATACTTCCTTCCAAGCCATAGGACTAGAATTTCTTCTCAAAATTAACGAGAAAATATGTCCAAGGTTTATATTGGAATTTTTCCGCCAAGTTAAACTCGTTCGTAACGAGGATCGCTCTCTATCTCTTTGGTTTTGGATCAAAAACCAAAAGTTTGTTTTAACCCTTGATCAATTTGCTCACATCCTCCGGATTCCAAATCATGGACAATGTGCCTTCACTGAAGATTGGTCTCTTGATTATCTCTTCAACTTTCGTGAAGAAAATAGTCCATATTGTTCACACATACCTTCCCCGGAAGACTTGAATCACATAACATGCAAACCCCATTACTCCGATCCAAACATTATCCATACACGGGATATCCGAGAAGAGTACAAGCCTCTTGCACTCATCGTACATGAAAACGTTTGGAGCCTTAGGGGAAATCGAGAAATCCTTCCCGCTTGTTGTGCTCACATAATGTATTGTTTGCTAACACAACAACCATACAATCTCGCCTACTTCTTCGCAAGGCGAATTGTAAATCTTCAAGGCTCCAAGAATAAACTCATCCCTTATGGAATGTTCTTGACGTGCCTTTATCATAACATCATGTACTTCCATCCTCAATTTCAAAGTCTAGGTTTTGATAAGTACCCAGTTCTCTATAACCTGGGCTCTGGATAGCAATCTGTAACACCCCCAAAATAAGTTCAGCGAAAGTCTTACTAACATTGGGGTGCTACGAAATTGTTACACAACACAAGTATAGCGAAACAGAATAACTCATCCATAAATTAAAAACATTGTCAAAGATAGTAATTAAGTTTTACATTTATTCAAAAGTATGAGAGTAAGCCCATTGAAAATAGTTTATAAAAGCGGTCCCAAATAACATCAGAGTGAAATAGACCCAAGACCATGCCATTGCTGCCCAGCGCCTCCCAAATCAACTATCAATCCATAAATATCAATTACCTGAGAAAAATATGCTAAAAAGTCAGCAAAGCTGGTGAGTTCATAGGTTTAAGTTAAAATACAAAGTATTTGGACCAAACAGTAAATCCACTTGTTACGCAAGTAAGCCATAACATATAAGAAACCATCATAATCAAAACACAAAACAAAAACCAAGATGTTATACGCCATGGCAAGTTTTGCAACCACAAATCCAGGTGCCACCCTGGCAAGTTGGGTAAACAAATCCAGACGGGGCGGTCAACCACGATAGATCTACCTACAACAATAATAAATGACCAAATAGTTGGCAAGTTAAAGAGAGGCTAAACCTTAGCCTAGACTAAGTAATAAGCGCAAACAAAACCCAATTTCATAATCGGTCCAATCAAAGCAAGTGCATGTTTTCTTACCCCCAAGATTTAATAAAGCAAAGTACGAATAAAACTGGGGCTATGAAACTCACCGTAGTCCAGCAAATGCACAAGGATCAACGGGAACAAGAAGAGTATCGACTATCAGGAAACAACAACTACTGACTCGGCACTACCTAATAACATAGACTCGGCTTAGATCACATCTCCATTCAATAGTTCCCAATCCTGACTATGTTCCAGTTTTATTCCCAAAACTCTTTCTCATAACAGTTTCTAGTGTTTGGTATACGTGCGTGCGTTGTGTCGACTCAACAAGATTCATGTGAACACACGCTTCTCAAGAACTCAACAAAGTAAAATCACAACAATCTATGTGTCAAGTTTGTAGTTTAATAAGTCTCTTAAATATATTGTCAAAACTTATCGAATTCGTCAACTCGATAAACTTAACAATGTATTTTCCTTACTTATTATTCCAAAACTATACCACGTACTAAGGCGTCGTAGGATACATTTTCATTACTAAGTAAGGCAAATACATTGTTAAGTTTGTCTTACCCGATTCATCAACCCAATAAGTTCGTTAGTTAAGTAAGTTAAGTTTATTAATGCTAAGCATCCGTGACAAGCAATTAAATGGTATTAAATTAGCATTTATGGCACTTCTAGTTTTGCGTGCCCTCGAAACATTTAGTAACCCATTTATTGTTTTCCTCTTTTCCTTCTCTTTATTATTTGATTATAACAAAATCATAACAAGTAAAATATACTTGTTATTTATTTATATGATCAGCCTATAACATTGGTTGCAGAACACTTACCTTGCAACACCTATTGTTGGCTCCCAACACGTTCAGTTTTCGCACCACGGGTCTGCCTAAGAAGGTCCTCATTCCAAATCGCTATGAACAATATGTGTCCCTCTGTTTTGTTCCTCTTAGACTTTAGATGGTACATACACATGCGTCATAATTTTTGAAGAAAAATAAAAACGACGCGTAAGTAAAAGAATAAATTCTAAGACAACGTTTTTAAGCAAATATATTTTTTTTACCTCGAGTGTCTACGCCATTTGATCCCATATGTGGAGCTTTTGTACCATGAATAATCATACAATCAAAAGAAGTCCCTTCCAGTAAATTTTTGTGAGTAATTATCAGTTAATATGGTAATTGGCTGACATAAGTTGAAGATAGGTAGGTTATGTTTTAATGATCTTAATAGTCATGCAGCGAACCTTACTTGTTACTTCAAATCTGATAATTAGTTTGGCAGTCTAAAGAAACTATTATTATAATCATAATCACTTTTTTTAGCTAGCTACTTAGAGCTGATTATCACAATAGTTTTTCGACTATGAAATAAAGGCTTTTATATCTGTCTGATTTTTGATGCACCGTTCTCCTTGCAATTTCTTCTCACCATTCTCTATTCTATATACCATAGTTTACAGAAAAAGGAGAACAAAAGAATGAAAAAAAGAGAAGGAGACTAACTCCCGATTAAACTAAAATTTTGCTATAGTAATGACCCAAATACCTAAAAGCATTTACATCTTGTGGATTAAGCTTAGCTACACATTATGCATCAGGGAATGAATCGACAATCAGGAAAAAGATTTTGATTAAGTTTGCGCAACACATCTTTGTAGAGGCGCTGGTTGTTGCTGATGTTTGCGCAACACATCTTTGTAGAGGCGCTGGTTGTTGCCCTGCTATTGTTTCTTCAACATTTTCTCTTGAAGGAGTAGCGCGGGACTGTGACACACCTGCAATTACAATTAGTTTAGATGCTTAAAAAGAAGGCTTTTGACATCGTATTTGGATCACTCAATAAACACATTGATAAAAAAATTTCAAGATACACAAACAACAACTTTTGCACCAACCTGCTCGTGCAGGTGCAGTAACTGAGGCCGGAGAAACGTTCATTTCTGTACCTGAGATTCATGCCACTTTAATTTTGTGTATAGCCGCTGGAAATGGGATATCAGGATGTTTCGGAAATACCTATCATGAGAATAACATAAATGGTTTAATAGGACTCAATCGACGATGGATTGTCATTTGAAATTGCAGATTAAGCTGAAAGCAGCCTCAAGTTAACCTGAGATATGTTGGATTGCATACTTAAGATTGAGACAATTAATCACTTTTATCTAAGAATGTTTATTGAGTGGCAAGCGAAAGGTGTCAGAAAACGGTTGTGACATCCTCAATACGAATACTAATAAACCATTATCAGGAGCAATATGGATCAGATCAACAATCCTTACGTTCAGTTGGTAACACTATAAAGTTGTTTATGCTCTTATTGTAGTCCCATAAACCCTGAAAACATCCCACAATCATACATACAAATCAACAATTGCCTGGTGATGCAAATAATCTCGTTTCAATATCAATTTATCAAATAAACAGTAACCCTAGAGACTCTTTTGGAAGCTATCTTAAGTGGTCAAAATCCAAACAGACAAAATTAACATTACCCAAAAACATTGCCTATGTATAAAACATTCAATATGACGCTAGTGTTACGGTGGCTGCAAATTAACAAAATCATATGCCTTGAGTCTGAAAATTAATAAAAACATTACCTTGTCATCCATAATTGTATATACATACTTCATCTTTAAACTTTTTCATGTAGACTTTGTAAATAACTTGTAAAAATGAAGATTAAATGATGAGATGATGTCAAAAGTACAAGAAAAATATGAAGAGAAAGTTTACTTACAAAAAGTGTGAAAAATATTGGATTATGGTGCAAGAATCAATCCCTAATGAAAACAAATGTCCCAATACTCTTTCAAATCAAAAATAAGTTTCAAAAGTACAACCCGTGTAAAACCCTAAAAATCGTAAACGTGTTAAAAGACCATTTTACCCTCAAATAATTAAATATGAAGATTCGTAAAACCACGTCAGTCTCATTTGATATGTTCAACGTTTAACTCGCAAATGAATTATGCAAGATAATATTAACCCACTCACACTGTCTACAAAATAATATATCACACAATAGATAAGTTAAATGGACTAATTACATGTACAAGTTTACAAATTAAACATTTAAACTAAATAAATAATTGATACATTTTGCAAATAAGGAAATTTAATTAGCCATTAACCTTCCCCCCTAATTTCGGTCCAAGTAAACGCCTATCACCCCATAAAATTCGTCCCACTTATTTTCCCTATTACTCTCATTATAAATACCATATTTACCAATTCAAACAAAATCACAAAACCCTAATTATTCTCTACCTAAAAAGTGACGGTAAGAAACACTCCCCTATCCCATTCAATTTCCAGCAACAAAGGAACCTTGTAAGGTGCATCAAGGAGGCTGTACTAGGCGTGGGTTGTGTTAGGTCGAAGGAGTTTGGATGGGTGTGGTACTGTCGTGGTATTCTAGGGCAAAAGGAGACCTTGGTCGTTGTTATGCTTGCTGTCGTGGGTGTTCTAAGCCAATGGAAAAGCTAGGTCCTGGGTTTCATTGTCCTTGGTTCTTGATTCTTGCCTTCTTTTCACCTACACGGGACTAGGGTAATGTATCGTCATCTCATTTCATTTTTCTCCATTGTTTCTTGGTTATGTCGTGGGCATGTCCTCCCTTATGAACGCATGTATACAAATTTTAAGCACATAAAATAATAGCTATACTACACATGAAATGATAAGAATGAACCACATAAAATCATGACATTGGCTTTGTTTTTTTTTGTCGAATGAATATGGACTTATGGTCCTTGATGTGAACCTGTTTTTTTGATCTATCACATACACGACCTATACACATGTTTTAGTATAATGATATTGAGTTAAAAACAAAGGTGATAAGAAGCATATACATTTGATCTAATGTGTGTCGACTAGAAAATGGATAAGGGATTCTTGTATGGATTAAAATGGGTCGTATGGTGTTATTAGGGGTGTCATATGTCTAGACCAAAAATGGTAAAATCAAGTAGATCGTATAATTGTGTGTACATTGAATTTGAAATGGTTTAAAACGTATTTGTTAATCTAAATATAAAACTAGGGTTTAATATATATGCGACTTAATAAAGTTAAGGGTTGGTTTTGTAAAATTATGAAACTTAAAGGTTTCACTTGTTAATATGATAACTAAAGGTATTGCAAGAGTAAAATGAGTAGACTTGCTATATTTACACATATGACCCTCTACTAGTAATATTGATAGTTTTGACCCTAAACTTGTATAACTTGTCATAATTGACCCTTAAACTATGATAATACTTATTTTCATCATTGTCTTTAATTATATCATTTATGACTAAATCTGCTAAATACGGAAACCTGCTATTTTTGGAAAGTTGCTAATTATAGAAACATGCTAAATATGGAAACATGCCTAAAATAGAAAGTTACCTAAAATGGAAAGCTACTAAATATGGAAATACTGCGAAAAGTGGAAACCTGCTAAAAATGGAAAGCCGTCTAAAATGGGTAATCTAATTTTAATAAGCGTTATCTAATTCATATAGGTTCCGGGCAGCGGGTTTGATTCATCTTGTGACTTTACTTTCCTATTTTGCTGGCTTCGAATAAGGTACAAATATTCTGACCTTTCTCATAAGGTTTCTCATGATCTCTTTGCATCTTTGATCTCTTGCCATTTTGATATTGAACCTTGCCTCGTTTTGAACTATTGAATTAAACCCTTTGCTATTGACCCATTGCTATTGAACCTTTGATGTTGAACCTTTGATATTGGACCTTGATATTGAACTATTGCTATGAACCTTTGAATTGTGAACCTTTGATATTGGACCTTTGTTTATGAAGACTCACATATTGTATACTTTGGATCTTTTGCTTTGACCTGTCAGTTTGATACCCGAGCCATTAACTAGGCATGAGGGTTCCATGTCCGTGTCATTGATGCACCAATGGTATGAATCCAGTGTAGATGAGTGATGTTCCAAACCGTCCCTATTTTGTATTGATTATGTCGCTTGAATATATTGTATGGCCACTATTGTTTTGCAGGGGCATATGGATGCATCCTAGATTTGTATTGTATTGATATTGATATTTTGTTTTGGTGATGTGGTGCATGTGTGCAATACACCCCCTCACATTTTGGGAGCTAGCTACTTCATTGGTTACTTGAGGTCTCCCCTCCTATTATTTTGGTATTCCAAGGTCACCCCTCCGAGTACAATGGTTACTATTGGTTACTTGGCTGCTATTGCCACAATTGATATTGTTTTGTTTTGTTAGCTCGTGGTAGATTTCTGACAACCTTTACACTTTTGATACACCTATATTGTACCTTCTGTATCCCCAACGCACCATATTCTATATTAATTGTCCATTACTTAGTACCCTTATGTGACTCACTCTACTACCATGCTATATTTCATTTCATTAATCTGTCATACTTTTATTCCGTTTTGGTTGACTCTCAAGCTCATACCTCAGACTATCATTCCATTCACGTACCGAGTTATTATATGATTATTGATTTCTTGTGTTGATTATGCTATTACATGATTTATGTGACTACGGTTTACCCTGTTACTATATGATTAATATGTGTTTATCTGATTCATCTGTCGTCATGCTAATATCTGACCCTCTGTTTATCATGCTGTTATGTGACCCTTTGATTTGCCTGGTGACCATGCTAATGTGTAATCAATTGATTTATCTGTTTATCATGTATGCTTTTGTCAGTTATTTTCGTGGGCTATGATTATCTGTTAGTACCCTTATTTGCTAATTGTTGACCTGCCATGTTACACTTATGTTTATGCTACTGTTTGCTGATGTAAATGGTTCAACTTATGTTGTCTGTCTAGTTAACTTGTTTAGTTGCCATGTTATGTCCTTGTTTAGATAATTCATTATGTTATGATGTTGTTCTGTATTCCTTCCTGATACTTGTGGCGACCATGTTTTTACTGTTGTTAGTACTTCCGCTGTTTATGGTGCTTGTTATGTTATTAACTGTGGGTTAGCTGACTTGTGTGATTTCTGTGCTCACCTTCTAATAAATTGCTTCCGCTTGCTTTTAGTTTTCTGTTTGGCTTATATATATCCTGATTACCTGATTAAATTGTATGCCATATTTATGTTTAGTGGATACGCCGTCTGCTATGCTTGTTTTGGTTTCGATACTTGTATGTCTGGTTATGTATGTGTGCTTATATATATACGTCATCGATGCATTGCTTTGCTTTGTTCTCCTTTGTTATATGTTTCTTCTGGATATCTGTTATATTGTGTTATGCATGATCCTCATTGACTCATTGTTCTCATTTCGTTGTGACCTTGTTATTAGTTTCCTTGGAAGATGGGCTTTGATGGACTGAGAGTTGGAATATTTGAGTAGACCGACCCTAGTTACCTTTTTATTTTGGACTAATTTGAAGAGCTATTGTTTTGAGATTTCATTTCATTTTGGACATATTGGATTGTGTATTTTTCTTTGTAAGTCATTCTTTTATATGACTTGGTATTTTATTCTATAAGGCTTCCGCTTGTAAAATTTTATTAGTATGTTCTGATATGACACCATGATGTGATACTTCTACCCTTGCCGGGTTGGGGTGTTACAATTATGGTATCAGAGCCCAGGTTTCGTCTTGTTGACCTTAGGATTGACCTGTGAGGACTTCGGTAGACATTAGGCTTCCGTCTGTTTGATCTTTTTCCGATTCTTTTGATTTTCATTTGGATTTGACTTCGATAGTCTTTTGTCTTCACTGATTTGACCTTCATCTTTTCACATTGATTTTGTTTGCTTTATTTTCGCACATCTGTTTGTCGATCGTTAGATGAAGACTACTCGTAGAGTCGAAGATAATGATGCCGATCCTACGTTGTTGCAGCAATTTTTGGGAGAAGTTCGTGGAGCTAGTCGTACCTGATTGTGATGCTGCTGAAGACATGAGGATGCTGTTGGGGGGAGCTGGACGGATCTACCATAGGCGCAAAGACAGAGACAAGATTCATCTCATGGACGCTTGGAAGACGTGTGAGCAAAGGAAGTATGACCGTCATACTTTAGACGTGCGGAGAAACTACTACCGAGATTCGGGCATATTGTGGTCAACAGTCCAACCGTCGAGATGCTGAGAAGGTTCATCTACTTCATATGATTGGGCGCGACTTGGGTTACTCTGATTTGTTTGTCACGCGTTTTGAGGCGGTTTGATATTTGTTAGGCGATTTTGATCAGTATTACTTTTCTTGAATTTTTCAGGACTCGGTTTGAATCGTGAAGTTTTATGATTTAGCATTTTGGTATTATCTCAACTTTATATTTGGATCGTCAGTTATGAGTCATGAGGAACCATTTCGAGCAAGTTGGTGGCCTTCTTTCTTTTGTGGTATGGTAAGTTGGTTTGATGTATTATATGCTACGTGTATGTGAATCTGGTCTGTTTTGGTATGTCACTTGCTACCTGTATGTTATATGTTTTGTGGTGATATTGGTTATGTGGTTTGTCATGACCCGAGGCAGAATATGATGACAATAAGGACTTGTTATGTGATGCAAGTATTATGACGCCTGATCAACGTGATAATACCGAGATCATATAATTTGAACTTATTGGAATCATACGACGTCTTGGGAAATGCCTGTGGTTGGTACGTGAATGGACTAGGGCTTATATCCGTTATTTTTCAATCCTCATGTTCGTTTGGAATTCTGTACCTCTTTGCGAGATTCTCACTGACATCTGTTACGTATAAGTTTTGTACGCTTTGGACCCAAAATCGTTCTGATCTGTACGAATCTATGGATTGCTACGTCTGCCTTAAACTTGTACGTTTCCGTGTACTCAAGCAACTTCAATTTTCAAGGACGAAAATTTTCTTTTAAGAGGGGAAGAGTTGTAAAACCCGAAAAATCGTAAACGTGTTAAAAGACCATTTTACCCTCAAATAAATAAATATGAAGATTCGTAAAACCACGTCAGTCTCGTTTGATATGTTCAACATTTAACTCACAAATGAATTATGCAAGATAATATTAACCCACTCACACTTATGTCTACAAAATAATATATCACACAATAGATAAGTTAAATGGACTAATTACATGTACAAGTTTACAAATTAAACATTTAAACTAAATAAATAATTAATAAATTTTGCAAATAAGGAAATTTAATTAGCCATTAACCTTCCCCCCCTAATTTCGGTCCAAGTAAATGCCTATCACCCCGTAAAATTCGTCCCACTTATTTTCCCTATTACTCTCATTATAACTACCATATTTACCAATTCAAACAAATTCACAAAACCCTAATTATTCTCTACCTAAAAAGTGACGGTAAGAAACACTCCCCTATCCCATTCGATTTCCAGCAACAAAGGAACCTTGTAAGGTGCATCAAGGAGGTTTGTACTGGCGTGGGTTGTGTTAGGTCGAAGGAGTTTGGCTGGGTGTGGTTCTGTCGTGGTATTCTAGGGCAAAAGGAGACCTTGGTCGTTGTTGTGCCTGCTGTCGTGGGTGTTCTAAGCCAAGGGGAAAGCTAGGTCATGGGGTTTCATTTTCCTTGGTTCTTGATTCTTGCCTTCTTTTCACCTACACGCGACTAGGGTAATGTATCGTCATCTCGTTTCATTTTTCTCCATTGTTTCTTGGTTATGTCGTGGGCATGTCCTCCCTTATGAACGCATGTATACAAATTTTAAGCACATGAAATAATAACTATACTATGCTTGAGTCAACTGACCCAAGTTCAAGTCCCATCCTTGGCATTTGCTTCATATAGGTACCCACCTCCGCAAAACCTATGGGCACACTGGAGAGACTTTGTGGAATAAGAGCTCAGGGGTCCGAGTCTTGGCTCGTGCTCACTCCAGTTGGTGCCCCACTAGGCTAGGAGAGTTGCCGGAGCTATTCCTTGTGGGGTGGACAATGGCTGGTGCCAAAAGGCACCTGGGGTCAGGGTGTTCCCGCCAATCTACACGTTTTGTGGAATGACCTTGGCTTTGTTTTTTTTTGTCGAATGAATATGGACTTATGGTCCTTGATGTGAACCTGTTTTTTT
Organism: Chrysanthemum makinoi; assembly: GCA_910596185.1. Taxonomy (NCBI): domain Eukaryota; kingdom Viridiplantae; phylum Streptophyta; class Magnoliopsida; order Asterales; family Asteraceae; genus Chrysanthemum; species Chrysanthemum makinoi. Next base: position 213,377,638 of record OU343223.1, on the reverse strand, counting down.
ATCTATCAGATACACGACCCATACATATGTTTCATTATAATGATATTGAGTTAAAACAAGGGTAATAAGAAGCATGTACATTCGATTTATGTGTGTCGACTACAAAATGGATAAGGGATTCTTGTATGGATTAAAGTGGGTCGTATGGTGTTATTAGGGGTGGCATATGTCTCGACCAAAAATGGTAAAATCAAGTAGATCGTATAATTGTGTGTATATTGAATTCAAAATGGTTTAAAACGTATTTGTTAATCTAAATATAAAACTAGGGTTTTATATATATGCGACTTAATAAATTTAAGGGTTGGTTTTGAAAAATTATGTAACTTAAAGGTTCGACTTGTTAATATGACAACTAAAGGTTTTGTAAGAGTAAAATGAGTAAACTTGCTATATTTACACTTATGACCCTCTACTTGTAATATTGACAGTTTTGACCCTAAACTTGTATAACTTGTCATAATTGACCCTTAAACTATGATAATACTTATTTTCATCATTGACTTTAATTAAATCATTTATGACTAAATCTGCTAAATACGGAAACCTGCTATTTTTGGAAAGTTGCTAATTATGGAAACCTGCTAAATATGGAAACCTGCCTAAAATATAAAGTTACCTAAAATGGAAAGCTACTAAATATGGAAATACTGCAAAAAGTGGAAACCTGCTAAAAATGGAAAGCCGTCTAAAATTGGTAATCTAATTTTAATAAGCGTTATCTAATTCATATAGGTTCCGGGTAGCGTGTTTGATTCATCTTGTGACTTTACTTTCCTATTTTGCTCGCTTCGAATAAGGCACAGATATTCTGACCTTTCTCATAAGGTTTCTCATGATCTCTTTGCATCTTTGATCTCTTGCCATTTTGATATTGAACCTTGCCTCATTTTGAAATGTTGAATTGAACCTTTTGCTATTGACCCTTTGCTATTAAACCTTTGATGTTGAACCTTTGATATTGAACTATTGCTATGAACCTTTGAATTTGTGGAAAACTAGAAGGGGGTGGGTTGAATAGTTTTGCCGATTTTAAGTTAGTTTCAAAAACTTTAGATTCGATGTTGTGTGAAATCGTATGGATGAAGATAAAGTATAGATCTAAGAATAATTAATGTAAATAAAGTTAAGCAAGGGAAAGAAATGACACAACCGATTTATAGTGGTTCGGCTACAAGGACACTTTCCTTGCCCTACTCCACTCACCGAGTCACCTACTCGAGAGTTCAAGCACTATGTCAACAAACTCCTTCAACTTGGCGGAATACAGCGTTGCTTACACACCTTTTCGGTACAAAGCTAAATACCGAGTCCGTAACACGGAGGACCAAACCAACACGACTATTACACAACAACTATGTGAAATATCAAGTACAAGATCTTTGCTACGGAATCTTGTGGAGGAACAACTCAATCAAGGACCCCTTGCTTGGATGACTTGTAGTAAGCTCGTGATCTCGCTTAGAGAATGACCTATATGAGAATCACACTAGAAGAAAGAAGAACAACTCTCTTAGATCAAGTGATCTTTTGTTAGAAGAGAGTAAGAGTATATGAGAGATTTAGAAAGAAGAGGGGTGAGGAGAAATGAAGAAATGGCTCTCTATTTATAGGCAAAACTTGCCACTGTCCCACGGATCCCTCCCTTAAGGGATCCGTCTAGTGTAAAGCTAGGGATCCGTGCGACGCTCCTCTTTGCCCATGGGTTTTTTGGTTATGGGTCATGGGTCATGGGTTATGGGTTGGTCCATGGGTATTTCATTAGATACAATGTATCTAATAGATGCAATGCATCTACTCAAATGGGTATGGGTCAATACCATGGGTTGTGGATATGATCCATGGGTTGTGATTTTTACCCATCCTAATAAACTATTACAACAAATGATTTATTACAACAATTTGTATTAAGTGACTATATGTAAAGGCTTTACAAAAATAAAATGTATCCTTATAATTTTACTTATGATAACATTATATTTGTTATCAACAAAACACAAAGAGATCGCAAAATATTAATAAACGTTTTTACGGTTTATTTGTATTAACAGAATTGTCAACCTTTGACATTGGACCTTTGTTTATGAAGACTCACATATTGTATACTTTGGATCTTTTGCTTTGACCTGTCAGTTTGATACCCAAGCCATTGACTAGGCATGGGGGTTCCATGTCTGTGTCATTGATGCACCAATGGCATGACTCCAGTGTGGATGAGTGATGTTCCACACCGTCCCTATTTTGTATTGATTATGCGCGCTTCAGATATATTATATGGCCACTATTGTTTTGCAGGGGCGTATGGATGCATCCTAGATTTGTATTGTATTGATATTGATATTTTGTTTTGGTGATGTGGTGCGTGTGTGCAATACACCCCGTCACATTTTGGGAGCTAGCTACTTCATTGGTTACTTGAGGTCTCCCCTCCTATTATTTTGGTATTCAGAGGTCACCCCTATGAGTACAATGGTTACTATTGGTTACTTGGCTGCTCTTTCCACTATTGATATTGTTTTGTTTTGTTGGCTCGTGGTAGATTTCTGACAACCTTTACACTTTTGATACACCTATATTGTACCTTCTGTATCCCCAACGCACCATATTCTGTATTAATTGTCCATTAATTAGTACCCTTATGTGACTCACTCTACTACCATGCTATATTCCACTTCATTAATCTGTCATACTCTTATTCTGTTTTTGTTGACTCTCAAGCTCATACCTCAGACTATCATTCCATTCACGTATCGAGTTATTATATGATTATTGATTTCTAGTGTTGATTATGCTATTACATGATTTATGTGACTACCGCTTACCCTGCTACTATATGATTAATATGTGTTTATCCGATTCATCTCTTGTCATGCTAATATCTGAACCTCTATTTATCATGTTGTTATGTGACCCTTTGATTTGTCTGGTGAACATGCTAGTGTGTAATCAATTGATTTATCTGTATATCATGTATGCTTTCGTCAGTTATTTTCGTGGGCTATGATTATCCGTTAGTTAACTTATTTTCTAATTTTTGACCTGCCATGTTACACTTCTGTTTATGCTACTGTTTGCTGAAGTAAATGGTTCAACTTATGTTGTCTGTCTAGTTAACTTGTTTAGTTGCCATGTTATGTCCTTGTTTAGATAATTCATTCTGTTATGATGTTGTTCTGTATTCCTTCCTGATACTTGTGGCGACCATGTTTTTACTGTTGTTAGTACTTCCGCTGTTTATGGTGCTTGTTATGTTATTAACTGTGGGTTAGCTGACTTGTGTGATTTCTGTACTCACCTTCTCATAAATTGCTTCCGCTTGCTTTTAGTTTTTCGTTTGGCTTATATGTATCCTGATTACCTGATTAAATTGTATGCCATATTTATGTTTAGTAGATACGCCATCTGCTATGCTTGTTTTGGTTTCGATACTTGTATGTCTGGTTATGTATGTGTGCTTATATATATATATATATATATATATATATATATATATATATATATATATATATAGGGAATATATTAGCTACAATTTTTTGTAGCTAATTGGCTACAATATGTGCTTCATCTTTGTGGTCCTGACTCTTTGTGGGTCTGAGTTATTCTGCGGGCCTGATTGATTCTAGTGTATTTTTGGTGGAGGATTGTAGCTAGTTGGCTACAAAATTGTAGATATCTATATATATATATATATATATATATATATATATATATATATATATATATATATATATATATATATATATATATATATATATATATATATATATATATGTCATCGTCGTTGCTTTGCTTTGTTCTCTTTTGTTATCTGTTTCTTCTGGATACCTGTTATTATTGTGTTATGCAGGTTCCTCATTGACTCATTGTTCTCATTTCATTGTGACCTTGTTATTAGTTTCCTTATTTCATTTTGTATTTATGATCTTGTTTAGCTTTCGTTTGTTATATCTGTTCACTAGGCTTTTTAAGCTCAGCCGCATTTCTTTTCCTGCGGCAGGTTTTAGGTTAGAAGACGGGCTTTGATGGGCTGAGAGTTGTAATATTTGAGTGGACCGACCCTAGTTACCTTATTATTTTGGACTAATTTGAAGAGCTATTGTTTTGAGATTTCATTTCATTTTGGACATATTGGATTGTGTATTTGATAACATCAAATAGTACTGAATATTAAATGTCAATTTCCCCCGATAATGCTTGTAATTTATATCATTTATATGGATTTACGCTTGTTTTCCATTGTTTTCTACTTTCAGGTAAATTACGAGCATTGGAGCTAAAGAGACGCGGAATTGGAGAAATATCAAAGATTTATCATAGTATGCTGACTTTGAAGAAGTTATGGCGTAACTCATCTCTCACATTACGCCGTAACTAAAGCGTGACTCAGAAAACCAACTCATCAGAAGGTTACGGCGTAACTCTCCCCAAGGACTATGACGTAACTCTATTAGGTTAAATGAGGTTCCACGCCGCTGATAATTACGCCGTAACTATTCCACCAACTACGGCGTAACCAAGTATTATTGAAGACTACGGCGTAACCACTCATAAGGTTACGCCGTAACCGGCAGATCTAGTGCAAATAACGAAGGAATTGAAGATTACAGCGTAACTCTTATTATAGTTACGCCGTAACCCAGATCTGGCCTAAAAATACCCCACGATTTCCAGCATTTCAAATCATCCCATTCCACACACCACAACCAAAGAACGTGGGAAGAAGCCAAAGGCAGGTCTAGAGGAGCATACAGAGCTGTCTCCAAGGGAGAAATCACTCCCCTACGATAAGCATTAGCATTTTATCTTTTCTTTACTTTCGATTCATGTATTTCGTAACTTTGAATATTGAATTGATTTGTATGGTTAATATGAGCGGCTAAGCACCTCTTGGTGCTGGCCTAGTTATAATTCCTTAATTGTTTTGTTTGCGTTTACATTACTTCCGTATAATTATTTCTAAGTGTATGCATGCATAGTTTATTGGTAGCTACCCTTGTTTCGGTAGTTTTGAATGGCAGTAGAGGCCAATTGCCTAGGAGATATGACCAACTGACCCTAGGTGAGCGGACTGAGACGGGAAGGGTAAGATATGACCAACTGACAACCCTTTCTACTTGTGCGATTTGACCAACTGATCACCTACCGTTTGGATGAACTTAAGAATTAGGGGGTGAGTGTTTAAGTTGCTAATGCCTGGGCACTTACTATTATAAATCTAGCATGTAGCGGTACTTAATGACTTGGCTTAGGGGACCAGGAACAACAGGACTTATGAGGGGACACCTGACTTCTCATGTGGTGGCATCTTTCGATAGGTTAGGGCAATTGACCAAATGCTGTCCTCTCGACTTTGACCCCACCTGAAGTAATTGGAAGTAAGTAGACGTAGACATTACAAGCTAGGAGGATTAACTAGGTTAGCACCACTCTCCTCTATTGATTAAACCTTTGCCTTTATTTGCTTTTACCTGCTTTAGTAGTTAATTAATTAATTCCTTATCGAAATCATTATTAAAATCTATGACACTTAGACTTAGTAATAATCAACACACATAGCTCTTGGGACGACCTCGGTTTTACCAAATACTACACTAAACACGACCGGGTACACAGCCCGTTAGTGCATTAGGGTAGACCATAGGTATAATGAAACTTTATAAATATTCAAACCTGGTCAGTAAAACCTGCATCAGTATTTTTCTTTGTAAGTTATTCGTTTATATGACTTTGTATTTTATTCTATAAGGCTTCCGCTTGTAAAATTTTATTAGTATGTTCTGATATGACACCATGACGTGATACTTCTACCCTTGCCGGGTTGGGGTCTTACAACCCGATTCTTCAAAGATCAAGAAAAATGGTGGTGGTGTGGGTGTTTAGGTGTTCGGCGTAGCCAAGAAGAAAAGGATAGAATAAGAAGGTTTTTGCTTTGGTTTATTGTAGATGTGAGAGAAATGGTTATAGTGCTTTGTTTATAAGCTAGGTGCATGCATCCTTATCCAAGACAAAAGAACACAAATGAGAGATAATAGGGATTATGTTGGAATTGGTACATGTTTGTTATGGTACCGAACAAAATGCATGTGGTGATGTTATGGTGTGACAACAAAGATCAAATGTGATGTGGTTGTGGTGGGGTGATGTTCGGCCGAAACTAAGGTGTGGGGGGGATTTATTTTTCAAATGTTTTGTTATTTAAAAGTGTATTGTTGATAGTCAAGTAAAAACGTAGTGTGAAATGCGTGCCCTAAAATGCAAAATGTACGCGTTAAGTGCAAAAATGGTATAATAATATAATTGACTTATAAAATAAGTTTATATAGGTCCAAATGTACTAATGTAAATTAGACTGTTCCCAGTCCAGTGGTGGTACGCATTCAGGTACGTTTTTCACAATAAACGGAATAACTTCCCGGTTTTAGTTTTTAAATTAATCACGTAAGTGACAAAAGTGAAATAATTAAAGTTTTTGGTTAATATTATCCTGGAAAATTAAGGGTTGTTATACGATTTCTAATGACTTCCTCACTATTAATAATGTTGAGCATGTAGATAACTTAGGATTTAACTTGCTTACCATAAGTCGAATATGTGATAACAAGTGTAAGGTAATAATTTCTGAGGACGGTAGTGAAATAACTAAAGATGGAAAGACTATAGGTAGAGGAACTAGGAAAAGCGGCTTGTATGTGATGAAACTAGGAAATAAGCCGAGAGATAAAATCACTCACTGATACTCTTTTTAAAGTATCAGCGCACCAGTCTTTGATAGACTATCAAAGAAAAAAAATCTATGATAGTATAAAAGTCTATCAATCTGATTGTTTGGAGATAAGTGAAACCATGATACTTATCATATCAATGAAGAAGGGCTATAAGCATATACACCAATGACCTCTCTGATATCCCAATCAGGAACATACCAGGCCTCAATCAATAATAGAAAATACAGTCTTTGAGTACCAGTGATAAAATTCAAAAGCTTGGAAACAAAAGAATTTCAGGGTGTTGTTCCCTATTCACTAAAGTATAAAATCAGTTAAGTATTTTAAAAACAAACTAATAGTGAATCAATGACCGAAATGACATAGGTAAAAAATTCTTTATTAGAAATGAATAAAAAAGAATACATTACCCAAGTACTTGCGGAATAGTACTTGGGATTGAAATGACAAAGGGCTGGTACTCCTCACTAAGCTCAGGCTAAGTCTGAGCACAACTACTATGGAACCACTGAGCTATCTCAGGGGCTGAGTTGTATTTGGAAGAGTGAAAGATGGCTTGTGTGTGTGTGTGTTTTACAATTCACAAGCTTAAATCTTTCACTCCATCTCTTATGCTATTTATACAAGTATGAGTATTAACTTTATCCTAAGTGACAAACTGACATTTTAAAGAAGACAAAATACTGATGTATTTTGTCTCTGTTTACAAAGACTATATTAAGTAAAAGATAAGGCTGCTTTCCATGAGTCAGTGATGACACTGAGCCTGATAGTTTGCCATTCAGGGAAAGTTGACTTTTGTTGATAAGGACTTCGTCTTATCTAATTCAAACTTGTCCCGCCTTATCCCGCTTATTCTTCAGTCTTCATTGCCTTCAATCTTCTACTTCAGTTTGTCTTCAGTGAAAGTAGTTGGTGAGGAGTTTAGGGATTCAGTGAGTTATTGTCATCACTCACTGAATCCACCATCTTCTTCTTGACTCAGTCTTCACCCCTTAAGTTCCTCCTTACTTAGTGGAGAGACTTCTTCTTCGCCTCTTACTAAGTATCCTGAAGATGGCTCACTAAGAGACTATGCACTCAGTGACCTGTTAGTGTTTAACGGTCTAAACACTTAGGGTATTTTCTATTAAAATCCTAGATTTAAGGGGTTTGGGTATTTACTGAACCCAACAGTCTCCCCCTATTTGGATATACAAATAGCCTAAGTGATTGATCAGTGTAAGTGAGCAATTGGCTTCTTCTTACACTGAATATACTAATGAACATAATAAGGAACACTGAATTTTTTTAACAAAACATGCATCGTTTATTGATCAATTACATAGTTCCTATCACTGGTACAAAAGATAAATGATAATGATGTCAATCAAGATGGATCCCCAGTGCTTCAAGCTTGACTTTCTTTGTGATGGGTGTTTCTTTGTCAGGGTGCTCTCTTATCTTGGCATTTAAGTCAGCCAGAACGGACGTTTGCGGGAGTCTGAATTTGAGAGGCCACTGGCATGTAGCTCAACATTGTAGCCACACCTGCCTGATCAATGTCACTCCACCTTTAGAATGCTGGATTTCCATAGACATCAATGAAGAACAATCCTCTTTCAGGCTTTTCAATCACAAGACAGTTTACAAACTTCACACCTTCAGGTAGCTCCCTATTGCATTCCAGTCCAGGCACTTTGATCTCAGGTTCGAACTCAACTCTTTTTCTTTTGCCTTGGGCTGGCTGAGACTGAGATCCTTGAGGTGCAGTTAAGGCAGGTTGAATCCCCAGTATTGCTGGTGCTTCCCTCAGTCTTTCATATCTTTTTCTAAGCATTTTCATCAGCTCCTTAACCACCGCATTCTTCTTCTTTTCAATGATAGGACCAAGCTCATCGAGTTCAGTGATCCCAAAGTCAGTGAATTTTAGGGGATCATGAACCTCGAAGTGTCTTTTATCATCCCCTTGTAGACATTCATTGCCAGTGGTTTGGACTTGGGGATGATTCTGACATCAGTGATTTTCTCAAGCACCTTCGCTTGTCATTGACCAGTTGTAGTGGTCAATTCTTTCTTGCTGATGGCTGCAGCTCTTTTCTTTTCATCTAACCTCCTTCTCATTTCACCATTTGAGCGCCAGCATCCTTGAACTTCGTCTGCTGACCCTTTTCAAGCTTCTTAGGATCAATTCCAATGTTCTGAGCTTCCTCAGCAACAACTTGTACCAGTGCTTCTTTGCTCTTTCTTTCTTCCTCAGCTAGTTTCCTCCTCTTTTCTTCCTTAGCAAGATAGGCACTTAGCTGTTGTAGAGTGAGCAGGTACTCAGTGTTGCCGATCATATAGGGGATCTTCTCAGGCTCAGGTGCTTGCATTATTGCCTTTCCTTTTTCCTGGCCTGACGAAGATGATGCTACCATTGGTGATGTTGTTGTCATGATTGTTGTTGGTGGGACTGATAATAAGGGTGTTGATGAAACTGGTGGGAGTGATGAAATAGGTATTGCAGAGACTGGTTCGGCTGGCTCCACCTCAGTGTGAGAGGAAGTCTCTTCAGTGGTCTTCTCCCCCTCAACTGTTGCCGCAACATTAGTAAGAGAAAGAGTTGCCTCGGACACTAGGGAGTTGGAGTGGCTTGACCTTTGAAGGCTTGATAGATCTCAATGACCATAGCCTTGATATCAGTTGTATCTTTTTGAAGACCAGTGACCTTTTCTGCCAAATTAGCCTAAGAGAGTTCCAAGGCAGTCATTCGAGGCCCAAGATTCCAAGCCATTGAAGATGAAGCCTTAGCCAAAGTAGTCACCTGAGCATCCAAAGAACCCAATGTAGCCTGAAGAGACTGAACTGAAGATTGAAAACCCTGAACATTGGCAGTTTTGAGCATGGTGATAAGTTCAGTGAGGCCTGAGGAATTTTTCAAGTAAGCCTCAGTAGCCTCCAGCACTTTGGAGTTGAGTCCTGGGTCTTCTTTGACCGATTCCCTGATGTCATCAATCTTTATCCCACAACCCTGAAGGTGCTTTAGAAATTTAACCAGATTTTCATCCAGCCCGTAAAGATGTTGGTACATGAGATCCCTGTGTTCATCAGTGTTTGTATCAAAGGCATGTACCTCAGCTTTCATATCTGCATAGCTGGCAGAAGCTTCAATGTGTTGTTCCCATAACGTTTTAGTAACCCCAGAATATAGCTTCCTTGAAGCTTTAGTAATCCACATAACTAGTTGCCTCTCTGTCAGTGGAAGAGTATTATCAAACTTTCTGAATTCTTCAAGACAGGAAGATGCAGAAGAGTCATAGTCATTATCTTCAGGCTGGAAAGGTGAATCTTTAGGCTCTTGTGGATCAGGCTGATGCTCTTGTTCAGTTTGAACATCAGCGCCCACTTCTTCTCCTGCTGATAGAATTTCATCTTCACAAAAAGCTTGTTCTTCATCAAAGAATAAAATTTCATTAACCTCAGCAACTGTCAGTAAACCAGTGGTGGTGATGGGTTCCATATCAGCGGGTGGTATTAATCCCTCTGAGTCTTTGTCCCCCGTTGCTCCTTAAAGCACTGATGGGTTTTTCCCACTGCTATCCCTAGAAGCAGTGGCAGTGAGATCCCTATCAGCGGGTTGTTTAGTTCCCTCTGAGTCTTTAAGATCATTTAGTTGGCCCTCAGACAAAAGCTTTGATTTGCGAATGTCATCCTTGGGCATTGTGGAAGGCGCTCCCCTACCAGCGGGTTGTATGTTTCCCTCTGTATCTTGGGGAGTAGTAGTTGGGACCAAGGGCACTGACTGTGATGTATCAGTGTCCTTCGTTGTCACCGGGTGGATGTTGTTTGGTCACCAGTGGGTGGCAGATCAGTCTGGGGCTTTCTTTGCCTTTTAGGCTGTGCTCCAAAAGCCTCAGGGCCCTGAGACTTGGGTTTGGTCTTAGTCCCAGTATGAGACTTCCCCTTTCTCTTTTTAGGAGCGGGGTTTGGAGACATTGAGTCCCTTTGGTTGTTTACAGCAACCATATGGGCCGTCAATTCTATTTCAGTGACTTGGGATGGGTCTTTTTGAAAATTATATTGACTCAGGATACCAGGTAAAGCAGTGTATTTGAATTCCTGAGGGTAATTACAACCCAGTAACACTTGTAAAGCACATGAGACAAACCTAGGGTACGAAACATATTTCGCCCTAGTTTTGCTCAGTAGCTTGGTTACGAGATCACTATAAATGATCTCTCCAATGTTGACAGTGACCCCATTCATCAAGCAGTATGCCACCATCAACTGAATAGAGTTAACTTGTTCAGTAGATGAGTGGTTCCCGCCGAGAACCTGAATCACAAATGTGAACAGGATCTTCCAAGCCGCAGGAAATGAGTTCTTGGTGACTGGGGTTCTATCCAAAAACTTTGGATCCAAAACAATTTGTTTTAACCCATCCTTAACTGTGGAGGGTTTAGGATGGGCGACATAGACTCCAGAATTATAGTCCAACCCTGATGAAGTACAAAATGTTTTATAATCCAGGGTGACTGACTGTTCCCCATTAAAAAGACTGAATTTAATGAGATACTCCTTGAGTGGTCTGAGGTCAGTCTCATTAGTAGAGGGTGTCGGGTCATAGGCCACTGCTGCAGCCCAAAAATCCCTGAGGAGGTTTTGGTACAGAATGGATGGGGACTGAGTAAAGGCCTTTTTCAGTGGGCAGTTGAATAAAAACTTCATTATGTCCTTATAGGCTGGGACATTTGGGGGGGTATTCAAAATTTCCTATAACATTATTTGTTTTAAATTCAACATTACTTAGATCCCCTACCCACGGTGGTGCAAAATGAAGAGACTGTGTTCTTGCCATTTCCATTGAAAGTGTTTTTAGGGTTTAGAAAAAAAAATTCTTGACAAGAACAATCAAAGTGTTTTGAGTCTCTTGGGTTTGTGATGAAAAACCTTTTGTAAATTGATTACAGAGAAGATTTTAGTGAAAAAGTTGTTTTAGAAGATTAAAAACACAAAGATTTCTGGGTTTGAGAAGTAATTTTGACAGAGTTTAGATGCAGAAAATCTTTATGTGTGTTTTTAGGGTTTTTTGAGAGGGGTATTTATAGAGTGGTGAGAGGGGTAATTTTTGCCTAAATGAGGATATGTCAGTTTTTGAAAACATTTTGTTTACCTCATTTAATGCCACCTACTCCACAACCCGTAGTAATTTCCCGGTTTTCAAGGGAATAGTTGCAGTGCACAGTAAAAGTGCATTCTGCAGTAATAAAATATCCACAAGATATTTCATGTGAGAGGAGGCATTTAATGCCAAGTGGGATGAGGTAAGGTGTTGAAAGACCCTTGACTTAGATGACAGTAAGATAAAGAGACATATATTCCTATATTAAATTGGTGTGTTTACCAACCTAGGACATTTAAGTAACTGATACTTGGTGCATTTAGTTACTCATTCAATGCTCAATATTTAAAGTATGGGTCCCTGAATGAGTCTTACTCATTTAGTGAGAGGGTTGTTTAGGGGTTTTGTTCAGGGAGAATGAACCTTTTCAGAGAAGACTCACTGAGATTAGGATTGATTTTCATATATTGACTTTCAATGTCAAGCATTCCTAATTCGGCTTTAGTCTCTCTGAAGGTAGGTTCATCCAAAGGTTTGGTGAAGATATCGGCAAGTTGATATTCATAGGGATGAAATGAAGCTCTATGTCTCCTTTCATTATGTGGTCCCTGATGAAATGATATCCGATATCAATGTGTTTGGTTCTTTGGTGAAGGACAGGGTTGTTGGAGATTGCAATAGCGGTGTTATCAGAAGATGGGTACCATTTTGTAATGGATGTCATAGTCAGGTGACTTTTCATCCATAAGACATTGGCACAGCACCTGCAGCACCACATACTCAGCCAGTGAAGACATAGCCACTGATTGTTGCTTCTTAGCACTCCAACAAACCAACTTTCCTCCAAGAAATTGAGGACCACGGGGTACTTTTTTTGTACATGTTGCAGCCAACATAATCAGAGTCAGAATATCCTTTGAGATCAAACACTGAGCACTTTGGATAGTAGAGTCCAAGGCTTGGAGTTCCTTTCAGGTATCTTAGGATTCTTTTGGCTGCAGTGAGATGATATTCTTTGGGATTGGACTGATATCTTGCTATTAGACGACCGAGAATTGTATGTGCAGTGCAAGCGATTACATACATCATGAGCCAACAATCCCTCTGAAATGGGTTTTGATACTGATTTGCCAGTGAGATCAGGTCCTAGGTTGTTAGGAGGGACCATTGGTGTCTTCAGAGGCACAGTCGATATCTCATATTTCTTCAAGAGATTTCGGTGTACTTCTCTTGATGATGGAGATTCCTTTATCGGTTTGCCGATTTGTAGTCCAAGGAAGTAAGTGAGTTCACCCATCATGCTCATTTCAAACTTCTTTGTCATTAGTTTTTCAAACTGTTTGCAAAGAGTGTAGTTTGTTGAACCAAAGATGATGTCATCAACATATACTTGGACCAGTATCACATCTTGTTTTGTCCTGTAGATAAACAATGTGTTGTCTATCTTTCCTCTGACAAACTTGTTTTGAATCAGGAAGGCTGAGAGAGTTTCATACCATGCCCTAGGAGCTTGTTTCTGTCCATAAAGGGCTTTGTCAAGCTTGCAGATATAGTCAGGGAATTCACTACTCTCAAAGCCGAGGAGGTTCTGAACATACACATCTTCCTTGAGTTCACCATTCAGGAATGCACTTTTACATCCATTTGGTAAACTTTGAAGTTCATGTAGGTAGCAAATGCAAGGAAGATCTGATGGCTTCCATTCTTGCAACAGGAGCAAATGTCTCATCATAGTCAATGCCTTCTTGTTGATTTTAACCTTTGGCTACCGGATTTGTTTTAATGACAGTGCGTTTCATCAGTCTTGTTTCGAAAACCCACTTCATTCCTATGACAATGACATCCTGAGGACATTTGATCAAGGTCATGAGCTTGTTTTTATCAAACTTTTGAAGTTCTTCTTGCATGGCCCGAACCCAGCTTGGGTGTTTTAGAGCCTCAGTGACACTTTTGGGTTCTATTTCAGATAGAAAATCTGCATATAGACATTCATTGGCTGAAGCTGCAGTTAGTTTAGCAGCCATGCTTCTTGTGAGCATGCCCTCAGTGGGTTCACCAATGATGTTTACAAGCTCAATGTCTTGAGATTTTGTCCACTTACTTTGTGGTCTATGATCTAAGCTTGAAGAGGTCTTTTTTTGGGTAAAGGGGAGTAATCCTGCACCCTGGTAAATATATTAACCAAAAACGTTTAAGTACAACGGATGAGAGTGAGTCTCTCACCTCGGCCCGTTACATGGGCAACAGACACACACGAAAAGTGCACTTAACCAAACAAATTACATAAGAAAGACATGCCAATCTTATGAACTACCAAACAACCAAATTTACTTCCTACCACGACCTAATAGACTAACATCATACATGTCACACATATCCTCCAAGTGTCTCGGTAGATCGTATACTTGCTCAGCATAATCATCAAAATCTTCAAGATCAAAACCCCCACCACCCCGAAGCCAAAATGACGCCATAGGGTTATCGGCTCAAAACCTCATCCTCTTCCATGAGCAGGTCACATTTCCGACTTTAGAAAACGGATTACTTACCTTGGTAGCGAGAATAAGTCACAGTCTGGAGGCTTAGAAGCGCACTAATATCAACACGAGTCCTTCCCGAGAACCATCAATACTTGCTTCCTTAGTAGTACCGAAGACTTCCATCTTCGCCTTGTCATAGTAGAATCACCTACATTACTTGGGATGCCCGTGTCATCATCCACCTCAAGAGTCCCAAAAGAGTTAGACGTAGTAATAGGTGTACCTTTAGCATTAAAACTAGCAGTAGGTGTCTTCGTCTTAGCAACATATACCTGCTTCCTAGGTGTAAATCTAGGACCCTTACCCATATTAATACCACTAGTCATCTTCGTACCTTTTGGTTTGGCTTTCCGATTCTGCACCACCTTAAAACCATCACCAGGTTCTTCCACATTCGAGGTAGGAGGGAGATCATTTTGCTCCATAATACTCTTAGGACAACAATCAGTAACATGCCCAAACACTTTACATTCCGTACAGTGTGGCGGCTTCCATTCATATTCCACCTTGATACTTGCAGTAGTAAAACCACTATCGTCCTTATTTAGGATCGCCATAGTCACCACATGTTTTAGCTCGATTTGATGATAATTCCACAAGAGCACGTGCAAAACTTATGCGTCCCCGGAATCAGCACACGGAACTAGTAAAAGCATCTAACATAATCGGCTACACCCACTTGAGTAGCAATTAAGCTCAACCCATCTTCCGAATATGCAAGTAATGGCACATTATGCAATTTAATCCAAACGGGAACTCTAGTAACCTCACTTTTAGACAATAGCACATCAGAGTCCATTTAGTGAGAATGAGAGGAGAATTGCGAATAATCCAAGGGCCCCGTTGAAGAACATTCTCAACACCCTCTTTAGAGTCGAATTTAAAGAGGAAAACACCATCATCATTCTTCATAAGTTTCTTAAAACCAAACTTTCCCCACGTGTTGGTGACGTAGTTTTGAACCAAAGGAAATGCAACATTCTTGCCAACAAAGAAGCCAACAAGCGTATTATCATAGCGGTTGAATACACCCTCCATAGCAGCCTTTGGAAGCACCGTATCATGATTTTCAATGCGAGTCTCATTCACCAAGGAGCGAAAATTAACTTTCCTAGAGACACATTCCGGGTTTAATACATTAGCAAATGACCTCACTTCATTATTTTCACTACCAATCCCGTTAGGACCAAAAGTAGGAGCATTCACCACATTCTTACCATTAGCATCAAGACCAGAAGTTAACACCTTAGACACATTCGTATTAACCCCAGGGGAAACCAAAACCGGATTCACATAAGCATCCGGATCAATAGCATTAGTAGAATTCACATTAGTGCTCGAATTCACCCCACCCAAAACGGAACCAGCCACATCAACCCATGGATCTGGACAAGAAGTTTGTTCCAAGCTAGAAGAACTCCAAACAGATTCAATTGTGCCTTCGTGAGTATTAGGGTTTCGCAAAACCCTAGTAGCTTTGCGCACTTCAGGAACATTCGTATCACCATCCATTGCTTGCTCACCTTTGAGACGTTTTAGCCTAGCATCCAAAGCATCAATATCCAGCGATGCATACGGATTGGAGTCCTTTTGCACACCACCTTGATCGGCCAAGGACGTGAACTGAGATGCATCTTCATTATCGGCCACCTTGGTGGCTGTTTTAGCAGCCTTCATCGATGAACCTTCTTTGTTAAAAAACCCTTTCTCCATCTCTCTTAAACCCCACTAACAGTCCAACTAATCGACCCACACAAGAACCACGCCGACTTCAACCAGCATTAACCAAAAAACGAACAAAGGCAAACCCTAACCGTCGTTGGACGGTTAAGGATTTAAAGGTTAAGATTAAACCAACCTTGAATGAATCAAGATCGATTAGAACAAGTTAGATCCAAAAACGATTTATACAAACCCTAAAAAGCGATTGTTCAAATCGAAACAAAACAAGGAAAACTTTGCACGAATTCAGCCAAGGACTAAATAACAATGAAGTTAATCAGTAACAAAGGTAAATCGATGCAAAGAATCACAAGAGTTGAAGCAGATTGAGAAAAAAAGATGAAGGTTTAGGGTTTGCAAAAAAATCGCCTAGAGAGAATCGTTTAGGGTTTTAGAAAGGATTGCATTTTTTCGATGGGTAAAGCTTGAAGAGGTCACTGGAGACTCAAGAGTGAGTTCAGGTGCAGGAGCCACAGAATCATTAAGATCATCTGTTGACATCAACCAACTATCAGTGAATTCATTGATAACCAATCCGTCCCCACTGGGATAGGTAATACTGAACCAAATGTTCAGGAACCTGTGATTCATGAACCTCAACCTGGATAAGACATCTCAACAGATGATCTTAATGATTCTGTGGCTCCTGCACCTGAACTCACTCTTGAGTCTCCAGTGAGGAATTGATTTCAGTGTTATATGAGATGTCAGCATCAGCTTGGTATGACATAATATGAGATGTCAGCATCAGCTTGGTATGAGGAATTGATTTCAGTGTTATACTCATTAGGAGGATATCTTGATGAGTTATCAATTCCTATTTCCTCCACTGGTGTTGGTGAACTGATGCTCTCGAACTTTCATCAAAGGTGACATGAAAGGTTTCCTCAACTTGTTGTCTCCTTGTGTTAAATACCCTGAAGGCTTTGGAGATCGGTGAGTAACCTAGAAAGTATCCATCATCGGCTTTAGCAAAACTTACCTAGATGATCCTTGTGGTTATGAATAAACACAGGACATCCAAACACATGAAATTAGTGATATATGAAGTCTACCTTTGAATATCACATATGGGGTTTTGTTATGTCTTTTGACAATGATTGACCTGTTTTGAGTGTAACAGGTCATTTTGACCCTTCATCGAAATGTTTTGATAGGGCTGAGCCATTTAACATAGTTCTTGCAGCCTCAATGAGAGTTCTGTTTTTCCTTTCAGCCTCCCATTTTGTTAAGGGGTGTAAGGAAATGAAAAGTTTTGGGAGATTCCTTTTCATCAGAAATTCTCAAGTTCTTCATTTCTGACTCAGTACCATTGTTAGTTCGATTTGTTTAACAGATAATGTCATTCGGTTTCAATGTTCCGATGAATGACATTATTGTATCACCTTACTGACTCTTTTGGAAAGAAAGTATACCCAAGTGTATCTTGAGAACTCATCAACAATGACAAGTGTATAATTCTAATGCTGGATTGATCTAGGACCTGACCGTCCAAAGAGATCCATGTGCAGGAGGAAGGTGGCGACTTTTGATGGAGAAATTTTGTTTTGTTTTGAAAGATGCTCTTTGGTGTTTGCCTTTTTCACAGGCTAAGCATGGTTTATCTTTTGCAAAAACCAGTGATGGTAAGCCAAGGACCTTGTTTTGTTTTGCTAAGTTGTTGATGTTTTTGAAATTTAAGTGTGAGAATCTCTTGTGCCACAACCAGTTGATAGTTTCAGTGGCTTTGGCAAAGAGACAAGTTCTATTTTGAGAGAGTGTTGACATGTCTAAGACATAAACATCATCTCTTCTAGGAGCTATCAAAACAACTTCTTTGTTGGCATTGAAAATGGTGCCTTGTTTGTCATTGAATTGCACAATGTACTTAGCATCACAGAGTTGACTGACACTGATGAGATTGTATTTGAGACCATTGACATAAGTTATTTTAGAGAAAACTATTCCATTGCGATACTTGAACCATAACCTTCAGTGGGACATGATGAGTTATCACCAAATACTACTTTGGGTCTTGGTTCCTTTACATACTTGTGCAGATACTCCTTAACACCAGTTATGCTTCTTGAGCATCTACTGTCTAGATGCCAAATAGGCTCCCTGGCATGTCTCTGCACAAATAGTAAACTGGATTAGTTTCTCTTGTTGACCCACATACTAGTGGGCTTCGGTCTAAAGGTCTGTTTGAACTTGGTAATTGACTCATGGTCAGTGGTTGAGTGCATTGTGCTACCACAGGTTTTGCATTTGGAGACTGAGAGTGACTTAGTGATTCTGGGTTGCTTGGAACTTCTCCTTGCTTGGATGATACTGTCATGCTGGGATGTATCATGAGCTGGATTTTTGCAAATATCACAACATGTGTTCATGAGACAATCATCAGGATGATGATCATTAAAGCTACAGTGTGGACAAGGAGGAAAGGGTTTTGCTCTATACTTTTGAGCAGAATTGGAGGTTGAAGCATACCGATGACCAACTTTGGTATAGTTTGCTTTACTGAGTGACTTACATATTGTAAGAGATCAGAAGTTTTGTGATCATCCTTTTTGCAGATCATACAAAAAAGGATTCTATAACAGTTGTCACTGGTATGACTGGTATAGTGGCATAGATCACACTTCTGCTTGGGTTTGGTGGTGGATTTTGACTTTAAGGAACTAGAGGAGGCTGACTTTGTTTCCTTGATTGTTGAATCAAGAACTTTTTCGATGGATTCCATCTTATCAGTTAGCTTCCTCACAAGTTTAGTCATTCTTTGAATTTGGTCAGCCGGTGGGGGTGAGGATGTGGAAGTCTCAGTGGGGGTAGACTCTTGTTGGATTGGTTTTGTTGGTCTTTTCAGGATGGTTCTACCAAGTCCAGACCTTTCTTTTGGTGAATGAGGATTGAATTGTAATGGAGTAAGCTCAGAGCTAGGAGCAGCACCCTGAAGAGGTTTCAGGGGAGGAAGCGGTGCTTGAGATTCTACTTTAGACTCAGAGATGTGTTTAGTACTACTTGGCACATCAGAGAGTCCAAGCATGCTCTTTAGAGCTTGGCTTTCAGGCTCTAGTATCCTTTCAGAATCGAAATTTGGAAGCTTACTCTCAGGATTAACCTGTTCAATCCAATCATTGGGCTTGGGAATAGTCAACACATTAGTAATCATGCCACCAGACACAAATGGTTTGGGAGACTGGTCTTTGTCGTGAGAGTCAAGGAGATGATCTTCACCTATGACTCTCTTTTTGCTACTGGGGGCTCCCACAGTGTCAAAGACCCTTGGATTCCTAGCAGTCCAACTAGCAATGATATCCTTTTCTTTTATAAGTTCATCTTGAAGAGCCTGATTTCTTTTAACTAGTTCAGTGTTTTGAATTTTCAAAGTGATAGCCTCAAGCTTATTTTGTTTTAAAAGAAGTAGTTCATCCCTACACTTGTTCAGTTCAAAACTTAGCTTATTATATTTTGAAAAAAGATTTAATCGTTGCTCTTCTACAAACTTAAGGTCAACATTGATATAGTTCATATAAGACTGCCAATCAGAGTCATCATCAATAGAAAGTAAAATATTTACCCTCTTCATTGTGATGTTGACCCACTCTCCATTCCTGCATGATTCTTCCCAACAGCTAGCTTGTCCTCTTCTAAGAGGGCCATCGGTTGCTGACATGCACCATTTCATCATCGATGACACGGCTCTTCATCCTAGTTGAAGGTTTCAGCAACAAGGCCTTTGTTTTTACCTGCATGATTTAATATTGTTTGTTGTTTAGGGGGAGGCCCAAGCAATGCAAGCTTAGCTTTGACTTTCCTGTAATTAGCTTCAAAATCTACAGTTTTGTTTTGATCAGATTTGTTTTGAAAATTTTGATGAGACTGATAGATTTTTGGTTGAAATTTGCTAAAGCCTGAGGGCTGATTTTACCCTAATGGTTTGTAAGCGGGTTCAGAAATTGTTTTTGAAAAACAGTCTTTTGCAAAATGACCTCTTTTGTGACACTTAAAGCATTCAGTGTCCTCATTTGCTTTAGCATTTGAAAAACCTTTGTTTCTTTTTATAAACCTTCGAGAGTTAGCAAGGAGTGCCCTTTCAGAAATTCATTGTTCAGTCATTTAGGTACTCCTCACTTGATCTCTCATCAGGCTCATCCTCTGAATTTTCCTGAAAATCTTGAACCACATTTGTTAGAATAAAAGCAGTTGATATTGGTGTTGAAGTGGTGGTCAGGGACTTCTTTACTTCCTGAGACTTCTTTAAGTCGGGTATCGTCATTGATGAGGTTTTTCCTCATAGACAAATTTCCCATAAATTTCAGGAAGTTTAAGATTCTGAATATGATTAGCATTCCTAAGTCCCCGAGAGAAATTTAGCCACTTCTCAGGGAGACTATTGACAAAACCAACATTGATTTTATGTTTGGATAACTTAACACCATCATTTGATAGTTCATTTAACAAAGTTTTGTATCGGGTGTAAGTTTGAGACAGAGTTTCTGAGTCCTTAGCCCTCAAGGTGTTATACTCAAGTTTCAGGTCCATTATCCTGTTTTCCTTGGTATCAGATGGGCCTTCATGACTGTGGACCAGGTCATCCCAGGTTTGTTTAGCTGTACTACAGCTTATAACTGACTCCATAATATCATCAGGAAGACATGATATGATGATACTTTTGAGTCTTTGGTCTTGGTTGACCACTCTCCTCTCATCGAGTCCACTGGCTTCAGTTTAGGCAAACCTTTCAGTATCTTTGGGATAAATGGACCTTCATTTATACACTTGATATAATAAGGTTCCATCCCAGTCAAATAGCAAAGCATACACTTTTTCCATTTGTTAAATTTACCAACTTCAAGTCTAGGGGCAACATTTGAATAAGCTCCACCCTTTTTGTAGACTAGTTGGGGTACATCAATTTCAGCCATAAGGATCCTGATTTAAAAAAGTTTTAGAGCGGCTTAAAAAGTTTTATAATCAGCCTCGCTCTGATACCACTTGTTGTTCCCTATTCACTAAAGTATAAAATCAGTTAAGTATTTTAAAAACAAACTAATAGTGATGATGTGAAATGACAAAAGTAAAACACACTGATAAATTTTCAACATAATATTCTTTATTAGAAATGAATAAAAAGAATACATTACCCAAGTACTTGCGGAATAGTACTTGGGATTGAAATGATAAAGGGTTGGTACTCTCACTAAGCAGGGCTAAGTCCGAGACAACTACTATGGAACCACGAGCTATCTCAGGTGAGTTGTATTTGGAGGAGTGACATGATGGCTGTGTGTGTGTGTGTTTTACAATTCACAAGCTTAAATCTTTCACTCCATCTCTTATGCTATTTATACAAGTATGAGTATTAAATTTATCCTAAGTGACAAACGACATTTTAAAAGACAAAATATCTGATGTATTTTGTCTCTTACAAAGACTATATTAAGTAAGAGATGGTTGCTTTCCATGAGTCGGTGATGACGAGCCGATAGTTTGCCATTCAGGGAAAGTTGACTTTTGTTGATAAGGACTTCGTCTTATCTAATTCAAACTTGTCCCACCTTATCCGCTTATTCTTCATCTTCATTGCCTTCAGTCTTCTACTTCATTTGTCTTCATGAAAGTAGTTGGTGAGGTTTAGGGATTCAGTGAGTTATTGTCATCACTCACTGAATCCACCATCTTCTTCTTGACTCAGTCTTCACCCCTTAAGTTCCTCCTTACTTAGTGGAGAGACTTCTTCTTCGCCTCTTACTAAGTATCCTGAAGATGGCTCACTAAGAGACAATGCACTCAGTGACCTGTTAGTTTTTAACGGTCTAAACACTTAGGGTATTTTCTATTCAAATCCTAGATTTAAGGGGTTTGGGTATTTACTGAACCCAACACAGGGACCTAGCCCTAAAACAGTGAGTCTCTGAATACATACAAAGCAACAAATCCAAGAAAGAAAAAAGCAGAGCCAAGCAACAAATCCTCTCCCGGGTCTTCCTCCTCCTGAGGATCTTCCTCAGGATCTTCTTCCTCTTGAGGTTCTTCTTCGGGGTCTTCTTCTTCATACGACTCAAGAATTCGACGCCTCCAAGCAGGCGGAGAGTCAGGAGATGAAGGTGGTGATGAATCACAAGGTGCAGAGGCTGATGCACTAGGTATCTGAAATGAAGAGGTAGAGGGTGTAAGGGAAAGAGGAGAGTGAGCAGTAATGCGGAAAGAAAGTAGGTTAGGTGAACGTACGGATATGTGTGTTGTGCGGCGAAGTGTCAAAGTGTGAGGTGTGGCAGCCTGTCGCACGAAGCTAGGAGGTAATCGTTCGGGTGAACACACAATAAGAGAAGTTAGAGAGCCACGAACAGATGAAGAAGGGCCCGAAGTACTCCCATGCGTCAATGGCGGTGCATGTCTCACCATGACATATGGGTCTCTCGGGTCCATCCCCGACATAGGTGATGCTTGTCGAGAGCCAGCGAAAAAGATGTCCTCGGTGATATCGAAATAAGGCATAGCTGTTACAATGGCGTTTTAACGAGGTCAGTGCAAACACAAAATTCCATACGAGTCGCAATCCCAAAAATATCAAAGTTTACCATGTATAAACATATCACATATATTCAGCAAAAATAATAGCATTTTAATACCACATAAGTTTTAACTCATAAAGCTTAGGCTTCAACTTGGCAGGTAGGCACGTGGCGGTCTTTGGATCAGTTTTTCAAAAGTGGTTATAGTCTAGGTTTTGATAAGTACCCAGTTCTCTATAACCTGGGCTCTGAATACCAATCTGTAACACCCCCCAAATAGGTTCAGCGAAAAACTTACTAACATTGGGGTGCTACGAAATTGGTACACAACACAAGTACGAGAGTAAGCCCATTGAAAATAGTTTATAAAAGCGGTCCAAAATTACATCAGAGTGAAATAGATCCAAGACCATGCCATTGCTGCCCAGCGCCTCCCAAATCAACTATCAAGCCATACATATCAATTACCTGAGAAAAATATGCTAAAAAGTCAGCAATGCTTGTGAGTTCATAGGTTTAAGTTAAAATACAATGTATTTGGACCAAATAATAAATCCACTTGTTACGCAAGTAAGCCATAACATATAAGCAACCATTATACTCAAAACACAAACCAAAAACCAAGATGTTATACATCATGGCAAGTTTTGCAACTACAAATCCAGGTGCCACCCTGGCAAGTTGGGCAAACAAATCCAGACGGGGCGGTCAACCACGATAGATCTACCTACAACATTAATAAATGACCTAATAGTTGGCAAGTTAAAGAGAGGCTAAACCTTAGCCTAGACTACGTAATAAGCGCAAGCAAAACACAATTTCATAATCGGTCCAATCAAAGCATGTGCATGTTTTCTCACCCCAAGATTTAATAAAGCAAAGTACGAATAAAATTGGGGCTATGAAACTCACCTTAGTCCAGCAAATGCACAAGGATCAACAGGAACAAGAAGAGTATCGACTATCAGGAAATAGCAACTACTTACTCGGCACTACCTAATAATATTGACTCGGCTTAGATCACATCTCCATTCAATAGCTCCCAATCCCGACTATGTTTCAGTTTTATTTCTAAAACTCTTTCTCATAACAGTTTCTAGTGTTTGGTATCCGTGCGTGCGTTGTGTCGACTCAGCAATATTCATGTGAACACACGCTTCTCAAGAACTCAACAAAGTAAAATCACAACAATCTATGTGTCAAGTTTGTAGTTTAATAATTCTCTTAAATATATTGTCAAAACTTATCGAATTCGTCAACTCGATAAACTTAACAATGTATTTGCCTTACTTATTATTCCAAAACTATACCACGTACTAAGGAGTCGTAGGATACGTTGTCATTACTAAACTCTTCCGACATAACTAACGAGGTCTTACCCGATTCGTCAACCCAATAAGTTCGTTAGTTAAGTAAGTTAAGTTTATTAATGCTAAGTATCCGTGACAAGCAATTAAATGATGTTAAATTAGCATTTATGGCTTTTCTAGTTTTGCGTGCCCTTGAAACATTTATTAACCCATTTATTGTTTTCCTCTTTTCCTTCTCTTTATTATTTGATTATAACGAAATCATAACAAGTAAAATATACTTGTCATTTATTAATATGAAAACCTTTTTATTATCTATCGTTTACGTCTATTGTTATCGTTAGAGTTAACTTGAGTTACCATTTGTTTCGAGTCACAAGTCTGAGTTACTTCTCGACTTATTAAGTTATATCAAGTCCGATAATAAGTTATAGTCCATGTCACGGCCTTGTCGGAGTCAATGTTGACTAGAAAGTCAACGTGACAACGACTTGGCGCAAAGTTCACAAGTATATCATCAAGTCAAAAAATAAGAGTCAAGTCCCATATCCAACAACTTCAACTTATCGTGGTCGTCTACGACACTCGTCTAACCTATCCTCCGTCACTAATAATCATCACACAACCGATTCCCATTTCAACTTTTACAACACCACAACAAAATTTAGCTGTGACCATTTGATCCCGGCTTCTCCCCTCTCTCGGCCAACACCACAACAACAACAATAATACCAACTAGTCTAACAACTTCCAACATCACCTTGCCGAGACCATATGGGTCTCGGCCTACCCATCACCTACAAAAACCAATCGGACCCAACTCGAGGGTTTTTCCCACACGACAACAACAACATCAACATCACCATATCAAATTCAAAACCACCCATCAATCATATGGTACCTTCTGTTCATCCGAAACAAAAACAAACATGAACAATAACAGCAATAATAACAACAACGATATCAAGAACATAACAAGGCCACACCGAGAGCTTGGACTCTCGCTGCCGACTCGACATGCACACACACGAACAAGACCACGGATACCAACATGTTTTAACCCCGTTTTTATTAAAAAAAACTTGTTTCCCATATTTTTCTAGCCAAACCCGAAACAAAACGAGTCAACTCGTGTCACGGGTTACAAAAATAACGAGCTACAACTCGTGTGATGTGACTCTACCTTTATCTTCTTCGTGATATGAAACGGTGGTGGTGCTATGGTGGGGTTAGGGTGGCGTGTGGGGTAGTACGAATGGTGTGGGGGTGGTTTTGGGGCGCGTGGTGTAGCGGATCGGAAAGAGGAAATGGTGGGGATTCTTTTGGTGTGGGCGGTGAGAGGTGGTGGCCGGCGGTGGAGCGACGGTGGGGTTATTTTTCGGTGGCTAGGGTTTCAAGAGGGAGAGAGAGAAAGCTGGTGGTGAGGGTGATGATTATGTGTTTGTGTGTGTGTTGGTATGTGGGATATATCCACATGGACTGTTATAAATTTACTAAAAAATTATCAAAATGATATAAAGGGGGGGGGGTTATAACCCCAAGGACCATTCACGTAATTTTTCAAAGTTTCCCGATTCCTACATTTCTGAGCTCGTATTTTCCACATAAAAGTCTAACGGGTTTTCTTAAGTGCGCCATGAGTCTTAGTCACAATTTTCCACTAAAATTGATCATAAATACGTCTATGGGAACTATACGAGTAGTTTTTCTCATGTTTTCTCGAATTATTAGGTTTTGCTTAGTGTCGAAGTCTAGTAGTGCCTAACTAAATGCCATATACAAGGTTCAACAACGTGATATTTCGCAAAATATCAAAAGATTATATCCGGATGTTTAACTTGTTAAAATTTAAAGTAGTGCGGTATTAAAAATAGTTTTTGAAATTTACCAGTTGTCACATGCACCCACTATCTTTGACCCATTCGACGGGCTCCAAGTCAATTCCCAAGCATATCTCATTTGACGCGTGTGTCATAAGATATATTTCATCGTTGAGCTTCTCTTCATCTTCCTTACTGCTATCACTCAAAGAACCTACAACAAACGCCTTTTGGTTCTTGTTTCTCGGTAGTTTAGGAGATTCCCCAATGGAATGATTCGGATCTCCTTATCTAAAATATTTCCTATCTTCTTTACCTTTCTTGTCATCCGAGTTCTTTTGGAATGACTTCTTTTCATCACGCGGTTGTCTAACATATCTACCTCTTCTTATAAAGAACTTCTTAAAGTCCCCAACCGTCATTCCGTATTCTTCGTCTTCAATTTTGGACATCGAATCTTCAACATCACTAGACTCCTTCTTAGCTTTCAAGGCAAGGGATCTAACTTTCTCCTTTACCCTTAACTATATCGGCGTCTTTCTTGATTATTATTTCATGAACTTTCAAATTACCGATAAGTTCATCAAGTGATAATGATCCCAAATCTTTAGATTCCTCAATTGTCGTAACCTTTCCTCTCAATTTAGGATGTAATGCCCTAAGAAACTTTCTAACATATTTCTTGCTAAAATAACCTTCATCAAGAGCTTTAAGACTAGTAATAATAGTATTAAGTCTAGCAAATACACTATCTATAGATTCATCTTCGAGAATAGTAAATTGTTCATATTGTTGCACAATAAAATAGATCTTGTTTTCTTTTACTTAAATATTACCTTGATGGGTAACTAATAAAGTTTTCCAAATTTCTTTTGCCGTATTACACATAAAAATTCTTTCAAATTCCTTTTTCGGCAAAGTATTATAAATTATCATTTTAGCCTCATTATTTTTTGCTAGCTTCTTTTTAAGATTGTCACTTTGTTTTTCTTAAGGAACTATTTCATCATTCTTAGTCTTCGGGTTTCTTTCAATTGGTTTAAAGTCACCCTCGAAAATGACATGCCAAAGATCAAGATCTTTTGATTTCACATATGTTTTGAATCTTGTTTTCCAATAGATAAAACTATCGGTTTCAAAAAGTGGTGGTCTTTGCATAGATTTCCCTTTTTGATATTTGTAGAAATCCATAGATCGATTCAAGTTTTAAAATACAACATATTTAAAAAAAAATTGGTTAACGAAGCTCTGGTACCAATTATCGAAAACTAGAGGGGGTTGAATATTTTTACCAATTTATCTTTTTAAATTTACGTTTTCAAAAACTTTATATTCGAGTTAACGTGAGATCAATCAACAACAATATGAACACTCAACACGATAAGTAATAACAACTAGTTACTATGAAATAAGGAAAGCAAAATAAAGAGTTACAAAGATGACATCGTGATATATAGTGGTTTAGTAACGAAGCTCCTCTTCGCCCTACTCCACTCTTCGAGTACGAGAGTTCACTTTACTATGTCAACAAGTTACCTTCAAGCGAAGACAACCGTACACGTCGCTTATACCTATTTCCGACACTAAGCTAAATTTTGAGTTAACCAATCACACACATGATCTACCCAATCTTCTCACAAGCTACAAAAATCACAAGATCTACCCGATCTTGACACAATCTACCCAATCACCATACAAACTACACAATATGCAAGATCTACACGATTAACTCGATCTACTCAATGATACAACTACACAAGAATGAAATTGATGAACTTGACAAGGAGATATAGAGATTATGCTATGTTTGGCGGGGCTTAAATGAGGCTTGGGCTTTTAAAATAAGTCGGCTAATAAAATAAGTCTCGTTTGTCATGTGTGCTTATTAAAAAGCTTATAAAATAAGTCTCTATAAGCCACAGACCCAAAAAAGAGGCTAAAAACTTTAGTCCGGAGCTTTTTAAAAATAAATTACTTATTTACCCACAAAAATATCTTACATATACAAAAACTCATTTAATTATGTTCTTTTTAATAATTTTGCAATAATAAACCCCAGTCCCAGCTTATTTGTCAAACAAGTTTATAAAATACAAATTTTAATTTCGGCTTATAATATAAGTCCTAGCCCCGGCTCCAACCCATTTTGCCAAACATATCTAAGAGCACAAGGTATGGGGAGCTTTTAACATGCCAAAGGTTCATTTTTCATGCCATCAACAAACCATACCACTATTTGTGTCATTCATGAGCCAAAGATTAATTATTCCAATATCACAAGCCATTTGTGATGTTTGGTGGTTTTTGTTTTGTTTTTGTGACAAAATGGATATTTTAAATTTTTATGACTCAATAACAATATTTAATATAAGAGGCTGTTTTATTTATAAGTTATCGGAGCATGACATGGCTGGCCCATACCAATAACGCTATATCAGATCCAATACTATTCTAATTTGTACCAAAACATGTTTCATACAACAACTCACCGACCATGAGCACTAAGTTGCCTTTCAGAATAAAACATGGTTTATCTTTATATGAAAACCATCGACATGGATTGCGTCCATGGTTTTCCCAAAATATCAAATTCTCAAAGATACTTTAGGGCCCTCATCTTTCTCATATTGACAATGATAGCCCAGGTAGACACCTCTTCATATGGTTCTTGCATCACTTCTTTTCTAATTTGTATATAAACACTTTTACTTTTAGAAATCTTGAAATGTTAATATAACCAACAACTTAACTCAATTGATACATGTACTTTAATACGTATAAACTTGTATGCAATACTTATAGTTAAGCTCATATTTAACCATGAAGGAACTATTCTATCACATAAGTTTATGTTTACACGTTTAAAAAAAATATAACACTATGAAGTTATGAAAATGTTGAACAATTTGTGCATAAAAGTTAATCACATGTGAACCCGTTGTACCACTAACAAGTAACAACCGTAACAAATGAACATGTAAAACTTAAAATGAGCACATTTTTTTTTTCTTTTTTAAATATAACTAGTGTGGTGTGCTTATCAACTCAAGATTACAAACTTAACCGAATTAGCTTATTAGCCATGAATATGAGCTTATTAGTTTTTTTTATTAACGAGTGCAAATAATTAATTAAACTTTTTTTGACATACTGTTACACAAAGAGATCATTTCTAAAGGCCAATCAGGTTAAACTATAAATTTGCCCCGTAAACAAATATCAGATAGTAACACTTAAGTTTATGGTTTAATAAAGTCAAGTTAATTTGAAGTTTCTAAAACATAATAAAAATTGACTCTCTTCCTATTTTTTCATGTTTCTCGATCAAAATTTCAAGTGAAGTCATAAAAAAATTTAATCTAGTTATTGCAAATTACAATTCATACAATGTCCAATATCTTGAAATCACAATTCCTTTCATATGTTACAATTTTTTCAAAACCATTTTACGAATTAAACAGGTATTAGTCTTACGCTTAATAAAAAAATTTAGAAAAAGTCGAAAGTACGGGGACTTGTTAGAAAACATGAACTAGTTCCAGTTGAAGCTGGCAAGTCTTTGAAAACATCGGCAGCCCACCAATCATCCTCACCCAAGCGCCGCGGGAAAGTGTGCTTCTCAAGTAATTAAATATTAAAAACATCATTACCATTTATATAAGACATTTGCTTGATAAGCAATATCATTTCGTAGCAATTTAAGTAAACTCATATTCTTTGCCAACATTTTAACTTATTTACTCCAACTTTTTTATATTTTCTTTCTAGTTTCAAGAAACAACTAACTTTGATTGATTGGTAATTAATTGTATTCATTTGAAGTTGATTTTCGTGTTTTTATTATTATGTTGAGATCATTTGATTAACTCTAATATGTAATGTGGTGTTTAGTTGACTATTTGTTAAATTTTATTTTGTGCTAAAAAGCCTATCTATTATCTTTTAAAAGTTTATATCTTGATTCTTAGGTTATTACAATAACAAGGTTTTTAACTTACCTATTTGCTTATTGTCATTGTTATATTTTCTTGATCTATTGAGTATAATTATTCAAGGGGGGTTGGATTAGCTTATTATATGGGCTTATCTGCTAATGCAAATTTGGAAAAGCTCATATTTTTCAAATTTCAATAAATCGATAAGCCCATAAAATAAGCTAATTAAAGCACCTTTACTTAGATTTTTTACTCTTCTTTTATCGTTTTGATGTATAACGCAGGACTTGCTTGATATGTTACAGGGATTTAATCATATACCTGTTATCTTGATTAAAGGAAACAACTGAAATTTTGGGCTAAAATATGTCTGTCTTAACAAAGTTGCGATGTATCACTGTGGATGTTACGGGGACTTTAATGGCTTACAAGGGAGAACTTGGTGATTATTATTGTATGGCTGCTAAATCCGTAGGCCTTCCTTGCCCGGACTACAAACGGGTACATGATGGCTTTAAGATTGCATACTCGGATATGGCGAAGAAACATCCATGTTTTGGGCATGCTGACAAAATGCCAAACATTGTATGGTGGAAAACTTGTGTGAGAGATTCCTTTGTGAGGGTAAGATATGCTGCTCTTACATCAATTTTGTGGCAACTTCTTTTGTCCATTTATTAGCTATATTCCTCGTCTTTAAAGAGGTGCCTTAGGAATGATAATCTGATTATTTAATATACACGTCATAGTGTTTAGCTAACTTACTTCTGTCTAAAGATAATCTGATCATTTAGGGGTCCAAATAGTCAGCTTACCAGTTTAGAATTACCTATATAACCTTATTAGTATTTCTGATACTCTGTTAAATATGTCAAAATCTTCCGATACTCTTAAATATATCAAAAATTTCCGAACACATAATACCATCAGAACTGATTAAACCTTCAGAATAAAAGTGTTAGTTTATAATACATTTGAATTTTATGATTATTGCATAAGTACTCTCAAAACGCATATCTAAACACCCTCTTGATTTGCCTATCGGACTATGAGGTTATGATAATTGCAACAATATGTTTGACCATAAAGAAGATGATTAAAGTCACCATGCATTCCTGAATTAACCAGGAGGAAGGGTATGAAATTAGCTTTTAAAAATACCATACTGAAGTTGAATATTTGTGCCAATATTGTACTATCAATAAGATTTTTGAACTAAGATGTGGGACAACTAGGTAGTTTTAGCCTGCAAATTGATGATATAAGTTTTTAATTGGTTATGATGTTCCTCATGGGATGCGTGTCTCGTCAATATTACACAAATGGTGATAATGAGACTTCTTTAGCATATCTTTACGAGGTCCTCAAATGCTTAAGGGTCCGGTTATGATTTTTGAGGGTTAAACAGATTCATTTTGAACTAATGTGCATTGTATACTATAGAGAAAAAACGTTATAACTAAGCTAACAAACACTCCTATAGATAACATGTTGTTTACTTTATAACAATAACTACCTCATCCTATAAAAATTGCAAAGTTCAGAATTTTAGTATTTGACCATTCATCCTATTTTTGAGTTTCCATCCTCTTGATACATATAGGCCTTATGGTCAAACAGGTCATTATTAATTTGAATTTACTTGCAGTAAGAGAGTAAAATAATGCTATCATTTCAGGATATGGGAACTGATATACTTTGTAATATTACTTAGTCGAACAAAAAAGTCAACTTGTACCTCTATTTGCACTGTCGTTTGGTATATGAATACAGCCTTAGACCCATAATAGTATCATGTCTGATTAGGCAGGATATGATTTCGATGAGGAGACATTTGAAAAGATCTTCAAGCGCGTATACTCTACTTTTGGTTCATCTGCACCTTACAGAGTCTTCCCTGATTCCCAACCATTTTTAAGATGGCTTCGATCACAAGGCGTGACTGTTGGGATTGTTAGCAATGCAGAGTATAGGTATCAGGATGTAATTCTTCCTGCTCTCGGCTTAAATGAGGTTAGCAAGTTTCTTTTGATCTTCTAGTCATGTGTAATATCAGCATAAGACATGTGAATTAGTGTTTGGCAATTCTGACCCATGTTTTTATAAATGGGTCAAGTTGAGTTATGTTATTTAAAACCGGTCAAAGAAAATAAGTTTTAGCAAAAAGTTGAAGGGTTCAAAAAGATTATGATTATCCCAAGGACCAAGGTCTGTATCTATTGTTGTAGTTCTATTCGAAGGTTCTGATTATATTCGAATCCTGGGGAGAAAATTAATCCCCTTGTGGCCACGGAGGTTCACATGCGATGACTCCGGGCTTTCAAAAAAAGGGTAGTCGCCCTGGGATTAGTCCGCTCGCAATGTCGAATCGGAAACCCAGGAAAATAAAAAATAATTAAAATAAAAAAATCATGATTTTAATAGCATTGTTGTTGCAGCCTTGCGGGTTTATAGTTGTAATTTACTCATCAGTTATTTATTGTAATAAATTTTAAAAATGGACAAAATGTGTTTTCAGGTCCACCAAACCTGACAGCAGACATTTAGACTAGAAGTAGAAATAAAATTTGGGTCAACAAGGCCCAAATTTTGTTGGCCTGAATCTGTTTGATGACTTTGATCTGTAATTCAACTCGCCCATTTATGACCTCTAATAAAACATCAACAAACTAAAAAAACAGTAGTCCGTTACTTGACATTTTACCATCTCCAGTAAACTTCAACTATGTGACTAATAGTCCATTTCTTGACATTTTGGAAATCAGGGATCTGAATGGGACTTTGGTGTTTTCTCTGGCCTGGAGGGTGTGGAAAAGCCAGACCCAAGAATATACAAGATTGCTTTGGAGAGGGCCGGAAATATAGCACCAGAAGAAGCTCTGCACATTGGGGATAGCATGCAGAAGACTATGCACCAGCCAAGAGTCTTGGGATGCATGCATTATTATTGGATAGGTTCAAAACTCCTGATGCTGAGAATTGGAAGAAATCTGGTGCTACAGTGTTACCTGACCTAGTGGCAGCACGAGAATGGTTGACTTCTGAGCATTGACTCCTTAATATAGTATTTAAATAGTGGTTTACCAAGAGGTGATAGTGTTGTATGGAAATTGGAAAAAGGCAATAGTTGATACTCTTAGCAATTTATATGCCTTCCTCTGTACTAATTTACTTTGAATGAGAAGGAGCCTTTGGTGTATTTCTTGCTTTCGGTCACTAATTGGCACATCCATTTAGGCCTATAACTGCATACCAGAATAGATTTTCGTCTTCAACTAAAAAAAAGGAGTTTGAAACATATAATATCTTAAGTCTGAATTAATAATGTAGGCAAATTTCTAAGGTATGTGCTACAATTTCAATTTTCAACAAAACTAGTTCTTACTCAAACAATGAATAATTGAATATCCATGTTAATAGTATAATTATTTAAGTCCAAGTTCATGATATATCGACCTATGTTTTTTATTGGGCTTTTTCATGAGAATATAAACACCCTAGTGACAAATTCTGAACTCAATTATATAAAACAAAATAGTAGGATTAAGGGTGGGAATTAGTTTATTATGTTCTTTTATTTTTACATTGAACAAAACATCAACGAGTCAATAATACTCAGGTCTGCGATTATGAATAATTTCCCAAGTCATATGTAAAATGTCGAAGGTAAGACAGCTGACATGACAATCATGTTCATGATCCAAAATACAAGCTTTCTAAGTTGTATATAGCTCAGATATAAAATTTCTTTCTACTGTATTTCTACAAGTAGATTCATTATATTCAAGCCCTGGCTTGCAGCACAAGGGTTTGCAGAATAACGCTTTTGGAACATTAAATTATATATGGAACAACACATTGAGAACTGATCATATGTTTATGCAACCAACATTACAAAATAAAGATCCAGCCATACAAACTTAAACCATTATCCAAAACAAAGTCTATTACGAGCAAATTAAAGACAAATCAAACGATATGGCAAACTAATTAAGCTTCTGCAGCAGGCTGGGTGACACCATATTTGACTAACATCTTACTGAGAACATCGGGTGTGCAGACCTGGTACTTAACTTTCCCGGAAGATGACAAGAAAACTTCAGCAAGTTCAAGTTTCTCCGAGGTAAGACTAGTACTGTCCATCGTCTTGCTAAGAACCTTAAGAGCCAATTGCACAGCCTCTTCTCTACTGATATCATCCTTGTAGTCCTGTTTTAGCATCGACTGAGCCGCTTGATTGTTTGCACCAATAGCAGCTGCCTTCCACCCACCACTTGGGTCACTCATGTAAAGCTGGAATCCGTAGTTCTTATCCCACCCAGCAA
Source organism: Chrysanthemum makinoi (assembly GCA_910596185.1). Taxonomy (NCBI): domain Eukaryota; kingdom Viridiplantae; phylum Streptophyta; class Magnoliopsida; order Asterales; family Asteraceae; genus Chrysanthemum; species Chrysanthemum makinoi. The sequence goes on along the minus strand of OU343223.1, from coordinate 213,343,681 downwards.
ACAAAAATGAGACCCCAAAAGGACGGAGCCCACCAAACTGTGTGTAGCCTTGTTTGGTGTCACAGAGGGATTGAACCAGTTGTTCTACGGGCATTGGCTCTTGCAATGGTGAAAGCGTTGTGCTTGGACACGTGCAGTGTTGATAAGGATGTTGACTGACATGATACATGCTACATGATCGTCGATTTTGTACATCTTCTCGGTTGAGGTTGATGTTTGGAGAAGCTTTGAAGTTACTTTCTTCTCACCAACCAAGACGACTCCATCTTTTGATAGGATTCCAATGGCAGATCCTGCATTTCCAATGGCTTCCATTGCATACTCGACCTGGTAGAGACGACCTTCTGGGGAAAAGATTGTTGTACGGCTGTCATATCTTCTCGACATCTACAAAATAGTTCCCCACAAAACGAGAAGTCTCAAACTTAAAATCAACTTTAGCAATTGATAGACAGAAACAAAATCAACTTTAGCAATTGATAAACAGAAACAATGCAAAAGAATGACAAAGTGGAACTGAATAGCATGCAAATAACGAACAAAGAGTTGAATGTTTCAAGGCATTGACACAAAGGGTTGATTACGGTTAGTTTTTCTCTAACCAGCAAAAATAAAGAAAATTGACTTAACTGGAAACAGCTCGACCAGGATAGAAAGTCTCCTAAAGAGTATTATTAATGCATAAACTTCTAAACCCCTTAAACTCAGAGAAACTCATTTTTGTAGAAATAACATCACTTTCTAAACTATATTTGACATGAATACTTATAAATTATTTGACATGATTACTTATAAATTATTTAAACTTCAGACAAAGTTGCCGCTCAAGATGACCCAACCTGCAATGAGCAAGGGACCGGTTCATAACAACTGAGGGCTTTTTTGATATTTGTTGAGGAGCTAGTGATGTAACAGATTTGAAGACCAGTCAACTTCAGAAACAGATGATTTATAACTTCAAATCCAAAAATATTTAACAAAATATGTGCATAATCAGTCACAAGGCAGTCATACAACAGATACATCAAAAACTCATCCATGCAATGTAATTGGTGTAGTTTCCATCTACAAGTTTTTAACATAAATACCCTCAACAGACACAGTCACTGAGTTAAAAGCTTGAAAGCTTATTATAGTTTTAAAAAATATGACATCCCACTGCAGTCATCTTCTTTAAAAAGATCTGTCTAAACAAACAACAGGTCAAATCTAATACTAGTTCTAAACAAAGTCCTTGTATGGTAACTAAAATGTGCACTTAAACTTATCGACTTGAGTCTTCAACTATGTCACCCTTTCCCTCCACTATCATCCATATAGAGTAAATGCCAAAACAGTTCTAATCCAAATGCCTGAAATCTGTAGGCTTTTCATTATATTCGACTAGATTTGCAGTAAATGATTTTAGTAGGCTAATACACTGTGTTAAGTTTATGATATTATAAAGCCTTGACAATCACTGAAATGAGGATGCAATGCTAATATTTACCGACTAAACTTCGGGAAAACTAATAAGCTATATATGAACACCATGATCCATTTGTTCAAAGAAAACTATTTTTTTCTCAATACAATTCTCTTCATATACATCAATCTATTATACTTTCCATCAATTCATGAATGTTTCCTAACTGTCAACCACCTTGCATAGTTGTTTGAAACACAGCATTCAATCAAGTCTAGACAACAATCAGCAGAACGCTAAACCATTTTAATGTTGGTAAAACAGTTTTTCTATGTACATAAACATCTTTAACCGACCAGATTCCATATGTCATCGCATCTGCCAGGCTGGTTCTCAGATATTTGAAAATAAAGTTGACCAGTAAATCCATCCTTAAACCTAAGGTGATATTTTTATATTATAATCCATATGAAGACCTAGAATATATACCAAACATCCTCTAAAAGAATTGAAGTAAACCCCTGGTAAACATTAAATACAGTAGTTTTTAAGCCTATACAATCTATAATCATAAAACAATACGACATTCTTTACGATAATGAATTTTCAAGCAGCAAAGTTTTCGATATGCCAATTTTAATACGCATAAAATACAAGAAAAATTGAATTATTTTTCAGCAATTAATAGTTTCATACAGACATGATTTAAACCAATATTGCAAGAAACCTATATATGTATAAAGGTGGATGGAAATAGTCCTTGTGACATCTTAACCATCTTATTTTACTAAAAAAAAAAAAAAAAAAAACATTTTATATATTTACAAACCCACCTAACAGATTTATAAAAATTAGGGGTTTTACTCAAATTTCATAAACAATTTATAAAAACCTAAAAAGGGTTAAACTACCCTTTAAAAGTATAAATTAATCATGATTGAAAGTAAATATACAAATCATTCAAATAAAACTACTTTAACTGATAAGCAAATTGTAAACAAGTATTCGATTAAATAAGTTAATAAAAAGAGAGGATTGAGAATGAACCTGAATAAGCAAAGTTGAATAATCAAAAAAATGAACAAGTGAGTTTATACTCCGTCCGGACCTTTATTGTTCCCCAAGCTTTCTTTCTTTTATGGGTTTTGGCTGAATTGTATTTAAAGTCCCTTAAGTTTGTATACTCTCACTTTGTCCCTAAAATTACTATTACTATTATATCTATTAACTAAAAAGCGGGGAACGCATGTGGTCATGCCATGTGTCCCAAAGATTTATTGCTAAGCCAACTTGGCAAAGAATTTCCTCGCGCTTTGTGTGCTGGTCACGCAAACTGTTCCAAACATTAAACGCAAAGTTTCATAACTGGCAAAATAACTCCGAGGTTTAAGTATGCCGTAAAGTAAGTCCCATTAAATGCAAAGTTTCACAACTTACAAAATACCGGTTTAAGTGTCTACAAAATAAGTCCAGAAGCCAATCCGGCAAAGATCGCACAGCGGTTTAACACTCAGATATACTATAGATCAAGACACAGTAACTTGCAACATTAATTGCTATCTATAGCAACTTGGCAAAAATAGTCCCTAAGGTTTAAGTGTCGTCGCAAAGTAAGTCCTATAGCATTAATTGCTATCTATAGCAATTTGGCAAAAATAGTCCCTAAGGTTTTGTCGTTTGCAAAGTAAGTCCTGTAGAATTAATTGCTATCTATAGCAATTTGGCAAAAATAGTCCCTAAGATTTAAGTGTCGTTACAAAGTAAATTTGTAGCCACGTAAAATAGTCCCTAAGGTTTGAATTGTATTTGCAAAGTCGGTCCTTCAAGGACTAACCAAATAAAGTTTGTAGCATTAATTGCTATCTATAGCAATTTGGCAAAAATAGTCCCTAAGGTTTAAGTGTCCTTGCAAAGTAAGTCCTTTGTAGCCACGAAAAATAGTCCCTAAGGTTTGAATTGTATTTGCAACGTAGGTCCTTCAAGGACTAACCAAATAAATAGACAAACAAATTTTCCTGGTCATTCATCGGCCCAAATTCACGCTCTAAAAAGCAATCCTCAAGATCACGCTTCCACACCTCGTTAATCATAAGTACAAAATTCGAACATTATCTCTGTTTGAGTTTGTGTCGAGCTTTACAACTCCTTTTTATGATGGACACAAGTAAAATAAAGGGACACCACCAAAAATGATGTGCACACCACAACATCATATTAGTGATATACATAATACAACACCACATATGCATGATTGTGGTGTGCACATCAATTTTGATGTTGTGCAAATCAACTTCTTAAAATAAAACTCCGCTTGAGGTCAAATTTTAGGATATTTGTTTATTAATCTAAAGCTTGTTTTAAAAATAAAAATATTTGTTAAACTCGAATATATACACATGCATAAACTATATATTAATGGATAGAAAAATTTAACGTAGTTCACAAATTCTCCAAATATCTGACAAACAAATCTTGTTTATTCATTTTTATTAAACTAAAAGAAACGCACTTTCACCCTAGTGGTATGTGAGTTGCTCAACAACCTTTAGGTTGTGGGTTCAAGCCTTGCTAAAGACATTTCAGAGATATATTGTGAAATAAATGTATAAGGTGTGAAAAAATTATCGTTAAAAAAACTCACTTTCATCATTTAAAAAAAATTATATATGGAGTATCTCACAAACCATTAATCGTTAAAATGAAACAAATCATACTATTGCGACGAGATTTAAATCATCTTTCTATAGAGGCGCACTTTTACATATTTTCAACGAACTTTTCTTTCGAGGTTTTCTTGTGAGTGTTGAATTTTACGCTCTGAAAAACTACATGTGATTTGTAAAATCAGAATTGATGTTGGGGAAATCAGCTAAGGGTACATTTAATAAGGTTGTAACTAGGTCTAGTTCTAAGGGTGGTGACTCTGCTACTGATATGGAGGATATGGAATTTTGGGATGCTTGTTCTGGTTCTGCTGATGTTAAGGGTGATTTTGGGTGATTCTGGAGGTGTTTTGGGTAGTGATGGTGATGACTTAGAGGGTATGAAGTATGTGAATAATGTTGGTGGTAATTTTGAGGGTGTTGAATCTGGGATGGGTGTTGGTTCAGATGGTAATGTTTCTAATGTAAGTGGTAATGTTGGTTCTTCAAATGTTAATGCTACTACTAGTAATATTCCTGCATTAGTTAATGATAGTCCTGTTGAAACTAGTGCTAGGAATGAAAATGATTGTGTTGTTTTACCTAATATTCCTGTGCCATTGAAAGAGAATCCAATTTTAAATCCTAAGGTCATTGATGTTAAGACTAAAAGTGCTAATAAGGTTAGTTTTGGGGATATGAGGGTGTCGGGTATGTTTAAGGTTGATGGAAATAGTAGTGGGGTAGTGGTGTGTGTAAGCTCCCGGAAAATTTCATTCTACTTAAGACCTTAATCAGAAATTAAGCACGATTTATATCATCGTGAAATTTTCTAAACATCACATTTGCATATCATTTGGCGTATGCATGATCAACGCAGCTTAAGCGTTCATAAATATACCGTTGTGATCAGAACAAAATTCCCCACGATTCCGATATTCTTAAAATACATAATGTATATGTAAAAATTTATAAAAATACGAAATAAATAAAAATAAAATATATAAATATCGGATTGGGCCTAGAACCTTTATTGGGCCTCGACTTGGACCCGACTCACCACCTAACATTTATTGGGCCTCGTATACCCGTCAAGCCCAACCATACTTCACCACTAATGGGCCACGATCCAACCCGCATTTCCTTTGGGCCTCGCGTTAACCATGAGCCCAACTCACCCTATATTTCATTTGGGCCTTTTCCTACACCCGAAATCGCTAACCCTTGGGCCTTATTCGATCCAAGCCCAAACCTAATTCTATTTCACTCTTGGGCCTCACCATTTATACCAAGCCCAAAATACAAATGCAAGTTATATACTTGTGTTTTCTTTGTGTAACCGGCCGACAAAAAGAAAAAGAGAAGGGAACTAACACACCACATGTTAGAAATGTAACTTAGTTGTGATGTTACCTTGACATTCGACTAGACAAGCAACAAGGGAGACAAAACATGCTCAATTAGCCTCTAACCCCCATTAAAATAATGCCTAGACTCCTTTGACCATCCATAAGACTTTATGATCCAATGTGTAATATGTTCCAAATCCAAAAACACAATCGACCAAGCATGAGAGATCCCTAGAAATCGGCTGCCACATTGCACGCCCATATAGCAAATTTCACACATGTTGTATAAGGTCTTGGAACTTGTAGGAGATAGTATAAACAAATGCAAAAGCCATACTTACCTTTTCTTTATAAACCATGTCACAAAAATTAGACAAACTCACAAACACTACCCACTTAACTCTCACTCAAACACTCACACCATCAAAGTATCAAAAATAGTTCATTGTGGACTTAGTCGAAGAAGATTAGGGAGAAAAGCAAGGAAAGTCATAAGGGTAAAAGTGATCGTGTGGTATTATAAGGAGAACACGGGGTCTCGAGTTCAAATCATCTTCTCATCTGTTTCTTCTCCACTCTAAACGAGTGTAGTAAGTGTTTACCTAAACTCATTTCATCTTTAACTTCTTTCATTTAGTTATACACGCTTAGATATCATGCGCACCTTTTCACACTACGTTATAACATGGTAACTCGAAATAAGAAACCCACGACACATACTCACTCACTAGTTTGCACGTTGGAACGGTTAAACAAGTCACAAAATACTTAGCAAAACCCCTAGGAAACTCTCGTGTACTTAAAGTTCATACGCAAAACCAATCAGGCCTAAAGCCCAAATGCCGAGCCCGTTAAGCCCAAACAAAGTCCAAATAAACCTTTACCCGGGCCAATAAGGTGAGAATAAGTAAATAAGCACTAAAAATAAGCTTGGAATAAGCTAGTAATCATTTTGCAAAGTTTCGTATATTAAAAATGTACTTTGGACCTAATTTGCAAATCGTGTTATCTTTGGGTTAAAACCGTAATTTTTTAAGTGAAAGGGTTATATTCTACGTATAATAAGTTTGCATGAAAAGTCTAAGGGCTAGTGTGAACATTTTCGAAAGTATAAGGGTGTAAACATACGTTGCATGTGCACGTATAAAACTACAAGGACCATTTATGTAAACTAACGAAACTAGTATTAAATATAAGTTTGGGTGGAAAATGTAAATTTGGAAAACTTAAGGTTCAAACTCGTTAAACACATACCTTGGGGGTATTTTTGAAAAAGAGTTCCACTTAGGGTTGAAACTGTCAAAATCCGAAAGTTTTGATATAAAATGGTTTGGGTAGAAAGTGTAAATTGTTTAAACTTGAGGGACTAAACTTGTACTTTTCGTAACTTGAGGGTAAAAAGTGTAAATTCGGGAAAAGTTTAGAAAAACTTATAAACTTATTGTAACTTCGTAAAAATGAGTATTTTGATCATATGAGTATTTTATTATCGGATAACGTTAAATATATTAATATATATATATATATATATATATATATATATATATATATATATATATATATATATATATATATATATATATATATATATATATATATATATATATAATCTAGATCAAATAAGATCATACTTAAAGTTGTTACAATGAGATCGAACTAAAATTTGACAAGAGATACTCTCCTTACAATAAAAATAATTTTTTTATTTACTACAACTAAAATTGTTAAAGTTTCGATAGATTTATTTTTAAAATTTACGAAACCTAGGTGATACACTTTGATTAGTAGTTTAATGTGTATCGATTTTTGTATGTGTGTATCGTTTTTGGAATATTTATTAGTGTAATGTGTATCAGATGTATCACTAATCTAAACTCATGTATCATTTGGTTATTAGTTGCTAAAATGTTAATTTGTGTTAAAAAAATATTATTTTTTGTGTATGATTGCTAAAATTGTTATTTATAAATGTTTTAGTGGTTTTTAGATTTGATCTTATTTTTATAACTTTAAGCTTGATCTCACATTAACCCTCCCCTATATATATATATATATATATATATATATATATATATATATATATATATATATATATTTAATTGAAGCCGCCCAATGGTAGGCATGACTTATAAATATCGTTGACATATTTTTATATAGCGAAAGAAGGGTGGCAAAAAAATGATTGGAAAGTGTACATGTTGAAAGAAAGGGTCATAAGCTTATGAATTTTGTTGACTCATTTGACTATAGGGAAAGAAGGCGTGTTCATGCGAGTGCTCTACCATATGAGCTACACTTCTAATTTGTAATCAATGACATGTATAGATGTATACTTAATGTGTTTCACCATGTTGGCTTGTGTATTACCAAAAATTCGTTTTTGGCTTTGGCAAGGTATTTAGAAGGAATGAGTATTCTTTTGAAGCTGAAAGTTGTGGCCCGTCAAGATGACCAAAATCTAGAACTTTAGCGAAGTAAAACCCATTTTGTGATTGAGTTGTTTTCTCCCATTGTTCTGTGGGTTGCTGATTTGGATCCTTGATTAGGGACATGAAAAATGGATCTAGATATGAATCCAAATGTGATGAGTTCCTGTCATGAAACAAAAGAGTTAAAAAGAATACATTCAAAGAGCTAAAATGATGTTCTTGTAGTGTTGCATACAGTTGGATAAACAAATGACGACGACATTTAACAGTGGTACACCTGAACGGCATCCACATTAAGGATGAGAGATTTGGCATAATCACACACCATTGTACTATCATAGTGAATCTCTCACTAATTCTACTGGTAGGTATGTTTGTACTATCAAGATATTCATTTTTTTTTAAATTGAAGCCTAAAGCTCGCCTCAAATACCTTGCTGTAATTCTTTTGGTAAACCAAGTTATCATGTGTCACCTCATATGTAGAAGCCTCAATTCTAAATCCACTGTAATTATAAATTCATTTTCAGTTTCTCCTAATTCAAGTGATATGTTCAAATGTTAAAACCCAAAAGTAAGAAAGAACATAATCATTCCGCCATATATTATAAGGCCAACAACCCTCGTAGGCTTACGACATGTTTATATTACACTTACGTAAAACTATAATTATTCCAAAAAAAAAAAGTAAAGGTGGAAGACATAGCTCATTTATACCTAGAACTATTTCAATGGAGCTTTTCCTGTTACACACTTTTAACTGTGAGTGGTCAAATTCCTGAATCTAACAACCACTCGGTCACCAGCATTTCATTAAGCATCAGTTACCTGATACGGTCGATGTACCACTACCACACTGGATGCATACAAAAAGAATGCTAGCAGGTGATTGGAAAAATAATACAAAGTTGTTTACTTTCAAGAACCATGATAACTCAAGGGTAAAAGTTTTTGTCTCCATGTTTCAAAATATTGTATTACAGAAATAAAAAAGTACAAATTCTACATATGATAATGTATATTGTCTAGAAAAGCTGATGGAAATCACCTATTCCTTATTGTATATCATACTAAATCCTGTTGCAACTGATATTAAAATGACTACCCAAAACTGATTCTTTTACGCATTATGAGTAGCTCAAATTAATGAAATTTTATTACAAGAAATGTTGGGACAGAGTACGCTATATTTGAGCAAGGTGCATCAGCTGGGAATGTTGGGAAACCAAAAATGATTGAGAAGAAGATAGCAAACCCTGTGGCATTGCTTCTTTCATCAGCAATGATGCTTAGATACCTTCAGCTTCCTGATTATGCAGATCGCTTAGAAACTGCTGTGAAGCGTGTTATCCATGAGGGAAAATACCGCACAAAAGACCTTGGAGGAAGTAGCACAACCCAAGAGGTTGCTGATGCCGTCGTATCTGCACCTGAGTAACTCATCCCTTTTTGCCAGTGTGATCGTTTTTTCCCTTTAATCATTGAAATTGCATTTACAGCAGGTTGTAGATATTCCTGTACTAAAGTTGACTATAGTTTTGGTTCGAATAAGTTAATCCGCTAAGCATAACTTGTAAAGGAAGGTGATCCCGTTTTTGTCTTTGGTAAGTATGGTTACATCAAATCTCTTGCGTTACGTTTTGGTTTCATAGCATCAAGTTTATAACAGCATTTTATGATGATAAATTTTATAACATAACCCAGTAATGATAAACATTTAAATACATATATATTATTATGAAATTTTGTAATGTATCTTAAGAGATACTACGTCTATGTATATTACAAAGTATGCTCTTTTACTTTTATAAACATCGAATGCTTCCCATGATAATATTATTTTACCCTACATCATTATGATGTATGTATCACTTGACATAACATTACATCCTATCCTAACGTAGATTATTTTTTAAACGTAGCTACTAAAGCTGAAGTAGCATTTAAAACTGAGAGATAGCGGAAGCAAACACTGAGCAGCAATTAGTTTGTCAAGGAGGATGGAGTAGCAGGATATTGAGTGAGGTTGAGACAAGTAATGAAGGACGTCATCAGATTTCCTACATATAAATGTTCCCCAATCTTTATTCCAGTTGTAACAAATGTCAATTCAGGTTCATAGTATCGCTCGACCAACTTCCCATCCAAATCCACTACGATTGCACCTGCATTTTTCTCCGCTGAAGGTCTTATTTGGTACTTCTCCAAAAACGCAAAAACTTTACGGATATATGGATATTTGCGTGCTAGATCCCAACTGTATGTATGCTCCTACCAGAATTAATAGAGTGCATAAATAAGTTAGAGTGTTGATTGATGCAATTGTGATTGCGATTTATTCAACTGATTCTAAATTTCTAATACAAGGATTCAGTTTCAGTTCTACCAAAAATAAATGAATGACTTATTGCGTTAATCGCTATCCAGTATTGTCCCTCACCATCATAACGGATATTTTCGGGCGGGCCAATTAGCCTATCAATGAATACGTCAATGGATCCCTCTTTTTCCCCTTGTATGTACTATCTCATGCATCTCATCCTGTAATTCATGTCATGAAAAGTAATGTAAAATCTCTAAGGTTAGCCGGTCTTTAATTATAAAGCAAAAAAGCAATGAGTGACATTACATCTGAGTTTCACAAAAGATGACAAAGTCCTGGTCTGGGGATATTTCAACGCCATTAGCAAAGTAGAGATCTCGAGCAAGAACTTTTGTCTGCTTTGTGGACGGATCATAAATTAGTTGTCTGCTGATCTGTTGATTGATTCAGCAAATTGTCCAAAAAGAACTGAATGGATCGCCTAACCTATGATTGAAACTTACAATCAGGCATGAAGAAAAAGAACAGATGTCAAAGTATATGAAAAAAGTTTTTAAAAAAACAAAAACTTATGCCTTACTAACCCCCTAGGTACTCAATGGTAACGTCCTAGAGTAATGCGTATGCATGTCTTGAGTGAATAATTGCAATCTGCAAAATGTATATACGAAGGTCAAATAAACCAACTTATGACTTCAGATTGTGCATCATACGAAGGCCAATTTGCTGATATATTTTTTTCTATATATATATATCGGTACTAAAATTCGTTATAGAAGTTGAAGGTTCAAGTTCATACCACTTTCTTTGTGGGACGTCCAGATCCATGACCAGCCTTGCAGTCAATTCTGCCAACCCTATCAATAGTAAATAAGCTCACAAATACGATCATAGAGTTAATTCACATAAATATATCCAAGCCATATGTTCCAAAGCCAAACTGACCCATGATGTTATCAATATCCACCAACCATTTTCAATATAAAATCACCACCGTCCCATGTGACACCATAGTAACATCAGAAACAGAACATATTAGTGATGTTGTCGGCAACCAAAATCCTATTGCATGTCTCTATCCATTAATGTCTTATTGGGTAGCTTTTTACATCAGTTGTATGCAATGTTATTTAAATTATTTTTGTTGTAAACAATCCCACATCAGGAAACAATCCCAACAACTATTCCTGAAGTTTATTTTGCTATAAACGAAGCTAAAGTGTGTGCATATGATTAGTGCTTACATTTTTTAAACTCTTTTTGCTTCGTTATCAAGCTGATGATGTTGCTGTCGGCTAAGCGTCGGCTGTTTTAGGCTTTGAAGTCGTATCGGCTGCACCAGGTATTTACTAAGGGTGCTACAAAGTACATGTTAAAGTCATTAAGCGGATGTGTGCCAAAATCACTTACCAGCTACACACGGTGGATCGATTCTCCTTTTGCGAAAAGTGGATGCTGCACGTGGTGTCGGTGCAGCAGTTGCTTGTGGATCTACCACTGGCGTTGTTCTACTTCTTTTTTAAGCGCCCCCTGTCGGGTAGTTCATATATGTGGCCGACATGCCTAAAAAAATGATCACATAAATCGTCAAATAAGGAGGAAATGTTGAATATAGTAACGAACTAAAGTAAAAGCATGTTTAAGGAAGAAGTATGCGGACAACAAAATGAGTTTGACGCATTGCGTTAGCCAACAACACATGGCTCACCTTGCTGACCATTTGATGATGTTGTTGCGGCGCGAGCAGCTGCTATTTCAGGTGTTGAAGCCAAATCAGTCGTACCTAAAACATTAGTGGTGTCTGATACTTAATAAGCATGCCACAAAGAACATATTACACTCGTTAAGAATATGCGATCCAAAATTACTTGCCAGCTACACACATTGGGTGAATTCTCTGTTTGCAAACAATTGATATAGTACAAAGAGCTGGTGTTATTAAAAAATGCTAGTATGTAATTATACACGTATGTGAACACGAAATTATATAGCCTCTGATGACAGAAGGAGGGGTACCTGAAATCGAACGTGAAGATGCCCATGTGTTCACGGGAAGAGTAGGAGGGTGACCCCCAGGTGGTGTATCTGCAGCCAGAAAAGATGTAAGTTACCTTACCTGTCCTATGCAAAGGTAAAAACAAACAAATGATGCATATAACCTGTGCAAGGGTCCTTCGCATCCATTTTTAAGTTTTATTTCTATGGATCTTACCTTAAAGAGAAGATATCAGTAGAGAAACCATTCTGAATAGTTGTATCAATGCCGGAGTCTTTGGAAGCTGAACTGCGAGAAATATGTTGTGGCGCTTGAAATGCCAGAAACATGTTCTCGTATTTGATCCAGGGGTAAAAGTAAGCCTACAATAATACAACAAACTTTTTACATGTACCTTTAAGCCCACATAAGAGATTGCGAGAAGTTAGCAAACCTTAAAATGGTTCTTAAAAACAATCATGCCATAAAAACGTAACCACATATGGTTTACATAATTTTTGAGAAATATGCCGGAGTCTTTGGAAGCTGAACTGCGAGAAATATGTTGTGGCGCTTGAAATGCCAGAAACATGTTCTCGTATTTGATCCAGGGGTAAAAGTAAGCCTACAATAATACAACAAAATTTTTACATGTACCTTTAAGCCCACATAAGAAACTGCGAGAAGTTAGCAAACCTTAAAATGGTTCTTAAAAACAATCATGCCATAAAAACGTAACCGCATATGGTTTACATAGTTTTTGAGACATGTTGCAACCTTTTCGATCATTACACTACTAAAGTTGTAGCCCTTTTTTATATATTTTTATTTATCTATTTATGTTGTCATAAGATGTATACTCTCCCTTTTAAGCCTGAAAGTAACATGAAACAGCCAGGATAACATTCAATAATGCAAGGCATATACAGATCATACATATATCAACTAAACTTCTTAAAAAAACATTAATCATAGACATCACAACTTGTAATTAATAATCTACACATTAACTATGGAGAACTATTTTTGCTGCATCAAGATTGAATTTTACACTACTTACCACTCTAATCTGCCATTATCGGCTGCTAAAATCTTTGAACGATGCTGCATCCAGTTTCTGCAATAACATAGCGGTGTAATCTATTACTATAAGAAAGTATTAATAAAATACTGATATGATTGTAAGCAAACTTTGGTTCCAGTGATGCCGATTCCACAGTGCAGGGCATATCATGGCTTCCTTTATGGCTGTTGGGAAGTAGCTCTATTTCTCTCCTCTTCCATCTTCTACCACTAAAGGTTGCAGGCGATTCATTTCAGAGCTCTGCACGAACAAAGTTCAAAACTCAATCACAAAGCCAACATTAAAACCGAACAATCTCATATCTATATCTATACAAAACTATAATATACACAACATACATTTCGTCTACTTCGCCTACTATCACCTGAGTACCTGTTCAAAACACTAAACCACACACACACACACACACACTATCAGAATCAATCTTGACATCATAACATGCTAGCAATTGATAGTGCAATACATAGTTTTCCTTATATTACTATTTTACTATATTAACCTATGCCTTAAAAAAGGCTGCATTTTCCTCAAATTGTTATACTGTGGATCACATGGGGTATTTGCCATTGCATTTTGAAAGTGACTATGATTATTGCGCAGCAGATAATTAGTTTCCAGTGTTTGGGTATAGTAAAACTGATTGTGAGTATCAGATTATATAGGTGTCAAACATTTTCGGATAACAGATTAGGAGTAGTTAGAACATAACACATATTCTTAACATGCACTTTGTCCTTGATACCACAACGACCCTTTCATAGTACCCGTGTCTTCGCCGGCAGCACAGACACGTTACTCTGCAATCAGTAGCAAAGATGCATTAACCGATTAAAAATGTAAATTGCACATTCATTTACCTGTTATCAGCAGTCGGTTGGAATTCCAAGAATACTCATTAGGCGGAAAGGATAGTGAAAAAAATTAAAATTGGTTTTGAGTTCTTACCAGCAGAATCCATTGTGTAACCACGGCAAAGGCAGTCCTCTGAGTTTAGTGAAGCCGAAAAGTTCACTCTTTGAACCTTATTAGTTTCACCTTACCTGAAATGTGAATTAGTCCATTTCAGATAATCTGCATGAGCGAACCATTTTTTATGGAAAAATTACTCAGGCGCCGTGCCTCCCAACTTTCAAACTTGAAGAATAGCAGAACCATTAGTAAGAAGTCACCAAAATAGCATAAAAACTACATCAATTTAGTAACTTATTTAGTAACATGTAGCATTTTCTCACAGTTCAAACTTCAAACCATGAAACGCACTGTTGGCGGCTTATTTGGATAATCTTCCAAAAACTAAATCAATTATGATATTTTTTTGGTTCAAAAATTCAAACCAAGCAAAATAAAAATTATATCTAACCTGATGTTATTAGCATGCATGCACACAACTCAACATTTGTTCAAAGAAGAAGACTAACCTGCAAAGACGATGTATAACCTGAAAAAAGCTGTAAACAAACCAATATATGCATACACGGTAACAAAGTTTCATCATAAGGGTTTTGAGGGAAAAGAGGCATTCCTTTTTGTGTCAAAAAAAATCCGGTAATAAGATCCTCTGAGATACCTGCACAAAAACACATTAAAAAACAATAAAACCCTAAAATCTTATTTCCTTATGGTTTTAAAAGAGGCTATTCTTTTTTATGTATAATAAGTTTTTAAAAAGATAATTACTTAATATAATTTTTGTAGATAAATTGTATTTAGTATAGGATTCCAATATAATTATAGTCATTTATAGATTATAATATGCAACATAATTATCAAAATAACTTGTTGCCTAAGTGGTAAACACACTTGTTATTTATCCAAATAACCAAGGTTTAATCCTTGCAAGGCTCCTTTTTTATAAATAATTTTCGAAACCATTGCATAAACATCCGAAATTTATAAATAAAATTATTAAAAATCATGAAAAATCCGAAATTTATAAAAATAAATATTAAAAATCAGAAATTTAAAATTAGTGCTTAGGTGGATTAAAAATTTGCTTAGTTGGACAACAAATGCTTATGTGGCATGAAATTTGATTATTTGGCATTGAGGTGGCATTAATGTCAAATGCTTATATATATAATAGAGATTTATAAGATTATAATATATATATATATATATATATATATATATATATATATATATATATATATATATATATATATATATATATATATATAATCCGATAAAACGCACGTGGGATCTAAACAAACTAAAATACTCAACAACACCATCATTTTACGAGATCACAACAGGGGAAAACATTTCACTTATGCATAAGTGAGGATCGTTAATTAAGGCAAGTAAAATTAACTTAAAACGTTAAGCACGCACACACACTATTGAATTGGACAATTCAATGATCTATTGAATAAGAATATTCAATGCTCTATTATGTTGGTAGTGAACCAAAATGTTTATCATATCTGAGACTCACCATCTCATCATTTTTAGGTTTCGGTTTGGAACCTCCGCTACATTGTGCTTGATCTGTTTGTGCTTGTTCATTATCATCAAGGTGAGTTCATAGCCTCGCTTTTACTTTTATTTGCAAACCCCGCGAGGGAGATACATGCTCTAAACTAGAACACAAGGTTTTTCATAAATGTTCGCTTCTTGATTATTGGAATTGCATAAGTATTTAGCCATAAGTCCCCTGTATCATGAACCATTAGTCACCGCGAGTGAACGCAGACATCGTGAATAGTACTATGGGGAGTAACGACCCCGTCTTGGTTATAGAGAAATAACCAGGGTGCACCATATTTGAATTGCATTAGGTAATTGGCTATTACCTCATTTGGGGTAAAACTTACGTACATTGGTAATTCGGTGTATGCAGTTGAGTCTTGGTTGCATGAGCTTAGCGCATAATAATCTGTGATTTTCTTTATGATATTGTTAGTTTACAATGATCATACTCATATACTTGTGTTCAGCTGTTATTTAAACCTATGAACTTCACTCAACATTTTTGCTGACCTTTTTAAGCATGTTATCTCAGGTAATCAGTGAAGATTATGACCAAGGCACGGAGTGGGGCATGTCAAGGCTTTTCTGGTGGTGTAAACATAAAGTTGTCATTTCTTTCAAACTCATGATCTCTATTTTGGGATGTTGGGACATAAAGTCAAAGTGCTGCTGAAATTCAAAGTACTGCTTAATGAAGAAAGTCAAAGTACTGCTCACTCATCAAAGTACTGCAAGGATAAAGGACTGCTATGCAAATCGTTAAGGATTATTATGTAATTCTAGAATGTTCTTAGTTTAGTATTACTTGACGTACAAGAATTAGAGTTGTAAACCGACTAGGGTCATCCTTATGCCTATAAAAGGACCCCTAGATTGGCATTAGAGATATATTATTAGAATACGACTTTAGAGAGAATATTAGAGCTATTAGGGATTGTTAGTGAATCTGTGTATCAAGCAGGTTCAAAGTATTAATAAAATCGTTGAAGTTAAAGTTATTCTTCTTAGCTTTATTGAAGTAGTTTCCGCATACTTAGTAAAGTTATATCAGTGTTTCATTGTTAGTTACTTAGGATTTATCCGAGGTTGCTAAGCCCTTACAAGCTACATAGTTAGTTTGGTCAGAGTATATCGATCCAACAAGTGGCATTAGAGATTGTGTGGAAACTCTGATTAAGAAGAAACCCTTAAAACCTAGTTAACAACAAACCCTAAAGATGTCGACTGAAGCTGCACCACCCCCATCCATAACCTCACTCAGAATTCCTATCATCAAGAAGGGAGCATATGATCTCTGGAGCATGAAGATGAGGCAATACATTGCTATTACAGACCATGCACTGTGGAATGTAATTGTCAATGGTAATGAAGTTATTGAAGATCATGTAGAAATTCCTGGACAACCTAAACCACCTAAGGTCTGTCTTGCAGAAGCTTACGAAGAAATCAAGAAAAGGCTCTCAACATATTATTGTCTGCTATTCTTGATTGTTACCTACTCAAGTTCCATGATGCTAAGGATGCAAAACAACTATGGGCTGCTCTCAAGACAAGGTTTGGAGGTAATGATGCTTCCAAAAAGATGCATAGAAATCTGTTGAAGCAACAGTTTGAAACATTCACTGTTGGTGAAAGAGAAAGTATTGATGCTGCCTATGATAGATTCAAAAATCTTCTCAGCATGCTAGAGTTATACAAAGCAGAGGTATCTGTTGAAGATGCAAACCTGAAGTTCTTAAGAAGTTTGCCATCCATATGGCATGTGATTGCTACTATGATCAGAGGACAACCTGCTTTGGACACTATGGACTTTGATGATCTTTACAACCACTTAAAGGTGTATGAGCATGAGATGAATGGCCAAACAAGTTCAAAATCTCTCAGTATTGCTTTTGTGTCTTCTGAAAAGAGAGGCAGTACTTCCACTAAAAGTACTGCTTATCCTACTCAAAGTACTATTGCTCAAAGTACTATTGCTTATCCTACTCCTACATCATCACCTACAAACACCATCCACTCTGATGAAGTTGTATGTTCCTTCTTTGCTCAACAAGCCACTTTACCTGTTACTTATGAAGAAGATTTGTCACAAATTGAAGAGGATGCTATTGAAGAAATTGATATAAGGTGGCAAGTTGCTATGATCACTGCTAGGATCAAGAAGTTCATGAAGAAAACAGGAAGAGGCATTGACTTCAAGCCTAAACAGGGTATAACGTTTGACAAGACCAAGATTGAATGCTTTAATTGTCAAAGAACTGGACACTTTGCAAGAGAGTGCAAGTTTGCTAAATATCAGGCAAACAGAATGATTGAGAAACCTAAGCTTGAACTAAGGGAAATTCCTATTACTGAAACAAAAGCTTTGGTTGCTCAAGAAAATCTATCAGAGGTTGACTGGAGTGCTGAATTTGATGATGAACCACTAGCCTACTCTATGGTCGCAGTGGAAGAGTTTGATTGGAGCACAACTTTTGATGAGGAACCAGGATTTGCTGCTATGGAATCTAGAGATGGTCTTGGAAGCTTTGATTGTAGCATGGAAAGTGAAGAACCGTTTCGCTCGCTATGGTAGCTACTTCACCAAGTTCACCCCTATCTCCGAGGTATGCTCTAAGTGTCATGATTTTTATCAAAAAGTGCTTAAAGATTATGTAACTTAAAGAGATAATTGTAGAAGGGCTAGGTCCTGAGGTAGTGGTTATCAAATTACTTTAGAATCAATGGAAGCCAAAATAATAACTCATGATAATAATGAAATGGCTTGAAAAGTATGAACAATAGGATTATCAATTAAAATTGAGTGAATGGAAGTTAGGATGTAAGGTTTCTGAACTTGAAAAGATGACTAAAGAAAGGGATAAATTGTTGAAAAATTTCTGCTGGGGAAAATCTGGCCTTTCACATGTTAGTTTTGTTGAAAAACAGAAAAGAGCACACATTAAAACTGGCCTAGGTTTTGGTATGGATTTTAGTAGCACAGAAGAGAACCCACTTAGTGATCAGGAACAACTTGATTCCGAGGATATAATAACTAGTGATGATGAACTCATTAACTATGTAGATAACACATTTAGTAATGAGGAATCAATTAGTCAAACACCTCCTAAATTTAAGAAAGATAAGGGTTATCATGCAGTTTGTCATCCCACTGGTAGTTTTCAACCACTTAGGACAAATGTTTCTCGTTTTGGAGTAGACAATTTAGAGTTTAGAAAAAAGCTTACTGGTCAATCTAATTCAGGTCCATCTAGTTCTGAAACCCCAAAAGAAACAGTTGAGAAACCTAAGGATGATAATGTTAAGAGTCAAGCAGTACCTTCAACTTAAAGTACTGCTAAACATTCAACAGTACCTTCAAGAAAACCTTTTCAAAATACTGCTAAACCTTTTTGGGAATAATTTTGGTCAAAATAAGTTTCATAATTCACCAAAAAGTCAGGTTCGGTTTGGTCATATAACTAAAGGAAATTTTTTTGGGAGTATGGGTCAAAAATTGTGTTTTGTTTGTTATAGTCCTGATCATTTGATTAAGGACTGTGACTTTCACTCTGTGTATCAAGCAGGTTCAAAGTATTAATAAAATCGTTGAAGTTAAAGTTATTCTTCTTAGCTTTATTGAAGTAGTTTCCGCATACTTAGTAAAGTTATATCAGTGTTTCATTGTTAGTGACTTAGGATTTATCCGAGGTTGCTAAGCCCTTACAAGCTACATAGTTAGTTTGGTCAGAGTATATCGATCCAACAAGATCTGCCAACCAAAAACCAAGGGAGAATAAACCAGTCTGGAATCATTCACATAGGGTTAACCACAACAACTTCTCAAAAGACTATAGGTACCCTCACTAGAGAAGACCTTTTTCAAAATCACCAGTACCCTCAAACACTTTTCAAGGTACTGATAAGCCAAAATTTTCTCAAGAAGTACCTTCTCAAAGTACTACTAGATTTTCACCCAATTAAGGTACTGCTAGCACTTTTTGGAATGGAAGCCCTAGGAGATCCAATTACTATCAATCTAGAAGGCTTTACACCTCAAAAAGAGTATCTAGATCAAAGAAATCTACACAAAAAGTTAAAACCAGCTGGGTTAAGAAAGAAAGTACTGATGGGGAACAAACAGTACTTTCAACAAGTAAAAGTGAAACAAAGATTTTTGTTGAAAATAATAAAGAGAATTTTGATGAAAAAGAGATTTTTGTTGAAAAACCAACACAAGTTTTAGAACAACCAAAGATAATTGATCATGCGCTTAAATATAGTGGAAATTACATACTTAAAGAATTTAAGTATGTAACTCCACAAGGGGAACACAAGTCAAGAATGGCTTGGGTTCCTAAAATTAACTAACTCTTTTATCTTTGTGCGGGCAACCCGAAGAGGAGCTTAAAGATCATTTAATTGTTGATAGTGGTTGCTCTGGAAGCATGACAGGAGACAAAGAGATTCTGTCAGATATTAGATCTTATTTTGGAGGAAGAGTTGCATTTGGGAATGATCCTAGTGGAGGAAGAATTACTGGCAAAGGAACCATCAAGGCAGGAAGCATAGACTTTGAGAATGTTTGTTATGTGAAGGAGCTCAAGTTCAATCTTTTGTCATCTCTCGATCTGTGACAAGAAGCACCCCGTGTTATTCACTCCACAGAATGTCTTATTCTTTCCCTCAATTCAAGCTTGTTGATGATAACTTGGTAATACTGAGAGTACCAGGAACCAGTGATGTGTATAGTCTGGATATGAAGAGTCTTAACTCTTCTGAAAGAGCAACATGTTTAGTGGCAAAGGCAACACTTGAAGAAGCACATATGTGGCATAGAATATTAGGCCATGTGAATTTCAAGAATATCAACAAGCTGGTTAAAGGAAATTTAGTTAGGGGTTTACCTTCCAAAACATACAAGAATGATCACTCATGTTTGGCGTGCAAGAAGGGTAAACAACACAAAGCATCATGCAAGAAGATTGAGGAAAGAACTATTAGAGATCCTTTAGAGTTGCTGCACATGGATCTATTTGGACTGCTTTCTGTTGCAAGTCTAAACAAAAAGAAGTACTGCCTGGTTGTAACAGATGATTGCAATAGATTTAGTTGGGTCTTTTTCTTGGGATTTAAAGATGAAACCTTTGATGCTATTCATGATCTTATAATAGCCCTTGAAAACCAATTGAGACTCAAAGTAAGAGGTATTAGATGTGATAATGGGACTGAATTCAAGAACAAGTTTATAGATGAGTTTTGTGCCAAGAAAGGAATCAAGAGGGAGTTTAGTATTGCTAGAACTCCCACAGTAATGGTGTTGCAGAGAGAAAGAACAGAACTTTGATAGAAGCAGCCAGAACAATGCTTGCAGATTCACAATTACCTATTCAATTTTTGAATGGCTGTAAGTACTGCTTGTTATGTGTTGAATAGAGTATCAGTCACTAAACCTCGGATGAAGACACCTTATGAGTTGCTTATGGGAAACAAAACTAATATACGTTTTATGAAACCTTTTGGATGTCCTCTGACTATTCTCAATACTATTGATGCTTTGGGAAAATTTGATGGGAAGTCAGATGAAGGATACTTATTGGGATATTGTACCAATAGTAAAGGATTTAGAGTGTACAACAAGGTCACCAAAAAGGTTCAAGATTGTCTTCATGTTGAATTTTTAGAAGATCAAGAAAATCAAAAGGGTAAAGGTCCTGATTGGATGTTTGATCTTGATGTTTTGACTCCTTCTATGAATTATGTTCCTGTTAGAGAAGAAAATCAAGTTGATCACACAGAAGAAGATTTACAGTATATTTTTCATGGAGTTAATATTAGACCTGATGCTGTTCCTGATGAAGAACCTATAACTGTCGAAAAGGAGAAAAGTACTGATGAACCAAAATCCACTTTGTCTGCAGAGGATCAAGCTATTCAAGATGAACTTAATAGGATGATTTTTCAAGAAACAATAGCACAATCTTATGAGGATGAACAAAGAAGAGCTTATGAAGAAACAAAGAAAAAGGGTAAGTCTACAGAATATCCTCATAGTACTTTGGATCACAGTACTTTGGATCAAAGTACTGCTGCACCAATTGACAGTACTTCTGATGATTTGTATGATCCTAACATGCCTGGATTAGAAGACACTGATGATGAATTAGATGATGAAGGTATTTTCTCAAATTCCAATGAAGGAGCTGATTTCACAAATTTGGATGATGATCTTGAAGTTCCACAGACTCCTACATTAAGAATTCATTAAGATCATCCCACTGGTCAAATCATTGGACCTTCTACATCAGGGGTGCTCACAAGAACCAAGGCTAAAGGCTTCTCTAACCCACATAATGCTTTACTTAGCTTTGTGTATAAACAAAACAGGATGAATCATAAGGATCAACAAACGTGTTTATTCACTTGTTTTATCTCTCAAGAAGAACCCAAGAATGTTGCTCAAGCATTAACTAAAGAGAGTTGGGTTGAAGCCCTGCAAGAAGAACTTCTTCAATTCAAACTTCAAGAAGTTTGGGTACTATGTGATCTACCAGATGGAAAGAAAGTCATTGGTACAAGATGGATTTTCAAAGTTAAGAGAGATGAAAGAGGGAATGTCATCAAGAACAAAGCAAGATTAGTTGCTCAAGGATATAGACAAGAAGAAGGAGTGGACTATGATGAAGTGTTTTCTCCTGTAGCAAGGATTGAAGCCATTAGAATATTCCTTGCTTTTGCATCATATATGGGCTTTCTTGTTTATCAAATGGATGTCAAAAGTGCCTTTCTTTATGGCAAGATTACAGAGGAGGTCTATGTCAAACAACCTCCTGGTTTTGAGGATCCTGCCCATCCAAACAAAGGCTACAAAGTTGTTAAGGCTCTGTATGGCCTTCATCAAGCACCTAGAGCTTGGTATGAACGACTCTCCACTTTCTTATTGCAACATGGTTACATGAGAGGAGCAATTGATAAGACTTTGTTTATCAAGAGAGACAAGAAGGATATCATGCTTGTTCAAGTCTATGTAGATGATATCATCTTTGGAGCTACAAAACAGTCTATGGTGAAAGAGTTTGAGCAGCTGATGCAACAAGAATTTCAAATGAGTTCCATGGGTGAATTAACTTTCTTTTTGGGGCTTCAAGTTAAACAATCAGAGGCTGGAATTTTCATTAGTCAAGACAAGTATGTCACTGACATTCTTAAGAAGTTTAATTTTGATGCTATGAAGCCGGTCACCACTCCCATAAAATCTATCAACTCATTGGGCAAGGATGAAGATGGTCACCCTGTAGCAGTCAAGCTTTACAGATCAATGATTGGTTGTCTTATGTACTTAACTGCATCTAGACCTGATATCATGTTTGCTGTCTGTTTATGTGCAAGATATCAAGTCTCACCTAAGGTCTCTCATATTGTTACATATTGGATTTCACATACACATCATAACACAAACACAAGTAGGCGTATAGATGATTTTCTAGAGAGAGAAAGTTAGAGGTTTGGGAACTTTAGTGAGAGAAAGAAAAATCTTATTATGAGCTCCAACTCTCTACCTTGGGAGGTAGAGAGTATTTATATTCTTTACACAAAACGCCACCTAACGGCGTGGATCGAGGCATACAGTGGGTAAAGACCCGTCCGTCCTCCACGGTATTACTTAACTAAATACTACTTGACATGAAATAACTACGACTACGAGCTTTCTAACGATTACAAATACTTGAGGTGACCGACACTTTAATACCTGGATTTTCTAAATCCTAATAATCCCCTAAGGAGGTCACCTCAAATTACGTAGAATAAAAACAGATATTACATTGAGATTGTTCTTGGATTCTTGTTCATGTTTTTGTTCTGTAGCTCGTAGTCTTTGATTCTTCATTTTGCCATGTTTTGGATAATCTGAGTGGAGGTCTTTAAGCGATCCACGGATAACTTGAGTTTTGAGCCGCTTTGAGATCATCGGCAAACATAAATCTTTGACTCATCCTTTGTGGTGTTGGTATTATGTGATGTTGTGACTTTTGGACCGACATGCTCACATTATGTATCATGATTTCTTTTCATCAGAGTAGCGGAAGCTTTCGTCAATTCATGATATTGGCGCATCGTAGCGAAGCATGGAGTGAAAATATTCGAGTCATTGATGCACTAATCATGATTTCTTTAGATATGAATGTGTTGTGTGAGCATGCGGTTGTGAATTGACCGCTTCATTACCTCGATCACCAAGCGTCGGGGTGTACCGCATAAAACAGTTAGAAATAAAGCGCACGAAAGTGTCTTTGATCACTTTCGTTGAATTGAGGTACACGGCCCACGGTTCCCCGCTGTTCAGTACAAGTACTGCCTGATCACAACGTATAATTCGAAGAATTTCCTTGACAGGGTTTCGCAGCTGCTCTAGCTGTTCTCAAACCGAACGTCTCAAAGAAGACAACACGGAGTGAGTGAACCGGTAATTGAGATTCACTGATTGATAAAAAGGGATTTGAAAAACAATCGTGTATCGCTCAATAGAAATTGTTTTTGCAATACAACGAAGGTTTTAATGAAAATCAATTATCAGTCATAAACACCTTTTGTTTTTGAAATATTTGTACACAGTCGATGTGCTAAAGGAAAGAGTTTTTAAGCACAACAACCGGTTTTTCAAAGGTATCCGTCAATCCATAACCTGAACCAGGATTGATTCAAAAGATTGAATCGCCCCATTGTTTCTGTTCAGTTGTCACATGGTTGATCTATTGGATAGATCTCACATGCCACCCAACCGGAGCTTGTTTGATGTTGGCTCCAGAAGGTTTTCCATCTTCATTGTGAATATGTATGCATATTACTCAGATGTTCTGGCAATACCACAAGGATAATGCGTAGGACTCATAAGATATAATCTCTCTTTCCACATTGTGTGAAACAGAGAGTCTTCATTGAAAGTGTCCTAATGAGATTTATTGATGATCTCGTGGCTCTAGACTCAATTGTGCATATTTGGTTCCTATGCCGGAGACTAGGGAGAGGGTCTCCTTCTTCAATACCAACTATCTCTAAGAGAAAGTCGATAGATTATGTCGGTTCCCCGTGAGAATGAAACAACTCCTTTTAAGAGGAACTTGAGTGGTTTGGAAAGTTGAAGTGCATCGTCCATTTGGGTCCATGACGTCTTGTCTTCAATACCGATGTTACCTTGGTAACCACCAGTAGTATATGAATTGAACCCGGTTTCTGCCCTAAGGTTGAATTATTGGAGGGCTATTTCTTTTCACCCTTTTCATATTCATTTCTATTTCATTCTTCAACCCTTCGCTGCTTACCGAGACTTCATTACTAGAACCTTGTTGGGTTTATTCAGTACTAGCTCATCTCAATCCGCACTCTTCCCATATTCTCATTTTTCTCCTTTTTTCATCATACCTAAGGACTTCTACACTATCTAGTGGATTGTCCCTGGGTAGATCCCTCCGGTTTTGAAGGATCATGGGAACAAATACCTAACCTTATCATCCTTATATCACCATACATAAAGTAAATTTGGTCGGTCTATTTGGTATTGTTCATCCGCCATTGGAACCAATTGAAAACCATTTGAAAATCAATCCAGATACTTGTGATATATTGTCAAAGTATTTTGTATCGAATTATGTTTTGATATTTTTAGAAATAGAGCTCCCCTCAACATTTGCATCAAGCATCATTTTGTAATAGAAATTATTTTCATCTTTGAGGGGTTGGCTTACATCTAAGAGTAGTTATATAAAAATATGGTTTTCAAAATAGTTGCTCCCCCTTAATATGTGCATAGATATTTGAAAAGTTTGTGCACATATTAGGAAAAGTCTGCACATTGAATCAAATTGATCACGTTTCAAATCTTTGTGGTTTAAGAGAGATGCTCCCCCTCAACATGTGCATGGAAAATTTGAAATAGTTTGACACATGTGGGAGGGAGAGCTTGTACATCCTTATAAAACCATTTATCGAATTATCAGTTTAAATCCAATTTGAATCACAAATTCTCCCCCGATCACAATTATCAAATCATTTGAGAGTTGTGATCTCTGTAGATTTAAATTGATTTTGAAAGCTTTTAAGGAGAATTGTGACTTGATTATGAAAACGTTTTAATTGATAACGATCGAATTTTAAGACTTTAAACTCCATTGATTAAACATGCATGATTATCTTTTGAAAACAATTGTATGACGAATAACCTTTTGATTTAATTGAAATCATTCTCCCCCTCAATCAATGACATAAGTTGTTGATTGAGAGATAGATGTTTTTGACAGACGTTAAGTCCAGATGATTTTCAAAAATAGAGTCCGAGTTATTTTTCAAAGCAATTAGTTTTCATTAGATAATAAGTATTTGTTTATAGAATCAGAGCAAGAGATTTGAAAACCAAGATAAAGCATGGCTCTGTTCTTTCATTGAAGAGCGGGTTACTGCCTGAAATGACAATAAACCATTGTTTTACTTTCTCCCAAAAATATTTTTTGATTTATTTATTTATTTATTTTTTATTTTTTTTAAAACATTCGAACAACATCTAAAGTCCCGTGTCATTCTTTGAATGACAGCACAAAGATCGTAGATATTATCGAATTGAGGAAAACATGACAAAAAGACAATATTTTTGAAATTTTTTCAAGATTTTCAAAATTTTTTTTTGAAGGTTTTGTAATTTTGTATTTTGTTTTTCGAATAGATATTTACAAGAGATAGATGAAGGAAAACCTTTTACTCCTCTTCTTCCTCTTAAAGACGTTTGAGTGTTTCAGGTTGTAGGCTCTTAAGACCAAGTCGTGGAAGGATAAACTCAAAACGTTCTCTAGGGAGGGCTTTGGTGAAGATGTCGCTAACGGTATTCACCTCACAAAGTATAGTTCCACCACACCGTTTTCAACTTGCTCCCTGATGAAATGATGTCGAATGTCGATGTGCTTTGCTCTTGAGTGTTGTGCGTTGTTGCATGAGAGAGCAATAGCACTTTTATTATCACAGTACAGAGGGATTTTGTTGAATTCAAAGCCATTGTCAGATAATTGGGATCTCATCCATAGAATTTGAGCACAACAAGATGACATGGCTATGTATTCAACCTCTGTAGAGGAAATAGAAGTACTCATTTGCTTCATTGAAGACCAGCTCACAAGCTTATCACCCAAAATTGAGCACCTCCGGCGTGCCGGCGTGTATCTTGACATCCTGCATGATCGGATCGCATAGGCTGTTAGTGACATACCGGTGTCCCTTGGTACCAAAGTCCCATGTTGATGGTTCCTTGGAGATACCGAAGACCCGTTTAACCGCTTCAAGGTGCTTTTTGGTAGGCTTAGCCTGGTATCTAGCACACATACAAACAAATAACAAGATGTGCGGTCTACTTGCTATGAGGTACATCGGGATCGATCATGCTATGATATTTCGTTTGGTCTACCATGATCCCTGAGTGGTCCTCATCCGGTTTAGTACGCTCTATCATGGGAGTGTCAACAGGTCACAAGAATCAAATCCAAATTTCTTTAAAATCTCATTTGCATATTTAGATTGATTTATAAAAATGCCTCTCGGACTTTGTGAAATTTGTAATCCCAAGAAAAATGACATTTGTCCCATCATTGACAATTGAAATTTAGAACCCATTTCATTTGAAAACCGGTCACACTCATTAGGGTCAGACGAGGCAAAGATAATATCATCAACATATATTTGAACATGAATTAAATGTTTGCACGACTTCTGGTGAACAATGTCGGATCAACTGCTCCTTTTTGAATCCGTAAGATAGAAGAAACTTTGATAGCGTATCATACCATGCTCTAGGAGCTTGCTTCAAACCGTAAAGGGCCTTTTTCAAGCGATAGACATGAGTAGGATGCTCTGGATTCACAAAACCCTCATTTCGGGCCGGGTCGACGTAAACTACCTCATTCAAATCTCCATTCAGAAAGGCGGTTTTCACATCCATCTGATATCCAACCATATTCTTGCTAGCAGCATTAGCCAAGAAGATTCTGATTGCCTCGATACGAGCAACAGGAGCAAATGATTCTTCAAAGTCAATACCCTCCTCTTGAAGGTATCCTTTTGCAACCAATCGAGCCTTGTTATTTAAAACATCGCCATGCTCATCAAGTTTCACTTTGAAGATCCATTTTAGAGCAATGATCATAGCACAGTATGGAGCAGGTACTAATTCCCATACATCAAGTCGATCAAACTCATGAATTTCTTCTTGCATGGCATAGAACCATCAATCTTCATTCATGGCGGTTTTAACATCTTTTGGTTCGATCTTAGAGAGTACAGAATTGAAGAAGCACCATAAGGCATCGGTTGCAAGTTGTTTCCGTGTGGATACTGGACGAGAGTGGTTTCCAATGATGTTGTCTAATGGATGATCATGTGTCCATTTTCTGAGGTGTTCTTGTGGTTGTTGTTGTGGCGAAGTAGCAGAGTCGATATCTCCGATGAAGATGGTTCAGATGATGATTCAGGAGCAAAGATATTTTCAAATGGAGCATCTTCGGAGTAGCAAAGGGATTAACTTCATCCGGGTGCGAAACAATTCCATGATGTACACTTGATGATTGAAGGTTTGTTGATGAGACAGAGTGATCGGTGCGCTTCTTAACTTAATGACATCGAACTGAAGGGTTAACTTCATTGGCATGGGGCTAGAAGCAACCTCAGTTGTTGGAATTGACAGATCATTGGCATTTGGTTCATAATGTTCATCAAACATTGGATCAAACAATTTCTTTAAATCATCTTCAGATGGTGGTACATATGGAGTTCTTTGGAGAGGAGATTGGTACAAGGGATGAACCAATGGGACTGTTTTGAAGTGCGGGTTCCGAACTAGATTGTCCAGGAGCCATTTGACCGGTCAACTCATCGAACGTAACGTGAATTGTTTCCATGATATTTCGGGTTCTCTTGTTGTAGATTCGGTAACCTTTTCTGTTTGGTGCATATCCTACAAATACTCCAATGTCCGCTTTAGCTTTCAGTTTACCTAAATCTTGACCATCATTAGTTGGATAACATAAAGCACCAAACACACGAAGGTATGATAGATCAGGTTTTCGATTGTGGACAAGTCCATGAGATGTGTGGATTAGGGATCGATTTTGAGTGTAGCATGTTGTGGCAATAACTTCAGCCCATAGAAACATTGGAACCTTTGAGTAAATCAACATTGTTCTTGCGGCTTCCACAAGAGTTCGATTTCGTCTTTCAACTACACCGTTCTGTTGAGGAGTTCGTGGAGCACTTCTTTGAGGACTGATTCTAATACTTTCATAAAATTCATTGAGTTCTTTATTAAAAAACTCAGTTCCATTGTCTGATCGGATGATTCTAACTGTTTTGTTAAGTCGGACCTGCAGTTGTTTAATAAGTTTAATGATGGCATCTGGAGTTTCATCCTTTGTTCTCAAAAACTTAACCCAAGTGAATCTGGAGTAGTCATCAACCACAACTAACACATATCTCTTCCCATTAATAGTTTGCACTCTCATGGGTCCACATAAGTCCATGTGAATGGTATGTAGAACTTCCATAATGTAATTTGTAGGTTTGGGTTTATGGGCATACTTCTTGCTTTTTCCCAATTGACATGTTGAACAAAGATGATCTTTTTCATACTTAAGTCTAGGTAGTCCTTTTACTAAGTCCTTACTGGAAAGGTTGTTTATGGTACCAAAGTTCAAGTGATTGAGACGACGGTGCCATAGCCATGACTTAGTTTTAGAAGCCTTTGACAGCAGGCAGATGGGTGAAGCTTCATCATGTCTTCGATAGAGATGGTGTATAGGTTTGAACCACGAGTTCCTCTGAGAAGTTCCACACCATCAAGATCTCTAACAAAGCAAGTATGTTTTTTGAAGGCCACTTCTAAGTCGAGTCACAAACCCGTCCAACAAAAATAGATTATGTCCAAGACCTTCAACATAATATACCCCGGAAATCACACTATCTCCAACCACGTAATCTCCATAACCCATAATAGCACCAAAATGATTGTTTCCGAATCTCACTGTTTGATGAATTTACTCACGAAGTTCATGATCCATGACCGGTCTCGGTCATATGCTTGGAACGTACTGAGTCCGGTACCACGAGAACGATTTGAACGATCTGCAGTTGAACACGAAAAGAATGGATAAGCTGGATAATTGGGATCCCCATGCAAGAATGGGTTCCACTTGGTTAGTAACAGTGATTGGAACACCCACATCAGAAGTAGAAACAATGCTAGTGTCCATATTTGACCTATTCAAAGTATGTTCATTTCTTAAAGGAATAGTTCTACCAGTAGGCATCCATTTTATAGTGGGCATTGATTTAGCAACTTTAAGGCAAAGCTCATTAATCTTACGACCAGTAGGTATCCATTGATAACCTATTTTACTAAATTTCCTTCCTTTGGGTTTCCACTGTTTTCTAACTTTCTTTCGCCTTTGCCTTTTAGCCTTCTTAGCTTGACTTTTAGCATTAACAATTTTATCAGGGCATTTGACAGCATTAGACAAAACATTCACACCATATTCATGATTAGTAATGTAAATCAAGAGTCATCATTACATGGTTTTGCGAATAGTAGCAGAATTGAATTAATTACAGTACGCTTATAGCTAATACTAGAATCAACACGATTCGTTTTATTCAACCCAAACTTAATATTCCTAGGATGATCTTCTACTCTCTTCCAATGCACATTCTTAGATTGCGAGGTCCTATCTTACTTGGTATTAACGGAGGCTTTGACCCGCTTGCTTTAATGTCACCGACACTCTGTAGAGGGAATTATGGGAACATTAGTTGGTTGATCTACCTTTTGCATTCCTGAACTAGATGTGCAGGGATCTGAACTACTTGAAGGCATATTAGTGTTCACTTTCTTAAAGCTGGGCATAGAATGATTTGTATGCTTGGCACTGGGCATTGAACAAGGCATCACAGCTTTGCCTTTTGCACCTAAGGATTTAGGACATGTTGCAATTACACATTCTAGCAACTCTTGAGATCGTTTGGCCTAAATGCAAGCAAACCTAATTTCTCTATCAAGAGGTTTATTAATGAAATCCTCTTCAACAATCTCACGGAGACATTCTAGACTATCCTTAAGGTGAGCACAATAGTCATGAAACACGGGTTCATTATTCCTAAGATGAGGAGGAATGTATTTACAGATCCAAAGTGTATTTGCAGTCGAGGATGACTTTGATGCAACATTCTCATTAAAAACAAGTGGCGGTTTCCCATTTTCCGACTCCTCGATTCTCAATTTCTTTTTGTAAAGACGTTATTTTTCGTTGTTTTGGTCACGAGTGACTTTCATTGAATCATATAACTCTTTAAAGTGTCGTTTAACTTTTCATTTTCTTCTAGAAAACTCGTTTTCCTTTTGTAAGGCATTAACTAAGTTTTGAAGATGAAAAGTTTGAGAGTAATGAGAATCTAAAGGAGGAGGCATTTGGGATCTAGTCACATTGTTCTTTTCACCCTTTAATTGAGAGATTTGGGCTTTCAACTTTTTGATCGTGTTACAATGAGCTCGAATCTGTTCATCACATTTGCTAATTTCAAAAACCGCATCAAATTCAGGAGCATCCAAGGATGTCTTGATATTTGAGGTTTTAACATTTTCTTTCAGATGTTGATATTTTAATTGCAAAGCAAGATGCTCAACTTCCAGTTTAGAAAACTGTTTTACCAGGTTATCATGATCACCCTGTTCAACTTTATCATGCAGTTTAGAGTTAGTTTTTTCAAGCTCAATGACACGATCATGGAAGACTTTCAGAGCAACAGATAATTCATGAAATTGAGAAGCATTAATAGAACAATTTGTAGTAGTGTAAAACACATCTTGAGCAATAACATTCAGAAATAAGATTCTCATTCAAGGTATGCAAGTTCTTCCTCTCAATCTCATTATATTTTAGTTCTCGCTCATAGTCACTAACCTCAACAATCATCGCATCAAATTCCTTTTCCATTTCTTTAATATCTAAGTCCATCCCTTTTTTAAGACTCTCAAATTGATCTTTTAATTGTTTGAAGAAAGGCATGACCTCAGTTAAATAGCATTCTTTGGTTTGTTCAAAACCCCTTTCCCTTGAATCCCGATTAGGTGTGATCCTTTTCTTACAAGTTTTCTCAAAATCAACAAATAGTTGATAAATGACATACTGGCTGATTAAGGTCTTGCTCTTAGTGGGAATAGATCTAGGGACTAAATACATTGGAGTATTGGGGGATAAAGCAATTGGCGTAAGGCATTCTTCTACATGGGGGTTCGTGCAACAAACTCATCGACTTTTTTCATGTCCATATCCTTTTTCCGAACACTTGTTCCGGGTCATGTGTTTGAGGTCTAAAATTGTTAAAGGCAATCCAATTGTCCTTAGCATAATTGGGTGTTTTATAGCTGATTTTCTTTTCTATGCACAAAGGGCTCTTACGTTTTTCATCCAACTTCATTCTAGTGACTTCTTCTAATTTGCCTATCTTCCTCGGTGTTCTCAGCGCAACTAGGTTTCTGCCTAGGCTTAAGGATCTCATTACCATCATACAGTACCTTATGAGCTTCTCTAGCCTTTTTACAAGCCTCATGGTTTGGTTCATCAACTAAGGCAACACTATGTTTGTCACTTAGAACTCTATGCTTAGTGATCATGTGAGCAATCTGAATGGTGTTTCCTTGTATGTACAACTTATTTTCAAGCTTGTTTTTCAAAGTCTTTAGATTAGAAAAATCATTCAAAAGTTTTGATTCCTTAGCACTAAATTCTTGCTTAAGCACTTTAACATTTTCTTGAAGTTCTTGTTTTTGCTTAGCAGTTTTAGAAAGATTTTCTTGTAAGGAGTTTAACTCTTGTTTTAATACTTCTTCTCTAAAATTACTTTTTCTAATTATTGCACGCATTTGGTCATCCATTTCTGCTCACTGTAGTTAACTCAAACTTAGCACGTTGTTCATAGATAGCAACTTGTTCCTTATAAGAATTGAGTTCAGAGGTACGAATCATCATGGGCACATGCGGTGTATTCATCAAAAACACAATCATTATTGACTCACGAAGATACATCACTTGGTACAATCTCACTTTCACTTTGAGCCACATGTTGATCATATAGGACAATATTACTATTTCCTATATTTTCAACATCTGAATCATAAGTTTCAAGAGATTGTACTTCATTATATATCTTTTGCTCATCAACATTATCGTACAGTTTTAATACCTCTGAGATGATTGATTCTTTGGATGGGCCAGCCTGTTGCGGTGAAGGAACCTTAGGAGAGACCATAGGAGAGATGCTAGCCATGAAGATTGACTAGGCAGTTGGTTCATCATCCACATTCGAATCATAAGCATCACAATCAGCTACTTGAAATGAATTTGGATTGTTCGACCCATACCACCGGTGCTCATCTACATCAAGCATCATATGTCTTAGCATTCCCTTGACAAGAAACAACAACTCCTCTTCATCCAAAGTTGCTCCGTTGTCCTGAGCTTGCACAAGCAGCATCTTGTCTCTGAAGTATTCGCATTCGAGGGCGTTTTGGAGATGTCGATTCCTTGCAATATGTCCCTCACCACCTGCTTGTAGCATTTGATTGTCTTTGATTGACCTTGATTCCCGTCCTTCCCTATTCTCGATTTACCCCATATCCTCTACCAACTCCTCCTCTTTTGATCATATGCCTTTCTTGAAGTGGTTGTCCCATAATCTTTCCATCTCTGACAACCGCATGATTGTGAAGATTGGATGCGCTTCGATCTCATTGTTAGTGTGAAGACTGTTGGTATGTGGGTGAGGGTCGTTTTGTTTAACCATAAGAGCCAGTTGATTAATGAAGTGTCCCATGACTGCATCAAGCATCGACTTGCTTGAACCTCGGATCGGGAATGAGTTTGTGATTACCATTACCCATGGGTATGACTTGAGATGCTTTGGTAGTAATACCAATATTGGTGTAGAAGGTAGTTGAGTCATTTGATGAAGCTGGTTTCTCCTTGCTTAGATTTGAACCGCTCAAGAATCCTTTTTCAAACATAGCATGTCTCTCATTCTGAAGAAGGAAGGCATATAGTTGCTCATAGTTTGTGTCCTTCAATCCTTTGGTTAGCTTCACAGAGGTGACAAACTTGTGCCATTCAGTATTCATGTTGTTCACAAACTTTCGAGTTCACTGAATGTTTGGCATAGTCATCCTGATGTTCCTCATCTCATTCACAAGCTTGTGGAATCTCACGTAGTACTCATAGACACTCTCATCGGGCTTCATCTTGAAGTGCTCAAACTCATCATACAGTTGTGATTCTCTGTCTTCCTTGGTTAATTCAGAACCTAAGAGAAGCATTTTGACATTATCCCAAACCGCCTTGGTGTTGTGATTAATCGACTTGTAGATGTCTTTTGGAAGACCCTGTAGTATGATGTTTGAGGCCCTGATATCAGCATCGAACCTTTTTTTCTCCTTATCATTGAGCTCATCATACGTCTTTGGTCTATCTATTCCATAGATCATTGTTCCATCTGCAACTGTATCAATTAAGTCTCTTGTAGTCTCAATCTGATAAGGTCCTTCATCAATAGACTTGAGAATGTTGACCCCATTTTACTTTCCAAGACAGTACAATCTGATTCTTTGAGCCCAAGAGTCGTAGTCAGTTCTGTCAAGCATGGGTGGACGAGTATCTGAACCTGCTGCTTGAACATCCTCAGCAACAGTGGAGATGATTGTAGATACGTTGGTAGTCATGTTAACAGATTACACGGGATTTTAAAACTCTATGATTAAACCAGGAAATAGATTCTTTCACGGGATTTTACTGAATCAAGAGAAAACCGTATTACAAACAATAATTCAACCAAGTCGCTAAGAAACCTTGAGCCAAGTCGCTAAGTACCAAGTTGCTAAGTATTATGAAATCAAGTCGCTATAATGTCAAGTCGCTAAGACACCAAGTCGCTACTTAATTTTGTGAAGTCGCTAAGCACCAAGTAGCTAAGTAGTCAAGTCGCTAAATAGCAACTCGCTAATGTCCAAGTCGCTAACACCAAGTCACTAAGAAACTTAAGTACAAGTCGCTAACCAAATTGAAAGCAAGTCGCTACCTTCACCAAGTCGCTACCCGTAGTGGAGAATCCACTAAGTGTACTGTTTGTCGGCTTGTCTCAATAGACAAGTCGCTAAGCTCAAATCGCTACCACTTCAACTACAAGTCGCTACCAACTTACAAAGCAAGTCGCTACCAAGATTAAAAATCCGTGACTCAAGTCGCTAGCAAGAATAGCTCAAAAACACCACTTTTCAATCCAAAAACAACCCAACCACGATGATTCAAGCCTTCCAAGTCAAAACCTAAACACTTATGATGATCCTAAACATAAAAGTACAATCAAAATTCAAACTTTAACACTAGAAATGAACCAAATGATGCAAAACCCACTAAACTTTTTCAAACTCAAAAACCACTAGAAATCCAAGGATATGTAAGAGATGATCTAACCATGGCTCTTGATACCAATTGTTACATATTGGATTTCACATACACATCATAACACAAACACAAGTAGGCGTATAGATGATTTTCTAGAGAGAGAAAGTTAGAGGTTTGGGAACTTTAGTGAGAGAAAGAAAAATCTTATTATGAGCTCCAACTCTCTACCTTGGGAGGTAGAGAGTATTTATAGTCTTTACACAAAACGCCACCTAACGGGCTGTGGATCAGGCATACAGTGGGTAAAGACCCGTCTGTCCTCCACGGTATTACTTAACTAAATACTACTTGACATTAAATAACTACGACTACGAGCTTTCTAACGATTACAAATACTTGAGGTGACCGACACTTTAATACCTGGATTTACTAAATCCTAACACATATGAATGCAGTCAAGAGGATTTTCAATTATTTGAAACAACAACCTAAGTTAGGGTTGTGGTATCCAAAGGATTAACCTTTTCACTTGGAAGCTTTTTCAGATAGTGATTATGCAGGTGATAACTTTGATAGAAGATCAACCACCGAGGATGCCGAGATCTTGGAAGAAGATTAGTTTCATGGCGGTGTAAGAAACAAACAATTGCAGCAACATCATCCACAAGCGTAATATGTTGCTGCAAGTTGTTGTGGACAAGTACTGTGGATGCAGAATCAACTCTTGGATTATGGGTTCAACTTCAAGAATACT
Source organism: Chrysanthemum makinoi (assembly GCA_910596185.1). Taxonomy (NCBI): domain Eukaryota; kingdom Viridiplantae; phylum Streptophyta; class Magnoliopsida; order Asterales; family Asteraceae; genus Chrysanthemum; species Chrysanthemum makinoi. Next base: position 213,307,797 of record OU343223.1, on the reverse strand, counting down.
CCTATCAACATTGATAATGAGAGTACCATTTGCATTGTGAAGAATCCAGTTTATCACTCCAAGACAAAGCATATTCAGATTAGGCATCACTTTATTCGAGATTGTTATAAGCATAGGCTCATTAATGTTGTCAAGGTCCACACAGATGACAATGTAGCTGATCTACTCACAAAAGGATTTGATGTTTTAAGATTCAATCACTTGGTGGTGAGTATTGGTATGATTAACTATTAAGCTACTATAAGGGGAGGATTTATTAGTTAGTTAGAAAGTCCTATGCATTGTTTAAGGGGAGGATAAACAATGTCTTCTTGATGTTTTTGCCATTGAGAAGAAAAAGGATGGAAAAGTACTGCTTATTGTTTATCTGAAAGTACTGCTGTGAAAGTACTGCTTTGGAAAGTACTGCTTACGTGGAAAGCACCGCTAGTCTTGTCAACGTACTGTTCAACGGTCAAAAGATGGGGTAAAATTCAAATAAACGGTAATCTGTATTAATTGGGCGTGATTTTTAAATCTTACCTATAAATAACTACCCTCCGATTTTCCCTCTCATCTTTATACTTATCAATCTTTTCCATATCTCTCTTCTCTTATTCACGTTCACTATTCATTGAACCATTTTCTCTTATAACACAACAATGGCGAATCGAAACACGGTTAGCAAGCATACATGGTGGCCAACTTAGATAAAACACCGGCAAATGTTCAGTTTCATGACATAATTGATTTCCTCGCCGGATCATCAATCAATTACGCTCTTTTGGTCGAACCTGATGTTATTGAGCCTTGGATTCAACAATTTTGGGCAACTGCTAGATCTCATAAGGAAGATGATGAATCATATATTCAGGCTAAGGTTGCTGGAAAAATTGTTAAAGTTAGTGAAGCCTCCATTAGAGAAGATTTACTGTTTGCTGATGAGGAAGGGGCTGTTCATTTTGATAAACAATTGATTTGGGATACATTAAGGGATATTGGGTATGAAGGATCTCTCACAGAAACAACCTTTAAGAAACCCTTATTCAGCCCACAATGGAAGTACCTGGTTCATGTATTACTTCATTGTTTAAGTTCCAAGACTACTTCATAGGAGCAATTTGGATCAAATATTGCATCTGCTTTAGTGGGATTAGCTACCAATCGCCTCTTCAACTTTTCTAGACTGATTCTTGATGGTATGCTCTCCCATATCTCCAATGGTTCACCATGGTTAATGTATCCAAGATTTTTTCAAGTTTTCTTGAACAAACAACTTCAGGATGTACCTAAACCTTCAAGCTTGTTACCTGTTGTGGTACAACCACCAAAGATATTCACTTTCATGGCTAAGTAGAGTGATAAATTCTCTGGAAGGAATACTCCTTTGACTACTTCTATGATGGAGCTAGTGCAAGCAGTCAGAGATGAAGCTGCTGCAACTGAAGAACATGAGAGTTCAGGATCAAGGGAAGGTACTGCTTCACCTTCTCAACATACTGCTTCTCCACAAGGTACTGCTGCACAAGAATGTACTATTTTGAAGCTCAAGCTGCACAGCTGATGAAGTTGAACAACAGGTTTAGACGATTGAAGAACTTTGTATGGCCTTTAGTTCAACATCACAGGTTGTGGGTGAAGTCACGTAAGAAAGGAAGAAAATTTAAAAAGACTTCAAAGGGCAAGAAAATCCAAATGCAGTCTTCATTCCAATTGGGGAGGATATTGGAGCAAGATAATTTGAATGAAGATGCTGAACATTATGAAGAACCAGAAGCTGAAATTGTTGATAAAGAGGCCCAAGGTACTGAGCCTCAAGGTACTGAGCCACAAAGTACTGGTGTAGAAAGTACTGATGATCAAGGTGCTGGTGATCAAGGTGTAGCGCTCTTCAAGGAACATATAGACATGAGCTTATTACTCCAAGGACTCTAAATTTTGAAGAAGAAGCTGGTCCTTCAACAGTCCTACAAGAAGAGGAAGCTGATACATCCAAAGTAGAGCACACTACAAGTGATGATGAGACTATTGCTCAAATATTGCAAAATCTATCAAGACCAAGGGGTGTTAGTATTTCAGGAGTTGCTGAACAACAACCTCAAGCTTCTCAACCTACTTTAGATCCAAAAGACAAAGGCAAAGGCAAACTGATAGAAACAAAGAAGAAAAAGAAGCTCACTTTGGCTGAAATAAGAGCTATTGAAGTAGCTAAGAATGAAGAAGCTGCTAAGAAGTTTCAAGCTGAATATGATGCTGAGGTTGCTCTACCAGTGAAGGAACCTGAACCTGTTATACATAGAAGACCTCAGAGTATTGCTAAGGAGAGGAATGCTATGATGGCCTATCTGAAGGGAAGAGGTTATACAGGTCTGCATAAACTGAAATATATAGAGAGGAAAGACATGTATGATGCTGTTAGGGAAGCCTATCAGAAGGAAGTAGAAGGCATTATATCTTTTGAAGATGATAAGAAGAATGAGGATGCTAGAAAAAGAAGTTTAAAAAGAAAGAGAACAACTGAAGAAGAACAACCATAAAAAAAGATTCAATTAAGAACAGATACAGTTGATGAGCTGAGGAATTATCTTAGAGTTGTAGACTTTGAGCATCCTAAGTCTAAAGATGTTACAGAAAAGAAGTCAAAGATATCTACATTTGAAGTCGTAGAATCAAAAGAAGAAGATTATTTGATGTTCCATAGAGAAGATGAGAGTTTCAGAGTGTTTAATTTGCTATGGGACATATTACACATCATCAACAAAGAGGATTTGTGGCATTTATACCAACTGGTGCAAGAATATTTTAAACACCTTCCATCAAATGGAATTGGCTTAGTCTTGCTTGGAGACCTCAAAACTATTTGGGAAACAGAAGAGACAAGCACTGATGGAATCTGGCAAAATCAAGAAGTTTGGGGAGATTACACCGAGATTCTTTGAAGAATCTGGAGTGCATGTTTTGGATCTATAAGATGGGACCATGATTCACATGCTAGCAGAAAGAAGGTATCCACTTACAAGAGATCTTATGAGAAGAATGCTAGATCATGGTATGGAGGTTGAAGAAGAGAAAGACACAGCTCTCATGGTCATTGAATTATTCATTAAATGGACTATTATGGCGGATGACGATGCATAAGTAACTGGTATGGTTCCTAATTGTATAAATTTTTGAAAAATAGGTACTTTATTCAAAGTACTGCTGATCAAACAGTACTTTAATCAAAGTACTGCTTTGTTAAGACAAAACCAGTGAAAGACTTTTTAATAGAAAATAAGCAAACTTTTGTTAAAGTGCAAAATATTTTGAAACAAAAGTTAAAAGCTACAAATGGTTTTTGAGATGGTTACAACAAAAGGTTATCAGTCCACCATGTTTAACAAAAGGACTGGCTAATCCATGAGCAAACGGATCTGATAAAGATATCTCAAATCCGTTAATGGTTGACAACTTGCCAATAACTTGTATGGTAATCAACTCACCATATCTGATATAATGAAGAGTTGGCTAGCCCACAAGAAAAATGGCTTGTGGTAAAGGCTGTGGAAAAACCATTTATATGGTAATTAGTTCACCATGGTTGCAAGAACTAACTAGTCCAAAAGGGTAAGGCTTTTGGTAAAGACAAAACAAATTCGTTGATAGTTGATGATTTGCTAAAAATCATATGGTTATCAATGTACCATGGTTTTACACACCTAAACATTGGCTACTCCAGAGTTAATGGCTTTGGTAAAGAGACATCAAAATCCATTAAATTTTCAATGATTCACCTCTCACAGGAGTTTACACACCTGGAAGTGATGAGAATAGACTAAAACTTTATGATCTGATGTACAATTTGCCATATGTTGCTGAGTAGCTGAAAAGATGAAGATTGCTGATAGTTGCTTAAAAGAATTGCTTATAAAGACTACTTTGATGATGATAATACAAGCACATTGAGTAAAAGACAAATCTGAAGATACAGATACAATCTTTCCTTGAAGACAAAGATGTTAAAGTTAAAGATACAAAGAAACTTGAAATCAAGCAAGTAGAATTCAAGTTAGGGGAGGATTGTTGGGACATAAAGTCAAAGTGCTGCTGAAAGTCAAAGTACTGCTTAATGAAGAAAGTCAAAGTACTGCTCACTCATCAAAGTACTGCAAGGATAAAGGACTGCTATGCAAATCGTTAAGGATTATTATGTAATTCTAGAATGTTCTTAGTTTAGTATTACTTGACGTGCAAGGATTAGAGTTGTAAACCGACTAGGGTTATCCTTATGCCTATAAAAGGACCCCTAGATTGGCATTAGAGATATATTATTAGAATACGACTTTAGAGAGAATATTAGAGCTGTTAGGGATTGTTAGTGAATCTGTGTATCAAGCAGGTTCATAGTATTAATAAAATCATTGGAGTTAAAGTTATTCTTCTTAGCTTTATTGAAGTAGTTTCCGCATACTTAGTAAAGTTATATCAGTGTTTCATTGTTAGTGACTTAGGATTTATCTGAGGTTGCTAAGCCCTTACAAGCTACATAGTTAGTTTGGTCAGAGTATATCGATCCAACATGGGAAAATGCTTGAACAATTTACAATGTTTTGTAACAACTATGAGTTTTCGATGAATGATAACTACTTTTAATAAAACATCTCTTTCGAGTCATTTTCTATAATTATTAACTATGATCTCCATTCGAGTAACACCCGAATTAGTCTTTCGCTGTCATTAAGATTTCGGGGGTGTTACAGTGTGGTTAGAAACTTTGAAGCTGGTAAGAGTAGTGAAGTTTGGGACACTGTATAATGGTGGTTTTGTTAGGTCTATGTCGTTTGCGAATGCGGTGGCTCAGAGTTTTGGGGGTAATGGAAACAATAAGCTTAAGTATGTTCCTACATCTGTTATTGGTGAAGGAAGAATAGTGGTTGAGATGGATCCCATTTTAGAAGAAGGATGTGAGAGGTGGAATAACATTGTGGTTGGATATTTTTTTGTTTTTCAGATGCATTATAGGGATTTAGTTTCTCAATTGAAAAAAATGTGGAGGCTGTATCAATTAGAGGAGGTTATTATGAACCAAAATGGGATGTGTTTCTTTATTTTTAAGTCTAATGATGGTATGGAATTAGTGATTGAGAATGGTCCTTGGTTGGTGAACAATAAGTTGTTGTAACACCCCCAAAATTTCAACATAGCAGCGGAAGACTAATTGGGGTATTACTTCAAGGATCACAGTCATAAATCGTTGAAAATGACTCTAAAGGAGACGTTTTTATAAAAAGCAGTGTCATTCAATGAAAACTCAATTGTTAGGATGACAAAAGTGAAACCAAATTGTTTACATAAAAGAAAAAAAAAATTGAGTTTGTAGTAAATGACATCTTTATTTTACACCAAAAAAAAAGGATCTTGATGCCCACTCTGTGCCCATGGTTTCCTTCCTTAATAACCTGAGATAAACATGCTAAAAGGTCAACAAAAATGTTGAGTGAATTCATAGGTTTAAAGTTTATCAGTTTGAACAAGATATATATAGTGATAATTGCTACGTAGTCAATCATTAGGGAGAAACAGTTATTATTGCACTAAGCTCATGACAACCCAACGTTAATGATATAAATAAGTAACAGTGCCCCCATGTAGGTAGTTGCCAATTACCTAAAGGTTCATGATCTATTCACAGTATTCACGTTCACTCGCAAGTGACTAAAGGTTCATGAAAGTGAGGGACTTTCAATGGCAATAACAGTACTTAGGCAATAATAATATCAGGAATAGCATACGTTCGTAAAAAGACTTTTGTTTAGGTTTATAGCACCACAACTCAAAGGAATTGACGGGGGCCTGCACAAGCGGTGGAGCATGTGGTTTAATTCGATAAAACGCACAAAACCTTACCAGCCCTTGACATATGAACAAGAAAACCTGTCCTTTTTTGTTCAGGTTTATAGCATGTATCTCCCCTAAAAACAATTAAAATAATAAGAGTGGGGCTATGAACTCATCTTAGTGATACAGTAAGCAAAGTGTAGCAAGGTCAAGTATGGAATGGTAATGGCTCAGATGTGTAACCTAGATGCAATATGGCAAGTCTTAGTTTTGATAATCTCAGTTTTCATAGATTATTCTAGCTATAATCCATTTTAGAAAATCATATTTGTATATATAATCGAAATGGTTTCTTAAATTGTCGATGTACATATAGTTATCGTCTATCATTTATAAGTGTTTGTGTAATATTCATTTTAAATATTTTGGTGTCGAAGCATGACAAACTATAAATATGCATCATGTAAATATATCGTTCTAGAAATATATATATATATATATATATATATATATATATATATATATATACACACACACATATATATATATATTCAGGGAATATATTATTACAATTAATTGTAGCCAATTGTCTACATTTTTGTGCTAAAAATGTCCCCGATTATTTTTGTGGGTCTTGATTCTTTCTACGTGAGTCCTCTAATCATTATTAGTGTATTTTTATGAAGGATTGTTTGGCTACAAAAATTATAGCCAAGCTATCCCCATATATATATATATACACACACACACACACACACACACACACACACACACATATATATATATATGGCCGTGAGTAAATAAATATATATTTGGACAAACATATATATATATATATATATATATATATATATATATATATATATATATATATATTTTGTTATTATGAAAAGTTTCTTAGAATGAAAAGAATGAGAAGTCATGTGGAGGTGACATGTGTCACCTTTGCCACATCACCATGCCACATCACCATACCCCACCCCACCCTCTCGAAAAAATTTTGGGCAAAATTTTTTTCCACCAAAAATTCTCGCCAAATTTTTTTACATCACAACATGATTTTAGTGCATTAAGGTTATAAATACCGCATCACGCTTATTGTTACTACATCACAATCATGATTTTAGTGCATTAAGGTTATAACCTTGATTTTAGTGCATCATAGTTGATGCACTTAACTATTATCTATGATGCGAACTTATAATACGATGCACCAAAACTTATTAGTGCATTAAGGTTATAAGTTACTGGATCACAATTATGATTTGAGTGCATTAAGGTTATAAATCATGCATCACATTATAAAGTTCTTGCATCACAATCATGATTTTAGTGCATTAATGTTATAACCTTGATTTTATTGCATCATAGTTGATGACCAATTATTAACTATGATGCAAGAACTTATAATAAAGATGCACCAAAACTTATTAGTGCATTAAGTTATATAAGTTAATGATCAAAGTTTTAAATTTATCTGCATCATAATCATGATTTTAGTGTATTATAAATCGCACAATTATGATTGTGATGCAAGAATTTATAACCGTGATGCACTAATGAAATTGGGCGGAAAAATTTTTTGCCTAAAAAAATTTTTAGGAAAAAATTAGGGGCGGTGGGTGGGTGGGTGGGGTGACACATGTCACATGATGGCATGATGATGTGTGGCAAAGGTGACACATGTCACCCACATGCCTTCTCATTCTTTTCATTATAAAAACTCATTTAACCCTACCATATATATATATATATATATATATATATATATATATATATATATATATATATATATATATATATATATATATATATATATATATATATATATATATATATATATATAGGGTAGAGTTAAAATAAAAAGACAAATATCCTAAAAAATAAAAAATTTTAAAAAAGTTCTTAAAAATTCCAAAAAATCCACAAGATCGGTATAAAGTTGGTGCATAAAACTTTTGTGAAAAAAGTTTTTCTAATTTTGAGTTTTTATAAGTTTTTATTAATGCACAAAACTAATTTTGATGTAAAAATTTTGATGCACAAAATTTTCAACTTGTTTTAATTTGATGCTAATGTTATTTTGATGAAAAAGTCGAAGTTTGTGCAAAATGAATTTTTGATGCACAAAAACGATTTAATGAACAAACGATTCTTCTAAATTTTTTCGAAAAGTATTTACTTTTAGAAAAACTTCATTCACAACTTTTTCATGCACCAACATACCCGATTTTGTGGAATTTTTATGGAATTTTTCGAGAACATTTTTTGAAAAAAAATTCTTTTTATTCTTTTTACGGATATTTGTCTTTTTATTTGATCTTTACCCTATATATATATATGTTATATTTTATGCAGATATGGTCATCAAATAAAGTATGTGATAAACATAATTATTTAGACGAGAAGTAGTAAAGATATATAAGTTAGTAAACTTATGAGAAAATGTCAATTTAGTCCAAGTTTAAGGACTGAAATCGTCAAAATATATATATGTTGGGATTGCTCCTAACACGTAAATTGAACGACATTTACGGGATTACATTATCTATCTTATTTAGCTGAAACACATTGACTAGTTAGGTAATATTGTAATAGTTATGATGTGCTAGGCTATAAATACCTTCTTAGACTTCACTAGCAGGGTGAGACTCTTTATGTATTTTACTTTTTATTATCAATAAACACATAGTATTTCCCTTCTCTTTTCTACTTCTTCTCTCTAACCATAGAGATGGTATTCTACCATCATCCCCGACCTCTGAATCACCATTTCAACCATAAACACGATCCTACAAGTGGTATAAAGAGCGCATTTTTTTTTAATTGGTTGAATGTGTGGTTTCTTATCTTGTCAAAATCTCATTTTTGAAATCTGTTTTACCATTTTTTTTCACTGTTTCTACACATATATGGTTAACAGTTTTCATACATGTCTATTTTGGTATCTAATGGTCAAATGCTTTAAACTTCATTTTACAAGTTTACAAATCTGCTATTTGGTCTATTTGTCCAACGTCTCATTTTTGGTCTGAAACATGGTCAAAAACATTGTCAAATCGGCAAATGGTCAGAATCTTGGTTAGTAACATGGTCTGAGTTATGGTCGGAAAAGTGGTTGAATCTGAAAAGTCAACAAAAGTAAAAACCCTTTTCTTACGAATTTGGAGGTATATACAGTCATATTATGAATTTCTTAGAAAGAAATTCGTAACAATCTAATTTTACGAATAAGACTTATCCGTAACATGTTTACGAGTAAGCTTATTCGTAAGAATCGAACCAGTTTACGAACAAGATCTGTGTTTACGAACAAGGTCAGATCTTATGAGCAAGACTTACGAGTAAGACTGGGGTCTGTTTACAAATAAGATCCTTACGTACAAGATCTTTACGAACAAGGGGTCTTACGAGCAAGATCTTACGAACAAGACTCATGGACTACGAATAAGACCAGAAAAAGGAAAATGAAAAAGAAGACTCAGTTTGACTAACCCAAATACAGACTCTTATGACTTCAGTAATCTACATCATTAGTCAAGATCTAAAAACAAAACATAACATTGACTGATGTATATACGACTGCCCACGACCGAGTCCAAATCCAACACCATACATCATAACTATCCTTATCACATCTCGTCAATAACCTTTCTATCCTATCCCATCACCAATCTCATCAATCAAGACTCAAAAAAAAAAAGAATAAGCACAAATGATCTCAGATTATCTCTTTTGGTATTCTAACATTTGTCCAAATTCTAAAACCAAGGAGTTTATCTTCATCGATCCACAAGACTCAAAGACTTTAAATAAATGTAAACAATAGATCTCAGTAGTGTTTTTCAAGTGCATCCTTTTTCTTGTTCTTTCAAGATAACAAGATCTTTGATACATGAAAACAAATACCATCACATATCTATGACCAAAAAAGGACTGAAATGAAACAACTATAAGAACTCAGTTGAATTTTTTTCGTGCTCTTAAATCATTCAAAAGATCATTCACATCGAAAAAAATGAATCATCATTGATCTACCATGATACTTTACGAAATTTATTAAGATAAAGTTATAACAATTATGTTATTCATTTCTTTATTTGACATGTTATACATGAAAACAAAAACACAGAGAAAACAGATTTTTTTACCTACTTGTGATTTGTGGGATTTCATAAGAAAGGTTGTGGGTCGATCTAATATCTGTTGATGGTGCTGCGTTTTTGTTTTTTCAGTTGGGAGGAGAGAAGCGAGGTGTGATAGGCGGATGTGTATGAGGGATTATGGTTAAGATGTGGTAAATGGAGATTAGGGTTAAACGGTTTCTATCACTACGTTTTTTATACCCATGACAAATTGTAAGTTTAGGGTTTAGTTAATAGTGTGGATAGGATTTAATGGGTTGGTAACTCTTTTGATGTTTGTTGGGCCGATTGTATTTCTCTTTGGACTATATGCACGGTTGGTACTTAGGTTATTGGACTGGGATGTTTTGTTGAATCATAAATTATCAGTGTGTTAGATTGAAATTTTAATATCCATTGTATTTCAGTACATTGTTATTTTGCGGGATTACTCTCGGGCAAAACGAGTAGTATTTTGGTTATACGAATTTTTCACGGGGATACAATTTTTTGACAAGATCGGCAAAACCATTATCATAGTTCATTTTAAACAAGTAACGAAGGCTAGTTTTGGGCATTTAACTACAAGATGTGACTACGGCATTAATTCATTATTATTTATTTGAGGTTGAAGTGGGATATCGCGGGTGCGTGGACTTAGTATCTGAAGATATCGGGGTTGGTTGGATGCATGATTCTTCGAGATACTTGTTCGAGCTTTTAACCATTACGAATGACAAAGACTTGAGTTCTTTAGTTATACCTGATGTAAGGAGTTACGTTGTTGTGCTCATAGCGTATACCTATCACTTTTAAAGGAGTTATGTTGCTGTGCTCATGTGTCATACAAAGTCGGATAATTCGAGAGGCATTAGTTCACCCCTTTCCGATCTAGTTAATCAACCCGGTAAGGAAAAGGGCTCTTCGTCAGACATTAGTGCAAGCTTAAGTCACAAATTCGGGTTATTTTACTTCAAGTTCATATTGGGTTTTCAATCAGTAGTGACTACAAAGATCCGTAATGATAATGGGTCATGATAGAGTTAATGAGAGGAGTATAAAAGAGTACATAATTTTTATCAAGACTTGATTCTCACGATATTTATGGTACTTCACACTTGTTCCATTAATGGACATACATGGTTGCTCAGATCCAATTTCATCATCAACATACGTGGTTTATGTTTCATTCATTGAAAACATCGGGGAAGAGAGTGTATGGGTCATGTGCTTTTCCTTCTTTACAAAACCCTTTCCCTTCATGAGCTTTTGCATTTAGGGGGAAGAAATGAGACGATATGTGGTTCAAACGTCTTACTTCGGTGTCATTATCTCTACTTTGACGGTTTATTTTGTGTGAAGTTACCTACATATGATGTTATGATGCCTTACACACGGTCGTTTTATCGAATTACATATTCACATGTGATTATTATTCCGATAGACCGCAACAATCAGGGGGAAGTTGTTTCATTTCATCTTTCATGGTTTGTTTGGTGTGAAGCATCTACATACGTGAGAAGATCTTGTTGATTTCTTGCATGTTACCCCCGAACTGAAAACTTCAAAAGTTAGAAGACATGTCTACTACATCAAAGTTTCGAATCAACAAGACGCTTGTCGGTTTGGGGAAGTCGATCTAAAACTTCGCCAAAAGGAAGAGTACGAGAAGTCAAAAGACATGCAAAGATGAATGGAAGTTAATCTAATTCATGCAGTGGAAAACAAGAAGGGGGGTTGAATAGTTTTACCGATTTTAATTTAAGTTTCAAAGATTTAGATTCGATCTTATGTGAATTCGTATGGATGGATAGATAGTATAAAACAATAAGTAACGTAAATAATGAAAGCAAGTAAAGTAAAGGATAGAAAGTAGCGACACAAGTGATTTATAGTGGTTCAACTACAAGGACACCTTCCTTGCCCTACTCCACTCCCCAGCTCCCACTCAGAGTTCAAGCACTATGTCAACAAGCTCCTTCAACACGGCAGAAGCCTCACAATGTCGCTACACTTTTCTAGTACAAAGCTAAATATCGAAGTTCTTTTTCAAGGTAGAACCAAACCTATCACAACTATTACACAACAACTATGAATTACAAGATCTTGCTACAGAAATCTTGTGGATGGACAAATCAATCAAGGACCCTTTGCTTGTATGACTTATAGTATAGTGTGATCTCTTTGGGAAGGACCTATATGAGACTCACAACAAAAGATAGAAGAACTACTAGATTGATCAAGTGATTAGAGGTTAGAAGAGTGAGATAATATATGAGAGAGTAAAGAAAAGGGTGAGCAACAATGAAGAAATGGCTCACTATTTATAGGCACAAAGCCTTCGTCTCCACTCGGTTTGCCAATCCTCACTTGGGGATCCGCCACAAACCTAGGGATCCGCATCTAATACGCTTTTGGGTTGGGTTGCAAACCGGGTTATGGGTTATGGGTATGAGCCATGGGTCATGTAATTTGGGTCATGGGTACCTAACAAGATACAATGTATCTAGACAATGGGTCATGGGTCTTGGGTCATGGGTCATGGACATGGGGTCATGCGTCATGGATAATACCCAACATGATTTCATGCATGATGTCATGCAATGGGTCATGGGTTATGGATTAGCTCCATGGGTATGGGTCATTGGTCTTGGATATTACCCATCCTATTACATAAACTATTACAACAAATAAATTATTACAACATTTTATATAAATGACCAAATATATATACTTTACAAAAATAACATGTATTCTTATAATTTTATTATATTTGATAATTTATGAGATAAGCGCTTATATCAACAAACATAACGTTATGATGAGAGTAAAACTTAGATAACGCAGTATATGTAATTACTTTTGAGTCACATGAAGAAGTGGAATAAAAATAAGTATGATCCACAAAACACTAGCTCCCCCTAGAATTGGCCGTCAAGTGAGAAAATATAATACCTACAAATAGATGTTAGTAGTAACATGTAGTATAATCTTGTATAGGACGAGAAACAAGATAGAAAGCCAAGGTACGTAAACAAAACCTTGTAGTAAATATAACAAAATGTAGTGGTATATATGCCACATACAAATGTAAAACTAAAAACATGGATTGTTCTTTAAAATGACTCAAAATAAAAGAGACAAAATAGAGAAAATATTATTATCATTCCTTCCATGCTTGCATTTGGGTTAATTATGGAAGTTTTCACGAAAGTGATAATTGATGCATCAATGATATGGTTGAGTATGAACCACATCTACCCTTATTTCCATTGCGAGTTCCCTAGTGGATTGACAATGTTCGCAATAGAGATGGTGAGGCGGTGTTGGTGGATGGTTTCCGGGTAGGTTTGATTTGTAGAGTGCGGAATAGGTGGTGGAAATGTTAGAAAATATGGATCAAAGTCCATGATGTTGGTGAGTGATGGTGGATAAGAACCTAGATGTTCTTGTAAGGTGATGGGAAGTAGAGGTGGTGATGTTTCAAGCTCTTTGTAGAATGTATTTGGAGATTTTGGAGGTGTTAAAAAGACTAGTTCTTTTGGATTTAAGTTGGAGGCTAGTTGGGTAGTTTTTGATGGTTGAAATGGAGCGGGTGGTGGACTAGACGCCGGTAGTGGAATCATTTTTTGAAGTTCCGCTAGGGTGATTTGGTAGTCAAGGTGAGACTCATTAGGTGATTGTGGTGATGAACTTGTGGGAGATGATGGAGGTGCTACAATGTAGTCATTTCTAGAGAGTGAGTAGTTGGTGATGGGCTTTTGACAAAGGTTTAGCTAGAAACAAGGTCGGGATGCTAATCCATACGATTCTCCTAGATTTGGTTGGTGGTACTAATGAAGGTGGTAGGATGAAGTTTTGGATTTCTTGAAAAGGATTGTTTTCACTAGATGGTTCATCAATGTTTGAGGATATTTTGGGTGACATGATTGACTTTTGATAATTTATACAAACACGCCATCCCATGACCAATCTGGTCGAAATTAACTCATTATTAACATTAGCAACTGTAACATCTTGAAATTTTCACATTTTCTTTTAACAGGCCTCAACAACAATTATACCTCACTAGACCTAAATAACTCGAATTGGGCCTAAAACCTATGCAAGCCCGATGAATCCGGCCCAATGACTTTTTATTTCATTTTTGTAAAAACCGGCTCACCTTGGTTTATTTTAGAAAACCTTACATTTAATTGACACATATGAAAGGATGGGTTAAAAGTGTAATTTTACCAAAGTATAGGGACTGAAAATGTAAATTTTCATTATTAAGGTTTGAAATGTGAATTTCTGGAAACTTGAAGGTTCATTGAGCAACTTTAATAAAAACATTGAGGTACGATAAGACACCACACAAACGAACACTGACCATACAAAATTTTCGCATACTATATGCTAAGCACACATAAGGGCAAATAATTACTATAAATAATATTGTTGAACTATAAACATTTTAACAAACACAAACACACCTCCGTGATAGAGTTCTCCTATATTATCCAGTCGTGTTGGAGTGCTTTCCGAAGTTGTACTTGATTTTATATAATCGCTACCCACCAATCACGGCAAGGTGAGTTCATAGTCCCACATTTTATATGTTTCTACAAACCCGTGGGGAGGTACATGCTACAAATAGAACATAAGTATTTTTATGTATGCTATCCTGAAATGTTATTGCATAAGACACTCTGTTGCCCCGTTACAAAAGCCTCTCTTATCATGAACCTTAGTCACTGGCGAGTGAACGCGAATACTGTGAATATATCTATTGGGAATTCATAACCCATTTTAGCTAGCTGGATAGATAATCTCATGTTAGCCAGATTGATAGCCAAATACACACTATTTGACTTATACGAGGAGAATGGCAAACTCCTACACCGAGGGCACCCTTATTATAACACATACATTAAAGTTGAGTTCATGAGATTTATGGCAATATACATACCAATTTATTTGAATTATTACACCTTGTGTTCAAATGATTATTATTACAAACACTATGGATTCACTCAACAATTTTGTTGACTTTTAGCATGTTTATCTCAGGTAATTGAAGCAATGATTGAAGGCATAGAGTGGGCATTTTGACCAAAAGTCATTGGTGTAAACGAATTTATCACCCACATTAATGTCATTTTATTTAGCTTAAACAATGGAAACGCTTATGCATTTTTAATTAAATAAACAATGAATTTTAAAACGTCTTTTTTGAGTCGTTTTCTATGATTATGACTGTGATCCTTCTCGTAACACCCAAAATTAGTCTTCCGCTGTGATTATGAAATTTTGGAGGTGTTACACCTTCTTAGCTTGCAATTTCTCCTTTGACTTTAACTATTTCGAAGTCTTTTTTCATTATCACTTCGTGAACTTTCAAGTTACCCATAAGCTCATCAAGTGATAGTGATGTCAAATTCTTCGATTCGTCAATCGCGATAACCTTTGCTCTCCATTTATGATGTAGAGCCTTAAGAAACTTCCTAATATAATTATTGCTAAAGTAACCTTCATCAGGAGCTTTTAGACTAGTAATAATAGTGTTAAATTTAGTAAATGCACTATCAATAGACTTATCTTCGGGAATAGAAAATGGTTCATATTATTGAAAAAGAAGATCGATCTTGTTTTCTTGGGCTAATTACTTTAAAAGGCATCAAACTTGACATTTTTTACCGTTGGATGTAGCCATATATATATATATATATATATATATATATATATATATATATATATACACACACACACATATATATATATATTTTAATTTATTTATTTTAATGTGACACTAACCATTTGGATTGTGACATTCTCATAACCCATGATCATTGTCGTTAGTATACAATGTAACACCCAAAATGGTCTAGCTAGCTTACGAGCCTTTGGGTGCTACAATCTTGGTATCACAACATAAGGTACAAAGAATGGTTTTATCCCATTTATTTAGAATAAGATTCATTAATTGAAAACATTAAATTTACATTAATGAAAGTAGAAAGAAATAGGCCCAAAAGATAATTAAAGCGGTCCCGCTTATTCATCGAGTAAGCCTATGACCATGCCCTTAGCCGCCTTCCAATAGTGAGCTATCGCTTAAACCGAGAACACATGCTAAAAGATCGCCTTACTGGTGAGTTCATAGGTTTAAATTCAATAAAAACATAGTGGACTCAGAGTTGATTTGCTATGCAAGACCTAAGATAGATAAACACCGCTCACAAACCGATCCTACCAGGATCACCAACCATATCCCACATCCAGGATTACTGGCCCATCGACTCGAGTCCAAAGACCGCTGTGAAAGCAACCTCTAGAACATTGCCAACCCCGACTAGGTCGAGGTAGAGGTCTATTCTTAGCTAGGTAACGACACCCTAGTCTAAGGCAACAACTACCATTACATCTATCTAAACATTCAAGCACATAAGGAAATCCAAATAGTTTTAAAGGTCCAAAACAAGAGCATGATTCTCACCCCGATTTAGTTAAAACGTAGATAAAAGTGGGGCTATGAAACTCACCTTAGCCACAGCAATGCACTTATTCACTATTGACACGACCGCATCTAAAGCTAATCTCCATGGCATCCGTAAGAATGTACGACAAGGACGAGAATAGAAGTGATTTAACCTAATGCATATATATATTCTTAAAATACAGCTCATACGATAAAGAAATTACTAGAAAGTAATGTCTTGTAGTTTTTGTGGATCATTCATGGCAGTTTCTCTCAAAAGTAATGCTATTGTTCCCAAAAGTTTATAATTATTATCTCAAAGTTTAGTTTTAACGCTTCGTGGTAGAGAAACATAGACGACACATAACTCAAAGAGAAAGACATCACATAATCGAGATACATTAGAACGCGACATCAAAAAAGAAAGACATCTAATTGCCAAGAAATACGTATAATA
>OU343223.1:213175723-213290860 GCA_910596185.1 Chrysanthemum makinoi | reverse complement strand
CGACATTCTGGGATTACATTATCTATCTTATTTAGCTGAAACACATTGACTAGTTAGGTAATATTGTAATAGTTATGATGTGCTAGGCTATAAATACCTTCTTAGACTTCACTAGGAGGGTGAGACTCTTTATGTATTTTACTTTTTATTATCAATAAACACATAGTATTTCCCTTCTCTTTTCTACTTCTTCTCTCTAACCATAGAGATGGTATTCTACCATCATCGCCGACCTCTGAATCACCATTTCAACCATAAACACGATCCTACAAGTGGTATAAAGAGCGCATTTTTTTTTAATTGGTTGAATGTGTGGTTTCTTATCTTGTCAAAATCTCATTTTTGAAATCTGTTTTACCATTTTTTTTCACTGTTTCTACACATATATGGTTAACAGTTTTCATACATGTCTATTTTGGTATCTAATGGTCAAATGCTTTAAACTTCATTTTACAAGTTTACAAATCTGCTATTTGGTCTATTTGTCTGAAACATGGTCTATTTTACAAGTTTACAAATCTGCTATTTGGTCCAACGTCCCATTTTTGGTCTGAAACATGGTCAAAAACATTGTCAAATCTGCAAATGGTCAGAATCTTGGTTAGTAACATGGTCTGAGTTATGGTCGGAAAAGTGGTTGAATCTGAAAAGTCAACAAAAGTAAAAACCCTTTTCTTACGAATTTGGAGGTATATACAGTCATATTATGAATTTCTTAGAAAGAAATTCGTAACAATCTAATTTCTGAATAAGACTTATCCGTAACATGTTTACGAGTAAGCTTATTCGTAAGAATCGAACCAGTTTACGAACAAGATCTGTGTTCTGAACAAGGTCAGATCTTATGAGCAAGACTTACGAGTAAGGCGGGGTGCGTTTACAAATAAGATCGCTACGTACAAGATCTTTGCACAAAGGGGTCTTAAAAGCAAGATCTTACTGAACAAGACTCATGGACTCTGAATAAGACTGAGAAAAGGAAAATGAAAAAGACTTCGGTTTGACTAACAATCTGAGACTCTTATGACTTCAGTAATCTACATCATTAGTCAATATCTAAAAACAAAACATAACATTGACTGATGTATATACGACTGCCCACGACCGAGTCCAAATCCAACACCATACATCATAACTATCCTTATCACATCTCGTCAATAACCTTTCTATCCTATCCCATCACCAATCTCATCAATCAAGACTCAAAAAAAAAAAGAATAAGCACAAATGATCTCAGATTATCTCTTTTGGTATTCT
Organism: Chrysanthemum makinoi; assembly: GCA_910596185.1. Lineage (NCBI taxonomy): Eukaryota > Viridiplantae > Streptophyta > Magnoliopsida > Asterales > Asteraceae > Chrysanthemum > Chrysanthemum makinoi. The sequence continues at coordinate 213,289,603 of OU343223.1, read as the reverse complement.
AACATTTGTCCAAATTCTAAAACCAAGGAGTTTATCTTCATCGATCCACAAGACTCAAAGACTTTAAATAAATGTAAACAATAGATCTCAGTAGTGTTTTTCAAGTGCATCCTTTTTCTTGTTCTTTCAAGATAACAAGATCTTTGATACATGAAAACAAATACCATCACATATCTATGACCAAAAAAGGACTGAAATGAAACAACTATAAGAACTCAGTTGAATTTTTTTCGTGCTCTTAAATCATTCAAAAGATCATTCACATCGAAAAAAATGAATCATCATTGATCTACCATGATACTTTACGAAATTTATTAAGATAAAGTTATAACAATTATGTTATTCATTTCTTTATTTGACATGTTATACATGAAAACAAAAACACAGAGAAAACAGATTTTTTTACCTACTTGTGATTTGTGGGATTTCATAAGAAAGGTTGTGGGTCGATCTAATATCTGTTGATGGTGCTGCGTTTTTGTTTTTTCAGTTGGGAGGAGAGAAGCGAGGTGTGATAGGCGGATGTGTATGAGGGATTATGGTTAAGATGTGGTAAATGGAGATTAGGGTTAAACGGTTTCTATCACTACGTTTTTTATACCCATGACAAATTGTAAGTTTAGGGTTTAGTTAATAGTGTGGATAGGATTTAATGGGTTGGTAACTCTTTTGATGTTTGTTGGGCCGATTGTATTTCTCTTTGGACTATATGCACGGTTGGTACTTAGGTTATTGGACTGGGATGTTTTGTTGAATCATAAATTATCAGTGTGTTAGACTGAAATTTTAATATCCATTGTATTTCAGTACATTGTTATTTTGCGGGATTACTCTCGGGCAAAACGAGTAGTATTTTGGTTATACGAATTTTTCACGGGGATACAATTTTTTGACAAGATCGGCAAAACCATTATCATAGTTCATTTTAAACAAGTAACGAAGGCTAGTTTTGGGCATTTAACTACAAGATGTGACTACGGCATTAATTCATTATTATTTATTTGAGGTTGAAGTGGGATATCGCGGGTGCGTGGACTTAGTATCTGAAGATATCGGGGTTGGTTGGATGCATGATTCTTCGAGATACTTGTTCGAGCTTTTAACCATTACGAATGACAAAGACTTGAGTTCTTTAGTTATACCTGATGTAAGGAGTTACGTTGTTGTGCTCATAGCGTATACCTATCACTTTTAAAGGAGTTATGTTGCTGTGCTCATGTGTCATACAAAGCTGTGGATAATTCGAGAGGCATTAGTTCACCCCTTTCCGATCTAGTTAATCAACCCGGTAAGGAAAAGGGCTCTTCGTCAGACATTAGTGCAAGCTTAAGTCACAAATTCGGGTTATTTTACTTCAGTCTCAAGTTCGTCATATTGGGTTTTCTCAATCAGTAGTGACTACAAAGATCCGTCAGAATGATAATGGGGTCAGTATAGAGTTAGCTGAGAGGAGTATAAAAGAGTACATAATTTTTATCAGCACTTGATTCTCACGAGATATTTATGGTACTTCACACTTGTTCCATTAATTGGACATACATGGTTGCGCTGTATCCAATTTCATCATCAACATACGTGGTTTATGTTTCTGATTCATTGAAAACATCGGGGGGAAGAGAGTGTATGGGTCATGTGCTTTCTTTTCCTTCTTTGCGAAAACCCTTTCCCTTCATGAGCTTTTGCATTTAGGGGGAAGAAATGAGACGATATGTGGTTCAAACGTCTTACTTCGGTGTCATTATCTCTACTTTGACGGTTTATTTTGTGTGAAGTTACCTACATATGATGTTATGATGCCTTACACACGGTCGTTTTATCGAATTACATATTCACATGTGATTATTATTCCGATAGACCGCAACAATCAGGGGGAAGTTGTTTCATTTCATCTTTCATGGTTTGTTTGGTGTGAAGCATCTACATACGTGAGAAGATCTTGTTGATTTCTTGCATGTTACCAGGAGAAAACTTCAAAGTTAGAAGACATGTCTACTACATCAAAGTTTGAATCTGCTGAAGGCGGTTGTCGATTTGGGGGAAGGCTGATTGAAGCTTACGCCAAAGGAAGTGTACGGAGAAGCTGCTAAAGACATGCAGCATGAATTGGGGGGAAGTTAATCTAATTCATGCAGTGGAAAACAAGAAGGGGGGTTGAATAGTTTTACCGATTTTAATTTAAGTTTCAAAGATTTAGATTCGATCTTATGTGAATTCGTATGGATGGATAGATAGTATAAAACAATAAGTAACGTAAATAATGAAAGCAAGTAAAGTAAAGGATAGAAAGTAGCGACACAAGTGATTTATAGTGGTTCAACTACAAGGACACCTTCCTTGCCCTACTCCACTCCCAGAGCTCCCCACTCGAGTTCAAGTACTATGTCAACAAGCTCCTTCAACACGCGAGAGAAGCCTCCCACAGTGTAAACACACTTTTCTAGTACAAAGCTAAATACCGAGTTCTTTCACGAGGTAGAACCAAACCTATCACAACTATTACACAACAACTATGTGAAATATGAATTACAAGATCTTGGTACAGAAATCTTGTGGATGGACAAATCAATCAAGGACCCTTTGCTTGGATGACTTGTAGTATAGTGTGATCTCGCCTTTGAGAAGGACCTATATGAGAATCACAACAAAAGATAGAAGAACTACTAGAATAATCAAATGATTAGAGGTTAGAAGAGTGAGATAATATATGAGAGAGTAGTAAGAAGAAAGGGTGAGCAACAATGAAGAAATGGCTCACTATTTATAGGCACAAAAGCCTTACATCCCGGTTTTGGTGAATCCCTCACAGGGGATCCGGCCAGGTGAAACCTAGGGATCCGTGATCTGGTTATACAGTCCGGATTTTGGGTTGCAAACCGGGTTATGGGTTATGGGTATGAGCCATGGGTCATGTAATTTGGGTCATGGGTACCTAACAAGATACAATGTATCTAGACAATGGGTCATGGGTCATGGACATGGGGTCATGCGTCATGGATAATACCCAACATGATTTCATGCATGATGTCATGCAATGGGTCATGGGTTATGGATTAGCTCCATGGGTATGGGTCATGGGTCTTGGATATTACCCATCCTATTACATAAACTATTACAACAAATAAATTATTACAACATTTTATATAAATGACCAAATATATATACTTTACAAAAATAACATGTATTCTTATAATTTTACTTATGATAACTTTATATTTGTTATCAACAAAACATAACGAGATCGCTAAATATGAATAAACGTTTTACTGTTTATTTATATTAACAATCTCCCCCTTTTTGTTGATGAAAAAACATTACGTTATGATGAGTAAAACTTAAGATTAGATGTACGTTTTGAAAGTATATGTAAGTTTTACTTCTTCTCCCTCTTTTTGTCGAAACAAAAAGTGAACATTGTGAAGAAATAAAGTGTGGAATAAAAATAAGTATGATCCACAAAACACTAGCTCCCCCTTGATGGTAGCTCCCCCTAGAATTGGCCGTCAAGTGAGAAAATATAATACCTACAAATAGATGTTAGTAGTAACATGTAGTATAATCTTGTATAGGACGAGAAACAAGATAGAAAGCCAAGGTACGTAAACAAAACCTTGTAGTAAATATAACAAAATGTAGTGGTATATATGCCACATACAAATGTAAAACTAAAAACATGGATTGTTCTTTAAAATGACTCAAAATAAAAGAGACAAAATAGAGAAAATATTATTATCATTCCTTCCATGCTTGCATTTGGGTTAATTATGGAAGTTTTCACGAGTGATAATGTTGATGCGATCAATGATATGGTTGAGTATGAACCACATCTCGTCCCTTATTTCCATTCTTGAGTTCCCTAGTGGATTGACAATGTTACTTAATAGAGATGGTGAGGCGGTGTTGGTGGATGGTTTCCGGGTAGGTTTGATTTGTAGAGTGCGGAATAGGTGGTGGAAATGTTAGAAAATATGGATCAAAGTCCATGATGTTGGTGAGTGATGGTGGATAAGAACCTAGATGTTCTTGTAAGGTGATGGGAAGTAGAGGTGGTGATGTTTCAAGCTCTTTGTAGAATGTATTTGGAGATTTTGGAGGTGTTAAAAAGACTAGTTCTTTTGGATTTAAGTTGGAGGCTAGTTGGGTAGTTTTTGATGGTTGAAATGGAGCGGGTGGTGGACTAGACGCGGGTAGTGGAATTATTTTTGGAGTCTTAAGAAGTTCCGCTAGGGTGATTTGGTAGTCAAGGTGAGACTCATTAGGTGATTGTGGTGATGAACTTGTGGGAGATGATGGAGGTGCTACAATGTAGTCATTTCGTGGAGAGTGAGTAGTTGGTGATGGGCTTTTTGACAAAGGTTTAGCTAAGAAACAAGGTCGGATGCTAATCCGTACGATTCTCCTAGATTTGGTTGGTGGTGGTACTACGGAAGGTGGTAGGATGAAGTTTTGGATTTCTTGAAAAGGATTGTTTTCACTAGATGGTTCATCAATGTTTGAGGATCTTTTGGGTGACATGATTGACTTTTGATAATTTATACAAACACGCCATCCCATGACCAATCTGGTCGAAATTAACTCATTATTAACATTAGCAACTGTAACATCTTGAAATTTTCACATTTTCTTTTAACAGGCCTCAACAACAATTATACCTCACTAGACCTAAATAACTCGAATTGGGCCTAAAACCTATGCAAGCCCGATGAATCCGGCCCAATGACTTTTTATTTCATTTTTGTAAAAACCGGCTCACCTTGGTTTATTTTAGAAAACCTTACATTTAATTGACACATATGAAAGGATGGGTTAAAAGTGTAATTTTACCAAAGTATAGGGACTGAAAATGTAAATTTTCATTATTAAGGTTTGAAATGTGAATTTCTGGAAACTTGAAGGTTCATTGAGCAACTTTAATAAAAACATTGAGGTACGATAAGACACCACACAACCAGAACACTCGACCATACAAAATTTCGCTTTGCGCCTATATGCTATGCGCAACACATAGAAGGGCAAATAATTACTATAAATAATATTGTTGAACTATAAACATTTTAACAAACACAAACACCCACACACCCTCCGTATAGAGTTCTCCTATATTATCCAGGTTGCGTGTTGGAGCTGTTTCCGAGTTGCACTTGATTTTATATAATCGCTTACCCACACACACCCACAGCAAAGGTGAGTTCATAGTCCCACATTTTATATGTTTCTACAAACCCGTGGGGAGGTACATGCTACAAATAGAACAGAAGTATTTTTATGTATGCTATCCTGAAATGTTATTGCATAAGACACTCTGTTGCCCCGTTACAAAAGCCTCTCTTATCATGAACCTTAGTCACTGGCGAGTGAACGTGAATACTGTGAATATATCTATTGGGAATTGATAACCCATTTTAGCTAGCTGGATAGATAATCTCATGTTAGCCAGATTGATAGCCAAATGCACACTATTTGACTTATACGAGGAGAATGGCAAACTCCTACAGGGAGCACCCTTATTATAACACATACGTTAAAGTTGAGTTCATGAGATTTATGGCAATATACATACCAATTTATTTGAATTATTACACCTTGTGTTCAAATGATTATTATTACAAACACTATGGATTCACTCAACAATTTTGTTGACTTTTAGCATGTTTATCTCAGGTAATTGAAGCAATGATTGAAGGCATAGAGTGGGCATTTTGACCAAAAGTCATTGGTGTAAACGAATTTATCAGTCATCACCCACATTAATGTCATTTTTATTTTGCGAAACAATGGAAACGCTTATGCATTTTTAATTAAATAAACAATGAATTTTAAAACGTCTTTTTTGAGTCGTTTTCTATGATTATGATTGTGATCCTTCTCGTAACACCCAAAATTAGTCTTCCGCTGTGATTATGAAATTTTGGGGGTGTTACACCTTCTTAGCTTGCAATTTCTCCTTTGACTTTAACTATTTCGAAGTCTTTTTTCATTATCACTTCGTGAACTTTCAAGTTACCCATAAGCTCATCAAGTGATAGTGATGTCAAATTCTTCGATTCGTCAATCGCGATAACCTTTGCTCTCCATTTATGATGTAGAGCCTTAAGAAACTTCCTAATATAATTATTGCTAAAGTAACCTACATCAGGAGCTTTTAGACTAGTAATAATAGTGTTAAATTTAGTAAATGCACTATCAATAGACTTATCTTCGGAAATAGAAAATGGTTCATATTATTGAAAAAGAAGATCGATCTTGTTTTCTTGGGCTATTACTTTAAAGGCATCAAACTTGATATTTTTACCGTAGGATGTAGCCATATATATATATATATATATATATATATATATATATATATATATATATATATATATTTTAATTTATTTATTTTAATGTGACACTAACCATTAAATTTAAGTACATTCCGTGTACCCGATTTGTCGTTAGTATACAATGTAACACCCGAAAATACGGTCTTAGCGAGCATACGAGCCTTTAGGTGCTACAATCTTGGTATCACAACATAAGGTACAAAGAATGGTTTTATCCCATTTATTTAGAATAAGATTCATTAATTGGCGTTAAGTTTACATTAATGAAAGTAGTCTTGAAATAGGCCCAAAGATAATTAAAGCGGTCCGTTTATTCATCGAGTAAGCCTATGACCATGCCCTTACCAAGCGTCTTCCAATGTGGCTATCGCCTTAAACCTGAAAACACATGCTAAAAGGTCAACTACATTTGGTGAGTTCATAGGTTTAAATTCAATAAAAACATAGTGGACACATGGGAGTTGATTTGCTATGCAAGACCTAAGATAGATAAACACCGTTCACAAACCGATCCTACCCGGATCACCAACCATATCCCACATCCGGGGGATTACCGGGCCCGGCGACTCTAGTCGGCCCATGCGTGGCAACCTCTGAAACATTTGCCAACCCGGACTAGGTCGAGTGAGGTCTATTCTTAGCTAGGTAACGGTACCCTAGTCTAAGGCAACAACTACCGCACATCTATCTAAACATTCAAGCACATAAGGAAATTCAAATAGTTTTAAAGGTCCAAAAACAGTAGCATGATTCTCACCCCAAATTAGTTAAAAACGTAGATAAAAGTGGGGCTATGAAACTCACCTTTGCCACAACAATGCACTTATTCACTATTGACACGGTGGCATCTAAAGCTAATCTCCATGGCATCGAGGAAGGATATGCGACAGGGCGATATAATAGAAGTGGCGCAACCTAATGGTATCATGATATTCTTAAAATACAGCTCATACGATAAAGAAATTACTAGAAAGTAATGTCTTGTAGTTTTTGTGGATCATTCATGTCGTTACTTTCAAAAGTACGTTATCGTTCCCAAAAGTTTATAATTATTATCTCAAAAGTTTAGTTTTAACGTTTCGTGTGGTGGTAAGAACATAGGCGGCACATAACTCACGGAAGAGGAAAAGACATCGACATAATCGAGACATACTATTAGAGCATGCGTAAAAGAAAAGACATCGACCAAGCCAAGAAATCAGAACAATACTCAAACTAGTCAAAGACTAGGAAATGACGACATCTATTTATGATGCATAAGTGGGTTAATTGATAAGTTTCGTCAATTTACCCAATAATCTAATGTACATGTTTAATGATAAAAGACAAGTTTACATTTATAAACTTTTAGTAAAAGTTTCTCAATTGTTATTCATAATTATACAAGTTTACAAGAAGTACTTCATATAAGGTATATTAAGTAGTGTACTATAAATGACACGTTAGTTTATTCCAACGTTTCCAAATCAATATGACTTCAATAAGTTATATTATCAAAATAATATTTCCAACAAGTTTATCAAAGCTAACATGTGTTATAAAATATGAGTTACCATAAATTATTTAATAAGGGTTTATAATAGATTGAACCATATCCGTCCATAATATATATAGTTATATAATTCAAGGCGGCTTAGATGTGAAAGCGGAATATTTAGCTTTATCATAAAAGCAGTTATACTAAACTCATTAAACCAAAGCTTAATAGAGTACAACACACTAATTAATATAAATGTTATCAACAAGTTTATAAAAGAAATTTTGTATTTATAAAACACAAGTCATTATCGTAGTTGGTAAAGGTTTATAATTAAACAAAACCGTATTCGTTAACAATATATATCTAATTATCTCGCTATTAGTTAATATGTGACAATAAAATATTTAGACTCGTTGTGAAAATATGTTTTGCTCATGCTGAAACCAATATATATTGAATTTAGTTACTCCAAAATATTTAAAAAAGTTCAACCTATAGTAAATATAACTCGTTATCGAATGTTATTCCAATTTATAAAACATAGTTAGACACTTATAAGTTTTAACATATGTGTAATACCCGATATTAATTACTGATCACATAGTTTATCACACCGTTTTATGAGTATTTATTCCTTATTCGATTAAGTCTAATATCATATATCATGATAGTTTACGTTATAGTTGTATAATTGATTCGTTACATAGTTACGTTGTTATATATATATATATATATATATATATATATATATATATATATATATATATATATATATATATATATATATATATATATATATATATATATATATGGTTAATCCATCGTCTTATACCATTAACCGTTCCAATAATCTCGTTATCTCATTATCCCGATTACTAAATATAATATGTCCATAGTGTCCGTTTCGATATTCTATATTAACCACGTCTACGACTTATAAACTATTATCGTGACATAATACAATTGGACCCGTAATTAGGGAACGTAAACGAACCGCACAAACACGAACACGAACACGAACGGAGCTTTGTTCATGTTTGTTCGTTTAATTTTAACCGGACAAATAATCGGACACGAACGCTTAAATGGAAGAATTTTCTTGTTCATGTCCGTTTATTTAGAAAATGAGTTGTTCATGTTCGTTTATATTCGTTCAGTAAGACACTAAACGAACTCTAAACGAACATAAACGGTCGAACATAAATGAACATTAACAAACAAGCATAACTTTATTAAATTATGCACAGTATATTGTTTTATAAGTGTTTTTTTTGTTTGAACAAAACAATTTTAAAATTATACAATTAAAAGATATGATATACGAACATAAATAAATAAATGAACATTAACGAACGCATAATCGAACGTTCACGAACATAAATGAACGGACATGACTTTGTTCATGTTCGTTCATTTAACTAAATGACCGTAAAATATTGTTCATGTTCGTTCATTTAATAAATAAACGAACATAAACGAACTTTTTACCGAACGGTTCATGAAATGTTCACTGAACGTTCTGTTCGTTTACAACCCTACCCGTAATCCATTTTACTTATATCATATATCCATTTTATAACCCAAGACAAACAATAACAACAAAATAACACCCATGCCAAATAATGAGTTAAACCATAGTGTCCCAAAATAAAAATCAATCACCCAATATCCAAACCGGGTCATTCCGGTTTTCACCCATCGTGCTACCAACCCAATTCACCTTAACTAAAATTTCCTAAACCTCACGACAACAAGACAAATCCATGAACAACCATTTCACGATATGAAAATAAGTTCAAGAACAACCCAACTAGGATTTTGCCCAACTGGTCCAAACAGATACCCTCGTGGGTCACTAGACCCGACATAGTGTGGATCGACCCAAAAAGCCGAGCAATTCGACCGGAACCGGTTTCATACCCAAACGGGTTAGACATGATTCGGTTACCAATCAAAAACAGAAAACAATTACTCTTAACCCCAACACCACACGAATCTGTTAACAAATTTTATCTTGTAAACTCGTACCATGTCCATAAGTTGTTAACTCATTTTTATTAATTTGTTTCCACGAAAATCAACACAATAACATAGGAAATCGTTTTGAAATAGAAAATAAAAAGAGATAATGGGGTGTTTAGGATTTACCGAGAGAGAAGGAGGAAAACGAGGGCTATGGTGCCTTTCACGAGTACAACTCATGACCAAGCCAACCTAGAGATCTTTGCAACTCGTTTTACATCAAAACCCTAAGATCCGAATCTAAAAATCAAGACCTAGGGCGCGTCTTAGTGTTTTGTGGTGCGTACGTTGTAGAAAAGGAGTCACAAGGACCCGATATATTGATTAGAAGTGGTGGTGTAATTATTGGTGAAAGTGCAGGAAGGTTGGGCGGACTGGTGAGATGGAAGGATGATGTGTGAGGGTGGGGTATATATATACTCAGGAGGGACTAGACATGTACCAAAGAAAGTGTAGGGGTGGTTAAGTAACTTATCACAAGGACCCTAAGTGGAACTTTATAAAACTTTCGTTATAATAGGTTCGGGGCTCGTTTTGACTAGAAAACGAAGGATTCGTGACTCGATAGTTACGCCATTGATCTTAAAATATTATTTCCAATAAAAACGATATATAATACGACTCGTATCTCAAATTAATTAAAACGATCGTTCTAATCAATTTTTCTCCAATCACGACGCATCGAGGAATTTACGAGTTGTCACAGCCTCACCTCCTTAAAAGGAATCGCGTCCTCGCGATTCAATTCAAGTTACTCGTTGAAGTCTAGAAGGGGTGAGTGCAAAAGCACGAGGGTTTATCTTCACGTTCCCTACGTTAATCTAGGATCTTACTGCGAGTTTCTATGAACTTTCAAAGACAGAGAGGCAACTTTACTAAAGTTGCAAGGTCTCATCATCTATGGTTTCGATAGGTCAACGAAGTTTAAACATCCAAAGATTAGGATTTTCCAAGGGGATAACGATTGCCTCATCGGCGAGTCATTTCTTCCTATTACACGAAATGCCAAGAGTACTACTGAGTCTTGACAGTAGCTCAAGGCTTGAATTACTGGTATCAAACTAGCAAGGATTCTCAGAAGGATTGATATAGCGGGGCTTAAGTTTTCACGTTTACTACTTGCTTCAAATAATTTCATGGTGGATCCGTAAGCTTAATTCTAGGTTATCTCGGAGGGTTCAAGAGATTTACGTTGTCGATGTCTCCAAATGGCTTGTGAGTAACTTACATATCCATCTTAACTTAGAACATTTTCCTTGGTAGTCTCTTAAATACGTTCAGAGTTGGTAGATTGGGTATTTCCATTTCTACCTAACAATCGGTGTCGGTACTTACGATCATAGAGGATCCCTTACGGTGCCTTTGAGGTACTAAAGCGATAGGTACGGTTATAGGAGAAGTTGGCCAATGGAAGGTGTTTATTCCAATCATTTTCAGACTCGAGAGATGTCGAGGAAAGAGTTTGGCCAACGAGAGGTGTCTATCCTAACCGTTGCCAAACTTGATAAACTTCGTGTTCTACTAGGGTTTGAATGGTTTCTCTACTTAGCCATGAGTGCGGAGATGATACTGCTATAAACACATCTAGATCGGTTCTCGGCTCTAGGAAGTGATAGATGAAAAATGGGTGTGTGGCGTTGCCAATCGGAAAGGATAGAAATCAGCATTTCCTAAAGCACACGGTTTCCTTTACATGTGGAGAAGTCCGTTTGTATAACTTAGGTTTTCCGATCGCACTTCCTTAAAGAGTATCGAAGGGAGTTGAAGTTTGAGAAAGAAGAATCAGATGTGTCCTAACATGGTGAATCTCAGGTAAAGAATCATATCAAGGGGAATTCCTATTTTTCCAATAGAAGTGCCCTAGTGGAAAGAATGTAAGGAGCTACAATTCGAAGGTGAGGTCTAGCTTATTGGAGCGATCACTTTCCTAGGAGAGGATTGAGTACTCTCTCACCTCCTTAAAAGAAGATAGCGGGGTTCTCTAGTGTTGCTGTAACTATATGAGAAGAGACGAGCAATGTCGTCCATACTTTCCATTTTACTAATTAGCGGGAGGTGAATAGGTTGGTAAGACTACTAACAACCACTTAGGTAAAGGCGATCTACTTCCAGGTTTAGTCTATGGTGTAGCTTATCGTTTGGTGAGAGGTCCGAAGGTTAGCGGTGCTTCCCAAAGGATGAGAGAAGGATTACGTGATTCTCCTAGAGAATGTGGTTCGAGTTTCTCCTTGGGATTTCAAGATTCTGTGAGCATGGAATCTCTACTAGATGAGAAGTCTAGGAAGTTTAGAGTATGTCTCTATTAGAAAGTGTTGATTGCTACTGCAATCGGTCGGTTGACTTAGTATGGTATCTAGGTTAGAGACGAAAGTCACGACTCTAAAAGAGAGTATTGGTTACTAACCCGCAGTCATTAACTTGACTCATTGGTGCACTTAACACTTAATGCAAAAGGTTTCAAGGTTCAACTCCAAAATCATAATCTCCAAAAGAGGTTCGACTATCGATCATTATCAATTCAACTCCTAAATACGAGTGAAGGTTAACGGCTCTAAGTTGGTTTACTAAGGAATTTCGCATCGATGGAGTGTAAGGTACAACATTGATTGGACAAGGTAGGTAGTACCACAATCGGTGGTATGACGTCATGAGACTATCATCGATAGAATAATATTTACAGGTTAACCTCGGTGAACAACTTCACTAAAACAAGTCATTAGATCGTTATCGATAGGGGTACCTAAATAGAGGATAAGGTACGACATCAACCGCAAGTAAGGTACTACTTTAAGCGAAAGCATTTGGCGAAACAGCGTCCGACCACAACATTATCGGTTTAGGAAATGAGCAACGTCGACTAGATGACGTCGCTAAAATCAACATCGAGTGAATGGTAAGGTTTCGGAAGTTTTCTCAACAATTGGTTAAAGACTAGGCTTGACGTATAAGGGTCGGTAACAGGGTTACCAACGAAACGAGGCTAGATGACAAATCCCACGGGATTACTAGCGAAACGATGCGGAATAATAATTCCAAAAAGATTACTAACGAGGTGCGGCGGAATGATAATTCCAATACGGTTACTATCGTCATGCGACTGAATGACGTTTCGAAATCGAATACCCGATTAAAGGTCGAAAGATGATTTTAACAAAGTTATCAACGAAATGGAGCCGAATAATAATTCGAGGCCAAATAATGATTTGAAGTCAAATGATGAGTTAAAACTCGGAACGAGATCGAAATCACAAAATCAAAAACCTAAAGACCAAAACCAGAACCGAATCCAAAATAGTCAAGACCCAATCCAAAACAACTCAAAACAATTTCAAATGCTCGGATAAGATCAACAAGGCTTATGTCGAAAAATAATTCGGATGAAAACAATGCCAATCGGGTCTCACCCGACTTACGGCGAACTACGCTCAAGTGCTACAACCAAGAATTTCACATAAACGGAGACGTATAGGGATGCCAGAAGTGTTACAATTCAAGAGGTGTTACGATGCCAGTGTGTCGTGTGTGAGTGCGGTCTTTCGTGATGTTTAGTGAGTGTGAGTGTGCGAGTCCACCTAAAGTTTATCGTTCTTAAAACTAATCTTAAACCCGAACATAATTTTGTTATAACATTCCCAGTATTTGCAAAATTCACCTCTGAGATGGACATAGGTGATCAGTCCATGTCCTGCTGTCTCTGGCTGAATATAGGTGATCAGTCTATATTCATTCAAGGTTCGATGAATTTTTATTAAGCAAGGTACAACCAATTATTATAACCAATTCTTAATATATATTCCCAACTTCAATGTTATATGCCCAAAATGTAATCATTTTCTTATCTCAAAAATATCTTGTTGCTCCATTTAGTTATTAGCGTTAGGAATCATCGAAGTATTGTGTGTGTATCGACTCGACAAGACACCATGAATGCACTCAAATAACCACAATGCGACTCATAATGACACAATGAGGCGTCTAAATGATAAACTTTGTAGTTTAATAAGTTTGAATAAATAGTCGGATCTTATCGAATTCGTCAACTCGATAAACTCAACTATTTATTCAAGTCGCTTATTATCCCAAAACCCAACACATCCTAACGAGGTAAGGATAATTCACCCATTAGTAGCGTTATTCCACGTACATAGCGGTAGCCTTTAGGTTCGTCAACCTAATAAGTCCGTTATCCACGTGGATCGACGCTATTAATGTTAGGTCATCCGTAACCCACGCACAACACATAAATGGTATAAAATACTCATAAATGACACCTTTAGATAAGCGTGCCCTCAAAACATTTAATGACTCATTTATTACAAAACATTCCTATTTTTAAACGTTGGTTCCCTTTTTAAATAATCGAATAACAAAGAGCGAGCCTTGTTATGAATGCTTAATACAAAACCATTTATCATCTATATCTTCTAGTACTATTTACTAGTAAATATATATATATATATATATTTCAAAATAAATTTATTCGTTTCAATATAAATTTAGTCATTATTAGTTTCTAGTTCAAGTCGATTCATGACTCTTGGCTTTACACAATCATATTGCCCAAATAAATACTAAAGACCATGTTCGGCGTTGTCGGGTAGTCGAGACTAGAAAGTCCGCGATAACTTTGACGTAAGCGCAAAAGTTGACATATATATCATTAAGTCCAAAATAAACAATTTCACAACTCCAATTAATCCTCTAAACAATCTCATATCAATCTCGTCATATAAACAGACAACCAAGCATACTCAACATCACTAAACACTTCCAATTGACTCTTTCAATTCCCAAACACAACCGATTAACGGGTATCAAATTTAATGTTTTTCGATAACTTACCAATTACCCAAAACACCACAATTAATTTGTTATTAAATCAAGGCTGTTAATTGAAATGTCGTCGATTCAAAATCGATTCATACCAATGATTCAACGTTAACCAAATAATCAGCGTTAGTCCAATTTATTATCGAAAACACTTTGGTTTCACATATCATTATAACACTAACGGACATGAATTCATTATTAATAATTTAAACCGATTACAACTTGTTTGACAATACTAAAGAATAAAACAACGATTTCTGAAGTTTCGACTCAAAATCGTGACACGAAACTATACACCCTTCGACATTATCAAACCATTATAATCCATCATCTAGTTATGACCAAGGACACATAAACATGATAAGATGCAAAACAAGTGAACATGACACAACACCGCGATACCAACACACCGGTTTACATGTTTTATTAGCTTTAACGTGTTTTAGACTCGTGTTCATCAAAACTTAACTGTGGAACTCACGTTCATGAGAAAAAAGGTCTCGCTCTTGCCTCCCTGACTTAGTTATAATAGTACCATTTCCTTTATATTCCCAAATCATTTCCACGACCACTACCAATGTGAAAGTTTTAAATCAAGTGGTGAGATTACACAAGGAAATTGCGTAACCATGATACTTTAAGAGTATCCGCATTATTGATAATTAATGTTGAATTATTGGTTATCACATTCTGTGTTCATTTGTTCACTTTAATCTTCCAAGTAATAGATCCTATGTATTTGTGTATACTCATACAAAGTTTTCTCTTTATTGTTTTGGATATACCCAAGGCAACTACTTAATATAAGCTATGTGTTATAGATTTAAGGTGTGACAACCCGTACTTTCAGGTCATTTCTCGACACAGTTCACATCTCATTATTTCAACGTTCATAGTAAACTTGGTTTACTTGTTTCAAATTCTCGTAACCTTGGAGGTTTAGCGGCGAATTCATGATCATGACATCACGTACATTTCATATGGACTATGATTAGTCTACATTTCATGGACATCATTTGCATCTCATTAGTACATTCCGCGACATTTCATTTTACCTTCAACGCGTAATTTTTTATTTAATAATTTTTATCGCGTGAGTTATTATTTTAAATATTTAATCCGTTACTTTCAAAAATGATCCCGAGGTATTTTTAAACTTACATTTAGTTCATAAAAACTATATTTTAGTTTTCCTAGTGTTTCAAATTTATTTGGTACTTAAATCGTTAAAATTAAATTATTACGTCGTTTTCTTAAAATTATCGATAATTATCTTATCACCCAAATTTCACAAGGAATGTATTTTTACAATTTTTATCATCTCATTACATTCTATTTTGACCTATTAAAAACTTACTTGTACCAAAAATTTCCATTTACCTTTATTCGTACATTTTCTACACAATTACTTATACTTTTGTCAAATATTACTCAAGTACACAAAGTTTATACAAGTTTATAAAAAAAAAAAATATAATGGGGAAACATAATCCCCCATATCATCGGCCCTAAGGTATGCATTGATGTTGGTAAATTTTTCAATGAGATATATCTACACTCCAAGTAAACCATTTCACACATTTTTCATTCACACCAATTATTAAGTTACTTGAGATATTTTCCTCTTGTTTTTCTCCTTGAAGAACCGGCCATAGATGGCTCTCCAAAGGGATCAAATTTTTTTTCAAGTTCAAGTCATTAACAATCTAGTTATATCCTTTATATGGTTTTGAAATAAAAACCAAGGATATTTAAGTTTAAACCTTGTTACTAGCACCTCATCATTTTCACTAGTAAGCATATTTCTTTCATTTTCAAGTTTCCTTTTCATTTTCATATGTTTCTTTTCATGTTTGGAGCTTATATGCATGTTATGTGATTTATACCATTTATTTCATGATTTATTGAGTTATAATATATATTGGTCATCCTATAATTACTCCCATGGTATTCTTTGGTCTTGATGGTGATTAGGAACCCATGACACCCTAAGAAGGTGTATGGTAGGATTAGATTAGCTTTGGAGTTGATTTGAAGGGATTGGAATAGGTTTAGTACGAGAAAAACTATTTTCGACAAGTTATAAAAGTGTTCTGTCCTTATTTTGTTTTTCTGGAAAATCCGACAGTAGGCACGAATTTTGGCCTAGATATTTAGAAAATATACTTTAAAACGAATCCGTGGCCGCTTGAGCGGATTAAAACGGAGTTATAACGAAGAAGTTATGGATTTTACAAGTTTGACGACGAAATATATTATTTTCTGAAATTTCAGCAAAAGTGTTTTGTTTTGTACGAGTCAAAAGCGAGTCCTAAGCTTTACAAATTATTTCGACTTATCAAAAATATATTAGTATACTTTGATACGAAGCTAAGGACGTATAAATCGTAGAAAACGGATTTGAAACGACTAAGATATACACGTTTTCATAAACTTGGCGTAACTATTATTTTTAGAAAAACTATATTATTTTTACGAGATAAGTGTTACGGTAACTAAAATCACCATCTTTAACCCTTATTATCTTTATGTTAGAGACCTTTATGTCGAAAACTCCTGAACTGAAACTTCTAGATTTCGATGCAAACTTTCCAAAACCGTCGAGTTCGTTCTCTAACGATCGACATACACCGTTTTACGACTAGTTTTCCAAAGCCATTTTGTTAATTTCATGAAAATTCGGCGACATTGTTTTGCGACGAAAAGTGATAATTTCACCGTAAATCATTATAAAACCATTGTAGGATGACATTTTGGCGTAAAACATGTAAGGTCATTTTGAAGGGTCAAGGCGTCAAAAGAGTATTTTTAAACGGCGAGTAATATTTTCAAAACACGTAAATGGTATAAATAACATACGAAGTGCATGCATAACATTACATTGCAACTCATGACATATCATATCATTCGTAATAGGTCCGGTTAGCAGCATCACTTTAAACCTCGGTGTACTCATTTCCATTATTCCAGGTTACCAAGTGAGTTCCATAGCCCCACTTTTCTTGTTTAATGCTTTCATAACGTTTTGGGAGATACATGCTTGACTATTTTTATTACATTCATGATTATTTGCAAATTATATGTTTATCTGAACTAAATTCTAGTCATGCGAAGTAACATTATTGCCATACTTAGAATTTCTATTTCATATATTCATTGGTCTAACGGTCTTGGTATATTCATTGGTCTAACGGTCTTGGTATATTCATTGGTCTATCGGTCTTGGTATATTCATTGGTCTAAGGTCAGGTATATTCATTGGTCTAACGGTCTTGGTATATTCATGGACTAATGGTCTTGGAACGATTTGAACATACACTATATACATTCTGGCAATGGGTTGTGAACACAGGTTGCAAGTTTTATGGAGGACTTGGGCGAGTGTGGATTCACAATGCCTTTCTTCATAAGCGATTCGATACATTGAGTCATGCACTATTTTGTGAATTCATTTGACGATTGCTGTTTGAACATAAACTATGCATATTCGGCGTGGGTTGTGAACACCGCAGGTTGCAAGTTTTGTATGGGCGGGACTTGGGCGGAGTGGATTTACAATGCCTTTGCTATATAAACGATTTTGAAAGTCTTTACATATCAACGATTTACAATGAGTTCTTTGCATAAAGCGATTTTGGAAGGCTTTACATTTCAAAACAAACTCTATGAACTCACTCAACCTTTGTGTTGACACTTTTAGCATGTTTTTATCTCCGGTTTCTAAGGCATTCACTTCATGGCATGCATTTGGACACATCATGGAGTCGTGGTGACGACGCGTCTCACTGGGTTTCGTACTTTAAAACATCGTTTGAATTGTAACAAACTTATTTCCTACAAGTTGATTTTTC
Source organism: Chrysanthemum makinoi (assembly GCA_910596185.1). Taxonomy (NCBI): domain Eukaryota; kingdom Viridiplantae; phylum Streptophyta; class Magnoliopsida; order Asterales; family Asteraceae; genus Chrysanthemum; species Chrysanthemum makinoi. The sequence goes on along the minus strand of OU343223.1, from coordinate 213,271,103 downwards.
ATTTGGGACCTACTTTGTAAACTCGATTATTTTATTAAATCAAAGCGATGTTCTTTTCAAACGACACTTTAGGTCATTCAATATAACTGTGATTGTGATGCTATGACATCAATCCCGAGAATTCCATTCCGCTACAAAACAGTAATTTGGGGTGTGACAGTTGGTATGAGCTTCAGGTTATAGAGAACTAGGTTGCATCCCTAGACTATAACTACATTATCATAGCATCTCATCATTTCATCACAAGTACATGTTCACTTCACATGCGGTCATTATGTACATTTTTCGAGTTATTCACTTTCATTTCACATCGATTGTCACATGGATGCCCTTAAATGCCCATCCCATTATCTTTTCCCCATACTCTAACGTGGAGAATTCCTTGTCATTCCCTATCACAATTTTATATCAGCTGATTCATCATCGATAACGACGAATGCCGAGATAAACGTTTAAATAGGGCGAAGTCGCTCTCACTCCTTCGTTTCACCACTAACATGTCGAGTTACACTTTATTCACACATTAAGTCTCTAAACCATCATACCTTGAAGCACTTACAACACCTCATAACCCACCCTTGCGGAACCCGTCGATCATTTCAAAAAAAAAAATAACTTCAAACTTATCGTTTCTTATCACATTTATTTGAAGCGCTTATTATTAACATCGGATTTTGCTACGTCTCACACTTCCTCTTGTTTTGAAGAAGATATGGGCGAAAGAAACCACCGAGGAAATGACCCAGCGGCAATTCAAAAGTTGGTGAATGATAGCATTCTGATGCTTTAAGGATGGAAAGGGAGCGTGATGACTGCTGCATTGTTGAGGAGCGTATTTGCTGGAAGCATGAAACTTCTTCTTCTTCTGCGATGTAAATGTAAGAGGGTCGGGGTTAAAATTTCGTATAAGGATTTCAAGAGTGGAGATCCCACCAAGTTTAAAGGGACTGAAGGAGCCACTGCCATGGTTAGATGGTTCGAGAAATAGGAGTCCGTGTTTTTGTTATGTAATTGCCCGGATGATAGCAAGGTCAAGTTTGCTACAGTACACACTACTTGATGGAGCGTTGTCGTGGTGGAACTCATATGCTCAACCGATGGGAATAGAGAATGCTTTCAAGCTTACTTGGGAGCAATTCAAGGGTTTGGTAACTAAGAAGTTTTGTCCTCGCATGCGGAAGTGAAAAGTTGGAGACAATTCTATGAGTTGGTAACTATTGGGTATGACATTGATACTTACATTCGAAGATTTCAAGAATTGGCCGTGTTATGCCCATCTATGGTTTCGGATAACGAGAAGTTACTAGAGGCTTTTATCGGGGGACTTCCTGAGGTTATTCAAGGAGATGTGACTTCTTCGACCCATAAGCGATTGAGGAAGCTATTCGATTGACTCAAAAGCTCATGGCCCGGTAGTGAAGAGGCAAGTACACCAACACCAACCAAAACAACAACAACCCCAACAAGCTGCACCAACTACAAGCGATAACAAACCAACAACAACAAAAGAAAGTGGGAGGCGACCAAGGAGGTTATAATAACAACAACCAAAACCGTAACACTAACCATCATCAAAAACAGAATAGAGGGCAAGCGCAATGGTATATGTTCTTTGCACCAATAGAAAGCGAGAGGTTATCTTTGGAACCTACCCACTATGTAATCGATGTAAATATCATCACCGGTCTTTGTCACGCTAAGTGTTACAAGTGTCAACAAGCTGGGACACCTTGCCGGGAATTGTAGAGGCAAGGCCATGGTTACATGTTACACATGCGGAGCAAGGACACTATCGGAATCAATGTCCTCAAAACCAAGGTCAACAAGTCGAAGGTGCTCATGGGAATGTATATATGTTAGAAGGAGGAGGAGGAGATCGTCAAGGTATCAACGACGCGGAAGACTGAAGAAGTTCGGAAACTAGGTCTTATTTCTCCTTATGTATTATGTCGTACTAAGTTTATGTCTTTCATCGTATTCGAAACTTTATAACCTAAGATGTACTACTTTTGCTAAACTACCCGTTGTAAAATATTCTCATCTATCGTACTTTATTTCCTTTCGATTTGTTATCATTTACGAGGATTTTAATTCTTTTTACTTTAACTATCACGTTAACGACACTTCTCCATGTCTTCTCTCCTCGATGTTCATCACAATTTTAACATCAGTTGACTCAACACCAAATAACATATGAGTCGATTAGTCCAAGCATTGCATAGTTACTCCTAAATTATACATAGCCTGATCACCTATGTCTAATTCGGGAAGAATCATGCAATGAAGGGAGTAGTAGGCTTATATGTGCAAGCAATTCCGTAATCGAGCCAAATTTTCAAAAGATTTTCTTCAAACCACTTGTTTCCAGTTTGATCCGCGTGGCGAGTTCTTGTTTGATGAGTTGCAAAGATCGAGCTAGAAACAAGTTGTTACCTAAACCGATTTAGCCTAATCGTATGCCAGTTCTTGTTTGATGAGTTGTGGGATTAAGCAAAAATCGGTTACCAAAAGTCTTTTGAGGATTTTGCTCGGGAATGGAAAAGTTTGCCACATCAAACCCTAAACCGAGACCAACGAACTGAATTAGGGGTGAATTCCTTTTTGGATGGGCGAATGTGACAACCCGACTTTCGAGGTCATTTCACGACCTGTTCACATCTCATTATTTCAACGTTCATAGTAAACTTGGTTTACTTGTTTCAAATTAGCGTAACCTTGAGGTTTGAATTCATGATCATGACATCACGTACATTTCATATGGACTATGATTAGTCTACATTTCATGGACATCATTTGCATCTCATTAGTACATTCACGACATTTCATTTTACCTTCAACGCGTAATTTTTATTTAATAATTTTTATCGCGTGAGTTATTATGTTAAATATTTAATCCGTTACTTTCAAAATGATCCGAGTATTTTTAAATTTACATTTAGTTCATAAAAACTATATTTTAGTTTTCCTAGTGTTTCAAATTTATTTGGTACTTAAATCGTTAAAATTAAATTATTACGTCGTTTTCTTAAAAATTATACGATAATTATCTTATCACCCAAATTTCACAAGGAATGTATTTTACAATTTTTATCATCTCATTACATTCTATTTTGACCTATTAAAAACTTACTTGTACCAAAAATTTCCATTTACCTTTATTTGTACATTTTCTACACAATTACTTATACTTTTGTCAAATATTACTCAAGTACACAAAGTTTATACAAGTTTATAAAAAAAAAAAATATAATGGGGAAACATAATCCCCATATCCGGCCCTATGGAAGTATGCATTGATGTTGGTAAATTTTTCAATGAGATATATCTACACTCCAAGTAAACCATTTCACACATTTTTCATTCACACCAATTATTAAGTTACTTGAGATATTTTCCTCTTGTTTTTCTCCTTGAAGAACCGGCCATAGATGGCTCTCCAAAGGGATCAAATTTTTTTTTTCAAGTTCAAGTCATTAACAATCTAGTTATATCCTTTATATGGTTTTGAAATAAAAACCAAGGATATTTAAGTTTAAACCTTGTTACTAGCACCTCATCATTTTCACTAGTAAGCATATTTCTTTCATTTTCAAGTTTCCTTTTCATTTTCATATGTTTCTTTTCATGTTTGGAGCTTATATGCATGTTATGTGATTTATACCATTTATTTCATGATTTATTGAGTTATAATATATATTGGTCATCCTATAATTACTCCCATGGTATTCTTTGGTCTTGATGGTGATTAGGAACCCATGACACCCTAAGAAGGTGTATGGTAGGATTAGATTAGCTTTGGATTTGATTTGAAGGGATTGGAATAGGTTTAGTACGAGAAAAACTATTTTTCGACAAGTTATAAAAAGTGTTCTGTCCTTATTTTGTTTTTCTGGAAAATCCGACAGTAGGCACGAATTTTGGGCCTTGATATTTAGAAAATATACTTTAAAAGCGATCCGTGGCGGCTGAACGGAGTAAAAGCGGAGTTATAACGAAAGAAGTTATGGATTTTACAAGTTTGACGACGAAATATATATTTTTCTGAAATTTCAGCAAAGTGTTTTTGTTTTGTACGAGTCAAAAACGAGTCATAAGCTTTACAAATTATTTCGACTTATCAAAAATATATTAGTATACTTTGATACGAAGCTAAGTACGTATTATACGTAGAAAGCGGTTTGAAACGACTAAGATATACACGTTTTCATAAACTTGCCGTAACTATTATTTTTAGAAAAACTATATTATTTTTTCGAGATAAGTGTTCATTAACTAAAATCACCATCTTTAACCCTTATTATCTTTATGTTCGAGACCTTTATGTCAAAAACTCCTGAACTGAAACTTCTAGATTTCGATGCAAACTTTCCAAAACCGTCGAGTTCGGTTCTCTAACGATCGGCGTACCGTTTTACGGCTAGTTTTCCAAAGCCATTTTGTTAATTTCATGAAAATTCGGCGACATTGTTTTGCGAAAAGTGATAATTTCACCGTAAATCATTATAAAACCATTATAGGATGACATTTTGACGTAAAAACATGTAAGGTCATTTTTTTGAAGGGTCAAGGCGTCAAAAGTATTTTTCGACGACGAGTAATATTTTCAAAACCCGTAAATGGTATAAATAACATACGAAGTGCATGCATAACATTACATTGCAACTCATGACATATCAAATCATTAATAGGTCGGTTAGCATCACTTTAAACCTCGGTGTACTCACTTTTGCCATTATTCCAGTTTACCAAGTGAGTTCCATAGCCCCACTTTTCTTGTTTTAATGCTTTCATACTTGTTTTTGGGGAGATACATGCTCGACTATTTTTATTACATTCATGATTATTTGCAAATTATATGTTTATCCGAACTAAATGCTAGTCATGCGAAGTAACATTATTGCCATACTTAGAATTTCTATTTCATATATTCATTGGTCTAACGGTCTTGGTATATTCATTGGTCTAACGGATGCGGGTATATTCATTGGTCTAACGGTCTTGGTATATTCATTGGTCTACGGTGCAGGTATATTCATTGGTCTAACGGTCTTGGTATATTCATGGACTAATGGTCTTGGAGCGATTTGAACATACTTATATATTCTTCGGCATGGGTTGTGAACAGCGGGTTGCAAGTTTTATGGTAGGGACTTGGGCGGAGTGGATTCACAATGCCTTTCTGCATAAACGATTCGATACATTGAGTCATGCACTATTTTGTGAATTCATTTGACGATTTCTGTTTGAACTTAAACTATGCATATTACGGCGTGGGTTGTGAACACACAGGTTGCAAGTTTTGTATGGGGACTTGGGCGGTGGATTTACAATGCCTTTGCTACATAAACGATTTTGGAAGTCTTTACATTTCAACGATTTACAATGCATTCTTTGCATAAGCGATTTGGAAGGCTTTACATTTCAAAACAAACTCTATGAACTCACTCAACCTTTGTGTTGACACTTTTAGCATGTTTTTATCTCCGGTTTCTAAGGCATTCACTTCATGGCATGCATTTGGACACATCATGGAGTCGAGTGGTGACGAGCGTCTCACTTAGGTTTCGTACTTTAAAACATCGTTTGAATTGTAACAAACTTATTTCCGCACAAGTTGATTTTCATTTGGGACCTACTTTGTAAACTCTGATTATTTTATTAAATCAAGCGATGTTCTTTTCAAACGACACTTTAGGTCGTTCAATATAACTGTGATTGTGATGCTATGACAGTCAATCCCCAGGAATTCCATTCCGCTACAAAACAGGTAATTTGGGGGTGTGACATAAGGTTTGGGACTCCACACTCTGTGAAAGGTATAGTGCGTGCGAAAACATGAGGACTTGTTTTCTGTGCATGTATGAGCATGAGGACATGCTTATAGGGCGTGCATAAGCATATGGAAATGCTTATGGGGTATGCGTAAGCATGAGGACATGCTTACTGTGTGTGTGTGTATAAGCATGTGAAATGCTTATAGTGAACTACTAAGATAGTCAGACTTAAATCGTCTACTAACAGGGCACACGCTCAATCAAGTGTTCAATCAAGGCTTCATCAAATAAACATCTCATCAATCATCTTATCAATCAATTCGTCTAATGTGTTCTCAATCATCCATATCCTTAAACTAATCATACGCAAGGCTTCAGCTCGGCAGGCAGGCATGTGGCGGTCATAGGGCAAAGTTTTCGAAAAGTGGTTATAGTCTAGGTTTTGAAAATATACCCAGTTCTCTATAACCTAGGCTCTGATACCAATCTGTAACACCCCAAAAATACGGTCTAGCGAAAGGATACGAGCCTTTGGGTGCTACAATCTTGGTATCACAACATAAGGTACAAAGAATGGTTATTATCCCATTTATTTAGAATAAGATTCATTAATTCAAAACGTTAAGTTTACATTAATGAAAGTAGTGCGGAAATAGGCCCAAAAGATAATTAAAGCGGTCCCGTTTATTCATCAGAGTCGCCAATGACCATGCCCCTTGCCATCTTCAATATTGATTATCGCCTTAAACCTGAGAACACATGCTAAAGGTCGAAACTACGGGTGAGTTCATAGGTTTAAATTCAATAAAAACATAGTGGACCTGTAGGAGTTGATTTGCTATGCAAGACCTACGATAGATAAACACCGTTCACAAACCGATCTTACGGGATCACCAACCATATCCGCATCCAGGGATTACTGGGCCCCGCGACTCTAGTCCAGCAGCGTCGTGGCAACCTCCAGCGATTTGCCAACCCGGACTAGGTAGAGTTAGAGGTCTATTCTTAGCTAGGTAACGGTACCCTAGTCTAAGGCAACAACTACCTCACATCTATCTAAACAGTCAAGCACATAAGCAAATCCAAATAGTTTTAAAGGTCCAAAAACAGTAGCATGATTCTCACCCCAAATTAGTTAAAAACGTAGATAAAAGTGGGGCTATGAAACTCACCTTTGCCACAGCAATGCACTATTCACTATTGACATGACTGGCATCTAAAGCTAATCTCCATGGCATCCAGAAGAATGTACGACAAGGACGATAGAATAGAAGTGACACAACCTAATGCGTATACGATATTCTTAAAATACAGCTCATACGATAAAGAAATCACTAGAAAGTAATGTGTTTTAGTTTTCGTGGATCATTCATGTCGTTACTTTCAAAAGTACGTTATCGTTCCCAAAAGTTTATAATTATTATCTCAAAAGTTTAGTTTTAACGTTTCGTGTGGTGGTAAGAAACATAGACGTGACACATAACTAACGTGGAAGAGGAAAAAATATCGACATAATCGAGACATACTATTAGAACGCACGCCAAAAAGAAAAGACATCAACCAAGCCAAGAAATACAGACAATACTCAAACTAGTCAAAGACTAGGAAATGACGACATCTATTTATGATGCATAAGTAGGTTAATTGATAAGTTTCGTCAATTTACCCAATAATCCCCAAACGTACTTGTTTAATGATAAAAGACAAGTTTCCATTTATCGCTTAACTAGTAAAAGTTTCTCAATTGTTATTCATAATTATACAAGTTTACAAGAAGTACTTCATATAAGGTATACTACAAATGAAAATACATTTAAAAACTTAATCCATTCATATATCTTGCATCAAATATTATATAGCACGGACAAAAATATTTAAAGTCAAATTTAAAAAAAAAAGACTTAAAAAAGTCATAATGGACACTTACGGTGGGACGGAGGGAGTATTAAGTAGTGTACTATAAATGACACGTTCGTTTATTCCAACGTTTCCAAATCAATACGACTTCAATAAGTTATATTATCAAAATAGTATTTCCAACAAGTTTATAAAAGCTAACATGTGTTATAAAATACGAGTTACCATCGTATTTAATAAGGGTTTATAATAGATTAAACCATATCCGTCCATAATATATATAGTTATATAATTCAATAGCAGCTTAGAATTGAAAACGGAATATTTAGCTTTATCGCAAAAACAGTTATACTAAACTCATTTAAACCAAAACGTTTAATAGAGTACAACACACTAATTAATATAAATGTTATCAACAAGTTTATAAAAGATATTTTGTATTTATAAAACACAAGTCATTATCGTAGTTGGTAAAGGTTTATAATTAAACAAAACCGTGTTCATTAACAATATATATCTAATTATCTCGCTATTAGTTAATACGTGACAATAAAATATTTAGACTCGTTGTGAAAATATGTTTTGCTCATGCCGAAACCAATATATATTGCATTTAGTTAGTCCAAAATATTTAATAAAGTTCAACCTATAGTAAATATAACTCGTTATCGAATGTTATTTCGATTTATAAAACATAGTTAGACACTTATAAGTTTTAACGTATGTGTAATACCCGATATTAATTACTGATCACATAGTTTATCACACCGTTTTATGAGTATTTATTCCTTATTCGATTAAGTCTAATATCATATATCATGATAGTTTACGTTAGTTACGTTGTTATATATATATATGGTTACGCTATCGCCCATTTTTTACGCTATCGCCTGTTTTTCTCCCCCATTTCGTCCGTTTTTTATGATTTCGCTTGTTATTTACGTTATCGTTTGTTTTTTACGTTTTCATCTATTTTTTTACGTTTTCGTAAGTTTTTTAAGTTTTCATATTTTATTTACATTTTTGTCTGTTTTTGTTATGTTTTCGTCTGTTTCTTTACGTTTTGTCTGTTTTTTTACGCTTTCGTCCTTTTTTACGTTTTCATATATTTTTACGTTTTCGGCCATTTTTTAAGATTTCGTCTGTTTTTTTTACGTTTTTGTCCGTTTTATTACGTTTTCGTCCTTTTTTACGTTTTCTTTTGTTTCTTTCCGTTTTCGCTATTTGTTTAACGTTATCGTCTGTTTTTTAATGTTTTCGCTCGTTTTTACGTTATCGTATGTTTTTTTTCGTTTCCGTCTGGTTTTTACGTGTCACACCCCCAAAATACCTGTTTTGCAGCGGAATGGAATTCCTGGGGGATGACTGCCATAGCATCACAGTTACAGTTATATTGAACGACCTAACGTGTCGTTTTGAAAATACATCGTTTGATTAAGTAAAATATTCAGAGTTTATAAAACATAGGTCCCAAATGATAATCCACGTATGCGGAAATAAGTTTGTTACAATCCAAACGATGTTTTAAAGTGCATAAAACCCATGTGAGAGCCGTTGTCGACCGCGACTCTATGATAAGTCCTTATGCATGCCATGAAGTATATGCCTTAGATACCTGAAAATACATTGCTAAAAGTGTCAACACAAAGGTTGAGTGAGTTCATAGAGTTTATGTAAATGTTTTATACGACCACCACAAGTATAAGTCATGTATGACAAATATGTCACATAAAAATGATACAATTGCTATAAGCACATGACACCGAAGCTATACTGATCATGATGTTAGCCCATGAGTGTTTTCCAAACAACTCATTCGATATTAAATGAAATGCATCCGTTTGACCGTTGGAACCACCAACCGGATGGAGGAGTCACCCTCAATAGATATATTCACTCACCTCGCACTCGTAATTAATGGTTCATGATTATGAAATGGGGACATTCCATTGGCAATGAGGTAACTTAAGCAATGTAAATGAATTTGATATACTTGGGCTCGTAATAAAAATGATGTGCAATGTATTCTCCCTCGTAGGTTTGAAAATAAGTATAAACTTGAAAGACGGGGCTATGAAAACTCACTTGATACAATGATTATGATGGCAAAAGTGGATACACTAAAATGAGGCGCAGTCTCTAACTGCAACCTATTATGAATGATATGATCTAATATAAGTCATGATATAATGTTGTGCATGCAAACTCATATGATATCCATACCACTTGTGCATTTTTGAAAATGAAGTTTACCGTCGAAATATATGTTTATGACATCTTGTTAAGTTACAAAATACTTTACGCTTATATATGTTGAAACAACATCCCACGATAGTCGTTAAGTAATAAATCAAGAAAATATAGTTTTTCGTCGCAAAATAATGTACTTTGATAATTCGTGAAAGTGGCTAAGTGGCCTCGAAAATCTAGTCGTAAAATAGTGAATATCGAGTGTTATGAAACAAACTCAATGATTTTAGAAAGCTTGTAACATTATCTAAAAGTCATAACACTGAACTTTTATCCATACGGGTTCCGATCATAAAGAAAAATAATGGTGAAGTGAGGTAGTTGAGCTAAAAATGTAGTTTATGGGTAGTTTTCGGGAAAGTTTGAGTGGTCGTATTTTACTCGTTAGAACTCCGTTTGAGGAACGGCTGGTCATTTTGGAAAACAGGATAGGCGAACTCACTTTTACTCAGAGATACTATTTTACAAAAACCAACTCGATCATTGAGAAAAACGGCTCCAAACATTGGTACCCGAAAAGACAGTTTCAACACTTAGAAATATTTTAGTAAAAGCTGATGGAAATAAGTTATGAACGTCGGTTTTCAAATGCTTGTATCTCGGTAATTATAAGCTCGTTTTCTATGATCTATATATCCTTGGTTTCGTGTTAATATATACTAATATATTTTTGATAAATCGACTCCTCTAGTTTACGTTAAAAACTCGTTTTTGTCCTTAGAAAAAACCTTGACATCAAGTACTATTCCAGAAAATTAGTTTTCGTCGTTAAACTTGAAAATAGCGTATCTTTTTGGTTTTAAACCGTTCAATGCCCACGGTTTCGTTTTTTTAAGTCTATTTTCTGAAAATATGAGCAAAAATAATCCACAACCCATCGAAATTTCCAGATTTTACAAAATAGGACAACCCTTAATTATATGTTGTCGAAAATGATTTTTTTAGTTCAAAGCTTGTACTAAACCCTTCCAATCAACACCAAAGCTATTCTAAACCTACCATACACCTTCTTAGGGTGTCATGGGTTCCTAAACTTTACCAAAATTGATAGGTTTCATAGGAATACTAATAGGAAAATTTAAACCCATATTAAGAAATAAAAACATGTAAAAGTGGTATGGATCATAGTATATTTGCATGTTTTTCTAATAGAATCATAAAAATACATCAAGTAAGAGTTTATAAGAGTAGGAAAAATTAGTTGAAGCTTACTTGAGTGATTGAAGAGTTTTTGAGCAAAGTATACTTAATAATCTTGAGGTTTTTATTTCAAAACCCTAACTAGATCACTTCTAAGACTTGTTTAACACTTGGATCTTGAAAAATAATTATGGTTTCTTCTTGTTCTTGGCTTGGTCGATCATCAACAAGGAAAGGGGAGAGTTTTCTCTGGTTTTCACCTTGTAAATATGTGTTTGTATGTGTTTTATTTTAGTATCTAATTTGTATATTACAAATATCTAGACAAGGGCAACTTGGTAATTTAAGTAGCAAATATCAAATTTGATTTCTCTTGTGACAAAGAATGGGGATAAGGGTGAGGGATTAGGTGTATTTTTTATGACTAAATGTGTATAAAGTTATGTATAATGTATATTTTGAACATATAATTAGTTATTTATTGTAGCGTTAGCTAGAAATTGATTTTAACGGAACAAAATAAAATTTATCGAAGTCATAAAAATTATAAAAATGCATTTCTCACAAGTATTGGGTGAATAAATAATTATCGATTTGAAATTACGTAAACCGTAAATATAAATATATATATATATATATATATATATATATATATATATATATATATATATATATATATATATATATATATATATATATATATATAACAATATATATACAAAATAAATTCAAAACATCGAATTAAACTAATAATATAATTTTTATAGCATTAAAATGAGTATAAAAATATATTTGAAACAATTGTAGGACGTGTCGGATCAATTATTCAAAATAAATGATCGTGCGATAGCGTTTATTTAATAAATAAATATACGTTAATCAAATATGCAAACCCATGCATGAACTAATATGGAAATGATGTTACTGATGATATGTAGACTAACTCTAATCTATATGTAATGTTCTCAATGATGTTCCATGAATACGCAGCTTAACCCTCAAGGTTACGCGTATTTGATGAATAGTGAATCATGAATAGTGATTTTTCTCCGGGAATGAATAGTATTTTGTGAATAGTAAAATTTTGAAATAACGTCACAAAGTCTCAAACCGACTTAAAAAACGATGAATAGTAACCAGTGAATAGTATATTCAGAGATGAATAGTAAATTTGAGAAATGACCTGAAATTACGAGTTGTCACATTACGTTTTTTTTTTTTTTTTTTTTTTTTAAAGCGGTGAAAACGTAAAAAAAATATAAAATAAGAAAAATGGCAGCGTAAAAATAAACAAAAGCGTAAAAGAATGACGAAAACGTAAAAAAACAGACGAAGTGTAAAGAAATAGAAGAAAACAAAACAAAAAACAGACGAAAACGTAAAAAAATATATGAAAACATAAAAAAAACATACACAAACGTAAAAAAACAGACGAAAACATAATAAAACAGATGATAACTTAAATAACGGCGAACGTAAGCGGCCGAAAAGTAAAAGCAGTAGCGTAAAAAATGGGTGAAAATGTATGAAAAAACTAGAAGCGAAAAAGAGAAAGCGTGAAAGGTGAAAATGTAACGGTGTAGCGTAAAAAACGGATGAACGTAAAACATACGATAACATAAAAAAGCAGCGTAAAAAACGGACGAAAACATAAAAAACAGCGAAACGTAAAAACGTTAAAGCGTAAAAATGTCAAATGTAAAAAACATCGCTAACGTAAAAAAGGTCGAAAATTAAAGCGGACGCGTAAAAAAGCGAAAACATAAAAATAAGATCGGCGTACCAAAGCGTGAAAATAAATTTTAAGTTATTTCGCGACTTTAGTATATAAGACTAACGATGCCAAGTTGACGCGAGAAAATGGAATTTTAAGTTATTTACTAACGGCCGTTAGTATAAAGGACTAACGATGCCAAGTTATTTACTAACGGTCGTTACTAGGTATACACAATGTACGAAATTCAAATGTTTAGTATCACATTAGAAAGAAAAAAAAACATGGCTACATACAACAGTAAAAAGTGTTTAAGTTTGACGCTTTTTTAAGTAATTAGCCATATTTTCTTTTACTTGACTGTTACCTTGATGAGTGATTAATAAAGTTTTCCAAATTTCTTTTGCCATATTACACATAATATTTTTTCGTATTCCTTTTTCGGTAAAACATTATAAATCACCATTTTGGCTTCATCATTTTTAGCAAGTTTCTTTTTAAGTTCGTCATTTTGATTTTCATAAGAAACATATTCATCTTTTGAGTTTCTTGATTATTTTGAATCAGTTTAAAATCACCCTCATTAATAGCATGCCGAAGATCTAGATTTTTTGATTTCACATAAGTCTCGAATCTATTTTTCTAGTAAATAAAATCGTCGCTTTCAAAAAGTGATGGTCTTTGCATAAATTGCCCTTCTAGATATTTGTCGGAATTCATAGATTGATTCATGTTTAAAATACAATTTATTTTAAAAATCTTGGTCAACATAGCTCTGATGTCAAGTCTAGAAAACTAGAAGAGGGGGTTGAATACTTTTACCGTTTTATCGTTTTAAATTTAGGGTTTCAAAAACTTTGATTCGAGTTTATGTGAGATCAAGCAATGACAATATGAACACTATAAATAAACACAAGACAATAAACTAAGAACAATAATAAAGACAAAATAAAGAATGCAAGATAATAGTAAATAGTTAGAACGATCAAACCACAACACCAAGATTTATAGTGTTTAGGTATCGAAGCTTCCCTTTGCCCAACTACAGTCCCCGAGTACCGAAATCGAGAGTTCACTTCACTATGTCAACAAGCTCCTTTCAAGCAGAGAATACCATACAACGTCTCTGAAACTAAGCTAAATTTCCAGTTCTAATCTAGCTAGAACCAATCTCACACACATGTATTTTACGGACTAAAATACTAACCCAATCTATCCAATCTTTACAAAATCAACACAAACTACAAGATCTACCCGATCAACACACAAACTACACAAATCACAAGATCTACACGGTCTACCCAATCTAATAACTATACAAGATTGGAGATTATGAACTTGATGTACATTAAAATGCAACAAGAAAGTAACAAATGGTACGAATGCACTAACTACACTATAACACTTCGTATCTTGACGATTACATGTGTTCTTTTCTTGCACTTTGGATGTAAGAATGTTTGGATCACTTTTGAATGATTACAAATAAGTTAATGATTAAAGAAATGAGATTATAAGCTATTGAAAATAAACAGAAAACTATGTGCAAAGAGGTGAGAAAATATCAAGTTTGATGTTCATTGTTTATACTTTGTTATTTGACGTCGAAATGAAAATTTACGACTAAAAACGTACTTATTTACGCTAATTTTTAAGTAAAATATTTTTAGATTTTTTTTTTTTTATCAAAATGTAAAAGATATAAAAAATATAAATAAGGTTATTAAACATTTTTTGTGATAACATAAATACAAATCAAATATATTTAAAAAGGGATCAACTACAACTATTAATTGTTGATGCTAGACTAGTGCTACTGGATACAAATAAATAACATAAAAAATATAAATAAGGTTATTAAACATTGACTGCTAATTTTATTTAGTCTTTCTGAGTTGATCGACATATATCCGTACCACAAGAACCCTTTTCGAACCTTTACGAAACTATAAGGCCTCTTTCTGATACAAATAAATAACATAAGGACCGTATCAATACGTTATCCAAACCCTTAAATAAATGACGGCAGAAGTACAATTTTATTTCCCATAACTATAATAGCTAAATCCATAGCATCATATATATTAAGCTTATACATAATGCATTTATACTTATACATTCTCCTGAACTTTATATTAAGTTCTGAATATAGCTAGAAGCGTGCAGTTCAAGTGAAAGACAATAGTATCACACTCCATTGTGTGTGGGTCACAATTATTTGTTAGAACACCTTTCACTCTTCTCCAACATACAATATTTTTTCTCTCTCTAGATTTCTCTAATAGTTTTTAAATTTCTAGCTCAAATTTTTTGAATGAATTGTTGATTAAAGGTTAGTTTTTTATTTTATGGTTTAAAGGTTAGAAAGATAGATTGAGTTTGTTTGATGGGAATTGGTTATACGGGAGATGAGAAAGTCTTTTAAAGATTCCCTGAAATCACTTGAAGCTGATATTCAGCATGCCAATACTTTGTAAGTGATTATGTTTAGTTACATATTTAAGGGTTATGTAAAGTTTTATATTTTATGTTGCTTGGTTGTATATTATTTTTGAAGAATTGAAGGTGTTGTGTCTAATTAAGATAACTTTTTTTCCATATATAAAAGTTGTTGATCAATATAGATATGATATATATTCTTTGAGTAATAATCAAGACAAGGAAATTGTGGTTCTATTTTTAAATTGGTTATGTTTAAAATAACGGGTAAGTAAAATCTGAATGAAAAAAACAGGGCATCAGATTATCCAAGGGAATATGATGGTGGATGTCTTCAGATGAGATTGTCTTATAGTCCATGTGCTCAGTTTTTTCTGTTTTTTGTTCAATGGAGTGATTGCCATCTTGCTGGTGCCCTTGGTTTACTCAGAATCCTAATTTACAAGGTATCTATGTCTTTTGGTATATATATGCATATGTATGTATTTTAGTGGCTCATTCCTGAAATAGTTACTCAGAGACTAAGAAGGATTACTAACACAAAATCTGTTGGTAGTTTTTTATGGGATAATTGTCTAAAAATGCAGCCAACTTGCCATCTATTCCTTTGTGATATGTGGAACTTTTAATTTTCCTATTTAATTATCCAACTTGCTAATATTTCCTACTGTATGCATTATTACGGGTATTGTTCGACGTGGCCTTTGAAAGTTGCCAAGATGTTGGTGTACAGAATTGGATGCATTTTTAGACAACTATCCCATTTTTTTTTACAAGCACGTAAATTTATTATTTGAGCAAATGCAATTTCGCCACACAAGTATTATTCTACAAGTAGCATGTGGCATGTATTGTGAGATGTAAACTTATAATTAAATCGTATTGCAGGCGTACGAGGATGGGAAAACAAGCATGTATATTCAAGAGCGCAAAACTAGTATAAGAGAATTCTATGGTGTGTTTGCCTCAACCCTTTCGTTTTTGTATTTGAGAAAGCTAGCAAATAACCCGGCCAAGTGCTAAAAACTAAAATGACCTGTTTGTTTATAGAGCTTTTTCTTTTAAATAAGGAGTTTATGATTCTCAAGTTTCTCCATCTTTTCTAAGAAAGAGGCATTCACTTGACTTAAATCAGAAGTCAATTGACTAAATTTTGACTTCACCTCTATCATAGTTTCATGAGAAACTTAAATCCGAGTTTTTATATATCGCCAGTAGAATTATTTAGTCATTAAATCTTCGTTTCAAAATTTTTAAGGGACTCATGAAAGTTTTTATGCTAAAAATGCATATATTAGCGACTTAGTGTTGATTCACCTAGAAATTCTGTAGAGGAGATATTTGTCTATTATAGTTGGTCCTAATGTCAGGATATTATGAATAGGTGTTATATTTCCATCTTTATTGCAACTTCAAGGGGGAATCACGGATATTGAAGACAGAAAACAAAAGGAGCTGTGCTCTGCAAAGTATCAAAGATACGATGAGATGAACAAAGGTAAATTATCTGAAATTGATATGGAGCGAGAGGAAGAATGTGGGATTTGCTTAGAGATGAACACCAAGGTTGTCTTGCCGGACTGCAACCATTCCTTGTGTATGAAGTGCTACACAAACTGGTGAGTTAATTCCATTCCCTGCGTGTGTATGTGTAGTTAGTTAACTACATGAAAAACGAGATGGTGATCAATTCATTGGTATTGCTTTATGGGTCACATCGTCATATCTTCATTTCACAAATATATTACCTTCTGTTAGACAATGCTCGATCAAGTGGTTAGCACTCTTGCCTTTGGAGACAGAGGTCAAGGGTTCGATCCTCACCCTTGCAAGGCCGGAGGTCCATTTCTACTTTTGGTAGAACCGGAAACAGCCTCTCTATCTCAAGTAGGGGTAAGGCTGTCTACGTCTCAACCTCCCCATACACCGTGGAAGACGGTATTGGGAGTTACTTTACTTTACTTTACTGTTAGACAATGCTCAAAAGATAGAAATGTAGATAATCAAAAATTAGTTGGACTTTCGGCCAGATGTTTAATGGTTGCACAATCGGGTCGGGTTATCGGGTTGTCAGGCTTATCGGGTCGGGTTGAGTCGGGTTTTGAGTTTTGAAAAAGTAACCCGCAACCCGACCCGATAAGAAATTGGGTTATCGTGTACGGGTGCTTATCGGGTCGGGTGATTTGGGTTGTTGGGTTACAAGATAAATCCAGCTCTACGTAAATAAATTGATAGACAGACAACTGTGAAACATGCAATATGAACTACACCATGTATATGGACAACAAAGATTGATGTGCATATTTTTAATGTTATTAGGCGACTAAAGCTATTTTTATAATTCTCTATTGTTAACCATGTTTGTATGTTGCTCGTCAAGATTAATGACATGATTATATGTCAATAGTAAAAAAGTAGCTGCTCTGCTAGTTGCTAAGCATCTCAAAGTTCAATTCATGAATAAATAAATAAATAAATATAAATATATTATCTGACCTGAGAAATATTAACGGAATAAAAATATATTATCTGACCTGAGAAATATCAGTCACATTAATGAATTGACATAATATTAAAATGTGATAAGAGTATTAATGCCGACTGTTGCTGAACACCACCGTAAAAGGCACATAACATTAAGCTAGACTTGGGTGGTGTTTGTTTTTTGAAAACCGCCTCTTAATCTGACTCGTTCAGACGCGGTCAGACATTTTTGCCGTTCAGACCATTTTTTTTTTCCCGGTCAGACGCAGTCAGAGGCAGTAAGATCTTAATGGTCTAGATCTGAGAGGCATGTCTTAATGCCTCTTGTTGACACAAAAATAACCCAAAAAAAAATTTAGTACGAGCAAGCAAATGTGCGGTTTAAACATGAGTTTTTTTTCCCGTTGCTCGATGCGGTCAGATTCAGATATTTACGCCTCAGATTCAGATTCAGATATGCGGTTCAGATTCAGATTCAGAGCCTCTTAAAAAACAAACACCACATTGGTTTTAGAAAACTATATCCATTAGTAACTGACATAACGAAGGGATGCATTAGATCAGTTACTTCCAATGGATGACATGACACGCTGTAGTATTTCAAGCTGAATTGTATGCATATATTTGATACTATCTCAAATCTACTGAATTAGGTATAAAGTGTCACGAGAATGCCAAAACATTGGAAGTCATGAACTGTTTCAAAGTTAGAAATAGAGCAACATTTCTTATTTCTTACTTGTTGGACTTGTGAACGTAATGTATCAAATTGAGCCTATGTACAAGGTTCTATTTAAATTGGACTTGTGAACGTAATGTATCAAATTGGCTTACAAGGTTCTATTAAAAAAAGAAATAAATAATATTTTTCGGGTCTTATCAGGTTGACCCGATAAGAAAAATAATTTAACCATAACCCGATCCGATAACAATATTGGGTTATCGGGTTCGGGTCAAACAAACCCGACTAGTTTTATTAACCCGATTAACCCTACTCTATAAGACTTTATTGTGTCCGGGTTCGAGTCAGCCCGACCCTCTGACACCCCTAGTTGCACAAAGGGCCTTTTAAAGACTAAAAATGCATGTCTAATGGTTTATACTATTTACTGTTTCTATACATATATAGAATTCAAGTTTTTTAGTTAACTTTAGCAAGGCTCCCGTGTCCAACTATAGTTTAAGAAATCCTTCATATTTCCAACCTCATGGTGACACATAGGTTTATTTACTTTTGACCATATTATAATTGTGATATATGCTTGTGTTATGATTCAGGCGTGCTCGATCTCAATCATGTCCATTCTGCCGTGATAGTTTGAAACGCGTGAACTCGAGTGACCTATGGATTTACACTTGCCGCAATGAAGCCATTGACTTATCTGCCATTGCAAGGGAGAATTTGAGGAGACTTATTATGTATATCCAAAAGTTGCCTCTTATTGTTGTGGATCCTGTTACTATTTCTTATGACCCTTGTTACCGGTGAGGGTGTTGCAGCATATATCTTCGCGATCATTGTATATATGTGTACATAGCATTGTTGTGTGATTTGGTTTTTCAGCTATCCCCGGGTGATAAATGATGACCAAAACCAGAAGATTGAATGGTATAGTGATTTAAGGTTATTTAATGTAGTGATAGTTGTACATTGTTTGACATTTGTAACATTTATTTATTTGTTGTTGATTGGTTATGTGTATATAATTGTTAGTAATATCACGTAATACTATACATAGTACAGGGTGATTAATTGTAACTTTTGGATATATATTATAACTAGGAATGCTTGTTCATACGTCAACATGGCAACCGACTAAAATTGGGTTTGCTTTTGTCGACATTCTCTTGTATATATAGAGGTTAGACAATTAGGTTTTTTGTCTTTGTATTATACATGTTGGTAACTTTGAGAGGAGCGATACGAGACTCACTCATAAAATCCACATAAAAAATTCATTCGCTGACGCAGGGCCGTCCCATGATATTTTGTGGACCTGTGCCGTTACTACAAATTTAGCCCTTTAAACACTAAAAACACGTATAAGAGTTTCACTACTATTTCAAAATCTGTCACATTTATACGTATATTACAGGTGATCTATTCTTTGAAGGCTTGAACAATCTTATTGTTTTCGCATTTATGGAAGCAAACATATTGTATCTGTTTAATGTTTTAATTTTAAAACTTTAAAGTATCACAAACAAACGCTAATAGTGTAATGATGCTTGCAATTTTTGAGTTTTGTTGCAAACTATTATGTCAAATATAAGGTAAATAACATCTGTGTTAAGACAATAAAGTATAATGAGTTATAAGATATCAATTGTAATTAGAAAAAGTAAAATGGAAGCTGAGTAAGTTGAAATACTTCATAAATTAAGGCTTCATAATTTATTCTTTCTTTTTCTCGCATAACAAAAAGAACAAAGAACTAGAACTGGGCTTTATATGCTCTATTTTGTTATAGACAGATGAACAAAAGTATGAGGCCCCTTTTGGATGTTGGGCCCTGTGCAGTTTCCCACTCTGCATAGGCCCAAATCCGGCCCCGCGCTGACGTGTCAGCTGATGATTGGTGCATTTATGGCAGTTTCTGCATCCTTTCTCTTATTAAACCAATTACCCGCTGACACGCCAGCGAGTGGATTTTTTGTGTGGATTTTGTGAGTGATTCTACCATTTCTCCTTTGAGAATAAGGGTAAACATTTAAACGTATATTACTTGGTGTGTTATTTTATTCTGATTAACTTCTTTGTGTATCTCGTGTCTCTTGTGTTCAATTACTTGCTGCTTGTGGTCGATATAAATCTGTGATCTAGGGTTTCGCATAGTGGACTTCAGGTCTTTGAGGTTCGTGTTATAGTTCAAGGATCGAGTAATTAAAGACGAGGTGCGTTCTTCGAGCATCAAGTTTTGAACGAGAAGGTTTTGTGGTTTTGCAAGCTGACGAGTTTAGGGCCTCTAAAATGGGGTTTTGAAGGCTTAAGTTGTCGATTGTTTTTGCAAGAAGCTTGAGGTTAATCATGGTGAGTATTGCATATATTAGCTAGGTTTAAGCTTCAAAGGTTTTTTGACTAGGTTGAATTTTTAAAGATTTGATTTGAGAACTTGGAAGAAAATCGATTCCTTGGAAGAGGTTTTCAAGGGTTTGTAGATTTTTGAGTTCTTGAAAATTCTAGTTCTGTGGGTTTCTTGATGGTAACTTGGAACACAAGCAAGGTTTAGTTGTTTCTTAAGGATTCAAGAAAAGTGATTGTTTGGAGTACGGGTTTTGTAGACTTGAGGTGGAAAGATCGAAACATAAGGTTTTCTAAAGGTTAGTAGATCAAGATTTCAAGAACCGGGGGTTATCACTCACGGCTTGCAAGACTTGTTGGTAAAGTTGGCTAAGAAACAACTTGACAATATTTTAAAAAGGTTGGAGAAGAATGGTTAGTACAAGTACTAGGTTTAACATCAAAAATCCGGATGGGTTTGGTGTACAAAATCATGGAGGTTTTAAACAAGTTGGGTACAGGCAGCTGGGTCCTTGTGTTAAAACAGGAGTCTATGGAGTACAGGTCTAATGTCTGTTTAGTTTGAGGTGGAACTGCAGAGAACTCAGGAAGATCGTGAAGCTGAGGTTATTCAGAATAGTAACGATTATGTTGCAGTGACTCAAAGACGGTTGAAGGTTAAACACCTTGAAGAAAAACAAACAAGGGTTGCTCGGTAAAGGAGCAGGTAAGCTACTTGGTAAAGGGGCAGGAACGGTTACACCTTTGTATAAAGGTGAGGGCAGTCATTGGAGTGCAAGGTCAAGATGACGCTGAAGACAATGCTTCTGTTACAAAAAATGAACGATGATGTATTGACTAAGATGGTTCCTACGTCGGCCTTCAAACATGGTTCAAGGATGCTTAAAAACAGGGTTGACAAAGTTTGATAGTGTTACTATTAGTAATATTACATGATACTATACATAGTATAGGGTGATTAATTGTAACTTAGCTATGGTAAACATTGTTGGGATTTCTATACTAATATAACAATTATACATATAATTTACGCAATATATTAGGTCCAAATGGTGGATCCGTATGATGTATAATGATTAACAAAAAAAACTACGTTACTAACCTCTTGTAACGAATTAGTTGGGCTCTCCTCCCCCCCTCTTTTCCTAAGGTCAGCTAAAACACATCCAACATGGGCTTCCCATGTGTTTTGGGCTAAGTCTATTTTAATAAGTCCATTACTTATTAATTAAAAGCCTATTAGTTAGTTATCGCGTCTAACGGGTTAATTAATGACCGTTAAGTAAATCGTGAAATATAAACTAATAAAAGTAATATAATTACTATAAACATATTAATTACATTATAAATTGTGACAACTCACAAATTTTCAGGTCATTGCTTATCTACAAACTCGAAACAATCTACTTTGAACGACTACTTTATTACTTATACGTTAATTGTTAAGTTAAATCGCGTAAAGTGAAAAATTACAGTAAGCAAGTGTAGGAAATTTTGCAGACAATTATTTACCCGAAAACTTAAATTATTACTTTTTGAACATTTACGAACTCATTTAACTAAAAATTGAGAAGTTATCTCGCTTCCACAACACACCAACAAAAATTTTGTTATTGATCGCCGTAGGTCTGTTTTTATATATTGTGTGTTTTTATTTTTTGGGACTCACTTTTTTTTGTACAGCAATGGCACTAGTCGCTGGCTCCATAGGGGCGCAGGGCCTATCTCACATATTGATTTGTTGTCTAGCTTTATAGTGGATGATGACCTTATTATATTGTTTTTATTTGCTACATAAAACCCTAAATATTACACATACTTCACTTCATTCTTCACAATCCACCAACAACCAAAATCACTTCCTCCTCCTCTCCTCCATTTTGCACGCCACTCCACCACCATCAAACACCACCATAGCTTGAAGTATTGAAGAAATTGCTTGTACTTTCAGGTTTAGATCATAGTTTAGTATAGTTCGTGGGTGATTTGGAAGCTATTGGAGTTCTTGAGCACACTAGATCTACAATTTTCTTAAAATTGTAAGACAAAAGATCTTGATATATATATATATATATATATATATATATATATACACACACACTAGTTGTCAAAGCCTGCCCGATGGACGGGCATGTGTTATAATTTTACTTGTGATGGTGTTGGTTAACGAAAAAAAGTTACTCAAGTATGTTGTTTTTTATTATTGTTTAAAATATATTTATTTATGTTTAGTTGTATTTTTTTGTTTTGATGGTGTTATTTAGCGGTTTTTTGGTTTTTAAACACATAAGTTATTTTTTTAATTTTTTTTAAAAAAATGATTGATGTACATGGAAATTGTTTTGACGTTTTTGTTATTTTAAAGTTATTTGTAGATGTACCTTGGTCGTCTACCTGCATTGGAGTTGTCGTATGTGAAACCGGGTTATTTAAGGGCCGTGAAACATGGATATCAGCAGTCGGCCATGTAGCAGGAGTAGCTTGGCTATATACTTCTATTACAGTTGCACTTTGTTGATCATTATTTGAGGGTCGTGAAACATGGATATCCTCAGTCGGCCATTGTTGGAATCACTCCTAACTTGTATTTCAAGTGTTAGTAATTTGTTTGTAATAGGTTGTTTAAACTAGGATTTTATGTTTGTATTTATGGCAAGGCTTATGTAGAAAGCCCATGAGCCTTGGCCCAAGTCTAATAAGGAAGGAAAGGACTAGTAGTGTTGCCCTAGTTCCCTTCCCCTATAAATAAACATGTAAACCTTCCTTGGAAGGTTGGTTGTTCACTTTCACTTAATTCCTACGCATAACCTTTATTATTTCATACGTGTGTTTTGTGTTCAACCAATCTATCTTCATCTTATTTCTTACATATTGATGCTTGTGTTATATTATGGTGACCTAACAGTGGTATCAATCGCCATCTAGTTGGGTGAAGCACTTTTGTTTTTGAAGTCTTATTTCATACGCGTGGGTTTTAAAGCTACAAACTTTCATACGCTTAAAGCTTTAATTTTTACACTTGTAAAATCAAGATTCTTGTGGTTTAAGGTTTATTTAGCGTTAAAGTTTAAGTTTTTTGCATCAAGTTTCAAACTTTACGTGTGTAGAGTCGTTTTTAAGCTTGGTTTTATTCGTGTACCATTTTATACGCGTAAGGGTGATATTTGTTTTGAATCATCAAGTTTCAAACTTTCTTGTTATTTTGGTGATATTGAAGCTATTTCATCATTAAAATCAGGTTACAAAACACTTTTAAGCATAAAAATCAGTTTTGGCAAAAGTTGGTACTTTCTACTCGTAACAAAACCCTAGTTCTACTCGTATACTCAAAGTCTACGCCTAAGCAGCAATCTACGCATAAGGGATTCTTCACTTGATCTTCAAAGCTGTTGGTTTACTCAGTGTTTTCTTGCTTGGATAAGCCTGAAAACACTTCGACTTTGGATATCTTTTACACTTGGATAAGTGTAAAGGATTTTTCGGTAAAAACCTAGTTTTACGCCTAAGTCTAAAACTTACGCGTAGAAACTCCTTTGCCTAAGCATTTCCTACGCTTAAGCTTTTCTTACGCCTAAGGAAATATTACGCATAAGGTTTCTACTACTAAGTCTTTGGTTTACGCCTAAGCTAAGTTTTTCTCAAGTCTACGCGTAAGAAGTTACTACGCGTAAACTCTTGTCTACGTGTACTAGGAATCTACGCGTAAGGTTCTTTCTACGCATAAGCTGATTTCTACGTTTAAGGCTACTTCATCAACAAACTCAAAGTTTCATTCGACTACTAAGATCCATCATCAACACAAGTTTCAAGATGTCTCAACCACCATACTCTAGCTACTTTCCTCATGAGTATCCTCAACAACAACATCAACTAACACAAAAACAATAATTCTATCAATAATATCCTCCACCATCTCAACAACAATTGCAACAATTTCAACAACAATTTCAACCGCCGTCTCAAATGTACATTCCTCAAGGAGCAAACCCTCTTCCACCACATATGGTTCAACCAAACCCTCGTCAACAAGTTCAACATTAAAAATACTTCCAATATCAATATCCGGCTAAGTATGCTATGAATGTTACAACGCAAAAGGAACCTTCTTGGTTTGCAAAGATGTGTGAAGCTTTAAGTAGCCAACAATCCATTCATGAAGCTGGATCCCTTGATAGACCTCCAATGCTCACTCCCGAAAACTACGATCAATGGGTGATAAGGTTCTTTAGGTTTTGTGATCTCAAGAATCCACATGGTAAGTTTTTGAAGAAGGTCATCTTTGAAGGTCCTTTTTTAGATGCCTACTATCACTGTACCCGGAGATCCGAATGCTAATCCACCAAGAGATGATGTTACCAACGTTGTCGGTCTTGATCGACTTACTACTGACCAACTTCTTCACTTAGAAGCCGATGAACTTGCAATGCAATATATCCTTTTGGGATTACCCAATCCGATACTTCGTAGTGTTGATGCTCAAAAGACTCCTAAAGCAATGTGGGAGCACATTCATCTTCTAATGGAAGGCACTGAACTCAATCAAGAGGACATGGAATCCAAAATCTACTTAGCATATGAACACTTCATGATTGAACCAGGGGAGACGTTAGAGTCATATCATCATCGTTTCTCAGACATCATCAATGACTTGGATAAACATAATATCATTATACCAAGGATTGCAATCAACACAAAGTTCCTGAGTTGTCTTGGTCCTTATTGGGAGAAGTATGTTATATTCATCCGTCAAGCTAAGAATCTTCATCAAGCTACATACAGATTGTTGTATGACTATTTGAAGCACCACCAAAAGGAAGTTGACAAAGAAAGAATCATCCGCGGAGTCCCTGTTTCACCTTCACTCCTGGATAATCAAACTCTTGCTTTGTATACTCAAGCATGTTATCCTAAATTTCCAACCTTGCCAACTGTCTTCACAAACCCTCCATAACCAACTGCTCAGATTACACCATATGATCCATCACAACAACAATCACAAGAAACTCAATTTGTTCCATACAACAACAACAATGATCAAGCACTCTACAGTGAATCAACTGAGGATGCAGAAGCCTTCGATGCATTGAATCAAGGATTTGTAATGATTGCAAGAGCCTTCAGACGATTTGCTAACAAATCCAACAACCGAGTTCATACCTCATCAAATACAAGAAATCAAGCTATTGTTAACAATGGAAGGGTTGAGGTTCAGAATCGTGGAAATGGTCATAAGATGAATAGTGGTCAAGGGTTTAATGTTAATGGAAGGAATAACATGGGTGCTCCACAACAAAGGGTTCAAGTAGTTGATCAGGGAAATGCTCAGACTAGGGTTAATGGTCTCCGATGCTACAACTGCAATGAGAAGGGTCATCTGGCTAATGCATGCCCAAAGCCGAGAATAAGAGGCAGCGCTTATCACAAAGAGGGTTTACTCTTGGCTCTCAAAGATGAAGCTGGTGGAACACTTACCAACAAGGAACAAAGCTTCATGGCTAATGCAGATTCTGATGATGACATGGAGGACTTGCAAGCTAATGCAGCTGTGATGTTAATGACAAACATGCAAGAGCTTCACATGAGTGACACAGGCCCAGTGTATGACACTGATGGCTTGTATCAGGTACCGGATCAACATATACTCATTAATGATCTGATATCTCCGCCAACATCTGCATCCGACGAGGCTCAAAGTGTTCAACAGGAATCTTCTACATCTCATTCCGACGATAATCAAATGGATCCCGTAGTTATATTTGACGATCAAGATGACCTTATGGTTAATATTGATAATCAAGTTGACTCCGTGGTTATATTTGAGGATCTAAATAATGATCATGTTGAGACTCAAGTTGAACAAGATGAACCTTTGTCTAATCCAGATCTTGAGCTCATGACCAACTTAATTCAGACCACCCAATCTCAATTGGAAAAGTACAATGACATCAATAAGAAACTGCAAGATAAAATTGCACTGTTGACTAAGGATAATGAATGCTATAAGTTCCAACTAAACATTTTTGAAACTAAAGAGAAACGTGAAAAAGGGTTTGAAGTCGCTTTTGCAAAATCATACCAAAATGAAAAATCTTTGGAAAAACAGATATGTGATCTAGTTTCCTCCAAGAATGCATTGCTTTCTCAAATAGAACAATTAAAATATGATCATAAACAACAACTTAACGCTCTCACTTCGGAAAATCAAAAAGCCAAGTCTGAGTTGTTAACTTGTCAAAATCATTTTTGTGAGTACAAAAAGCATTCGAGGAAACAAATAGATGACTATCTTGAGGAAACTGTCGACTTACAACACAAAATCAAAGAGTTCCGAAATGTTGTTTATAAACATGGTGAGTCAATCACAACAATTTAAAAATTTTCTTTTAAACCAAATCCAAATGGATATGGACCAATTCTTGCTGATTACCAACCAAGTTTTTCACATAGAGCATTCAAACCAAATACTCAAGTTTACAGTGCATAACATAGAATTGATGACTCAATTATGAGTGTTGTTGAATATAATCATACTGAGGAATTAGATGCAGAAGACGAGAGTCGGTTAAAAATGGAAAATGTTGTTTATAACAAACCATTTAACTATTCCAAAGCCGTAACTTTCGTCACACAACAGGATACTTCTAACACACCTTGTGTTATCACACCTAATCCTGATTCCTCCTCTCATGATGGTCCCCACTCCAATGTTGCACAAATTAATGGTCCTTTACCTTCTCTTAGTGAAATAAATCCATTAGCTGAACGATGTCAAGTTCTAAAATATTTTGACACTTTTATGTCTGACATCAAACTTTTGGAACATGCAATTGAAGTTAATTCTAAAATAAAAGCTGAACATTTTCAATCGCCATTTGCGCGACAACAAAGGGATATTTTTCAAAAAGGGCTTTTACCCATGTCCGAAATCTAAAAATGTGTGCAATTTATTAGGAACGGGAACTTCAGAAAGAGATTGGACTTATGAAAATAGTTTTCGAGAAAACAGAAACATCGATTTCAAATACTAAACATAAAAAGAAAATGTTAAGAAATCATGTTGACCGACTCTTGGAAGATGTTATCTGTGCTGATACCATAAATGTTGTGTTATTACATTCCGTTGCATATGCATTTGATTATATCGCTGTTGATTCTGTTGATAATGTTGAGAATACCGATAATGTCACAAGTCGAGTCTTTCAAACTTGAAAATGAGCGATTGTTAAATGAGCTTTCGAATGCTAAACTTCGTCTTCAATGGTGTCAAAAAGATTGTCAAAATCGAGAACTTGCTTTTCAAAACAAAAATCAACCAGTTGCGTTCATAATCTTTTGATCCAAAAATAGAACAACTGAATGATGAAAACGTGTCTTTAAAATGTCAAATTTCAAAATATGAACAAGAAATTGCCAAAGTCAAAACAGAATATGGTGTCATATTTGATTTGCTCAAAAAGACTCGTGCTAAAGCATCAAAAGATGCTGATGATCATCTTGCATATACCAAAGAAGTTTTACAAAATAATGAAAACACTCGCTCTGAAAATCAAGATTTGGTACACACTATCCATGACTTAAAAGCGGAATTGGTAAAACTTAAGGAAGATAAGATTAGTAACACAAGTGTACTTTCCCCAAGAATATTTAAAATTGACTCTAGAACGCCTAATGACAAACCACAAGATACTAATATGCTTCCTTCCACTGAAACAGGAATAGTTGCTTCTTTTCCCAACGTTAGCACTTCACATCTTAAGAGCAAAAACAGGAAGAATAGGAAGTTGCAACGTAAGAGAAGAACAATAAAGACCTCTGAAGTAGAAGAACACCTTAGGACTTTGAATAAAACTCAAGTTGCACCCACTTTAGACATTGCGTTAGACAAATGTAATAGCAAAAGTGATGTAACGAATGCTGAACCTTTAAGTACTTTATGATTGTAACAACGCGCATATTTTGGGTTACTTTTCATATTTTTGAAAAGTTACTATTCACTTTTACTATTCACTTTCACTATTCATCCTGTAAAATTTTTATTTCACATTCTCGTAAGATAAATTATTTTAGTAATGACCTGAGAGTTTGACAATCGTTAGATCATTTTCGCAAAAGTTATTAAGAAAACATCGTCTTAAAGTTTCATTTTGGTCGGAACACCATTTCAACATCCCGCGCATAACGAAAACCAACTCTGACAATTTTCCCCACATCAGATTAATTTTTAGATCACTCATAATTAATTTGAGAATTTTTAAGATTTCTTTTAAATGTTACCAAATAAACTCTGAGCCATACAAGACTAAACTTACGTTTTAAACAAATCTACGTAGACCCAGACTTAACCATTTCTGCACTGTATTTTCTAAGATGTTTAGAAACTTTTACATTTTTGGAAAATTCAAACATATTTCCCTCCTCCTTTGACCATAAAGAAATTAACCTTGTACGTTCTACATTTTTGCTTAAATCGCGTAACTTTTAAACTTCACGTACAACTGTTAAGTTATCTCACGTATAACGAAAACCATATTTTGCCATCTCATATCACTTTTAGACTAATTTTAGTCTACTCTAAATAAATTCACGATCATTTCCCTGAAATTTCGTTCTTTTCTGATAAACTGCGAATTACGCGTTTTTGACCTGTGTTTCCAGTTTTAAGCAGCGTTTTTGCATCCAATAAGACTTATCACCCATTTTATATTTTTAGATGGAGTATAATGATGAGTTTCATCATTCCTATAATTTTCGTATTTTTACGATACCCGATTTTACGTTTTATGGCTTAACAACTTACGGTTGGCATTTAACGGAACCAAATCATGCTCTAAACTCAAGATAAGACCAAGACTTATCATCTAAGCCACCTATGCATGTTATGGCCGACTTAAGGGGGGGGGGAGTCATCATCTTGGTGTCTTAATCCCAACCATGGTTCATTTAGATCATTACATGTGTCCTAACTTAACCATGGTTAACATTTAACCCAATATATGGTTAACCAAACTTACCTCCTATAAATAGCAAGTGAAATACATCCTAAAAACCCTCATAAACTGATTTGGGTCGTTCATAGCATAAAACATTCATATCTTCCATAATTTGATCTATAAACTCCAAGTTTATGCAAAGAAGTTTCAAGTAGTAAGTTACTACATCAAATCTCTAGCAAGTTTAAGTGATCTTATTGAGTTTAGATCCACTCAAGTCACTTAGTACTTCATCACCAAATCTTCAAGATCACAAGGGTTCCAAGGTGTAGAAAGCTAGCTCAATTCAAGGTCCTAAGTGTTCAATCAAAGTCTGATCCTTACTAGTTACTCCTTTCTTAATTGAAAGCCAAAAGTTGTAAGCAACTAATCACCACCATCATCTCATCTTTATTATTCATAATCTTAACAATTCCATGCTATATATATAGTTACTATGTTGATTCATGATGTACATATACTCAATCACATGTTTTAATTCACATATTGTCGTAAAAGTAACAAAATAGTAAACTAGTCATATTCTACACATTTGAGACCATTAAAACCAGTCACATATGAACTTTCTAACTGACATACTATGGTAGACAAGATAAAAAGGAAAACGTAGCAATTTGAATCACCTAAAATGAGTACACGAGTCAAAAGATACGGCCAAAAGAAGTTAGCAAAACCAAAACGCCGAAACTGCCAAATTGAACATGTTAAGGGTCTGTCCGTTTTAAAAGTGGTACTTCTGGTCCGAATCATCCAAAAGTTAAAAAACGAAATTTGTCCGGAACGACGTTTTCCTTCAGTAGGATAGATGCTCGGACCTTGAAAACGCTTAAATAGGCCATATTCTTTCAAAAACTGAAACTGCCTTATATATAGTTTCACAACTATACTTTTGTCACAACTAAAAGCAAACCAAGAGGCCTAATGGCCATAAGCCAAGACCACGGCCACGACTAAGGTCAAGGCTGAGTCTCAAGACCATGGTAGTCAAGACCAAAGCCACGACAAGGCCATGGGTAAAGCCTCAAGGCTTATTTACCCAAGACCGTTAACTAAGGTGTTAACCTTGGCAAATCGACACCAACATAAACCAAATGACATAACTTTATATACTTACATTATCAAATGATCATATTTATGAAATGACGATACTTGTGATAACCATTATGATTTCTTAATCATAACCAAACAACCTTGTAACTTGTGTTTACAAACCATATGACACTTATGATATATAAACAAAACTTATGTTTTATCTACTAAGTGCTACAATACTAGGGAGCTTCATGTGAGGGATTTCATTTGGGTAAACGTATCGACGAGTTGCTGGATTTACGAATTAAAGTGTCCTAGCTCCTGGAACGTTTGCTACATGACCTCTGAATTATGATGGCCCGAATGGTAGTACGATATATATAAACTAAACATGTTTTCACAACTAGACCATTTCTATAAACGACATACTCAAATACCATATACCACATCATGATCAACATAGAGATGTATATAGGCTTGTTATTTCTTTTGCATCATTATTTCAGCCCTAAGTCGCAACATCCTATTCTAGGTTGCTCGTAGAATTTCTCACGACATATCCATCATTCTCATTATATATTTGATATCATTTACTCTCGGTGAGTTCATAGCCCCACTTTCTATTACTTAATTGTTTTACAAACCCTTGGGGGGAATACATGCTTTATTTTAAATCGAACACATTGCTTTCAAACTTTATACTTATCTGATTGTTTTATTTTCACTAAGTAACCATCATTATCAAACAAAAGCGGGCTCAAGTCACATACTTGAGGCAGCCGTATCAAACAAAAGCGGGCTCAAGTATCATATACTTGAGGTAGCCGTACCAAACAATAATATCTGTTTTGTTTTCAAACCATTGGTGTGAGTCTAATTAACTCACACTACCAACATAATGTGTTCAACCATCAAACAAACTCTATGAATTTCACTCAACCTTTGTGTTGACAGTTTTAAGCATGTATTTCAGGTCCATAACGTCGGAAGCTGGCACAGAAGAGCAAGGACTAGATCAAGAAGGCTATAATTATTTTATCATTCAAGAAAGACATCAAAAGACTTTATATTGATGCATTTTGTAAACAATGGAACCAACTGGGACCTATTTTGTAAACTATGATATATTTAAATAATTTGAATGATAAATCATTTTTAAAACGACTCCTTTAGAGATCGTTTTCTATTATTATGACTGTTGTGCCGTCGAGTAACACCCAGTTTGAATTCCGCTGCGTATCACGAAATTGGGGGTGTTACAGATTGGTATCAGAGCATTAATTATAACGAAACGGGTCTAATTGTGACCTAAACTATAACTACTTTTACAAACAAAATATTTTATAGCCTTCCGTTCTCCGTGCCTTCCATCCTCCAGACGATTATGTGACTTTTAGGCATTTTAAGCTATACAAACATACTAGCATATTGATATATACACTCGACATAATTTCAATCATAAACAATGTACTCAACATATCTGCGTATGCCTATTCTAAGGCATTACGACACAATCATATTTTCCCAATCATGTATCTACTCGTGCATTTTAGGATTACGAAACTTTATCCAAGACATTGTAACTGATTACAATGGTCTTTCCTACTTCCCAGACATTGTGAGATACAATGGTCTCATTCATTTTTCAAGAGACTGTAAATGCTACAGTGGTCTCCATTACATTCTCAGACACTGTAAATCCTACAGTGGTCTCCATTACATTCTCAGACACTGTAAATCCTACAGTGGCCTCCATTACATTCTCAGACATTGTAAATCCTACAGTGGTCTCAATTACATCTCCACACTGTAAATGAAGCAATTAACTCATTTATTCCTTAGACATTGTGAATTACACAATGATCTCTCTGTCATTTCTTAAGACATTATGAGGTACACAATGGTCTAATTTATTTCTCAAGACATTGTGAGTACACAATGATCTCTCTATCATTTCTCAAGACATTGTGAGTTACACAATGATCTCTCCATCATTTCTCAAGACATTGTGAGGTACACAATGGTCTAATTTATTTCTCAAGACATTGTGAGTACACAATGATCTCTCTATCATTTCTCAAGACATTGTGAGTTACACAATGATCTCTCTATTATTTCTCAAGACATTGTGAGTTACACAATGGTCTTATTTACTTCACAGACATTGTAAGTTATACAAAGTCTCTAGGAATTATCTTATAAACCATATATGATATTGTTTTACATGAAACCCGTCACAATCTATCAATTTACCTAATGGAAATACAAGAAATGGGATTTCTAAAAGATAAACTGACTAATCATTTACAAAACCTGAAGTTCAGCAACTTTCTCTACATTCATCAAAATTCTCTTCTGAATCCTTCATTGTTAAAGGTCCGTGATGCTAGCCAAGTATGGACTATTTTAGAATTACTTAAGATTTCCTTTCCACACGTATCTACCCATACTATCTTCTATGCAATGGAATGTGAAAACATAGGTTACAAGTCTTTTATGGCCAGGACTTGCAACTGAATGGTCTGATATCGCCTTTGCTTAGTGGGCAATTTCTCAAAAGCTATGGACATATCACAAGTATACCTAATTTAGGTATTTGAAAATTTTATCGAACCTCGGCTAAATATAGCCTAATCACCTATATTTAACCTAGGGATAGTGGAACATAGTCTGATTAACTATGTTCGTCTTAAATTTTTCAAACACTGAGAATAGTTATACAAGGGTTATATTCAGGTTAATTTCCTACTTAAACTCGATTAACCACCATAATTCATTAAAAAGATCTAGAGACACGATAGTGTCTTACCACTCAGCAAAATCTTAACATCTTATTTATACTACCTAATTTCATTCTTGAAATTTTCATACATAAGATAATCCGAACTGCTATCTTGGGATAGTCATCAAATATTCTCGTCATTTCTTAGAAGTACTAGCCTGTTTAGGTTTCAAGGATATCATTCCGCCATATTCCTTTAAAATTCAGTTTTGATTTTAAAGCAAACTTGACATCTCTACCTAAGAATAATGGTAAACATATACTACACTCTCCTAATAATCAACATATAACTTCATTATCTAAACCCCATTATAAGTCAGTATGTAAAACTTCACAGTATCACGTTTCTTTCAAACACTAACACAATACGATATAGCCTTCATCCCGAAACCACCTAAGACATGATCAACTTTGGAAATGGTTTGGATAACCACTTGCCACTATCAAGACTCTCCTACAAACGACAGTTATCACATCATTATAAGCCATTTCACATCAACAACATCTTATATCTTTATATTATCAACTTAAGCCACCACAAAAAACATAAAATGGTACATAACACATTCTATGACCAGAAACTTGAGAACGCAAATATTAGAATTCGGCGTATACACTCTCATTTTCCTAAACACTTTAACATCAGTAACACACATTGAATTCCGGGACGGAATTCCCATTAAGGTGGTGAGACTGTAACAACGCGCATTTTTTGGGTTACTTTTCATATTTTTGAAAAGTTACTATTCACTTTTACTATTCACTTTCACTATTCATCCCGTAAAATTTTTATTTCACATTCTCATAAGATAAATTATTTTAGTAATAACCTGAGAGTTTGACAATCGTTAGATCATTTTCGCAAAATTTATTAAGAAAACATCGTCTTAAAGTTTCATTTTGGTCGGAATACCATTTCAACATCCCGCGCATAACGAAAACCAACTCTGACAGTTTTCCCCACATCAGATTAATTTTTAGATCACTCTTAATTAATTTGAGAATTTTTAAGATTTCTTTTAAATGTTACCAAATAAACCCTAAGCCGTACGAGACTAAACTTACGGTTTAAACAAATCTACGTAGACCCAGACTTAACCATTTCTGCACTGTATTTTCTAAGATGTTTAGAAACTTTTACATTTTTGGAAAAGTCAAACATATTTCCCTCCTCCTTTGACCATAAAGAAATTAACCTTGTACGTTCTACATTTTTGCTTAAATCGCGTAACTTTTAAACTTCACGTATAACTGTTAAGTTATCTCACGTATAACGAAAACCACATTTTGACATCTCATATCACTTTTAGACTAATTTTAGTCTACTCTAAATAAATTCACGATCATTTCCCTGAAATTTCGTTCTTTTCTGATAAACTGCGAATTACGCGTTTTTGACCCGTGTTTCCAGTTTTAAGCAGCGTTTTTGCACCCAATAAGACTTATCACCCATTTTATATTTTTAGATGGAGTATAATGATGAGTTTCATCATTCCTACAATTTTCGTAATTTTACGATACCCGGTTTTACGTTTTATGGCTTAACAACTTACGGTTGGCATTTAACGGAACCAAATCATGCTCTAAACTCAAGATAAGACCAAGACTTATCATCTAAGCCACCTATGCATGTTATGGCCGACTTAAGGGGGGGGGGAGTCATCATCTTGGTGGCTTAATCCTAACCATGGTTCATTTAGATCATTACATGTGTCCTAACTTAACCATGGTTAACATTTAACCCAATATATGGTTAACCAAACTTACCCTACAATAAATAGCAAGTGAAGTACATCCTAAACACCCTCATAAACTGATTTGGGTCGTTCATAGCATAAAACATTCATATCTTCCATAATTTGATCTATAAACTCCAAGTTTATGCAAAGAAGTTTCAAGTAGTAAGTTACTACATCAAATCTCTAGAAAGTTTAAGTGATCTTCTTGAGTTTAGATCCACTCAAGTCACTTAGTACTTCATCACCAACTCTTCAAGATCACAAGGGTTCCAAGGTGTAGAAAGCTAGCTCAATTCAAGGTCCTAAGTGTTCAATCAAAGTCCGCTCCTTACTAGTTACTCCTTTCTTAATTGAAAGCCAAAAGTTGTAAGCAACTAATCACCACCACCATCTCATCTTTATTATTCATAATCTTAACAATTTCATGCTATATATATAGTTACTATGTTGATTCATGATGTACATATACTCAATCACATGTTTTAATTCACATATTGTCCTAAAAGTAACAACTAGTAAACTAGTCATATTCTATACATTTGAGACTATTAAAACCAGTCTCATATGGACTTTCTAACTTACATACTATGGTAGACAAGATAAAAAGGAAAACGTAGCAATTTGAATCACTTAAAACGAGTACACGAGTCAAAAGATACGGCCAAAAGAAGTTAGCAAAACCAAAACGCCGAAACTGCCAAATTGAACCTGTTAAGGGTCTGTCCGTTTTAAAAGTGGTACTTCTGGTCCGAATCATCAAAAAGTTAAAACATGAAATTTGTCCGGAACGACGTTTTCCTTCATTAGTTAAGAATCTCGGACCTTGAAAACGCTTAAATAGGCCATATTCTTTCAAAAACTGAAACTGCCTTATATATAGTTTCACAACTATACTTTTGTCACAACTAAAAGCAAACCAAGAGGCCTAATGGCCATAAGCCAAGACCACGGCCACGGCTAAGGTCAAGGCTGAGTCTCATGACCATGTTAGTCAAGACCAAAGTCACCGAAAGGCCATGGCTAAAGCCTCAAGGCTTATTTACCCAAGACCGTTAACTAAGGTGTTAACTTTGGCAAATCGACACCAACATAAACCAAACGACATAACTTTATATACTTACATTATCAAATGATCATATTTATGAAATGACGATACTTGTGATAACCATTATGATTTCTTAATCATAACCAAACAACCTTGTAACTTGTGTTTACAAACCATAGACGAGTTGCTAGATTTACGAATTAAAGTGTCCTAGCTCCTCGAACGTTTACTACATGACCTTTGAATTATGATGGCCCGAACGGTAGTACGATATATATAAACTAAACATGTTTTCACAACTAGACCATTTCTATAAACGACATATTTAAATACCATATACTACATCATGATCAACATAGAGAAGTATATAGGCTTGTTATTTCTTTCGCATCATTATTTCAGCCCTAAGTCGCAACATCCTATTCTAGGTTGCTCGTAGAAGTTCTCACGGCATATCCATCATTCTCATTATACATTTGATATCATTTACTCTCGGTGAGTTCATAGCCCCACTTTCTATTACTTAATTGTTTTTCAAACCCTTGGGGGGAATACATGCTTTATTTTAAATCGAACACATTGCTTTCAAACTGTATACTTATCTGATTGTTTTATTTCCACTAAGTAACCATCATTATCAAACAAAAGCGGGCTCAAGTATCACATACTTGAGGCAACCGTATCAAACAAAAGCGGGCTCAAGTATCATATACTTGAGGCAGCCGTACCAAACAATAATATATGTTTTGTTTTCAAACCATTGGTGTGAGTCTAATTAACTCACACTACCAACATAATGTGTTCAACCATCAAACAAACTCTATGAATTTCACTCAACCTTTGTGTTGAAAGTTTTAAGCATGTATTTCAGGTCCATAATGTCGGAAGCTGGCACGGAAGAGCAAGGACTAGATCAAGAAGGCTATAATTATTTTATCATTCAAGAAAGACATCAAAAGACTTTATATTGATGCATTTTGTAAACAATAGAACCAACTGGGACCTATTTTGTAAACTCTGATATATTTAAATAATTTGAATGATAAATCCTTTTTAAAACGACTCCTTTAGAGATCATTTTCTATTATTATGACTGTTGTGCCGTCGAGTAACACCCAGTTTGAATTCCGCTGCGTATCACGAAATTGGGGGTGTTACAATGATAAATGTGTTGCTAATGCTATCTTATCTCGTAAGCGGAACAATAGAAAACGGAATACCTCTAGGCCCACTAATGCTTCTAAGTCTGTGCTAGGTAAACCGTCCTCTAGTGTTTCTGCTACGATCATTGATGTACCCATAGAAACCACTTCACCTCCTAGGAAGAACTTATCACCTAGTGCATTCACTAAGACTAAAGCAAAGACTAGTTGGACTTGGCAGAGATGGTTACAAACCATACCAGGCTTTAAATGGATTCCTAAAATCATTAACATGTGTGTTTCAACGATAACTGTAACGGAACCCACTAACTCTTCGGGTTCCACCTCTACTTATATTCCACCTGTGTCGTCTGTGTGTAATGCAGGTGATACAGATCATCCTCTGGATTGTTGATAGCGGATGTTCCCGGCACATGACAGGCAATCTCAAACTGTTATCAAACTTTGTCTCAAAGTTTATCGGCACTGTCAGGTTCGGGAATGATCACTTCGCAGCTATCATGGGCTACGGAGATTACATCAATGGGAACATCGAAATTAGCAGAGTTTATTATGTGGAAGGTCTCGGTCACAATCTCTTTTCTGTCGGCCAATTTTGTGATGGAGATTTGGAAGTTGCATTTAGGGAGAAAACTTGTTTCATTCGTGATCTACAAGGAAATGATCTTATGTCTGGAAACCGCACATCAAGCCTTTACACAATATCAATGCAAGACATGATTGCTTCATCTCCCATTTGTCTACTCTCTAAGGCAACATCAACAAAATCTTGGCTGTGGCACTGTCGACTTTCACACTTAAACTTTCAAACCATAACAAATCTTGCACGATACAAACTCGTTGAAGGTCTTCCAAGATTTCGGTATTCTAAAGATCATCTATGCTCAGCTTGTGAACAATGGGAAAGCACTCGTGCTCACTTTCCTTCAAAGGTGGAACACAGCTCTCAGCATGTTAGGAATTGGAAATTCCATAAGGAAGTGTCGGTCACCCCAATTATAGTCTAGCATATGTTAGCTCGTAGACATATCGTTATTTACGTTATTAAGTAGTCAATTAGTTAGTTGTTAGCTTAGTTATTACTTTAGTGTAACACCGTGGAAGAAGGACGGGTCTTTACCCACTGTATGCCTGATCCACAGCCCGACAGGAGGGCGTTTAGTTTGTAACTATAAATACCCTTCCCACTAAGGTAAGGGTCATGCTTCTTGGATAATCTAACATTTTCTCTTTTGTTTATCTCTCCAGAATCACCCTCTCCTCTCTTCATCTCTCTAAAATGGCTCTCTTGTTTAATCATAATCCTAGACCACCCGAATCATCTAAACAACATAAAATATACGATCCTACAATTGGTATCAAAGCCAAATTGTGTTGTTTTTGGTTTTTGAGCGGTTTTGCACTTGTCTTAGTATGAGGTTTGATATGGTTTGATGTTGTTTCGATGGGTATTGATGCTGTTTTGATATTTGGTGTTGTTGGTTGTTGAATCCGGTCTATAACTGTGTTTAAATGGTCAAAACAGATTTTCTACAAGTTATACTACAAGTTCTGTTGAGACTTATGTTGTTCCAAAGCTGTTTTTGGTGTGAATTTGCTGGTTTTGCATGTTTCTGCTGATGATCATTTATGTGTTGCTGCTTGTTTTAGTTTCTGGGTCTGATTAGTGGAGCTCTGTTCTACTGCTGCTGGTGTTCTTAAAATAAGCGATTTGTTTCAAATTCATGGATGCAGTTTGTTACAATTCTTATATGCGGTTTGTCAGTTAGTATATGTCCAAATTCTATGAATTCAAAGCGATTTGTCTATGTTGATTACTGAAGCGATTTGTGCTGATAAGAAAGCGGTTTGTGTGATTATGTCATGAAGCGACTTGTCTCAAACGCTTTATTGAAAGCGATTTGTCTTATAATCATGAAGCAATTTGAGCGTATAATGCTTTTTGACTATTGAGTCAAAAGCGATTTGTTGACCGAAACTGATTGAGGTTTGACTTAATGAAAGCGTTTTGTTGTTTATCTGGGTATGAGATTTGTGAAGAAAAAGGATGAAGAGGTTTATCTCTGTTAATAGATATGCAGTTTGACATCACTGCATCTCTTATATCAAAACCAAATCAGTTTCTATTCATTCATGAATACAAATCATCAACAAACCATTTTACTATCTTAAATCATTTCCATCAACATCACTACATCATTTCTTGAATCAAAAGGTAAATCAAAATGAAAGTAATTCGATCTCAGCTCGGTTCCTTTTGTGTGTGGTTCTACATAACACATAAATCTCATTCGATCTATACACAAAGGAACAAATGCCTCATTGATCTATTTTTTTAAGATTACACCTCAGGTTAAATATTCAATCTCAGTGTGTTTATCAAGGGTTTGTATATCTCAACAAAGTTAAAGATCTTTTGAGATTCTTATAACTAACCTCTCGACACATCTTCATAGATCTCTTATGCTGAAATTATAAGCTTAAATTAAATCATGTGATCTCAGTTTTATTCGTGTGATATACAAGTTATCATGACTCAGGGTCCTTAAACACGATTTTTAACCATCATTGATCAAAAGGCCGTTGATTATTTTCGACAATTAAAGAAGTTATTACAACAAGTACTGCTGAATCTCTTCCTTGTGTCGTTAATATGAATAAGAATCAAATCAAATGAAATGATAATATACGAGTTCAGAAAAGAGTATAACAATAATGTTAACCCTTTTTTCTTGGCTCGTTTTATAGACAATTTTTTGTTCGAATTCAAAACTTACCAAGTGACGAGAAGGAGCTTAATTGAACCTACGTTAAAGCCGGTCATATCACTATACCATCCCTGTGGCATCGAAGGTCCTCTTGCCATCCCTGTGGCGAGGCCTTGTGTTAATCGTTGCTGTGTTGTGAGCATTTTTTTTAAGGATGGAGGCGTACTGATAAATATTTAGGGTTAAGGTGAGAGAGATTAGGAAGGGGGGGGGGGGCGGATGTGATATGATTAGGGTTTTTCTATGAGAAACGAGTTTAGGTTTGAGTTTATATTATGTCTTATTTCCGGTTACTAGTGTGTAATGGAATTGGATCTCGCATAACGGTCTGGGCCTCCTACTATTTCTTTAGAGAATCTGGACTGGGCTCAAGCAAACCGGACTTATTGGGGATTGATGGGCTGTTGGATCCGAATGGGTTTGATAAGGGTTGACTCTCAAATCATGAACTGTGATGAGACTAACTTGACACTATCGAGTATTTTTTGATATTATTGGATATGCGAATTTTGTTAACCAAATTTTCTTACAATATTGCAATATATTGGAAAATTAATTGGTATTTTGGTTACAAATTTCACGGGGGATATTTAGTCACGACTTGAGTTATTTGTTGATCTTTAATGATGTTCGAGGTTCTAGTCCGTCATTATTGATTTGGTATTGAAGTGACAGTTCAAACGGTTTTAAGTGGATGGACAATGGACTTAATGATGCTTGATGATGAGATTTGATGAGTTATGAGAATTGTTGTTGATAGTTATTGTGCTATGAGGTTTATTACTTTGTTTTATACATTTTCACGGAAAATATTATGTCACGACTTGAATTGATAGTTGAACAAGGTGACTATGTGGTTGTTTGTACGGTACTTCTTATTTGGCTTTGAAGTGAGGTTTTCCAAGCGCGTTCACTTATTTCGTCTTCTTTCTTTCTACCCTTCCGCGAAGATGACTTGTTTGGGCGTTTATTGAGTGTGATAAAGACTTGGCTATTCAGTTACTGTTGTGATTCTTTCTCGCTTTACACACAACGTAGCTATCACTTCGGTGTCTCACGCAGTTGAGGATATGTCAAGAGGTTTTGTACATTGGGTACACCGTTTCTTTTTCACAAGGATTAGTACAAGCTTAAGTAACAAATCTGGGGAATTCTACTTCATGTTCAAGTTTGGTATATCGGATTTACTTCAGCAAATGGTCACAGCAATTGTCGACAGAATTCGTGGATGATGTGTTTATCAATGCATTTAAAGGATGAGATGTGGTCAACAATTCTCATGAGATATTCAACACCACAGAATGTCAATGATACTTCATAGTCTAAGCAAAATCTTTCAAAAATCTTCAGCGTCAGTCATGATTTTTCAAGATGTTTGCTTATGACAAGAAATTTTCGTGCAGATGGTCGTACACGTTAATGATACTTCCGAAAGTTCGAAACCATCATGGGGGAGAAACGTGTACTTTGATGCTTTACGGTCAACCTCAGGGAAAAGGTGTTTATTCTACTTGACTCAGTATGGTTTGTGAAGTTGTCTACATATGGGTAAAGAATTGTTGATGTTATTGTTGATGATGGAGAATGAACCGCTGATGAACCGCTGCATGTTTCCCTAAAACAGATATTTACCGAAACCAAAGTTGTCATAGCACATTCAAGCTGACATTGTTTATGGTTTTGTCTTGATTTTGTAAAATCCTGCGAAAGAATCTATTTCTCGATTTAAATCATAGATTTGTAAAATCCCGTGACGATGGAAACATCCTGGTAATTGTAAAGTGCATTTCCGGATCTATCTTACGGTTTATTCTTGATTTTGTAAAATCCCGCGAAAGAAACTATTTCTCGGTTTAAACCATAGAGTTGTAAAATCCCGTAATGATGGAACCATCCTGGAGAAAGGAAAGTGTAATTCGGGATCTTATTTGATGCTGGTGCTACGGTTTCTGTTTCGAAGAAGAGATAAAAGGGTGTACTTCATGAATTGGGTGGTTGTTTGGATTGTCCTCATGGTAGTTTGGTAATTACTTGGTTTTACGGGGTAATATGTGTTTAACCATGGTCGGGATGAAACCATTATCAAAGTTCATTTAAATGTTAAACAAGGCTAGATTTGAGCAGTTAACCAGAAGATGTGACAACGACATTAATTCAGTATTATTTATTTGAGGTTGAAGTGAAATATCACGGGCAAGTGGACTTAGTATCTGAAGGTATCGGGGATGGCTGGATGAAGATTCTTCAAGATCCTTGTTCGAGCTTTTAATATTTTCAAAAACGAAGACATGAAAATCTAGTTATTTTTGGGTAACTTTTTCCTTTTCTTTTACCACTTGGCGGAATTGGGCTCTTACCACCACAAAATAACTATCACTTTAAGGAGTTACGTTGTAGTGCTCAGTGTCACATTCAATTTTGGATTTTCAAGAGGTGATGTACGTCTTATACTTGATGGTTGGTTGGATGAAGAGTATAGAGTACTTAGAGATTCAATGGAGGATGAACTCTTGGCACCGCTCTTTGTTACTTATGTGCAAGTTTAAGTCACGAGTTCAGGTTAGTTTACTTCAGGGTCAAATTCATCATATTGGATTTTGTCCATCAGCTATTACGACAAAGAGCCTACTGAATGATAATGGGATTGATAACAAGTTTGCCAAGAGAGATTGAAAAGAGAGAGATTATGACGTTCGAACACAACAGTTCAAGCCTCGTACTCTAAAGAAAAGAAATGTGTACGTTTTAGTGTGCATTATCTTCAAAAGAAGAGAAATCTTCTAATGACGTTTGAACACAATAGTTCAAGCCTCGTACTCCAAAGAAATGAAAAGTGTACTCGTCAGTGCGCTTTATCTTCTGAAGAAGAGAAATCTTCTTATTTATGACCATTCTCGTCAACATACTTCATACTTTTTCCATGCGCGTTCAGTTATCAAGTGAATCGGACTACTGTTGATTGTTTTCTTATTCCACTTTCTCAATTATAATGACGATGGCGACATCATATGCTACTTTTGAGGGGGAGAAGTGTGAATAGACTACATTTGTTGAAGATATTCACTAGTTTAATCAAGAATGGCAAATCCATATGCAATTCTTGAGGGGGATAAGAAGTGTGAATTTACAGCATGTTGATTGACGTCGGAGTATAAATGGTCATACGGCTCCTAACTCATGTAAGAACCGAGCTTCTTCTTATTGGGTCATCTTTACATGGAGTTTCTTCTTAAGAGCCGTTGGTTGACATCTTCACACGAACTGATGAGTTTACTGACAAAGTGCTTCCAGTTGCGGGGCTTATTTCCTTGATGAACATCTTTCTGTTCTTGTTTGATTGGGAGGGATTTGATTTAAGGGGATTTGCTTTATGTAAGTTAACGGGGAATGCATTTGGTGAGTTGAAGATGCTAACTTTCTGATCCCCAAACGGACAATCTTGAAGAAGATTGTC
This sequence comes from Chrysanthemum makinoi, assembly GCA_910596185.1. Taxonomy (NCBI): domain Eukaryota; kingdom Viridiplantae; phylum Streptophyta; class Magnoliopsida; order Asterales; family Asteraceae; genus Chrysanthemum; species Chrysanthemum makinoi. The sequence goes on along the minus strand of OU343223.1, from coordinate 213,227,450 downwards.
GGTTTAGGGGAGAGCACTAATTGGGGGAGAGTGATAAGTCAGATTTAATCCCTAATTAGACTTGCTCACATTCTACTTCAGCAAGTTTATTCTCACAAAGACTTCTAAGTATTCTTCTCAACAGATTTCAAGTATTTGGGCTTATTATGAGTTGCTGATTCTGAAGTATTAAAACCAGCAAGGGGGAAGGAGACACACATCTAAACGCGAGTAAACTTGATGAACTTAATACTTCTAAGTGATTGAAGATATCCCGGGAAGACAAATGTCATTACCGCAGAGAAACTCAAGGTTTGACTAATGGCGTTTGGTGTTATTATTCCAACTATGTGGGGGAAGAGATGGAAGAGTTAGTTTCTGGTGATAAAAGAGGTACACAATTTTGTGATGATTTCGATGCTATCGCAATCATCAGGGGAGAGAGATTGTGTACATTTGGGACGCTCAACTATTTCACTTGAGAGCTTAATCAGTGATTCAAAGATATAATCACTTATTCTGGAGTTGACATCCGCAGAGATAATCAGTGATTCGGCCTGCTTCTTCAATGTTATCGGTTATTCTCTCTTTGGGCATTTGGGTACTTCGGGTTTTTGAGCTTCATACACTATCATCAGGGGAGAGAAAAGTATACATCCGGGTTATTCTTTGCCTATCGGACTTAATCTGCTACTTCGATGTTATAAGGTTCTTTGTCTTTGGGTATATGTGTATTCTGGTTCGTGAGCTCTAGTCTAAGAGACTGACTGCATCAATTCATCTACCTGGGGGAAGTGGTATCTTGACAACTTTTTGGTATGGATCGCTTCAGACTTCAGTGGAAAAGGAATTTGAGAAGATTATTCAAGTGTGGGATGATTCTTTGCTGTTCTACTTGATGATATAACCCCGAACGGAGACTTACGATGATCATTCTTATATGGAGCAGCAAGATCGATGATATGGTGTGCTTCTTTGTGCATCTGGCTAAGGCAAGCTTGAAAGAAAGCTTAGAATCTGCTCAATAAGAAGACTTACGGTTTGGGGGGGAAGCTACCAAAGTCTCACTTTCAAATGGCTCAATTTCTCTCTTCGATTCAAGAGCCTTGGAAGCTTTGGTGGTGAATGTATAAGAGATGATGACTTCTATCTTCTACAACGAGGCTGCTCGATATCCTTATCTCGGTACTCGTATCATCATCTTCTTAAACTATATCATCTACTCTATCTGTATATATTTATCAAAAAGAAAAATATAAAAATATAAAACCAACAAAAACAAAATAGAAATATATAAAACCTACAAAAATCCATAAAAATCAGAAAATTTGAAAAAAAAAATTGTTTTTCAAAGACATATCTTCTGGTATCGATAACATCTACGGTCTTAGAAATGTCATTCAATAATGGCACGGGACTTTAGATGAAGTTCGAGCAGGAGGTGTAAATATTTTTTTCCAAAACATGTCTCAAAATATGGCTTGTAGTTACTTCTGACTGTAACCCGTGCTTAAACTATGGCTTGCTATTATTTTAGATAGCAACCCGTTTTTCAAGAAAGGAAAGTCCTGCGCTAAACCAATTTTTCAAATATTTCGTGCACTTATCCTAAAACAATATGAGGAAAGTATGTCGAAGGACTGCTGTTCCTACTCAAATATTTTTCCTTCTAAAATTCTTCAGAAAAATATTTGTTGTTTTCAAAAATGGTGGTAAATTGAATTGCTTGAAAATCGATCAGAATCACAATTTTCATAAATTTGCAAAACCCAATCAATGACTTCAGCATGGTTAAAACTTTTCATAAAATGAGTCATTGATTGAGGGGGAGAATGTTTTTTCAAATTTACATCATCTAACGGGCTTTCTTAATCATCCTATGTGCTTAACTGTAAAATACATTTGCCTATGTTGAAGGACTAGGTATCTAGGATGTGATTATCAGGATTAGATGATTAGAGTTTGATTAACATATAATTCCCATGCCTTTGTATGATCTGATTGATATGTTGGATTGACTTTTATTAGTCGATTGCTGTTTGGGTGATGTCGACCACCATATATCTATTTGTGTCTACTAACATATGCAGGTATCATGGTTCATAAGATTGTTCCCGATCCGGATCCTACAAATGAAGATGATTGGATGCCAAAAGGAAAGGGTAACTATATCTTGGGTCGACAAAAGAAGAAACGAAGCTTAATTGGATCTCTATGGATAGTTGGCACGATAGATGCAACTTCAGAGGTCTCACTGCATCAGCAGATGGTTTTCTTCAAGCCCTACAACAACAACAACAAAAGCAGCTCAACCACCTAATGTATCTTTGTGCAGGATAAGTAGTGATGATACCATTTTAAACAATTTTTAAATTATTGTTTTTGAAAATGGAAAATATTTGTTTGAAAATTAATTGAACTAAAATTTTGGAAATCAACCGGACTTCATTTTTAAACATAAGTCACTCAATCAATGACTACGGTCTTCGATTGAGGGGGAGAGTGATTTCAAACTAAATATTTTCAAACGATATTTCATCTATCAAGTCCGTTTGTACAAAATAAGTGGTGATGTAAAAATTTAATGTTATGTCATGGTATTATTGTCTTTAAAATTCAAAGATCTTTCAAAATGAAATTTTTTCTGTTCTTGTTTGATTGTGAAATTGTTCTGTTTTACTTAAAGATCTCTTAAAACTATCATACATGACACTAACAATCTTTAATGTCTAAAATTGATCCTTATCAGTCATTTTTCAAAATTAAATTTTGCCACGTCTTTCCCCAAAATTTTCTAAATGATTTAAATCAATCGGGGTCCAAAATCTCAATTGGTTTGAAATTTTTGATCGGGGGAGAGATCGTGATTTAAATCTCAAATCGGTTTTAAAGGGTGATTATTTCAAAAGCACTCCTTCCTTCATGTGCCAAACGATTTTGAAATACATAATGCACATGATTGTAGAGGAGCATTTAACCGTAAACAAGAAGAGCTTTTAAATCAGACACATTTTCTCCCATGTTTTCTAAACCTTATTAAATCACTTGGGATCCAAAATCTCAAAGGGTTTGATATTTTTGATCGGGGGAGAATTTGTGATTTAATAATGAAATTTGATAAAAAGTGATCATTTTGATTCAAATGTGCATACTGCTCTCCCATATGTGCTAAACGCTTTCGAATCTCGAAGCACATATTGAGGGGGAGCATTTCAAAAAGAAAATAAACTTTCAAGGTACAAAGATTTCTATGTTTCAACATAAGGTACCTTGATTGATTTTCTAAATGGTTTCTTAATGGATTTTGTGATCATGGATGTACTTCAAATGAACTCTTTCCTCTATGTGATAAAATGATATTCAAATATCCTACACACATATTGAGGGGGAGAATTTACCAAAGAAATTCAAATGACTTTTTCTACGGAAATTGTGATCATGAATACATTTCAAAGAACTCTTACCTCCATGTGCTAAACAATTTCAAGATAATATGCACATGTTGAGGGTGAGCATTTCTAAAGGATCAAAACAATTAAGGTACAGAATGCTTTGATATTATATCACAAGTACCTTGATTGATTTTCCAAATGATTTTTCAATTGGTTTCAAGAAGGAAAGAACTATACCAAAAGACCGACCAATTTACTTTATGCATGGTGTTTTAGGGATGGTTAGGTTAGGTATTCGTTCCCACGATCCCGCCAGAGCCGGAGGGATCTACCCAGGGATAATCCACTAGTTAGTGTAGAGTCCTTAGGTATGATGAAAAAAGGAGAAAAGTGAGAAATGGGAAGAGTGCGGACTGAGATAGAGCTAGAACTGGAATAAACCCAACAAGGTTCTAGTAATAAAGTCTCGGTAAGCACTGAAGGGGTTGAAGAATGAAAAAGAATTGAATGTGAAAAGGGTGAAAAGAAATAGCCCTCCAATAATTCAACCTTAGGGCAGAAACCGGGTTCAATACATATGCTGCTGGTGTTTACTAAGGTAACACTGGTATTGAAGACAAGACGTCATGGACCTAGTGACGCACTGCACCTAACTTCCCAAGCTACTCAAGTTCCTCTTAAAAGGAATTTTTTCATTCTCACAGGGAACCTACATAATCTATCGACTTTCTCTTAGAGACTATTGATATTGAAGAAGGAGACCCTCTCCCTAGTCTCCGACATAGGAAACCAAAGTGCACAATTGAGTCTAGAGCCAAGAGATCATCCACAAAATCTCATTAGGACACAAAATTAATGAAGACTTGCTGTTTCACACTATGTGGAAAGTAAGTATATATTGATAGTCCTACGCATTATCCTTGTGGTATTGCCAGAACATCCGAGTGATATGTAAAAGTATTCACGATGAAGATGGAAATCCTTCTAGAGCCAACATCAAACAAGCTCTTGGTGGGTGACATGTGAGATCTTTTCTAAAGATCAAGCTTGTGACAACTGGACATAAACGATGGGGCGATTCACTCTTGAATCAACCTTGGTCCAGGAAATGAATTGACGAATACTTTTGGAAAAACCGTTCGATGTGCAAATCTTCTTTTCTCTAGCACATCGAATGTGTATTCATTTTCAAATTCAAAAAGTATCTCTGATTGAAAAAAATACTTTTGGAAAAACCGTTCGATGTGCGAATCTATTATTTTCTCTAGCACATCGAATGTGTACTCTTTTCAAATACAAAAAGTATTTCTGATTGAAAATTGATCTTTCTCATAAAACCTTCGTCGTATTGCAAAACTCTTTCTTCTAAGCAATACGCGATTGTTTTCAAATCAATTTTTCATCAATTAGTGAATCTCAATTCGCTGGTTCACTCACTCCGTGTTGTCTACTTTGGGACGCTCTGGTTTGAGAACTGCTAGATCAAGCTGCGAAACCCTGTCAAGGAGATTCTTCGGAAATCTACCTGATCACAGGCAGTATTTATACTGATCAACGGTGAACCGTAGTTCTTGCAACTATATTCAACGAAAGTGAACAAAGACATTTTCGTGTGTTTTAGTGCTAACTGTTGTTTGCAGGAACATTGGACGGTTCCAGCTGATCGATATTGAGAAGTCAATTCACAGCCGCATACTCACAACATCCACACTTAATTGAAGAACATCATGACAAGTGCCTATCTACATAACCTGACTCAAATATTTTCATACTATGCTTCTGCTATGCTGCTGCAAATATCTTGAACCAGTAAAAGCTTCCGCTACTCTAATGAAAAGATGTCATGATCCAGAAAGTGTGAGCATGTCAGTCCAAAAGTCACAACATCACATGAAGGCAGCACAATAAAGGGTGATCCAGAGAGATTTACTGTGGCTGATGATCTCAAAGAAATCTCGAAGATCGTCAAAGATGTGGATCAGTTCAAAGGCCTCCACTTAAAGCACAAAGCAGTCGGACTTTGAAGAATCACTGCTAAAGTACAAAGATTGCGGAACTTGAAGAATTGAAGTCTACGAGCTCAGAACTGAAGTCAAAATAGAATGCTAGGATTCAAAATATAAATCATGGGGTGACCTCCCTTAGGGGAGATTGTTAGGAATTGGAAATTCCATAAGGAAGTGTCGGTCACCCCAATTATAGTCTAGAATATGTTAGCTCGTAGACATATCGTTATTTACGTTATTAAGTAGTCAATTAGTTAGTTGTTAGCTTAGTTATTAGTTTAGTGTAACACCGTGGAGGAAGGACGGGTCTTTACCCACTGTATGCCTGATCCATAGCCCGACAGGAGGGTGTTTAGTTTGTAACCATAAATACCCTTCCCACTAAGGGAAGGGTGGTGCTTCTTGGATAATCTAGCATTTTCTCTTTTGTTTATCTCTCTAGAATCACCCTCTCCTCTCTTTATCTCTCTAAAATGGCTCTCTTGTTTAATCATAATCCTAGACCACCCGAATCATCTAAACAACATAAAATATACGATCCTACACAGCATGTGCTTCATCTTCTTCACATGGATTTATGTGGCCCGATGCGTGTGCAGACGATCAATGGAAAACGCTACATTATTGTAATTGTCTATGACTACTCAAGATGGAATTGGGTTTATTTTCTTCGAAGTAAAGATCAAGCTCCACAGATGATCATCACCTTTCTCACGAAAATTCAAGTTCAGCTCTGGAACACAGTCAGACAAATCAGAACTGAATTTGTGGATCAAACTCTTCGTGAATATTATGAGAAAGTAGGAATTGAGCATCACACATCAATTGCACGAACACCTGAACAAAACGGAGTTGTTTAAAGACGAAACCCTACGTTAGTGGAAGCTGCAACAACGATGTTGAAAAATGCAAAACTTCCAGATTACTTGTGGGCTGAAGCCGTGTCAACTGCATGCTACACTCAGAACCGTTCTATGATAACCAAACGCCACAACAAAACACCTTATGAGCTTATCCACAACCGCAAACCGAATCTCAAACACTTTCATGTATTTGGTTCTCTATGTTACCCGAATAATGATCGTGATGATTTTGGAAAGCTCAAGGCTAAAGCTGACATCAGAGTCTTCGTTGGATATTGTGAAAACTCTAAAGGATACCAGATCTGGAATCGTCGTACAAGGGAGATTATGAAAACGATTCATGCCAATTTCGATGAACTTACAAAGATGGCTTCTGAGCAAAACAGCAACAGCCGAACAAACTGTATCCAATGACTGCAACAACAACAACTGTTGAAGAAGCACCTCCAATAGATTCTACAACAACAGCCCGAACAACTGCATCCAATGACGCTGAACCAGTTGATGATCTTCTGAATCAAGATGTACCTACACCTGCAGATTATGATCCAAATGCATTCTTTAATCCTTTTGCTAATGAAACTGCAACTTCTGATGTTGCTGAAACATCGACAAGCTATTTGAATCCACCTAATCTGAATAATGTATATCAACATCAACCCTCCACACATCGTTGGACTAAAGACCATCCTCTTGTGAACATTATTGGAAACCCGAATCAACCAGTCGTAACTAGACAACGCCTTCAGACTGATGGTGAACATTGCATTTATGCACTTACCGTTTGCCAATCTGAACCCAAAAACATTAAAGAAGCAATGACTTATGACAACTGGATTGAATCCATGCAAGAAGAACTTAATCAGTTTAAACGTCTTGAAGTATGGGAATTGGTTGAAAAACCAACAGGGGTCTATGTTATTGGTCTTAAATGGATTTGGAAAAACAAATTAGATGCTGAAGGTACGGTTATCAGAAATAAGTCACGTCTGGTGGCTAAGGGTTATAGACAAGAAGAGGGGATTGACTTCGAGGAATCATTCGCATCAGTTGCTAGAATTGAGGCTGTACGGATTTTTCTGGCATTCGCAGCTCACATGAACATCACGGTCTATCAGATGGATGAAAAAACCGCTTTTCTGAATGGTAAACTGAAGGAAACGGTATATGTTAGTCAGCCAAAAGGATTTGTTGATCCAGAGTTCCCTAATCACGTCTACAAACTGAACAAGGCTCTCTACGGTCTCAAACAAGCCCCTCGGGCGTGGTACGATGAGTTATCATCGTTTTCTCCTATCTCACAATTTTGTCAAAGGATCGGTCGAGCCAACACTGTTTATACAATATCACAGGGGAACATATTTTAATCGTTCAAATTTATGTGGATGACATCATTTTTGGGTCAACACATAAAAAGTACTCAAACGCTTTTTCAAAACTTATGAAAACAAATTTTGAAATGTCCATGATGGGTGAACTTACGTTCTTCTTAGGACTACAAGTTCATCAATCACCCCGTGGTATTTTTCTAAGTCAGTCCAAATATGCTCTTGAAATTTTAAACAAACATGGAATGCAAAACTGTGATACCTATGCCATACCAATGGCACATACCAAAAAACTGGACGCTGATTTGCATGGGAAATTGGTTGACCCTACCAAATACCGAAGTATTATTCGGTCTCTCATGTATCTAACAGCCAGTAGACCTGACATTGTATTTGCTGTATGTCTTTGCTCCCGTTATGTATCTTCCGAGGCTGAATCCTCCAATACATCAAGGGAACCATTAATTTGGGATATGATATCGAAGGATTCTGTTTTGAACTAATAGCTTTTTCAGACGCTGATTCTTAGCGAAAAAGTACTTCAGGTGGTTTGCAATTCCTTGGTGATAAATGGTGTCATGGCAATCAAAGACAAACGTTGTCCTCACCGAGCTCATGAGGCTAATTTGGAAGAATCCTCGTATGACAGAAACTGTGACAACGAAGTACATTGCGAGCAACACCGGAGTCAAGTAGAGCGACCATTAATTTGGGGATATGATATATTTTGTGGGTACTGAACACCAACTGGAGGATCTTCTCACCAAAGCCTTAGCTCCTACTAGGTTTACTAATTTGATCCACCGGATTGGCATGCGGTGTTTGACTCCAGAGGAACTGGATGAACTTTTAACACAATCTTAAAACCAGTCAAACACCAAAACCTCTTTTGTAAATAATTTTTTCAAAAACAAAATAGAAAAATATAAAATCTGATAAATTCAAAAATATTCTTCTATCTTAACTCTCTCAAACATTGCAAGTACAAATATTCCGTCAACACTTTGTTCTATCAAAACTTTCATTATTTTCCCGTACAAATGTTGAGGGGGAGAAAGTAAATATTTTTCAGTTTCATAAAACCTTGTACTTGCATGTTACCCAAATTGGTTGTATCTTTGATAATGGTGGATACGTTTCTTGTTTTAAAACTCTCCTCAGACTCAAATTTGTAAAATTTCACTATTTCTAAAGTCGAGGGGGAGTGTCGTTATGTTTCTTTCCAAACTTTCACGTTTTGCTTAACCAAAGTGGATGCTATGGGTCTTGGTTATAAATAATTGAGGTGGAGGGGTTATTTTTGCCAAATGAGAAAACTAATTTCTTACAATACTCCCCACCTAACTTTCCTTTCACATTTACTACCCTCATTATTATTTCAACCACCATCATCCACGGTTAATAATCAATACAAAATGCGTGCTACAAAATCTGAATTTGTAAGTGATTATAGTTTTGATTTGTGATTACAAACATAGATTTTTAATCTTAAACGATTTCAACGGTTAGATTTTCCAAACAAGTGATTTGTGTGTTCATACGCCTACGCGTATAAATAAAAACTTGGAAAATGATGTTTTGATGAAATGGTTAAAAACAAGTCTTATAATCATTTCCATCAAGATTTGCATCCCATAAAACGTTTTTTAATCACTTTCGTGTTTTAGGGTTTATGCATGGATTTGGGTACTTTCATGTGTGAGTGTTTGAGGTTAATTAGATGCTTGGGATATGTTTGTTACTTGTTTAATTGAACAAATGCACCTTTGATTCATGCCCAGTAACAACAAATTTGAAAAATTAAGCTTTAGGGTTTAAGTATGCGTATAAATTGGGTATTATTGATTCATTGTGTGTTTGATGTTAAAATCTGTTGGAAACCACTCATTTAGCATCTAAGATATCCCAAAAAACATTTGGTGAATTTCCCATGGTTAAATCACTTACGAGTAGGATTTGAATTTATAGGGTTTATGTCTACGCGTAGAAATGTCTTACGCATATGAGATTTGTCATACTTATGCCATGTGATCTTAAAAGGGATTGAATAACTTGTTAATATGAATGTTATGATTGATTTATTTTAGGCTTCTACGCGTACCTGTTTTAGAATCAAGGGTACATGGATCTTACGCTTAAGGATCACCTTATGCGTAGATGTTACGCATAAGAGCAATCTTACGCGTAACTTATACACACAAGGTTCTACAATGGGACTACGCGTATCCTGTGAAGGATATGCGTAAACCTAGATTTCTACGCATAAGGCTTGCTCTTACGAGTAAACCTTACGCGAAGTCCTTAACCTACGCTTACACGTAAGCTTTGTGCTAAGAGTCCATTCCTACGCGTTGTCACACCCCCAAATTACCTGTTTTGCAGCGGAATGGAGTTCCTGGGGGTTGACTGTTATAGCATCACAATCACAGTTATATTGAACGACCTAAAGTGTCGTTTGGAAAATACATCGTTTGATTTAATAAAATAATCAGAGTTTACAAAGTATAGGTCCCAAATGAAAATCAACTTGTGCGGAACTGAGTTTGTTACAATTCAAACGATGTTTTAAAGTGCATAAATCCCATGAGAGACGCGTCGTCACCACGACTCTATGATAATTCCACATGCATGCCATGAAGTGTATGCCTTAGATACCTGAGATAAAACATGCTTAAAACGGTCAACACAAAGGTTGAGTGAAATCTATAGGTTTAGTTAATTCGTTTGAAAACAATATTCGTAGTGTGAGTTACATTATTTCACACTCATCGTTGAAAACAAAACAGCATTTATTTCACTAAGTTCATGACAACCAAAGCGTAAACCTCGTACCAATAGAAATTGGTAAAAATCGTTTCATCGCAGCCCTAATATGGTAAACTTGCCAATTTACCTTAATGATTCAAATATAGTGCGTTCGATTTCCCCTAACTGGGTCAATAAGAGCGGAAGTGTTAATTCCAATAGGCCTATTCACAATATTCGCGCTCACTCGCAAGTGACTAATGGTGCATGATGTAGGGACTTCAAACATGGCAATTGATTACTTAGTGATAATAAAACATTTGGATATAACATATAGTTCAAAGCATTTGTGTTCGATTAAAAATAGTTGAGCATGTATCTCCCCCAAGAGTTTGTAAAACAATTATGTAATAGAAAGTGGGGCTATGAACTCACTTGGTACAATGATGCGATGACAAAAGTGAGTACACTGAAATGCGGCGCAATCTCTAACTGCGACCTATTATGAATGATATGATATATAATAAGTCATGATGTAATGTTACGCATGTAATTCGTATGATATCTATACCACTTGTGAATTTTTGAAAATAACACTTATCGTCGAAAAATAATCTTGTAACGTCTTGAGAATTTATAAATTACTTTACAAGTATTTATATTGAAATGATATCCTACGATAGTCATTTAGTGATTTATTATGAAATTATAACTTTTCGTCGTAAAATAATGTCATGTGACAATTTCATGAAATGACTAAACGCCTTGAAAAGCTAGTCGTAAAATGGTGCACATCGAGTGTTAGGAAACAAACTCAATGGTTTTGGGAAGCTTGTATCATTATCTCAAAGTTTTAGCTTTTAAGGTTTTATCATAGAGGTCTCGATCACGGAGAAAAATATAGGTAAAGTATGATACTTGTATCCAAAATATTGTTTAAGGGTGGTTTTCGAAGTTTGTGACCGTATTTTATTCGTTATAACTCCGCTTGACGAACGGTTGGACATTTTGGAAAATATGCTAGGCGAACTTACTTTACTAGAAGACATCATGTTATAAAAAGTATTACATCAACGTTAAAAACGACCCTCAACATGGTCATTTGTGCCGTAATGTTTGTCTAATAGAAATATATTAATTTTGCTTATATAATATAGTTACGACAACTTTATTTAAACGCGTGTAATTTAATCGTTACAAGTCCGTTTTCTACGTTTTATATGTCCTTAGCTTCGTATCAAAGTATACTAATATATTTTTAATTAGTCGGCACATTTTATAACGCTTGAGACCCATTTTTGATTCGTACAAAGTGGAAGTAACATGCTGAATTTTCTGATTTTTATAGTTTTCGTCGTTAAACTTGAAAATATCATAACTTCTTCGTTTTAACCCATTCAAGCGACCACGTTTTCGTTTTAAAGTATATTTTCCAAATATCTAGCCCAAAATGTTTTACAATCTGTCGAAAATTCCAGAATTTAAAAATAGGATCAGACCTCTAAATAAAGTTGTCGAAATTAGTTTTTCTCGCGCAAAACCTATTCTAACCAATTCAAACCACCGCCGAAGCTATTCTAATCCTACCATACACCTTCTTAGGTTGTCATGGGTTCCTAGACATCACCAAAAGTAATATGTTTCAAGGAGTAATTATAGGATGATATTTATATATATATAACACTTAAAAACAATAAAAAGTGGTATAGACATCAATATGACTTGCATGTTTTTCTCAAGCTTAATGAAATGAACATAAAATGAATATGAAAGATAAATATGAACATGAAATGCTTACTAGTAACTTGATGAGGTTAATGAACAAAGGTTAATCCTAACACCCTAGGTTTTTATTTCAAAACCTTAACTAAGAGTGTGTCTAGATTGATATAAACTTGACTAGAAATATTTTGGTGATCACCTTCTTGGTCCTTATGGTGGCCGGTTATTTGGAGAAGAGAGAAGAGAGGATAATTTAAATTTCACTTAATGAAATTGTGTAAGTATGTGTGAAGAGTTAGAGTATTATACATTATATGGAAAGATATTTAGCAAATGTAAGATGTGAGTCACCCCTTGTATCGACACAAGGGTGATAATCACAAGCTAGGATACTTTTTTTTTTAGGTAATTAAATGTAGAGTAATTGTGTAATTACTTAGGAATAATGGTAACTTGTGTAAATATTTGAGCTTGTAGGGTAGCGTTAGCTAAATATAAATTTTAACAGGTCAAAATAAAATATATTGAAGTCATAAAAATTATAAAAATACATTTCTTGCAAAATTTGAGTGAAATAATAATTATCGTGTAGTTTTTACGAAAACCGTCGTAATTATATAAATATAACAATTTATATAAAAAATAAATTTAAAACATCTGGTAAACTAATAATATTATTTTTATAATCTTATTATGAGTATAAAAATATATCGGGATAATTTTTGGAAGTGTCGGATCAAATGTTCAAAATAATTAATTACGCGATAGCGTTTATTTAATAAGAAATTATGCGTTTAATGTAAAATGCAAAACCATGCATGAACTAATATGATGATAATGATCCTAATGATATGTAGACTAAACCTAGTCTATATGAAATGTCCTTGATGATTGTTCATGAATTCGCAGCTAAACCATTAAGGTTACGCGAATTTGATACTCGTAAACCTAGTTTACGATAAACGATGAATAGTGAAGCATGAATAGTGATTTTCTCTGGGAATGAATAGTGTTTCGTGAATAGTAAAATTTTGAAGTATGTTCTCAGAATATTAAATCGACTTCAAAAACGATGAATAGTAACTGATGAATAGTAAATTTGAAAAATGACCTGAAAGTACGAGTTGTTACACGCGTAAGCTTTCTTATGCCTATGAGTGACTCCTACGCATAAGCTTAATCCTACGCGTATGGTTACCCTGTTTACGCATAAGCTTGCAAACCTACGCTTAAGCCAAATTGTAACTAAATTTTTGAAATGTTACGCGTACAAACTTGTAATAAGTTAATCATAATGTCACTAAACCAACATGTCACTAATAAGCTACAAAAAGTTAAAACATTGCGTAATTATGTAAACTTTGGACATTAAACATTCAAAATTAACATACTCACGTAACTTATCACGTCAACTTTGGACTATTGGACAATATGTGACTTTGGACTCGTAACATTCATTAACATAACAAATTCAATAATTGGACAATAAAATCAACTTTTGACTAACATAATGTCTTTCGATATGTTGGTTCTTTTGTCTCAATACCTTTCAGATCACGAAATGGACGTCATCATGGAAAATGTCAATGCACCAAATGAGCTCACAATGAATGATATCTTCCCAACTGATTACAACAAGAAAATTGGAAAGAACAACCTCAAGGTCGATTTTGAGAATTTCACGTGCTCAGAGTCATCATGCAGGATTGCTGTGGATATCCTCCAAACCCATCCTTACAACAACATGCTCACCAACTCAGCAACTGTACCAGAAATCTACATTCACCAATTTTGGTACACAATGAAAAAGATTGATGTTCAAGATGCTGTCACGGTAACTCTTAATGATAAGGAAGTCACCTTCACGGTAGCAGATCTGCGAACAATTCTTTTTCTGCCTGCTATCCAACCTGCCGACTATGTAGCAATTCCAAGTGAAGAGGCTACATTGCAATTCATGGTCGATATTGGCTATGATGAAGCTGCTGGAGTAATCACCAAGCACTCCACGGTCGATTTAAAGAACATTCCTCAACCGTGGAGGACTTTGTACATCATGATCGCCAAGTCTATTTTTGGAAGAGACAGCGGTCATGAGCATCTTAAACTCATGCACTTACAAATTTTCTGGGGCATTGTCAACAAAATGCACATCGACTATGCGAGTCTGATCTGGGAAGACATGATGTCCCACCTCAAGAAGACTGGGACAATAGTTCCCCTCATCAGATACATGAAGCTGTTGATACAGAATATTCTCGGGAAAAATCGGGACATCCCCTTGAGAATCAATGACCCCAAGAATCACTCTGCGTTGTATGAGCCTACGTTGAACATTGTCAGATTTAAAGACTCCTCAACAAAGAAACAAGGTGTAGTACTACTTGACTGCCTACTCACTGATGATATCAAAAGTCTTCCATCGTATCGTCGATACCTAGAAGCTGTGAGTAAAGGCAAAGTCGGGTTCATGGATGAAAAGACTTCAGCCGTTCCAGTCAAGAAGACCAGAAGAGCAGAAAGCACTGGTAGCGTTGAAAGTATTGGGAGCGCTTACAAGTATCCAAAAAGGAACCCATCTCGCAAGAAACGAGTTCCATCTCAGGGTGCTAGTCCTAATCCTAAACCGGCACTTAAACTAGAGGACGAAGACTCTGAGGATACTGAGTCTGAAGAGGTGGTTCGCTATTCCGAAACTGCAACAGATGAAACAACCTCACTAAGGTCAGATGACAAACCACTCAGTCCCAAATAAGACAAAGGGAAGACTCCAGTTGCTGAGGAAGAAGAAGAAAGTTCTGATGATGAAATTGAACTAAAGGATGAAGAGAGAGCTTACCACAAGACTCTCAAGCAGCTGAGATTGAAGTATGTTGCTACTGAATTCAACATTCAACAAACCAAAGGCCCTGGAGGTTCCTGTGGTGGTGCACTAATCATACCAGTTCTTGATGCGGTTAATCAACCCGATAAGGGAACTGGTGCCACCGCTAAAATATCTACAAAGTAGCAGAAGCAAAATTATGAGTTTCCATTCAATTTTGAAGAAGAAGAAGAACAAGAAAATAATGAGAAGTTAACTGATGAAGATGTTGAGCAAGCGGCTAAGGAAAAGGCTGAAGAAGAAGCTCGGGCTAAAACTAATGAGGAAGAAAGGATTCGAATTAAGGCTGACAGTTTCATCCAAGACAATCCTGAACATAACCCTGAACACACTTTTGAGCCACCTAAAGACCCTGAGCCATCTCATGACTCATCTTCATCTGATTCATCATCTCATTCATCACCACCACCATCCAAAGATGCTACCACCAGATCATCATCCAGATCGATCCAGAAACCCACTGACACTTGGGCATCACATGCCAAAACCAAGATTGTTAAGGCTGTCAGGCAAGCAAGGAAACGAAATGTGGTTAACAAGAAGTTGAATCAGCTAGCTGACAGGGTTAACTTACTCGGTGATTTGATGAACGAGTTCTCGGAGGAAAGAGACCAGATCCAGCAATTCCTCAACCGAGATTCAGGATGAAATGGACAAGACAATTAGGGACTACACTCATAAGTTCTTTCTCGACATCGTCCTTGGAGTCACAAAAGAAATGTTTGCAAGACAACTCTATCCATATCTGATGTCATTGGTCAAGCAAACACTTTCAACTACACCAGCGGTGATGCAAATCCGACCAGTTCTGCCTCCTGTTGTCACTGAAGCTGATTTGATCTCAAAACTGATTATGCAGATGTCTCCTCGATCTCCAACTTTCACTTCTGATGAATCAAAACTTTTTGAGGCATTGCTTGCATATCAACTAAAGACAACTTGCAACGAAGGAGTTGGTCAAGAAAAGCGACCAAGAGACGATGATGATGCGGACAAGGATTCTGAACCTAAACGTCAGAACAAAACAGGCGAATCCTCATCTATGCTTCCACCACCCCCAAAGACCACCACCACACAGAGATCATCTCAACGACCTTCTGCTTCTGACAAACCTCAAGACTCTGAGTCTCCACCACCATATGAGAAAATTGGTGATCATTTCCAATACACCGGTGGTGACGGCGAAGAGATTTCTGAGCCCCAACAACCACCCTCATCTCCAACATCAACTAAGCAGCAAGATAAGTTCAAAGTGAAGAAGATGACGAAAGGGGAGTTACGCCGAATCAAAAACGATGCATTTCAACTGCTAAAGGACAACTCCGATAGTGCTATTGAAGTCGGATATCATCTAGACAACATCGCACGAGCTATGTCCAACAACATTGATTGGCTCAACCCTGAATCAAACATTGACTTCACAAGACAAGATAAGACTCCATACTACATAGACTGGACCAAGCCACTACCAACCATTGGTCGACCAGATCAACCAAGGATTCCCTACCAATACTTCTTTAACAACGACCTGGAATTTCTTCCACGGTAGTGATGTAAGCAAGAAATACGCTACGTCACTCACCTTTAACATCCCAGCAGCAGTCTTCTCCAACACTGTTGCCATCGAGGAAGAAGCCACAAGAATGTTTGTTGAAAATGTGGTGAATTATGATCTCGATGCAAAGTATGGCATTCATCATTGGCCTGAAAGAAGAAGACTATACTACAGAAGCTGCCAGGTTCTGAAATCAAACAAAGAGGTGTTCAGTGACAAACGAATCGTTGCTATCATGAATGTCAGTCTGGCAACGAAGTGGGATTACTCATTCCTGGAAGAGATCAAAGTCAAACGCCAAGACGAGCAAGAATATGATTTCACTGAAGCTGATTTTCCGAGATTATCGCTCAACGACATTGAAGACATGTATATGGCTAAGGTACAAGGTCGGATGAGACATTTCTCCACCAACATCCAGCTCTAGTACATCAAGTCATTGTTGATATTCATAAGAAGCAGAGTGATCTAGGAACGTGTTGAAGATCTTCAACTTGCCGTGGAATCATACCAGAAACAAGTCAATCTCACTAAACCGTTGCTACACTTTCCCGATATCAACCAACTCTCTTAGTACACCATTTTGAAGAAACCAAAGTTTGGAGTTGTTTACCGCAGTGAACTTCACCACAACTGTTTCATGGCGTGCAATGAGCTTCACAAGTTTTGTGATCATACTCTGAAGAAGGTTCGTGATGGGTTAGCGTATCGGTTGAAGGAGATTCACGAAGGTATTCGGTCGAAGAAGTGGTGGAATTCTAAAGAAAGGAGGGATGTTAAGAAGATTATCACAAGGATAGATGAAAGGTTGTTTCATCGTGATGAGATGCGGAACCTTGAGAGCTTTGTGGGTGGACGACAGAGTTTCCCTCTTACGGGTTATCAACGTCAAGAGAGAACTCCCGGTCTTATTGAAGGATTGACTGGTACTCCTTAAATTATTTCTTTGATTGATATTTGGATGATATGATTTGTATATTTGACCATGGCTTGTGCACACATAACAGTGTACAACTCGTACTTGTAATAAAAGGACCCTGTGGTACGCATCAGTGCCACAATCCTTATAAAAAGGAGCGAAAGCTTCTTACTTTTGAGTAAAACTCATCAAAACTTTCATTTTTCAAAGTTTTGCTCAAAAGAACAAGTACTTCCCCTCATGTTTTTTAAAAAAAAACCTCAAAAGTTAATATTACTTGTTGATGGGGAGTATTTGCTAACAAATCTTTGTTCACAAAAAGTTCTTTGTGGAAATCTTCCCACAAAACTCGAAATGGTCATATTTGATATCCAAATTTCATCAAAAATAACATTTATATGCCATTTTTGAGGGGGAGAAAAATTATGTGATACAAATATGTTGTAAATAAGATTGAATCTTCGTGTGCTAAGACATAACCCATGAATTGACGAGATCTGAACTGTCATACATCAAAAAGATTTGTCTTCCAAGACTTATCCAAGTAGATCGTACCTCTTCGAGAAGCTCCTGATAGACATGAACTTTGACGGGTTTAACAACCTTTCGAGGTTTGTCCACACCTTCAAGGTATTTATTAGAGCTAGTTGTCACCTAAAAGCTGACAATGCAACTCTTTAACTATGCAACGTAACCGTGTCTCGTGGGGAATTGTCTATCTTGAGTCGATCAATTCAAAAGTGCGAACTCTACCCTCACTGTGCAGATTTCTGTCAAAATATTTGAGCACATGTGGAGGGGGAGTATTTTTGAAAATACAAAACTCTCGAAGTGATAAAAAATGTTTTCACTCATAAACACTTTGTGAGATTTTCGAGAAAATGGTTTTATGGCACTTAGGATAGTCATGGAGTTATAAGGTGACTAAGGTTAGGAATAACCGTCCTATGATCCGCCAGAGCCGGAGAGATCTACCCAAGGACACCACCAATAGTTAGTACTTTGAAGTCCTTAGGTATGATTATAAAAAGAAGAAAATGAGAATCGGAGAAAGAAGGAGTCGAAGAATTAAAAAGAAATGTAAAGAAAAGGGTGAAAAGAAATAGCCCTCCAAATTATTCAACTTAGGGCAGACACCAGGTTCAATACATATGCTACTGGTGGTCACTAGATGACACTGGTATTGAAGATTAAAGTCGTCATGGACCCAGTGACGCATGCACTAAACCTTCTTTGCTACTCAAGTTTCTCTCAATAGAAGTTTGTTTCATTCTCACAGGGAACCCTAAGTAAACTATCAGCTTTCTCTTAGAGATTGCTGGTATTAAAGAAGGAGACCCTCTCCCTAGTCTCCGCTTAGGAAAACCAAAGCGCACTATTGAGTCTAGAGCCACGAGATTCATCAAAAGATCTCTTAGGAACACTTGACATTTCATCACTTATCGTTCAACATTAAGGACGCAAGTGATAACATTATCGAGTCCTTCACAGATCTTAGCAATCTCTCGAGAACATTTATGAGGGGTTCACAATTGTGATCCTCAGTGATTGAATGGAAACTCCTGCCAGGGTCAACATCAAACAACCCTGACAGCAGGTCGCTTCGGTAACTCCTCGTGGGTTACGCTTAGTGTTGTCTCAAACGGTCTACAGTCGTGAGGTGATGCTTCGGTGTACCTCATCGACTCACCTGAACAGTAGGTGTACTTTGGTACATCGTGTTATCCTACTTGAGGGACTCCAGTTCAGGAACAGCCTTTGCTAGAATTAGAGATGTGTTCTCACACTATGCTGTTAACACGCTCGAAGTTCGAACTTGTAAGTGCTGGAAATCCCGTTAAGGAGATTCCTTTCAAGAATCGAGTCCTGAAGATATGGGTCATTACTTGAACTTGTTCAATGTAATGCCAATTGTCCTTTATGGGATTCGGATGGCTGATTCGCCCGACCAAGGTGAATGGAATCAAGACATTCATCAGAAGAACAATCGTAGTGGTCAATTCTCTAAGAAACGACCACAGTGATCGATTGGTGTTTATCACTAACCCATTCTTATGTTCTCTTCTTATGGATGCTCCTGGGAGATGATCGTGCTGATTCTCCACATGCTCATACCAACAACAACACAATTTGAAGTTCTCTCAAAAGGCAACAAAAAAGTTAGAATGATTCTTCCTCTAAGCCAAAGAATCTACAAAGTTTAAAGACTTAGAGAACTACGACAAAACTAAAATCCAACGTCAAAGAGCGTGTGAGCATGTTGTAGAAAGACGTGGAGACACCTGAGCAACGAAGCATACCTGATGCAGACAACAACAATATAACATCACCATATCCACAACAGAACAAAAAACAAAGAACAAAGATAACAAAGACGTCAAAGCTCAAAACTTCAAAAGAAACAAGATCCTCACACTGGGGAAATTGTTAGAATCAAGGAACTTCTTCTCACAAGAAAGAGGAATGTCAGAAGACGTCAAGGAAACTATTACAACAACACCAACAACTTTTCCAAGATTGTTGGAGTCATTTATTAATTACCAACACTTAGGGGGAGATTGTTGGAATCACTCCTAACTTGTATTTCAAGTGTTAGTAATTTGTTTGTAATAGGTTGCTTAAACTAGGATTTTATGTTTGTATTTATAGCAAGGCTTATGTAGAAAGCCCATGAGCCTTGGCCCAAGTCCAATAAGGAAGGAAGGGACTAGTAGTGCTGCCCTAGTTCCCTTCCCCTATAAATAGACATGTAAACCTTCCTTGGAAGGTTGGTTGTTCACTTTCACTTAATTCCTACGCATAACCTTTATTATTTCATACGTATGTTTTGTGTTTTGTGTTCAACCAATCTATCTTCATCTTATTTCTTACACATTGATGCTTGTGTTATATTATTGTGACCTAACAGCCATATAGCATGAGTACCTTGGCCATCTACCTTTATTAGAGTTCCCCTTTATGGATTGTTATTTAAGAGTTGTGAAACATGGTTATTATCAGTCAGGCATGTTATAAAACAATGAAGCATATGAAAAAAACCTAATCCAAACATAAACTAATCCAAAAATGTGTGCTAAATTCAAACAATAAAAAATAATAATCACCATGATTTCATTTTCTCATGTAGCTAATTTGGCATAGCTTACTGAATAATGAAAAATACTAAATACATTTCTACCAAGTCTGAAAAAATCTATTTTGTAATATGTTATCATCAAACTTATTTCTGATTATAATCTAAGATACTAAAATCTTTTACATGCCAAAAGGTTCAAACATATTGTTCACGGATAACTCCCTCAACAGTGCACACTAAACCCGTGATCGTTGTGACCACCATCTCTGCCATTTTCTTTGTGTATCTACATCCCCTTTATGATAAGTTGAATTCAAGCTCTGAAATCATAGAAAAAGAATTCAAGTTTTTTTGTGGTTACTTATAATTTGGAGAGGTACAAGCACATTAGAAATCAAGACACGTAGAATGAAAATATTAATGAAGCCATATAACGGCGCATAAAGAATAACCAAATAGCAAAAAATAGACAAAGATCAAGGTGCAGTAAAAAAATTACCAGATAAGCTCTTGTATTCTCGAGTAAATTATATGGTGAAGCCACTAACAAACATGAGTGAAAACACGAATTTGAAAGATTAAAACAGTTTTAAAGATATTTATGTAATGTTATGCGTTCGTCTACTCTTCGACATCCATTAACTAAAAAAATAAATCATGAATGGCAGAAAGTCTAAAGAAATAAACCAAAATATAAAAAGTATAAGTAACCTGATAAGGATCAGAAGGATTGGACAAAGCAAGAAGAACTTGACCAACACGAATGGTCAAAGCGTAACCCAATTTAGCCACACAACGAACCCTTATTGTCGGTTTACCATCTGTATACAACCTACCATTTTATTTCCATTAGAAATACTGTTAGTTGCCTCAAATTTAGCTCTTTTTAAGCGCCCAGATGGATAAACAGGGGTGTTGATTGCTTCTTTACTTTTCCCCGCATCCATTGGGCTTCGATCATCAAAAATATTCTTGATTGCCTTAATGGTTTACCACCAGCTTTAGCTTTTTTAGCACGTCCATATGGACTACTAGGGCGTTGCTTACTTCTGTACTTTGTCCCACATCGGGTGGGCTTTGGTCATCCGTACTCTTAGCTGGCTCACTGGTTTTACCACCAACATCAGCTTTTTAAATGTCACCAAATGGACTAATAGGGTTGCTGCTTACTTCTTTACTCTGCCCCGCTTCCAATGGGCTTTGAGCATCAGAAGTACTTCTGACCTTTAATTTCTTAGATGGCTTTACACTTTTCTCAATCCTACGAAGACCTGTCGGCTTTTCTCTCTTCATTGATCTTGTTACAATAGAAGTTTGTCTATAAGTATTTGGAGTTGTGTTCTCAATCAGGTCTGTTAAGCTTGAGGTGGCATTTGCAGTCAATTCAGTGCTATGGTGAGTTTCTTATGTAGTGTCCGTGGTCGGGTCTGTTAAGCTTGAGGTGACAACTGCTCTTACTTCGGTGGTACAATAACTTTCTTTATCATTATTCAATTTTTGTGTCCTTGATCAGGTCTGTAGAGATTAGGGAGACATCTTCTATCTCTTTAGTGCTACATCAAATTTCTTTATCAGTACTCGAAGCTGCTCTCTCTTCGGTGGTAAAATAAGATTCATGAATATACGGTTTGAGCCAACTTGCCCCACAATGAAATCCTGACTTCTTGGCAATTCAAAGCATTATATCTAAAAAACATTAAAAATAAAAAATCAGTTGAAGAGTGGTTTAATCATCACAATCACATAAAATCATAAAACACATAATCATCATAATCACATAAAATCTATTTAAGCACAACTATATGTATACATGCCATATATTTTCAAAATGATAATTTCACTAAAAACTATTAAGCTCCAAAACTGATGAATTGAGATTGTCGGCGATATTTTTTAGTATGTCTTATCAAGTATCTCTATATGATAATTACATCCGACCCCGCCAATTGACTATATACGTAGTAAAAAAAAATACTTGTTATAAATTTATCGTTTTGACCCGTTAACAAACCCGCCCATTTTGCCACCTATGCTTGATATGTTTGATCTAAATAAGAGTTCAAGAAGAAATTACCTCCCAAGTTAGCTAAAAAAGATCAAACATGTCAAAAGTAACCCGTGATTACTTTATTGTCCCATTTTTAGTTCCGACCATCTCCATTTGCATTCAAAATAAATAAATAAAAGAAATAAGTGTGTGTGTATTAATGAATGGAATCGAAAATAAATTGAAATGGGAACCTGAGCATCAAATGCTATAACGCTTTAGATTGCGATCACGTCCATTAAACCTCCATTAAAAAAAATACTTTTCAAGAATTTTAGAAGCAAACCGTCCCGACCGAGCCATGTCGTTTTGGTAGGTTATGTGATAACAACAGGTGGTGGTTCTGTATCATGGACTACAATTAATACATGAAGAATATAATTGAAATCATTGAATTTTTTTGTATATAGGGTGTCAAGTCAGTTATTACTTCATTCATTTCCAATTGTGATCATGGTATTATCTCATCTAAGATTGGACGACCCAAGAAGATCGAAAGACAGTTGAGCAGAACATACAAAATGAAACGTGTGAAGTTAGAAAGTGATTGTAGATTCCACGCAATGAACCCACCCCTTGAAGCCACCCACTGAACCCACCAACTAAACTGACTTAATTGACTTGTTCCATTAAAATCAAAAGTCGAAATCAATTTTTTGTGCCATTGAAACCTGGAGCTTTCCACAGAAACGTTACAGGTTTGGCTTCCAACTTTGCAATGCTGATTTGAATCCAATTCCCACAGTGCAAGTCGGGCAAATTGTGGCTAATAGTGACCTAGGAATCTGCTAAAACAACGTAACTCAGATCAAAATCATGAAGAATGACAGGAGTATATACATATTTGGATATTTGACTTACCCAAACATGCCTTTTCTATCACTTCAGCCAGTCAGAGCTACCGGGCTTGGCGCAAGTGAGATGGTCAAGAATCTGGAGCCAAGCATATCCTTTGGTTCTAACGAAAACATAGTTAATGATTATCTGTTCTTTCTGACTTAGTGGTCCAATCTATAGACATAATAGACCATTAAGATACATTAATATTGAATCTACTCCTTACAAACTCTAAAATGTTTATTAATGTCAAATAATATTTCATCCCAAGTTCCTACTACTTTTCAATTACCGGCGTATTTAAAAGTGATTATTTTAATATGAAACTAAACTGTGTTTTGGTTAGAACCTACCTCCCTAACCAACCCCCTGAACCTACCCATAGTTGTGCCAGAAGTTACAGATACCCAAAGATCAGTAAGTACTTGAGAACCTAGGAGTCTGTAACCAGAAGTGCACCACTAACAATTAGAGAGGTCAAGTTCTTGTATCAACTTTCCCCAATAGTCTCTGTATACATATCTTCTTTGGCACATCAATTTCTCATAAAGCCCGTAAAAGTGGTTATTCTAATAAGCAATCCCATACAACCACTATAAGTAGTTTTGTGGAAAACTAGAAGGGGGGGGGGGTTGAATGGTTTTGCTGATTTTAAGTTAGTGTCAAAAACTTTTAGATTTGATGTTATGTGAAATCTATGAATGAGGAGATAATATAGATCTATGAGTAATGCAAGTAAAGTAAGTAAAGTAAAGGATAGAAATGACACAACCGATTTACAGTGGTTTGGCTACAAGGACACCTTCCTTGCCCTACTCCACTCCCCGAGTCACCTACTCGAGAGTTTAAGCACTATGTCAACAAACTCCTACAACTTGGCGGATAAGCCTTCACAACGTTCCTTACACCTTTTTCCGGTACAAAGCTAAATACCGAGTCCGTAACACGGAGGACCAAACCAACACTACTATAACACAACAAATATGTGAAATATGAAATACAAGATCTTCGCTATAGAAATCTTGTGGAGGAACAAATCAATTAAGGACCCCTTGCTTGGATGACTTGTATAATGCTCGTAATCTCGCCTTAGAGAAGGACCTATATGAGAATCCCAATAGAAGAAAGAAGAACAACTCTCTAGATCAAGTGATATTTTGTTAGAAGAGTGTAAGAATATATGAGAGAGTTTCTAAGAAGAGGGGTGAGTAAAAATGAAGAAATGGCTTTCTATTTATAGGCAAATTCTTGCCACTGTTGCACGGATCCCACGGATCCCTAGCATGAGGGATCCATCTAGTGTAACTCTAGGGATCCGTGAGATGCTCCGCTTTGCCCATGGGTTTTTGGGTTATGGGTCATGGGTTATGGTTTGAACCATGGGTATCTAAGTAGATACAATGTATCTAATAGATGCAATGCATCTAGTCAAATGGGTATGTGTTAACTCCATGGGTTATGGATATACTCTATGGGTATGGGTCATGGGTTGTGGTTTTTACCCATCCTAATAAACTATTACAACAAATGAATTATTACAACAATTTATATTAAATGACTTTATGTAGATGCTTTACAAAAATAACATGTATCCTTATAGTTTTACTTATGATAACATTATATTTGTTATCAACAAAACATAAAGAGATCACTAAATATTAATAAACGTTTTTACTGTTTATTTGTATTAACAATCTCCCCCTTTTTGTTGATGACAAAACATAATGTTAGGATGAGTAAAACTTAAGATTAGATGTATTCTTTGAAAGCATAAGTTTTACTTCTTCTCCCCCTTTTTGTCGAAACAAAAAGTGACCCTAATGAAGAAATAAAAATGTGGAAATATAGTCCACGAATCTCTAACTCCCCCTTGACGGTAGCTCCCCCTAGAATGGGGCGTCAAGTGAGAAAATAAAATGACCTACAAAGAAAAGGTTTGTAGTAACATGCATAAATAATCTTGTGATTGACAAGAATCAAGATTCGGAGCCAAGAGTATGTAAAAAAAGCCTTGTAATAAAATAACAAAGTGTAGTGGTATTTATGCCACATACAAGCATGTAAAACTAAGAACAAGACTTGTTCTAAAAATGAGTCAAAAGAAAATACTAAAAAGAATAAAATGATTCCTTCCATGCTTGCATAAGGTTATGGATGGAAGTTTTGGTGAGTAATGATGTTGATGCGATCAAGGATGAGGTTAAGTATGACTCACATTTCTTCTCTAATTTCTATTGCAAGATCCCTAGTGGATTGGCAATGTTCACAATGTAAGTGATGTGGGTAATGTGTGCGGAAATTTTCTGGGTTAGTTTGATTTGTGAGATGCGGAAGTTGTGGTGGAAAAGTTGGAAAATACGGATCAAAGTACGGAATGTTTGGAAGTGGTGGTGGAAAAGAACCTAGATGTTCGTGTAAAACAATAGGAGCTAATGGTGGTGAGGTTTCAAGGTCTTTGAATATTGTGTTTGGAGATGTGGGAGGTGTTAAAAAGACTAGTTCTTTTTGGTTGGTTTGTTGGGATCTTGTTGGAGTCTTAAGGAGTTTCAAAAGAGTAACCTTAGGTGGGGATTTGATGGGTGATGAAGTTGGTGTACTTGTTGGAGATGAAGGAGGTGCTACAATGGAAGCATTTTGTGGTGAATGAGTGGTTGGTGATGAACCATTTGATGATGGTTTTGCTAAGCAACAAGGCCGGATGCTAATCCGTGCGGTTTTTCTAGATTTGGGTGGTGGTACTTTGGAAGGTGGGAGGACAAAGTTTTGGATTTCTTGAAAGGGGTTGCTTGCACTAGGTGATTCATCTATGTTGGAAGATCTTTTGGATGACATGATGATGTTTGTTTGTGAGGTTGAGAGTGATGAATATGCAAGCATTTTGGGAATCCTATTCATAGAAAAATAATGCATTGTAATGAATGCTTGACCTAAAATGTGGATTAAAATCTAATGATTAGATATGAATTTAAGGCATGTGATCATGAGAACACAAGCATTAAGTAGCATACTCCCAAAAAAATGATAAAAAATGATGAAAATATAGAAGTTTTCATTCAAAGTGAGAAAAATAGAAGATAATTTTAGCTTCTGTCTCACGGATCTCACGGATCCTTCCCTTGAGGGAACCGTCCAGCATTAAAGTTGGGATTTGTGGTACTGGTGACTCAGGCAGCTCAAAATTTTCCTTTTGGAAACATTTGTGCCTAGTGTGTGCCTATATGCAAACCATTTGGAGTTGCGGGTATCTCGACTCCTAAAAAGAAAAAGAAAAATAAACTAGAAGTGAAAAAGCACACTATTATGTGAGATAACCCGAGTGCTCCTAATTCATTGTTGCTTAAATGAATGTACCCGAAAACACATATTAGTTATGTGTCCTCTTTAGCATTCAAAAGACATGAGATGCAATGAAAACGGGTTTTTACGTTGTATTAATAATGAAAAAGCGGTTTGTCCTAGACGTGAGAAATGGTTTTTATGAAAGTGATACGAGAAGTGGTATCATTTTAGAAAACATTTTGAAAAGAGATTACTTTGTGTGAAAAAAAAATATCCTTGAGAAACAAAAATAGGTATGAAATTACGAGTTTGCAAAAGGTACTTGCCTTGAAAAAATAAAAGAAAACTATGAAAGTACGAGTTATAAGTAAAACCTATCTTGGGTTTTGAAAATTCCTGTATTGCTTGTGAGTTATGTGTGAAATAGAGATCCTAGACTCAGAAAGAAGAAGGCTAGCATTTACATACCTTGTAGAGTTTAAAAGCTAATTACGACGATTGTTCCATGAGACCAAGACCAAGACGAAGTAGGTTGAGACCAAGCTAATTACAACGGTTTGGTGAGGACGTCGGCTATGTTGTCTTCAGACGCTACCTTCTCAATAGAGATGTTCCCCTTTTGAAAATTGTCTCTTAAGAAGTGATGACAAATCTCTATATGCTTGCTGCGAGAGTGCAATACCAGATTTTTGCTTAAGTCGATGGCACCTTTGTTGTCACATATAATGGCTATGTCACTTAGGTGAATGTCGTAGTCAACTAACGCTTGTTTCATTCATCGTGCTTGTTGGCGTGCTTTGCCGACGGAGACATATTCGGCTTCGGTTGTTGATATGGCCAATGCCGTTTGCTTCTTTGAGAACCAAGATGTTAAGCAACATCCCATAAAAGTACATACCCCACTTGTACTTTTTCGGTCAACCTAATCACCTGCATGGTCAGAATCTGCATATACAATTGTTTTTACCGCCATACCCTTAGGATACCACAATCCTAATTGAGTCGTACCCTTAATGTATCTAAATATTCTTTTGACGGCTTCTAGATGTGATGTTTTAGGATCTTCTTGAAACCTAGCACATAGACAAACACTAAACATGATATCCGGCCGACTAGCCGTGAGGTAGAGAAGACTACCAATCATGCCACGGTATTTTGTGTTATCAACGGATTTGCCGTCTTCATCTTTTGTGAGTTTAGTGTCGGATGACATTAGTGTTCTTATGGGTTTTGACTCTTCTAAACCAAATTTCTTTAACATCTCCTTTATGTATTTAGATTGATTAAAGAAGATACCTGTGACAATCCGTGCTTTCAGGTCATTTCTCGACACAATGCATGCCTTACAATTTCAACAATTATAGTAAACTTGGTTTACTTGTTTCAAATTCGCGTAACCTTGAAGGTTTAGCGGCGAATTCATGATCATAACATCACGTACATTTCATATGGACTAAGATTAGTTTACATTCCATTGACATCATTTGCATCTCATTAGTTCATTCATGACATTTCATTTCACATTTAACGCGTAATTTTTATATTAAATAAACGTTCTCGCGTGAGTATTTATTTTAAATATTTAATCCGTTACTTTCAAAAATGATCCCGACATATTTTATTACTTACATTTAGTTATATAAACTATATTTTGAGTTTTCCTAGTGTTTTAAATTTATTTGGTGCATAAATCGTTAAAGTTATACTATTACGACGTTTTTCTTAAAAACTACACGATAATTATAATAGCAGTCAAATTTTACAAGGAATGTATTTTTTACAATTTTTATGATCTCATTATACTTTATTTTGATCTATTAAAAGTTACTTTTACCAAAAATTTCCTTGAACACACTAATGTACATATAAACCTTACAAGTTGTTATTATATATATACATTTACTTACATTTTCTAACTATTACACAACATTAAAAAAAAAAAAAGATATTTTGAGGACCAAGACCCCTAAAAACCGGTCTTGGAGGGGAGGAAGTCAAGGGTTGGCATTTATTTGATTGGTATGGTTTAATGAGATTGTATAGATACATACACTTACTAAAAGTCTACTTCATTCACTTTCATAATTCATTCACTTCATCTTTCTAGTCAAGTAAAAAGTGTTTTATTCTCTCCTTGTTTCATCTCAAAAACCGGCCACATCAAGAATTACCAAGGGATCATCCAAAAATTTTGCAAGCACAAGTATTACAATCTAGTTATCACTCTTTATAAGGTTTTGAAATAAAAACCAAGGGTGTTTAGGTTAATCCTTGGTTCTAATCACCTCATCAAGTTTACTTGTAAGCATATTTCTATCATTTTACATATTTCATCTTCATATCATATTCATTTCTTCATAGTTGTGAGCAAGCATGCAAGACTTATGTTGATTTATACCATTTTTACATGATTTTTAGTGTTATATATATATAAGGTCATCCTATAATTTTCCCCTTGGTATAGGTTGGTCTTGATGATGTTTAGGAACCCATGACACCCTAAGAAGGTGTATGGTGGATTTAGGATTAGATTAGCTTTGGAGTTGATTTGAAGGGATTGGAATAGGTTTAGTACGAGAAAAACTATTTTCGATAAGTATATAAAAGTGTTCTGTCCTTGTTTTGTTTTTCTGGAAAATCCGACAGTAGGCACGAAATTTTGGCCTTGATATTTAGAAAATATACTTTAAAACGAATCCGTGGGCGCTTGAACGGATTAAAACGGAGTTATAACGAAGAAGTTATGAATTTTTCAAGTTTGTCGACGATATATACATTTTCTGAAAATTTCAGCATACTATTTTATTTGTACGAAGTCAAAAACGAGCCTTAAGCTTCACAAATTATTTCGACTTGTCAAAAATATATTAGTATACTTTGATACGAAGCTAAGGACGTATTATACGTAGAAAACGGATTTGAAACGACAAAGATATGCACTTTTTCATAAACTTGCCGTAACTAATTTTCTGCACACAATTAGCCAAAACCACCATCTTTAACCCTTATTATCTTTATGTTCGAGACCTTTTGGACGAAAACTCCTGAACTGAAACTTTTAGATTTCGATACAAACTTTCCAAAACCGTCGAGTTCGTTCTCTAACGATCGACGTACACCGTTTTACGACTAGTTTTCCAAAGCCATTTTTGTTAATTTCATAAAAATTCCGACGACATTGTTTTGCGACGAAAAGTGGTAATTTCTCTAAAAATCATTATAAAACCATTGTAGGATGACATTTTGACGTAAAAACATGTAAAGTGATTTTTGATTGGTCAAGACGTCAAAAGAGTATTTTTCGACGATGTGTAATATTTTCAAAACTCGTAAATGGTATAAATAACATACGGAATGCATGCATAACATTACATTGCAATTCATGACATATCATATCATTGATAATAGGTCCGGTTAACGCATTACATTATACCTCGGTGTACTCACTTTTGCCATTATTCCAGTTTACCAAGTGAGTTTCCATAGCCCCACTTTTACTTGTTTTCATAAGCTGTTTTGGGGAGATACATGCTCAAACTGTTCTCATTTACTTCACAAGTACTTTTGACTTTTAAGGCTAAATGCTACAGTGATCACCATTGTTTCTAAATCAAATGTTATACTATATCAATTGTTCTTGTTTGTGTGCTATAGTGCTTCGTCATTATAACGTTCTATATGCAGTTGACTATGATACATCGAAATAAAGTACTACTATGAGTTGACTAACTGATACATTGAGATAGGTGCTATTGATTATGTGCTATTGTTCTACGTCGAGTTAGGTACTACTGTGAATTCATTTGACGATGTGTGGTTGAATATAAACTATATATACATTTCGGCAATGGGTTGTGAACACACAGGTTGCAAGTTTTGTATGGGCGGGACTTGGAACTGAGTGGATTTACAATGCCTTTGCTGCATAAACGATTTTGATAGTCTTTACATTTCAAAGATTTACAATGCTTTTGCGCATAACGATTTTGAAAGGCTTTACATTTCAAAACAAACTCTATGAACTCACTCAACCTTTGTGTTGACACTTTTTAGCATGTTTTATCTCAGGTATCTAAGGTATACACTTCATGGCATGCATTTGGACACCTCATGGAGTCGTGGTGACGACGCGTCTCACTTGGGTTTTACGTACTTTAAAACATCGTTTGAATTGTAACAAACTTATTTCCGCACAAGTTGATTTTCATTTGGGACCTACTTTGTAAACTCTGATTATTTTATTAAATCAAACGATGTATTTTCCAAACGACACTTTAGGTCGTTCAATATAACCGTGATTGTGATGCTATGACAGTCAATCCCCAGGAATTCCATTCCGCTGCAAAACAGGTAATTTGGGGGTATGACAGATTGGCATCGAGCTTCGGATTATAGAGAACTAGGTTGCATCATTGACCCTAGACTATAACTACATCATCATAGCATCTCATCATTTCATCATACGTGCATGTTCACTTTGCATGCGATTTATACGTACATTTTTCGAGTTATTTACTTTCATTTCATATCGATTGTCACATGGATGCCTTTAAATACCCATCCCATTATCCTTTTCTCATACTCTAATGTGGAGAATTCCTTGTTATTCCCTATCACAATCTTTACATCAATTGACTCATCACCGATAACGTCGAATGCCGAGATAAACCTTTAAATAGGGCGAAGTCACTCTCACTCCTTTGTTTCATCACTAACATGTCGAGTTACACTTTATTCACACATTAAGTCACTAAACCATCATACATTGGAGCACTTACAACATCTCATAACCCATCTTTTCGGAACCCGTCGATTATTTTGAAAAATAAACTCAAACTTATCGTTTCTTATCACATTTCTTTGAAGCGCTTATTATTAACATCGGATTTTGCTACGTCTCACATTTCCTCTTGTTTTGAAGAAGATATGGCACCGAAGAAAGCCACAGCTGAAATGACACAAGCGGCTATTCAAAAGTTGGTGAATGATAGCATAGCTGATGCTTTAAGAGTCGAAAGGGAAACATGGGCTGCTGCTGCTGTGCTGAGGCCGTGCTACTTCTGGCCGCTAGGCTAGCTTCTGCTATGGAAATGCCGGAGGATTCGGAATTAAGAGATGTTCGTACAAGGATTTCAAAAGTGGTGAGCCCACGAGTTTAGGGGACTGAAGGAGCCACGGCCATGGTACGATGGTTTGAAAAGTTGGAATCCGTGGTTTTGCTTTGTAATTGCCCGGATGATAGTAAGGTCAAATTTGCTACAAGTACACTACTCGATGGAGCATTGTCGTGGTGGAATTCATATGCTCAACCGATTGGAATGGAGAATGCTTTCAAGCTTACTTGGGAGCAATTTAAGGGTTTGGTGACTAAGAAGTTTTGTCCTCGTACGGAAGTGAAAAAGTTGGAGACGGAGTTCTACGAACTAGTAACGATTGGGTACGATATTGACACATACATTCGGAGATTTCAGGAATTGGCCGCGTTATGCCCGTCGATGGTACCGGATAACGAGAAGTTGCTAGAGGCTTTTATCGGGGGACTTCCCGAAGTTATTCAAGGAAATGTGACTTCGTTTGATCCACAAACAATCGAGGAAGCTATTAGGGTGACTAAAAAGCTCATGGCCCGGTAGTGAAGAGAGGTAAGTACACCAACACCAACCAAAACAACAACAACCCCAACAACTGCACCAACTACAACAATAACCAAAACAACAACAACGACGATAAACAAATCAACAACAACAAAAGGAAATGGGAAAACGACCAAGGAGATGATAACAACAACAACCAAAACCACAACACTAACCGTCATCGACAACAGAATAGAAGACCCAAGAAGTCGCGGGGTCTATGTTGCTGCACCAACAAAGGGAAGAGCTTATGCAGGAAACTTACCGCGATGCCACCAATGCACGCTACATCATAATGGTCCATGTGGTATATGTTTTAGCTGTCACAAAGTAGGACACCTTGCAAGGATGTAAGGGCAAGACCATAGTTACATGCTTCGGATGTGGGGAACAAGGACACTATCAGAATCAATGTCCTCAAAACCAAGGTCAACCAGTTGAAGGTGCTCATGGGAATGTATATATGTTGGAAGGAGGAGGAGGAGCTCTTCAAGGTATCAACGACGCGGAAGACTGAAGAAGTTCGGAAACTAACTGTCTTATTTCTCCTTATGTACTATGTCGTACTAAGTTTATGTTTTCCATCATATCGAATCTTTATAACCTAAGATGTATTTCTGTTTGATAAACCACTTGTTGTAAAATATTCTAATCTATCGTACTTTATTTTCTTTCCGATTTGTTATCATTTACGAGGATTTCAATTCTTTTACTTTAACTATCATTTTAACGACACTTCTCCATGTCTTCTCTCCTCGATGTTCATCACAATTTTAACATCAGTTGACTCAACACCAAACAACATATGAGTCGATTAGTCCAAGCATTGCATAGTTACTCCTAAATTATACATAGCCTGATCACCTATGTCTAATTCAGGAAGAATCATGCAATGAAGGGAGTAGTAGGCTTATATGTGTAAACAATTTCGTAATCGAGCCAAATTTTCAAAAGATTTTCTTCAAACCACTTGTTTCCAGTTTGATCCGCTGTGCAGTTCTTGTTTGATGAGTTGCAAAGATCGAGCTAGAAACAAGTTGTTACCCAAACCGATTTAGCCTAATCGTATGGCAGTTCTTGTTTGATGAGTTGTGGGATTAAGTAAAAATCGGTTACCAAAAGGTCTTTTGAGGGTTTTGCTCGAGAATGGGAAGGCTTGCCTCATCTAACCCTAAACCCGTTAGACCTAACAACGATTGAATTCAGGGACTGAATTCCTTTTGGATGGGCGAATGTGACAATCCGTACTTTCAGGTCATTTCTCGACACAATGCATGCCTTACAATTTCAACATTATAGTAAACTTGGTTTACTTGTTTCAAATTCGCGTAACCTTGAAGGTTTAGCGGCGAATTCATGATCATAACATCACGTACATTTCATATGGACTAAGATTAGTTTACATTCCATTGACATCATTTGCATCTCATTAGTTCATTCATGACATTTCATTTCACATTTAACGCGTAATTTTTATATTAAATAAACGTTCTCGCGTGAGTATTTATTTTAAATATTTAATCCGTTACTTTCAAAAATGATTCCGACATATTTTATTACTTACATTTAGTTATATAAACTATATTTTGAGTTTTCCTAGTGTTTTAAATTTATTTGGTGCATAAATCGTTAAAGTTATACTATTACGGCGTTTTCTTAAAAACTACACGATAATTATAATAGCACTCAAATTTTACAAGGAATGTATTTTTACAATTTTTATGATCTCATTATACTTTATTTTGATCTATTAAAAGTTACTTTTACCAAAAATTTCCTTGAACACACTAATGTACATATAAACCTTACAAGTTGTTATTATATATATACATTTACTTACATTTTCTAACTATTACACAACATTAAAAAAAAGATATTTTGAGGACCAAGACCCTAAAAACCGGTCTTGGAGGGAGGGGAGAATCAAGGGTTGGCATTTATTTGATTGGTATGGTTTAATGAGATTGTATAGATACATACACTTACTAAAAGTCTACTTCATTCACTTTCATAATTCATTCACTTCATCTTTCTAGTCAAGTAAAAAGTGTTTTATTCTCTCCTTGTTTCATCTCAAAACCGTACATCAAAATTACAAGGGATCATCAAAAATTTTGCAAGCACAAGTATTACAATCTAGTTATCACTCTTTATAAGGTTTTGAAATAAAAACCAAGGGTGTTTAGGTTAATCCTTGGTTCTAATCACCTCATCAAGTTTACTTGTAAGCATATTTCTATCATTTTACATATTTCATCTTCATATCATATTTATTTCTTCATAGTTGTAGCAAGCATGCAAGACTTATGTTGATTTATACCATTTTTACATGATTTTTAGTGTTATATATATATAAGGTCATCCTATAATTTTCCCCTTGGTATAGGTTGGTCTTGATGATGTTTAGGAACCCATGACACCCTAAGAAGGTGTATGGTAGGATTAGATTAGCTTTGGAGTTGATTTGAAGAGATTGGAATAGGTTTGATGCGAGAAAAACTATTTTCGATAAGTATATAAAAGTGTTCTGTCCTTGTTTTTTTTTTCTGGAAAATCCGACAGTAGGCACGAAATTTTGGCCTTGATATTTAGAAAATATACTTTAAAACGAATCCGTGACTGCTTGAACGGATTAAAGCGAGTTATCTTGAAGAAGTTATGAATTTTTCAAGTTTGACGACGATATATATATTTTCTGAAATTTCAGCATACTATTTTTATTTTTATGCAAGTCAAAAAGCGGCCTTAAGCTTCACAAATTATTTCGACTTGTCAAAAATATATTAGTATACTTTGATCTGACTAAGGACGTATTATACGTAGAAAACGGATTTGAAACGACAAAGATATGCACTTTTCATAAACTTGCCGTAACTAATTTTCTGCACACAATTAGCCAAAACCACCCTCTTTAACCCTTATTATCTTTATGTTCGAGACCTTTTGGACGAAAACTCACTGCTGAAACTTTAGATATCGATACAAACTTTCCAAAACAGTGAGAGTTCGTTCTCTAACGATCGGCGTACACGTTTCGACTAGTTTTCAAAGCCATTTTTGTTAATTTCATAAAATTCGAGACATTGTTTTGCGACGAAAAATGGTAATTTCTCTAAAATCATTATAAAACCATTGTAGGATGACATTTTGACGTAAAAACATGTAAAGTGATTTTTGATTGGTCAAGGCGTCAAAAGAGTATTTTTCGACGATGTGTAATATTTTCAAAACTCGTAAATGGTATAAATAACATACGGAATGCATGCATAACATTACATTGCAATTCATGACATATCGTATCATTGATAATAGGTCGGTTAGCATTACATTATACCTCGGTGTACTCACTTTTGCCATTATTCCGGTTTACCAAGTGAGTTCCATAGCCCCTACTTTTACTTGTTTTCATAAGCATTTTGGGGAGATACATGCTTTCAGCTGTTCTCATTTACTTCACAAGTACTTTTGACTTTTAAGGCTAAATGCTACAGTGATCACCATTGTTTCTAAATCAAATGTTATACTATATCAATTGTTCTTGTTTTGCTTAGCGTGCTATAGTGGCCGTGGTATACGTTCTATGTCAGTTGACTCTTGATACATGGTCGAATAAAGTACTATGTCGGTTGACTATTGATACATTGAGATAGGTGCTATTGATTATATTGCTATGTTCTCACGTCGAGTTAGGTACTATTGATGGTTGGTGTAATGGGTAGTGATTAGTCTTTACATTTTTCAGCGATTTACAATGCTTTCAACGCATAAACGATTTTGAAAGGCTTTACATTTCAAAACAAACTCTATGAACTCACTCAACCTTTGTGTTGACACTTTTTAGCATGTTTTATCTCAGGTATCTAAGGTATACACTTCATGGCATGCATTTGGACACCTCATGGAGTCGTGGTGACGAAGCGTCTCACTTGGGTTTTCGTTACTTTAAAACATGTTTGAATTGTATAACTTATTTCCGCACACGTTGATTTTCATTTGGGACCTACACTTTGTAAACTCTGATTATTTTATTAAATCAAACGATGTATTTTCCAAGCGACACTTTAGGTCGTTCAATATAACCCGTGATTGTGATGCTATGACGGTCAATCGATTCCATTCAAATTTGCAAAACAGGTAATTTGGGGGTGTGACAATACCATCTTCTACTTGTTTGATTTGTAGACCAAGAAAGAAGCTAAGTTCTCCCATAATACTCATCTCGAACTCGTCATGCATGATTTTAGAGAAATAATCACACATGTCTTGACAAGTAGATCCGATTATAATTTCATCTTCATATATTTGAACAATGAGTATATGTGACTCTCTTTTCTTAGTAAAAAGTGTGTTATCAACTAACCTCATGGTGTAGTTGTTTTTGATTAAGAATGACTTGAGTCTATCATACCAAGCTTTTGGAGCTTAAGACAAGTAAAGAGCTTTCTTTGCTTATATACACATGTTTAGGTTTTTCAAAATCGATAAAGCCGGAGGTTGAGCTCGATATACTTCTTCATTAATAAAACCATTTAGAAAAGCACTTTTGACATCCATTTGATAAAGCTTAGGATCGTTAGCACAAGCATAAGCAAGAAGTATATTATTACTAGAATTTAGCCAATAGCGGGGCATAGGTCTCATCAAGTCTACCTTCTTGTTGATTATACCCTTGGAAAGCAGGTGCTTTGTTCTAAACACTACAACGTTTGCATCTAACTTGTTTTTATATACCCATTTGGTTCCCATTACGGTTTGATAACTAGGTGGAGGGGCAGTGTCAAACATCGTTAGAAACAAATTGATTTAACTCTTCTTGCATAGCCATTACCCAACTTTCATCTTTTGTGGCTTCTTGTGTATTCTTAGGTTCTATGGTTGAGACAAAACAAAATAAGCCACTTTGGTTTTGGACTTGAGACCTTAAAAGTTCTTTAGTTTAACTTTCCTATGACCTTATCTACGGGGTGATCTTTGGACTCTTTAATATTTATGATTTCATTATTTAAGGTTCTTCTTCATTTTTCTTTTCTTTATTTCAATAGCTTCACTCTCGACAATCTAGAGTCATCGATAAGAGGTAGAGTAGGTTTGGGTGGACTCCATCAAATTTTACGTTTAATGACTCTTCAACCTTCATTGTTTCTTTATTTAATACTACGTAAGCTTTGCTATTAGGAGAGTAACCTAAAAAGATACCTTCGGTTGACTTAGGATCAAATTTTGTAAGATAATATTTAGTGTTAAGAAGAAAACATTTGCTATCAAAGACTCTAAAGTGATTTAGCGTAGGCTTTTTGCCTCGAAGTAACACATATGGAGTTTTTCCTAAATTGTTTCTAACTAAGACTCGGTTAATTATAATGCTACACGCGTCGTTCGGGGTCAAAGGAACTTCCTTTTCATCGAGCAAGTTTTTCAACACCCTAGGCAGTGAACCTAATCATTGTAGTGTAGTATTAGGGTAAGCCACGGGTATTGATATCGTTTCTAGGGGAATAGGAATGCTAGTGAGAAGTTACTACGCTAAGGTTGGGGTTGAGGAAGATTATTTTTTATCTTTTTATGTTTTTTAGGAAATGGAAATGTACGAATCTCGGGGTTTGCATTTGGGGGTTGGTATTTCTACCGATTACTTCTACTTATCTAATTATCTAATCTAGTGGTGTATGTAGTCTATGTCTAATTATTGTGTGCTCGTATGATGATTTAAAGATGTGTTTACTTAGGTTTTATTACTCCTTAACTATCTCCTATTGATGGTTGAATTGTCACGTCCTTATTCTTATCACGTTGTGTGTCTAAAGTCGTAGGGTATGCGTTTATTCCTAACTCTTTGAAACTACCAAAGGTTATCGCCTACAAAATCTCTAGGATTTATAAACTTAACTCTAAGGTACTCTTCGGATGTTTTAGCCTACAATGACTCTAGGTATTATAAGCTAAGGTTCACAAAGATTAATCAAGCATTAACTACACAACGGATGACCTATCGCAATACTAGATCATTAACAATTAAGATAAGAGACAACCAATCAATATTCAATAATTAAGTTTCATATTCCCTATGCAAACACACAAGTAAATTAGCCGGACATCGGATTCTATATATAAGATTACATATCGCGGCCATTCGCCACTTTTGATTTGTGGCCAGGTGGTCGTAGTCATGGGGTTTAGATCTTGGCTACGTTAGTCTTGACGGCGTCACGCTTACATGCTTTATGACGCCCGTCCCCTTAGTCTACGGCGTCGTTTGGATCAAATCTGAGCGTGCGAATTTAAGGACGCCCCCTACTCTTCTTAAACCGAAACCCGTTACTTGTAAATAAGCAATTTGGCTCTTGGCCGTCACAAAAGTGGTCCATTGCGTCGCAGATAAAACTAACGCGTCCCCTTCAATTCGGCGGCACGTGTCTTGATTTTGACTTTGGCCAATTTCTTCATTATTTGCGCTTTTCTTCCGAATAAGTGTCATTCCAGCATTTTGCCTTCAAGATACCTAAAAGTGAAAGGCGATATTAGTAATACAATAGATACAAAAGTGATCAAATAAGGGCTTAACGACCCCCAAAAGGTACATTTAAAACCTTATCAAATATCCTTACATTTGGTATTTGCTTGTCCTCAAGCAAATGTGCTTTAATTAATTTATAAGTTAGGGGTCATGAAGCATTGGTTTAGAACAATCCACAACCCATATAAGTCCCGCAAAAGTCATAACAAGCATGGAAATTACATACTAGCACGTCACATGGGGTGCAAAAGTCATAACAAGCACGGAAATTACATACTAGCACGTCACATGGGGTGTTTGGATACTCACATCTCTCGGGTGTATATAAATATAACAAGTTGGAAATGGAAGATAAACACTCATTAACCGGTCCTAGTACATAGATTACCATAGGCTTGAGACTAGATCAAACCTCCATCGCTTTGGCGTAAGCACCTAGGAAAGACTATCAAAGAGGTCTTATAAAGGGTTGTAATGTTAGGCTTACGGTAGGGAAACAAAGGGTTTGGTGGGATAGGCTATTTAGTGGTGGCAAGTCAAAAATCTTTATGTTACAAGCATGAGAAGAATGGGTTGCTAAGCCAAGACTCGACACTCTAGACTCTGATAACTTGACAAACAAACATAAATTAAAGATAGATGTAGGATGGTAGCCGTATGTTTTTTTATTTTTTTTTTCCCTCTCTATTTTTTTTCTTTTCTCTTTTTTCTATTTTTTTTTAGATTTTTTCATACACTTTTACTCTACCACCCTCTACGATAACATCAAAATGATAGGGATTTATAGGCACATCCCTACACTTGAGTTTTTATTACTCTAACACTAATTTGACCCGAATTAAAAGATCAAAACACTTGGAGTACATTATTACGCAAATAAAGGGAATTTGAATTTAACGTTCCCTTCATTTCATAAACTTTAACTTTTCCCATGAGTCCCAATCGTCCCAAAGCTGTATACAAAGGATATGACTCGACTTAGCAACTTATGAAAGCAACTAGATAATTGAACTAAGGGTTTAGGGTGATAACAATAATGCACTAAAAGTGAGTGCATACAAGGTAGGCTAAGGCGATTTGGGTGTACGTTTGAGGGTGGGGTGTAAACGTGCTTCATTGTTATTAAAACCGAAACATCCGAGAACCGCGAAAAGGATAGGCTCTGAGGGATTAACTAGGGGTATCGTGTACTAAAAATGAGTACAACATAAAGGTGTGGGGAATTACTCAACCGATGTGATATTATATTATAATTATCAAACAAGGGTTATCCTAATGCCTCTTATCATTTAGTTATTCCTAACTACACAAGTGTAGTCTTACTAGCGATCTCGGGATGCATCACAAAACAAGTTCTAGAATCAATTATACTACCGGTTCACACACTAAGCATTAAAGATGAATGCTTTAATTCCTACTAATCTAAGGGCGATCCTCACATTTTGGGTGGAATTTAAGTGGTAAAGGGTTTTTGTGCTAGTCATATAACTTCCTATCCATGAGACGCTTTATTAAGACTAATGGCCCACTCCTATATGTCATGAAAAATTTTAAATTTGGTGCCAAAATTACCCTAACCGACATTTTCTCATGGTTTATTACACAAATGCAATTGGACAAAGCAAATAATCAAGGATAAGCATAGTTTCAAAGTTCTTGTTTTATTTTCCCTCCCTACACTTAAACTGAACATTGTCCCCAATGTTCCCCGAAAGTATCAAAGTTATGATAAAGGAAGGTAATAAAAAGATGAAAGCAGTACTCCTGATTAGCTCGGTAGGATCCGTGTAAAGTGGTGGTTACATTTTTCTTCAAGAAGAACGTTTGCGTGAAAAGCTCCTTTTCATCTTATGTATCTTCTTTTTGGTAAATTAAACACTTACACTTGAAGAAAACAAACGAAACCGTAAATGGAGGTAATAATATATATAGGACTCTACTAAACTAGGATATAATGCTTGTGGAATGGATGTTTCTGAAAT
Source organism: Chrysanthemum makinoi (assembly GCA_910596185.1). Lineage (NCBI taxonomy): Eukaryota > Viridiplantae > Streptophyta > Magnoliopsida > Asterales > Asteraceae > Chrysanthemum > Chrysanthemum makinoi. Next base: position 213,186,689 of record OU343223.1, on the reverse strand, counting down.
TTACGGAAAATTAAGACCTGAAAATTCAAAAATTATAAGTAGCTCGAGAAACAAGAAAAATAATCAGTTGTTTTGCTCCTTCTGCGCCGATCGGGGTTATCACGACAAAAGCGGTCTGCTGATTTTAAGGAAAAATTCGGAAAATTTACATCTTTAGAATCTGGAAAAATTTCTGCAAAACATCCATTATGACTCGATAAAAGCATTTGACTCGAACAAACACACATGTATATCTTTTAATTAATTGAAATTCTCATGTGTACGTTTCTTTTGAAATTATTGTAATCCTCTACATTTATCCCTATGTAAAATACCTTTATATGTAATTAAGACGAGGTTAAAGACAAAATAAAGCATTTTTACAAATTTAAACATGAGAATAGACAATCAATAAAAGATACACGACAAACAAACAAGCTAATCCAACCACATAGGTTATAATTAAACCACCCAAATGCGAATATACATATGCCACAAATTAAAGTTCACCACATAGTCAAGATAACCTAAATTATTACATGCCCAAATTAAACCGTCTCAACAACCAAGCATACGAGTCCATAAACAATCCATAAACAAATACATAAGTCACTAGGGAGGAGGTCCATGACGGTAGTCATAACCAGGGGGAGAGGGCCCAAATACCCATAAGGTGGGTAATCCTCCTCATACAGAAATGGATCGATCTGCAGGTGTGGAGTGGTGATCCACTTGCATTGACAGAATCTTTTTATCATCTGTGGCGGTATGATCGTGAAGTCCAGCTAAGCGCCTCGATCTGGCGTGCCATCCACGTGTCCATGCGGCCCATCCAGCTCCACGGTAGGCTGCCAATCTCCTTTGGACATGTACATTGGCGTCGGCCGGAGCTCCCGCTCCATCTCCTGGCGGTGTCGCGGCATTTGTGGCTCAAATCTCATCGTCATCATCACCATCACGAATGTTGGGGTGAGAGCGAAACCACAGCGTAGCCCCTACCATAGTCCATGATGACCTCCATAGCTTTTAGGGATTTAGCTTTGACGACCCTTGGTGCCACCACATTAAGGTATGCGGGAGCCTCCCACCAAATGCCAAAGGATTGGCAACCGGGTGATAAACATGCCTCCATACACCTATCTCAAACCTCATCCCACTAGCTTGATCCTCAGTGTCGGCTAACAAGAATGGGATGTTATAGTGCACCATCGCCAACATGCATTAGAGATAGAATAGATTTGGTAAAAGTGACACGATGACTCATGCTCTGCGCCCATGATAGAAAGTTAGCAACAGTGCAGAGCCTAATCCGTGGATCCGGTCTGAGATGCGAGAGAGTACTCGGTAATGTACTCCCGTTAGCTATTGTGTTCGGCTGAATACCCAGTAATAGATCGAATGGGTAATCAGTGCCAATCTAGCCCTAAAACATCGCTCTAGGATTCAATGACATACAACCCCAATCTCCACCCAAATCAGGCATAGCCATCCATTCTCCACCTAACCTAAATCGGACCCCCTGAAACTCAATGTTATCTCGACATGAATTGATATCCATTAGATAAGATGCGTGAAATTCACGCACCAACTCACCATACACGGGCTCACACTCCTAGCGGCCTTTCCCAATGGGGATCGGTGAACTTGTCCCTCCTAAAACTGTTTGAGAACTCTCTAGCGGATCATGCTCCTCAAGAAAACCCAGTCCACAGCATTTCGAATCAATAGTTTGATGAAGCAAATCATTAATAACGAGTTTGGTATCCTTCCTCGACAAATACTCCCCACTCGGCAATCACATGCGCTATGTTTTCTGGGCATTAGAAGACTGTCTCCTAGTTCTCTTTGTTCTTACGCTCATCCAGGCGAGAAAATCAAATAGATGGGGAACAAATGAGTAACATTCGAGTGATGCTAAGACGGCGTCGAGCGGTTCCGACGGCGTCACAACATAAACGATCGTCACCCGACCAATTTCAAATCCGACATTTGCGAGGAAAAATCCGAATTTTTAACCATAACCCAACCCAAACACCCTCGTTGCAGCAACAATGGGATATGGCTAGGTGGTTTAGTTCCTAAGCGTCAGGCTTCGCAAAAGTTAACCCCATATGATAATACTACCATTAAGCCTAATCTTAAGCCTAATTAACAAGATTCATGACGACATTTAGCATAAATTAAACAATTGGGGGGTTTTTAGGATGAAAAGGGAAAATCAAATTGAGCATGAAATCGAGCAATGACTAGACAAATCAATATATACTACTTACCTTGTGGAGATTGATGTGTAAAATGATGAATTTAAGGTGGGAAAACGTGGTGGTGTGGTGTGGAAGTGATTAAAATAGTGTAGGGTAAAGAATGAAAGGGATGGGTGATGTATTTATCCGTCGATCGCTTGGTAGTAGTCACTCTTTATATGTGGCAATCCGACCAAATTTTTAAAAGAAAATGGTTTTGTTATCCTAGGATCAAAAAATGCGATTACTATATTTTGACAAAGATTTTGGTTTTCATTTTAAGATCAATTTTGTCAATCCACCAATAATCTCCACGACGGTAAGTGATGCATATGTCAAATTGTCTTTCAATTGTGATCCCAGAAACTCCGAAGTATTGGAGGTGAGGGTTCTTTGACCCGGTTTGAAACCAGAAGAACTCTTCTAACATTGGGAAAGATTGAGGCGACACGTGCACCATTCCATGAATATGTTCCTAGGGAACAAGCGGGGCGTTGAGACAGGAATTCAAACAAGAATGTGATTTGAGGGGGTTGCCCTGCTTAATGAAATTGGAAGGTTTGGGAATCATCCCAACGTGTTCGATGTCGCATATACCTTCTCCATCTTTTAGGTATATTGTTCCTTACTGCATTTCTTCATGGATTTTCAGCATGAAGTTGTATGACCAGTCCCAATTAATGATGAGTCTTCGCATTTGAGCTTGAAATGTTTTATTTCCTTTTCTTGCTTGTGGACAAATGTCAACATTATGTCCTCGAATTCATCTTGCCGGGACTTTCTTGGGAGCAAAAATTCCTTGACGGCGTTAACATGCTTGCTTATCAGCATGGGTGGTTATTTCCATTAACGCATTTACTTGCGCCTCCATACTCTAATTGCTTGTCTTGGGAAGTTGGCCGTTCTCTGGACTACTGGACTTCCCAACCTTCCCTCTTCATATTGAGCTAGGTCTCGATGACCTCCCAACATGCTTTATTATTAGGTCACTTAGCCTTCCTCCGGCATTGTGTGCGTTGGAGGGAGGGACTGACGTGATCATAGAAGAGTTGGACTTGGATCCAAAGATCAATGCCGTGATGAGGGACTTTATGGAGTAAGTCCTTAATAGTCCATGCTTCGTAGAGAGATTCACCTTGACGTTGTTGGAACATCAAGATATCATTCCTAAGCTTAGTGGTTCTCCCAGGTGGGAAAAATTGAGCAAGGAAGCGAGAGGTGAGATCATCCCAACTTGAGATGGAGCCGTGGGAAGTAAACTCAAGCCAATTACTAGCTTGGTCCGTAGAGTTGGAAGAGAGCAGACCGTGGTCTCCCCGAGTAGTAGCATCGAGGTCGATGGAATCGACAATTTTAAGAAATCCTAAGTTCATGATTATGATCTTCGGAACAAAGTCCATGGAATGCACATCCATTTTGCACCAGCCGGATGGTGTTGGATCGCAGGGCCGTAGTTTGGGCTTGGTCGGGAAGCTCAATGGTGTTCCTATAGCCTAGGTGGCTTGATCTCGAGTATTCACCAAGAGTACGGCCTCTTGGCGGGTCATTTGGTGGTAGGTTGATGAATGGTGGTTGCTAATCACCTTCCATGATGAAAAGTGATGGGGTTACTAACAAAGGTCACGAAGAAGGGGGATAGACTACGAGAAAGCTAAAAATGGGAAAATTTTACTTGATAGGAATCAAGCGAAACCTAACGAGGTGGACTCTAACTAGCTATTCTATTCACGGCGGTATACAAAAACTTGATAACGCTACACGCGTGGTTCGGTCAAAGGAACTTCCTTTTAAATCAGGTAAGTTTTAACACCCAGAAGCGTGAACCTAATCGTTGTAGTGTAGTATTAGGGTTAATACGAATTGATATCGTTCTCTAGGGGAATAGGAATGCTAGTGAGAAGTTACTATGCTAAGGTTGGGGTTGAGGAAGATTATTTTTTATCTTTTTTATGTTTTTTGGAAATGGAAAGGTACGAATCTCGGGGTTTGGATTTGGGGGTTGGTATTTCTACCGATTACTTCTACTTATCTAATTATCTAATCTAGTGGTGTATGTAGTCTATGTCTAATTATTGTATGCTCGTGTGATGATTTAAAGATGTGTTTACTTAGGTTTTATTACTCCTTAACTATCTCATATTGATGGTTGAATTGTCACGTCCTTATTCTTAATCGCGTTGTGTGTCTAAGGTAGTAGGGTATGCGTTTATCCCTAACTCTTTGAAACTACCAAAGGTTATTGCCTACAAAATCTCTAGGATTTATAAACTTAACTCTAAGGTACTCTTTGGATGGTTTAGCCTACAATGACTCTAGGTATTATAAGCTAAGGTTCACAAAGATTAATCAAGCATTAACTACACAACAGATGACCTATCGCAATACTAGATCATTAACAATTAAGACAACCAATCAATATTCAATAATTAAGTTTCATATTCCCTAAGCAAACACACCGGTAAATTAGCCGGACATGGGAAACATGCAAGCATACACACAAGTAATTGAAGACATTATTGAATTAATGAAGTAAAACACTTATCTTGATGTAAGATAGGGTATGGAACCATAAAATACTGTACAAGCCAGCCTTGGTTCGGTTTAGGTTTTTACTCCAAAAGCTGCTGAAAACTAAAAATTCGGATTCTATATATAAGATTACATATGGGCGGCGTCACTTTGATTTGTGGCCATCGGTCGCCGTCATTAGGGTTTCGTCTTGGCCTTGTTAGTCTTGCGACGGCGTCACCTTATGCTTGTGACGCCGTCCCCTTCATCTCGGCGTCGTCTGTCGGATCAAATCTAGGCCGATGAGGTTGCGATGCCTACTCTTCTAAAACCTGAAGCCGTCACTTGTAAATAAGCAATTTGACTCTGACCATCACAAAAGTGGTCCAACGGCGTCGAGATAACACCGCAGCCGTCCCCTTCAATTCCAGCAGCTGAGTGTGTCTCGATTCGACTTTGGCCATTTTCTTCGTATATTCGCGCCTTTTCGATCGAATAAGTGTCATTCCAGCATTTTGCCTTCAAGATACCTAAAAAGTGAAAATGAACGATATTAAGTAATAACGGATACAAAAGTGATCAAATAAGGGCTTAAACGACCCCTCAAAAAGGTACATTTTAAAACCTTATCAGTTAAGTATGTACGTTGATGTATCAACGGCATTGCACCAAAATTTTGAGGTATGGATTGCTCATTTAGCATGGTGCGACTCATTTCTTGTAGGTTCTATTCTTTCTTTCAACTACCCCATTCGATTGTGGAGTGCGAGGAGCTGAGAAGTTGTGAGTAATACCATTAGTGTCACAAAAGGCTCCAAATTGCACTTCATTATCGAAATTCCTACCATGATCCGTTCTAATAGACACTATAGAACTTCCTAATTGTCTTTGGATTTTCTTACTTAATATTTCAAAGTAATCGAAAGTTTCAGTTTTGTTCTTTAAAAATTTAGTCCATGTGTACCTAGAGTAATCATCCACTATAACCAAAGTGTAGTAGTTGCCTCCATAACTTTGGATAGCGGATGGACCAAATAAATCCATGTGTAGTAATTCTAGACACTTAGTAGTAGAGACCATGTTTTTTGCTTTGTGACTGGCATGGACTTGTTTTCCTACATTACAAGCATCACAAAAGTGATGTTCATATTTTAATTTTGGTAGATCTCTTACTAGATCTTTTGATGATAGCGATTGAAGAAGTCGCATATTGGCATGACCCAATCTTCGATGCCATAAGGTCGAAGTATCATCCATAGAAGTAAGACAAAGTTTTTCTTGAGGTTCATTACCGATTTTAATAACATAGACTCCATGTTTCCTAATTCCTCTACCTATAGTGATACTGTTTTTTAATATCTTAATACCGGTTTCGTTAAAAAGTACGTTGCACTTTTTATCACATATTTGTCCTGTACTTAAGAGGTTAAAGTTTAGGTTTTCTACGTGACACACATCGTAAATGGTTTGAGATTTGTTAGAAATCGTGCCTTTACCGATGATTTTGCTTTTCCTATTTCCAAATAACACATTTCCTCCATTGAAGGATTCATATGTGGAAAATAAATCTTTATTGCTAGTCATTTTCCTCGTGCACCCGCTATCCTTGATCCACTCATCTGGATCTAGGTCGACCTTTAAGCACACCTAAGAAAACAATTAACTCAAAAGTTTGGTCCCCATTTGTTCATGGGTCCATTAGTGTTAAACATTCCATTCATGTTAGGCATATATGGAAAATGGGAGTATGTGTTCCATGGTGCAAAGTTTTGAAATTGAAAACCATCTTGCATATTTGGATTCCATCCCATTTGATGGTTACTTCTCGGATAGACATTATTAGGTCTCCTAAATGTGTTCGGTTTTGAAAATGATGGACCTTTGTTTCTTGTAAAACTTTGATTTTGTCTTGGAGGTGGTTGTCTAATAGTAACATGGGTTGGTTTCTTCTTATTAACATTAACAAAATCGGTTCTAGATGAGGAAGCTATATTATTACCACTGTTTGCTTCAGCAGACCCACGAATCCTTGGTACGTACACTAGCCTGTTCCTTTTTTGTAGGATCTGTGACTACAGTGGTTTGTTTTTCTATTGCTTTTACGAATTGTGTTTCTTTTTTTTTCACTAGTTGACCATAAAGGTCTTTGAAAACCTAAACCTTTTTGGTTGTTTCCTGTTTTAACACTATCTAATATCATATCTAGAGTATTAGTATTCATTCTAGCAATCTTAGAGTCTAGATGATCAACAAGTGTTTGAAGTTGAACGCAAAGTTCACATTCCCCACTTGCTATCTTCCCCTTTTCTAGACGTTTTAATTTTGCTTTTAGCTCAATGACTTCCTTTTCTAAATGTTGTCATATGGTTGCTTGACGTATCTTCCCTTTCTTCTAAAGAACTTTTTGAAGTCCCTTACCGCCATGGCATACTCCTCGTCATCACTATCCGAAGAGGAGTTCTCTTCATCACTTGAGACCTTCTTGGCTTTAAGGGCAAGAGATTTGTGCTTCTCTTTCACTTTTGAAGCTTCGGAATCTTTAGCGAGGACAAGCTCATAGAATTTTAAATTGCCTATGAGTTCATCAAGGGTGAGGATTGACAAGTCTTTTGATTATTCGATTGCCGTCACCTTAGATCTCCACTTGAATGGAAGTGCCCTTAGATATCTCCTAACATGATTACGGCTAGAGAAAGATTCATCAAGTGCTTGTAAAGATGTAATTATAGTATTAAAGTTAGCAAAAGAATGATCTACAGTATCCTCATCTGATATTGAAAATTGTTCATATTATTGAACAAATAAATCAATTTTATTGTTTTTAACTTGTTGATTACCTTGATGAGTTACAACTAAAGAATTCCAAATTTCTTTAGAGGTTTTAAGCATGAAAATTCTTTCGAATACCTTTTTGGGTAAAGCGTTATATAAAACCATTTTAGCTTCACTATTTTTGGAAAGCTTTTTCTTAATATTATCGGTAAGTTTATCATGAGGTATGTTAACTAAATTTCCATTTTCATCTTTTGTAGTGGCTTCAAAATCACCTTCAACAATGATGTACCAAATATCAATATCTTTAGACTTCACATACGTTTCAAATCTATTTTTCCAATATATAAAACCATTAGTTTCAAGAAGTGGTGGTCGTTGCATGGATTGCTCTTCCTTGTAATTTTCAGAACCCATAGTGATCGAAAAGTTTTAAAAATACGGTTTACTTTAAAACTTTTATAAACTTAGCTCTTGATGCCAATTGTGGAAAACTAGAAGGGGGGGGGGTTGAATAGTTTTTCCGATTTTAAGTTAGTTTCAAAAACTTTTAGATTCGATGTTATGTGAAATCGTATGAATGAGGGATAGTATAGATCTATGAGTAATGCAAGTAAAGTAAGTAAAGTAAAGGATAAAAATGACACAACTGATTTGATGGTTCGGCTACAAGGACACGTTCCTTGCCCTACTTCTCTCCCCTAGTCACCTAATAGTTTTACTTATGATAACATTATATTTGTTATCAACTATTACAAAAATAACATGTATCCTAATAAACTATTACAACAAATGAATTATTACAACAATTTGTATTAAATGAGTATATGTAGATGCTTTACAAAAATAACATGTATCCTTATAGTTTTACTTATGATAACATTATATTTGTTATCAACAAAACACAAAGAGATCGCTAAATATTAATAAACGTTTTTACGGTTTATTTGTATTCAATAAGCTATAGTTAATCTACATATTAAGTAGATATTTAGGATCGGGTTTTACATAAGCAATCCCAAACATTTCAACAACCAACGTATATTTAAGTATATCTTACACACGGCTTTCCTTTTACATTTATAGTGTCATCTACCCTTAATAACTTGATGGGGTGTGAACACTAGGTCAACGACGTTTGATAGTGGGTCATTATGTTTGAACATAATGATAGTATGTAATTCTTAAACTTGAGTTCATCGAATGAATCTTAGCAAAATCCCGTGAACTTCGATGGTCAATTCGTGTACCCTATGATTCTTAGACCCCTCACCAAGATGAATAGGTCACCCGGGATCATTCGACAATCTAATAGCACTCATTAAGAGCCGGCGCTTACTATCGCATTACATGGGTTCTAAAAGTCACTAGATTCTTGCTTCAAGTGGGGGTTTAAGTCGCTAGGACAACATTTGGTCAGTTCGTCCTAATCTATCAGCAAAGGCTTCCACCAGAGGTCAAGATTCTACCCTTGATAGTCGAGTTGTTTTAAGTCGCCTAAGCCAAGTCATTAAGTACCATACATGCAAAATTCAAAATAATGAGTGCCCGGGCGCTAGCATCTTAGACAATCATCCCTAACTTCTTAAGTTCTTCCGGACGACCGGTGATCATTTGGTCAGTTCGCACAAGCGAGGAAGGGACTTCAGTTGGTCAATTCTTACCCTCTCAAACTCTACCTAACTGCTTAGGGTCAGTTGGTCAATTCTTCTAAGCAACTAGATACGACCGCATTTCAAAACTACTGAAGCTAGGGTGGCTACCAACAAACTATGCATGCATACACTAGAAACAATTAATAATAAAAGAATCAAAACTAGGCTAGCACCTTGTTTCCACATCACTAAAATATTCTAGTGGAATGACAAATAAAACATGCATATAAAACGATAAATTAACAATGAATAAATATCAAAGAATTAATTGACTAATAATAAATTAATAGACAATCAATAAGAACACAATAAGAATTAAATTGTCAACAATTAAATTAAAATCAAAATTATAATTAACAGTAATGAAACCAAAATAATAATAAGAGTCGGAAAATAATTACATATCGTGCCAATTATGAAGCTATCGATCCCCTAGTTGAGTACTGAGGCAAAACCCCGAAGGGTTTGCCCCTTTAATTGCCACGACAACTTGCTTGTTGTCCTCCTTTTTCTGTTCGTACGGCACATAGCACAAAAGAACCACTCAAAACCTAATTGATAAAAAATGAAACGCATATCATGATCATTTTATATTAAACAATATTTGACCTACTTTCACATAAGTCCTCTAACTTATGACAATTTGCACCTAGGTCCTTGTGTTATATTTAACACATTAAAATGTGTTAAATATATTTATGATTTTGACGACTTCAGTCCCTCTTCGTTCTTCTGTATTTATTTATTAGTCCTTAAAGTGAATAAAATAAATATTAACTTGCCGCATTTAATCCATGGACTTCAAAACTTTGCACCCAAGTTATTAATTACGGCGTAACAAAATATCCGGGTTACGCCGTAATCCTTCGTCCGCATATACTTATCCACTCCGTAATTATCTCTACGGCGTAACTAATTTACCATGTTACGCCATAACCTCCAAAATAATAATTACGGCTTAACCTTAAGAGGAGGTTATGCCGTATCCTTCATGGCTCATATTTACACCATAACATTATTAGATAGTTACAGCGTAATCTTTACACAGAATACTCAGGCCCTCGTAATGTGGGTTACGGCGTAGTCAATAGTGCCAATTACGCCGTAATCCGTCTTCATAACATATATTAGCACATGTTGGCCTTTTCTCACGTCTTTTTTGCTCCAACGCCTCATTTATCCTAAAATGCAAATATGAATGAATTAAGTATCATATTAATACAAATGAAGCCATAAACACGGGAATTTGATATATAAAATATCAGACTAATTTGATGTTATCACACACACACACACACATATATATATATATAATATATATATATAGACGCGCACACACACATACATACACACACACACATATATATATATATGTATATATATATATATATATATATATATATATATATATATATATATATATATATATATATATATATAGTTAGGATCAAATAAGAAAATTACTTAAAATAAGAAGGAATAAGAAGAACTATAACCGCAAATCCTAGATGCATCGACCTAAATTAGATGCATCCCTATAATATTAGATGCATTATAACACACTATAGTTTGTTCTCTAGCTTTTAATCAGATGTATATACGTATATTAGATGCATTTTATGATTTATCTTGTTTTTTGTTCCTCTGCACGTGCCAAAATCATGAAAATCAATTTGCACCATCTATACATCAAATTAACTTTCGAAACTCAAGATGTTGCATCTATATGAATAGAAATATATCTAGCAATTCGTTGCATCTCAAATGCGTGGCCTTTGGTAATTCTCACCGTTCTTATTTTAATTTACT